>JAHLJS010000002.1:29780484-31000979 GCA_038502445.1 Eremochloa ophiuroides
CCCTGACCCTGTATAACTCGATGCTACGTAGTAGTTGCGTTGGCTCTACTACTTAATCAGAAGATCGAGGCACGCAGTACCAAAGAGGGGTTCGTGATTCAATCCCCCTTACAGTGAAATAGGGCTGCGACGAAACATGCCGTGCTCCCGTCCCGTCCCGTGTTGCCGAGCAAAGATAAAATGGATGGCGTGTTGCCAAGCTATGTAGGGTGTGTTTGGTTGCAGGGGCGGAGCCAGAATTTGACCGCCATAGGGGGAACCGTGCAAACTAGCAACAATCATACGTGTCAAAATATGTACGACAAAGCCACAAAGATATACAAAACATCTAAATAAACGTTTATATTGCCATAAGAAAGTAAAAAAAGCTAAAGAACGAAAGAAAATTAATTAGTCTCGTGCTCTAGGCTTCGCCCCACCAATCTAGTAGTAACAAGTAGTTAAACGGAGGCAAAACTAAATAGTGCTTGATCCTAAATATCAAATGTCAAACAATCGTTAATTGTCGTTCAACCTCAGACACACTCAAATGGGTAAAATGGCCGTTTCTATATAGATAATTAAACGAAAACATCGTACTATTATGTAGTGTTTAAATATTGAGTATATAGGCTAAATGAGTATTTAGATGAATAAATGACAAGAATATAGGAGATAAGAAAGGTAGTAGGAAGACGAATATTGAATAATTTAGAAGATTAAACAATAATAACTATAATTTTCATTTAAGTAGCTAATTAGAGTGTGTGCTATGGGACAACCATGTTTGATAGACAATAATAAAGATAAAATATATGGAGAAAATATTAGAAAGACATAATTTTATTTTATATAAGATACTAATAGAGATCGGTATGTAATAAAAACAAAAAAAATCATAGTATAAATAATAACACTAACTAGCTAATTAATTAATTAATTAATTAAACACATAATAAAGGGAGTTTATTAGGGGAGGTATGGGGAGGTTGGGGGGTGCCAGGCCCCCCTCAGCCCCTCCCTCCCTCCGCCACTGTTTGGTTGTCTGGCTTGGGGCCTGGCCTGGCTTCCATAAGTGTTTGGCTAGCCCCTCTTTAGCCAAGCCCCGGTAAGCCCCCAACGGCCCATAGCCACGCTTACGACTTCCGAGAAACGTGGGGGGGGGGGTTCGTTTCTGTGGAGTCTGGCTTGGTCCAGCCGCTGGAGTGGTTCCTCCCACCTTCTCTTCTTGCCCGTCGCTCCTTTCGCCTGGCAGCCACGCGTGGTGCTCCTCTAACCTCCCGCTTCTTCTCCCCCAAGCCCACGCCCGCCGCCTCCGCCCAATCCCAAACCTCCGCGGCGCATCCGCCACCAGCCTCCACCGGCGCCTCCTTCTCCCCAGCCAAGCGCGTGCCACCCGACGTGCTCCTCATGGTGCCGCTTCCCACTTCTTCGGTGAGGACGCTGCCACGGTGCTCAACATCGTCATGCACCCGGACCGAGACCGCGACCTTCTTCGCCAACTCTAGGCACACGGGCGCCCCCGCGACCTTCTTCCCCGGCCAGCCGCAACCTTCTTCCCCAAGTCCGGCGCCGCCGCGAGCTCGCCAAGGAGCTCGACGTGCTGCAGCGGCCGACGAGCCCTGCTCCTCCCTCACCCCGCTGGATCTGCTCTCATCCTCCACCACCTCGACCATCGAGCCCTACTCTGCCACCAACCCGCCAGGGAGGAGCTGCTCACGGTCACGCTCGACCTGCAGGAGGACGACACCTGCAGGAGGTCATTGTGCTCACCACCTATTCGACAGAATGTCTCAACGAGGTAACATAACCGGAACAAAGATGAGGTGACTACATTCGAGCTAACCAGACAACCAAACATGATCTGGGTAAGCCAGGCTTAGCTAATACGAGTAAACCAAACAATAGGCTTTTGTATTGGTGGTTTGTGTTATCCTGTCTTAGTTGGCTAGGCAGGCCAGGACTAGAACACGAATCAAACACACCCGTAGTGCTCTGCCTCGCTCTTGATATAAAACGGATGGCGTTATATACTCCTTTTTTCTATAGAAAAATGAAACTAGAAATATACATACATAAAAATTGGCAAGAAAACTAAATTTCCACTATACTCCAGGAACAGGAGCCATGTTAAAAAGGAAAAAAAAATGGTGCCCAAACAGTTCTAGAAATGGCACCCCAAACTGCAAATTGAAAAGGGGCAAAATTATATCCTTTTGCGTTTGAGTTAACACCGTTATATGTTAAATCTAACGGTAATTCCGTTTTGGGAACAAAAATTTCAAGCAGGCCTTAGAAACGACAAGTTTTTTAGCGTCAAATAAAGATTTTTCTCAAACACAAACGCCCAGCGCCACTGATTCGGTCCCCCCCGTGCCCTGAGGCTGAAGTGCTGGAACTGAAAGGAACCTCCACGTCATTACCTCACGATGTCCCCACCGGCACGTCCGTACGCGCGCGGCACCGTCATGAATTTCATCGATTCTCCCGTATTCTCGTAGTAGCAGACTCAAGACTACCAGCCACCCCGGGTCCCCGGCCGGACCCCGCGCAAAATCTCCACCAGCTCACGTTGGCTCGATCAGTGGTTCGTACCGTACGTGCATGCTGCGGCCTCGCGATCGGCGAATGAAAGGCGAGCAGCCGAGCAGCCTCGATCTATACGCGATCCACAGAAAAAGGACTGCAGGCGAGCCGGCGTCGCGTATATATCCTGGGCAAAGACGACGTGCCGGTTGAGCCCGCCATACGTGCACGCCGCGCCCTATCCTCCATTCCTTCAATTCCTGCCCCTATATAACTCGATTCTAGTTGCATTGCGTTGGCTCCACCACTTAAGAATCAGAAAGACCGAGGCAGTAAGAATTAAAAGAAACACGCCGTGCTCCCGTCCCTTCCCGTGCGCCGCCATGGCACGCAACGCCTTGCTGTCGTTGTTCCTTCTCGCGCTCTCGTGCCGGCCGTGGTGCGGCGCCGTCGTCACGGCACGGCCGACGACCCCGAGCACCACCACACCCGGCGGCGGATTCATTAGGTCGTGGTGCGCGGGGACGGGCTACCCGGCGCTGTGCAACGCGACGCTGGCCCCGTACGCGGCGGAGGTCGGGGCCAGCCCGGCGCGCCTGTCGCTGGCCGCGCTCACGGTCACGCTGTACGGCGCGCGGAAGGCGGCGGCCGTGATGAAGGCGATGGCGGCGGCGGGCGCGAGGAGCAGCAGCAGCCACCGCCTGGCGGCAGAGGCGGCGGAGGACTGCGTGGGCATGCTCGAGGGCGCCGTGGACCTGCTGCGGCAGTCGGTGCAGGCCATGGAGCTCCTCGGGAGGGAGGAGCCCAGCAGCGTCGGAGGCGGCGGCGGGCAGCAGGCCGGGACCGGGACCGGGAGCAGCAGGAGCGTTAGGTTCCAGGTGAGCAGCGTGCAGACGTGGGCGAGCGCCGCGCTGACGAAATGTGCATGGAGGGGTTCAGGGGCCAGGCTGCCGTCGTGAGGGAGGCCGTGCGGGGGAACGTCGACGGCGTCATGCACCTCACGGCCATCGCGCTCGCCATCATCAACGCCATGGCCAAGCAAATGTCGTAGTAGGGTACGGTGGTGCTGTGCATGTGTATAGTGGCGCGTGTGGATGCCTTGTGTGCATATGTTTGTACGTACACGTCTCTCTGTGCTGTTACGTTGTTGTCTAATTAATTACATTACAGCAGTAGTAGAAATGATCACATCTGATCCTGATTTTGTTTAGAGCCGCAATGGAATAATCATGGATTTGATTGCCGTCTGCTGCACCTGTGGCCGGACAGTGCAATGGAAGAATTATGATTTGTTGTCATGCCTTGTCCTTCGCTTTTCTAACTATACTGATGCGACGAGCAGACGACAGTGTCAAATGAGATTGGGTACTAAAAGTCGAGAAGATTGGAGTACTTTTGACATCGGCAACCGGTACTCAATCAAGAAATCTGTTTCTACCACTCAGATCAACAGGAATACACTCTGCTGTCCATTTTACCGGCTCGGGTCCTATAACTACAGCACAATGACAACTAGTACACTTCACACACACCGATGCCTATCCAACGGTCAAGCGCTCGTCAGTACCAGCAGTACGCCAGGAAATCCAGATTTCCCTCCTGGGCGCCGGTTCGCTTCAGCTTATCAGATAGGATCAGACATATGAAACAGTATTTTTTTTCCAGTCACAAACAACCAGTCCTACATATCAGCCTCAACCGCAATAAGTTGTGCGTTCCATCTCAGATTCACACGTCATATTCAGAGTAGGCACAGCCCATCGATAATTTGCACACGGGACACATGGTTATCTTGGGCTTTCAGCAAGATGCAATCGCACCGAACAGGTCCCAGATTCCGAGAGTTGAATTCAGCACATGAAGAACTAGCCTGAGCAGTAGTAAACTTCCAACGCAACAAAACATGGACACAGACATGAAAAGCTCGCCAACCACTACGAAATTTCCATGTCCAGCAAAAGCGAAGTAAAAAACAATAAGAGAGGAATCAAATAACCCATGATTGCTGACAAAGGTGTGCACTAGTTGCCGCTTCTTTAAGAGACTATATGCACTTGGCCAATATTTAACTTCAAGTTTGCATCCTTTCTAATGGAAACAAAGCTAAAATGTCAAAGCATTCATGAAGCTCTCCTGGGAGGAGACATATTCTGCAAAAGTCTGGTAGTTGTAGCAATAACCACCATTTGCAGCAGGATACCTAATATGGTGAAGGAAGGCAGACCACAAAAGTTAGCAACAAATACTTTTGACTATAACTGAAGAGATTTAGCTATAACTTACCAAGAGCAACACGAACCGCATCAAGCATTTCATAGCTTGTGATGGCCTCTGTGTTTTGCTTCATAACCTAGGGAACAACCAAATTCAAATAGCTGATGATATTCCTACTCCCAAAACGCTTGTTGTAATTATTACTTCACAGGGCAAAAGACTAATCCCAGGAGGAATGGAAGCAAAAGAAACTAAAATTGTAGCCTCAAATTGACCAAGACCTAAGACTAATTCGAGTTTCTGACACTAGAATACTGGCACAAACATGATAGATACTTTCAAGATGAAATCTGCCTTAGTTATTGCTGGTGGAATTATTGAGATTAAGATATGTGTGTCATGTTATACCTATCAACTACACCAGCCATGTGGGCATGACAATGAAAGGGAATGATCTTTCACACTGATCGAGTAATATCATCCATCCTTTTTCCTTGATCTATCTATATATATTTTTCTTCTGCCGAACTTGTCATATTTAATTTGATGTTGATACTCTATCCTTGCTCAATGTGGAGAATCCAGCTTCCTCGTAGCTGGATTATCCCAAAGATGAAGTTGGCTCTCAATTTGTCAGCCTTATGACATAGTTTTCGTAACATGGACTCATTACCAACACATTCAGTGCTCGATTAGTTTATTCAGCAGTATCATAAAGCCAGATCCAAAATTGAATGGAGTCATGGACAAGTGTTACATTTACGTCTAACTTATAAAAACAAACATGCTAGATAGTCCTGTGCGCCCCTTGTTTAAGAAGATTCACATCAAGCCATGTTGCATTGAACTTAGTATCAAACACTACCGATGCAGGCTGAAGGTTATTACTTTTGTGTCTCATTCTTGCAAATGTACTCATCGCGAGGTGGGACTTCAACTTGGGGTTATCTACCTCTAAGGCCTCCTTTGGATTGAGGGTGAAATGCAGGAAAAATGCAGGATTGGGGATCCTATCCTGTGGGCTACTGTTCACCCCTTTGGATTGCAGGAAATGATCTCAGGAAAAACAGAGGAAATCTTCCTACGGTATCTGTTCCAGAGGAAAAATGGAGGAATCTGAACATCCACGTGAACCTCTTTTTTTCCATTCCTATGCGCTGGATTGAGGATAATCAGGTTGCTCAAGCATATCGCAGTAAGCACGACATAGAGGAAGACCAAGAAAACTGAAAAAAAAAAAAAACTTCGATTAGCCGGCGGTGCGGGAGCTCGAGCTCGTCGTCGTCCGCTCACCGGCGGTGCAGGAGCTCGAGCTCGTCGTCGTCCGCTCACCGGCGGTGCGGGAGCTCGAGCTCGTCGTCGTCCGCTTGCCAGCCGTGTGGGAGCTCGAGCTCGTCGTCGTCCGCTCGCCGGCCGTGCGGGAGCTCGAGCTCGTCGTCGTCCGCTCGCCGGCCATGTGGGAGCTCGAGCTCGTCGTCGTCCGCTCGCCAGCCGTGCGGGAGCTCGACCATCTCAGCACCCAGGCTGCTGGCTTGCCGCTCGAGCTCGCAGCCTCATGTCGCTTGCCATCGATGCGTTGCTGCTAGCCTGCTACTCCGAGTCGAGTAGAAATGAGAAGACGATAGGGAAGGGGATGGATGGATGGTGTACTGCCTTCTGCTGCTTGTGGCCCACAGATACATTAAACTCTGGAAAGTTTCCTATAATTTTCCTTTGTCCATCCAAACGACATACATGAAAAGTTTCCCATGGATTTCAATCCTCTGTTTTTCAATTCCAATCCTATCCTATTCCTTTATTTTTCCTATTCCTGTGTTTTTCAATCCTGTGTGCCAAAGGAGCCCTAAAGGTTCTACAAAAGGGTACCATTTGCAAATTTCTATTGCATATTTGGTTAGTTCACTATTGCACTACCCAATGCCCATCTTGACTCTTGAGAATGAATACAATTCTGGTAAGTCATTAACTAACTCCATTGGCCTCTAGTCCAGTTGATTAGAGGAACCCAACGGCACTCCTCACTGCTCAGGTTCAAGGTTCGACTCCTCGTGGGAGTGAATTTCAGGATGGGGTTAAACAAATCCCCTCCTCGTCTGTCCCATGGCCAAAGCACAGGCCTAAGGCGGTCATGGTAGTCTCACATGGGCTACGGTGCCGCTATGTATGGGTGGAGCAGGGGTTCGGGGGTTTTCTCAACCTACGTGAGGTCTTCTTCTTAATGCAATGCCCCGGGGCGGTCTTACGCCCCGCAGGTCGAGTTTTTTTTAGGACTAAAGTGAGAACAATAAGACTATATAATTGCTGCATAAGCTGCAATCTAAATGAAGTAACAATCTTAATGAGACAAGCTGATTCATTTAAAAATGAAGAAAGTCGAGCTCATGCTATTACTTGGATAGCATCAAGAGGCAGAAAATAATAAGCTTGCAAGACATAATCTCCACACGCATCACTTGCAAAACAGAGATTCTGAATTTCATAACCCAAACCTTCAAGAATAACTCTGACCGGACAATCCATGTCACAGAGAATGCAACAGCAATTGACGACAAGCTTGTGTAAAGCCGAAGCAGCACCGCCATAGTCCGCCTTCGCCCTGTGAATAACCAAATAACAACATCAGCTAAAATACAATCAATAATCAGACAAAGGATGATTGATATGGATTTGTAAAAAGGATATTCTTTGTGAAAAAACATGAATGGAGGTGTTACTTTTTAGAAGCCCATATGCCAAAGGCATCTAAAAAAATTTGAAGCTTATCCGTGGAGACTGATACAGTTTAATGGTTGGTTTGGAAGGCCCATAGTGAGGCGAGCTCTAAAGACTACCAGCTGATCCTAATAGAATGGTGTCCACTTCTACAGAAAAAAAAAAAAGAATGGTGTCCACAAAGAGTGAGTAGTAAGATGATAGCATACCATCTTGCTTGTTCTGGCAAACTACAGCAGAAATGCTTAATACATGGCAAGAGTATTGAAAAAAAAAAAAACTCCCTACTAATTGGCAACCAAGGAGACCGTCAATGAAAAATTGACAACTGATGTAGAATTTCATATTTCATTCACTGCCCATGACATTCTAGTTGACACCTCTTCTTTTTATCAGTACCAAGGATTCTTTTATTGAACTTAAAACTTGAAAAGTTGTAAGCTCCTATTGCCGTATCTAGGTTGACCTAGTTCTTTTTTTAGTGGAAAATATAAGTATGGAACTAGCGAAACTGAGGTTAACACAGCAATTATCACCTAATTCCCCGACCACTATAGCCAGGAATCCTGCAGCCATGGAAAGCACGGCGAACTTGTTCACCGCCGCCCCCTTGGACAACGCCAGCAACAGAAGCGCGCCTCCGGCCACTAGGTGCAGCGCCTATAGGAGCAAACCACCACGAACACTCATCAGATCAACAACCGCCAACAACGGCAAGAGATGGAGGAGCGAGTCCAGGAGCAATAATTGCGTTCACCTGCACGAGGATGAGGCGCGCGAGGCGGGATCTGCCCTGGGCAACCCGCTGGTACCCTGCAAAATTGCGAGGTTACGACTTGCGAGAGACGCGTTGGAAGCGAGGCTTTGGGGGTCTGGGCGGTGGATGCTTACGGGATTCGACGACCATGCGGTAGGAAAAGTCGGAGCCGTCCGTGCCCGACGGCCGGCCGGAGGCGCCGTGCCGCTGCATCGCCGGGTCCGCCGGTGAGGATGCTGCTTCGTCAAGGGGAGAGAGTTTGCGGGCGGCGGTAGAGCGGCTCTGCTAGCGAGGGGCTGAGGGGGGGGGGGGGAGCGTGCTGAGGGGGGAGCGCTAGGTACGGGCCAGCGGCTGGCGGTGCGCGCTCGCCGGCGCCGGAGATGGCCGGGAGCGGGCGGCGTGGGAGGCGGAGCCGGGGAGGAGTGGCGGAGTCGCTACTCCTTCAGAGGGGTAGTAAGGTCCTTTCTTCATGTCTTAGGCCTCGTTTGGATAGAGAACAGGGGCCAAACCCCGCCATCCGTGGGTTCAATTTCAATCCCACGCCGGCGAGATGTGTATTTGGCAATGGCGGGGTCTGGATTCGATCCAACCTAATCCCCTTTAATCCACGTGAGTTCTCAGCATTCGCACCGCACACTAGGAAAACTCTCGCTTGTTCGCTCGCCCTCTCGCATCGCTTGCTCCTGCAAACACGCTGCCGCCGCCGATTTTCACGTGTGCCGCCGCGGTCCTCGAAGCCAACGATGGCGGCTGTATCCATGTGCACTCGTCTAACTGAACTCCCATTTCCTCCTCCACCTCGCCCTCCCTCTTCCTCATCTCCTTGTACGTTGTTAGGGTTCATGTTAGACGATGTTGCGGCTACTACGACGCTGACCTTGATAGACGACGGTGATTCCAGATGCATTTCTTCTCCTGCTAGTTTCCATCCCCCTCCCCTTCTTGCCTGGGTTCCCTTGCTTTGCTAGATCTGCAGCATTAGTGTACGCCAAAGATCCAACACCAGTGTACTCCAAGATTGGCACCGGTATACTCCAAGGATGGCACCGGTATATAAGTTTGTCTGCAGCACCTTCCATTCTATGGTGAGGCCCTCTATCTTTATTCATGTCTAATCTCTAATCGATGATCCAAAGCACTTTATTAGATAGTAGTGTACTAATGTGCACTATGTCTGTTCTGATTTTAGACCAATTCTATTTGGGATGTGGGAGAGACTAAACATGCATTTCTCAATTCGTTAATTATTTAACGATATTGTTTTAACCATTGTTTTAAATTTCATTGGTAGAGCCTATCCAAGTTCTTGCTTATGGCCTTTCTCCCTTAGTTTTGAGAATAAATTGATGTTTGCTCTTTTTAGTCTTGCATTGTTTTTTTTTTCCATGCATTGGATTTATCAACTAGCTCTTGAGGAATCTGTGGACACGATTCCGTACAAACAACTCTCTTACATACCCTGTGCTCCCTTGAGCTCCTGATTTTTGCTTAATTTCAGCAACAACTTGCCAGGTTATTTTTTTATTCTACAACCCTTTACAAGCACTTAATTGTGGATTTTTTTGTGGCGAACCAAGGGTTTCTCACTCGAGGTATTAATTGTGTTTCTAAGGCCTGCTATTCATGTCATCGATGCTAAATTGCTACTCAAAGGCCTGCCACCTACTATTCTGCAACCAGACTTTCAGAATCACTTGCTTGCTGTGTCAATCAAATTTATTGAAGTTGTTGCAGGGCAGTTGATGTTGTACTTTGGTTATCTAGCTGTAAAAAGTTTTTTCACTAGTTTTAGTCTCTTTCCTTACTTTAAACTGGATTTTAATCAATGTCTTGAAAGTGTTGTAGCCTTGTAGGTCTCTGTGACCACATGACAAAGTGGCCCACACGTCAGGTTACACCATGGAGTTTTTTTGTGTCATATCATTAAATAGTTAACTTGCTTCGATATGGAGGTGAACCGACTTGTGATTCTGGTAACCTCAGGTGCTGTTAGTGTTGGGAGGTAGAAGCTCCAATAATGTAAGCTTATCCATAGTAGGTACACTTGTCTAGCTCACATTTTCATAACAGTTTGTAATTGTTTTCTGCCTCAAGTATATCTTGCTGACCATTCTCCTTGCTTGCAGCTTCACGGATCTGCAAAATCTGCAGATGAAGTTTGATGGAAGGGCCAGTGCTGTTGCTGGTCGAAGTGGCTTGATGGCGATCTATGACTTGTTATTTTCCATTTTTCTGTTAATTATTTTCCTCCATAACAGGCTGTACTTCTCATCACTTAATTATTTCCCTCCATAGCAATCTTAACTTGCTTCTACTGTTTAATGCAGTGTGCAGAGCAAGTGTCAATCTTAATTCAACTTTTTGGGGGCAGAGTAACACTATATTTTGAATTATGCTTATTGTCCTCAAAACATGCCTACATGTGTCACTAAATCAGTACCTATGATATATGTAATCATGATCTTTTACTAAAATGATGACCTTTTCAGTCAATAAGTTTACCTGTTTTCACAAATGAATGAAGAATTCTGACCATATTTTTTAAAATGAGCAAAACATTAGGTTTGTGGGTTCATCACATCTTGTAGCTATTTTGTATGTGGCATATAGCTCCAACTGCTCATTTGTAGAGTTGTGTATGTTTCCAGCACTTTGGCTATGTTCGTTTGAGTTTAAAACCGCTTATTTTTCAGCCCTTCTATAGTATTTTCCTCTCATAAAAAATCAGCATCCGTGCTTATTTTCAGCGGTTTTCAGCTTCAGCGAAAAGAGCTGAATCACTTGTTTTCGGATGATGCTTATATTGCATTATAAATGAATTTGTGCTTAGCTTGTACGCCATCCTTCAATCAACACACTAAAATACATTATGACATTCTTTATACTTATTTAATTGTAGACTTTGAAGACTTTTGTCTCAAGGTCTTTGACACTTTTCAGTTCTGAGTGCGAGTGCAAGCATATAGACCTGTCAGACATTAGTTCATACTTTATTACATTTTGGAGTCGTGTTTTGAAGTCTATTTATTGAGACATTTTTTTAAGTGAGTGAAGAAATGTAATAACAAAAATGCCATGTATATATTACTTAATAATGCATGGATGTACAGTATACCATACCTTCTCTTTTTTTATATATATGTTTTTAGTTTAAAAGATGAATTTTGGATCAGCTTTTTCTTTTGAAATTTATTTATGGACGAGCCTTGAATTGGCCTTGCATTTTTTCTGTTATTTGTTTTTTTAATTTAGAGATGAAAAATGTATTGTTTTTGCTGTTCACAAATCGTGTTCACTTGGGTGTTAGCGGACGCGACGCAGTTCAAAGAAATCACCTGCTGCAAACCATACGCACTCAGAAGACAGAACGAAGTCACGGAACCTTGCCTTCCCAAAGAGCAGCAAAAATGGTTGGGGATTAAACCCACAGGTGGACGGGGATTGGGTGGTGGAAGGGGATTAACCCAATCCCTGCTTGGATAGACTCTCACGTGGGTTATGCACCCTACGTGCCAAACGAAGCCTTATGGTGTGTTTGATTGGGATAGAGATTGTGACGAGAAAAACATGGTAAGGGTATTATTAATTGTCATTCAAAAATCTTGAGAGTCAAACTATTTTAAGTTTGACCAAAATTATTAAAAGAAATATAAAGATTTATGATACTAAATAAATATACTATGAAAATATATTTGATAGAAAAATATAGTGATACTTAGTTGATATGGTAAATATTATTATCTTATTATATAAACTTGGTCAAAATTGAGATAGTTTGACTCTTCAAGATTCTTGAAATGACTTACAATTTGAAATGGAAGGAGTATCTTAAATATCTATTTTTTTTATTAAATCTTCACTCTATATTTATTTTTCTATCCCTATCCCACCATCTATTTCCCACTATCAAACAAGCCTTTAGTGTCTAGGATAATTTGAAATTTAGTGAAGAAGAAGGAAATAATTTGCTCAAAAAAAAGAAGAAAATAGAGGAATTTCTCAATTAAAAGAACTAATATATCTAAAGTTATATTTTGAAAGACACACGAGATAAGTATCAAATCTGGAGGGACGCATTAATTTAATATCAAATAATGAAATTTCTCCTTGCTGTCAAGGCGAACAAAAAGACGCCTTCTGACTGCAAATATGGAAACAGAGGACACTCGAACGCACAGGCAACAGCCGCGCACACCCTTCTCCACCAGCACAGCAGGCAGCAGTGGGACAACCGCCCCGAAGCTCCGGCTATGGAGGAAATCGCCGCCGCCGCCGCTGCTTGGGCAGCTAATGCCGCCACGCCCGCCCCATCCGATCCCATGAGATCCCCAGTTGATGCCGAAGCCTCTGCTGATCCTACCGCCGTCGGTGACGATGAGCACGATTCCAAGGAGGTCGTCCTGCACAGGTACTTCCTCCAGGAGTGGGAGCTGGTCTCCGCGATCCTCCACCGCATCGTCGCCGGCGGCGGCGTTGCCGAATCCGCCGATGTCCATAGGATCCGCTCTATCGTAAGCACTCTTCTCCTCTCCCTATTTCCAAATGCTCCCTGCCGCTGAACCTTAGATCTCTGAGAGAACAGCGTGTAGCTCTGAGAGCAACATTGACTTCTTTTTGTTTATGTTGAAGGATATAATCTGCTTTAGCGTCTGCTTTTAAATGCACAACAGCCAACTTCGAAGAGATCATGTACAATTTCTTGCAACCTTTTAGTCGTCTAGGAGGCAGTTTAAACTGTTTGTTTGAGGTTAATCTGTGAGTGCACATTTTATTGCTAATATAAGCTAGCAAAAGCTGAGCTGAGATAAAATGACTTACATAAATCAATCATAGGTCCTAGAATGATATGTTATTTAGGAATTACATTATGCTTTCCCTAGTAAAAAAAAAGGTTCTGGGAGAGACTTATGACTAATGATCTGTTACCACCTCTATATATGAAGGCAAGAGGCAAAGATTCACATGATGTAGAAGCTATTAGCATTAGGAAAACAACTGATATATTTGGATAACACCCAGGCATCCTATTTCTGTCTTTTAAGTTTAAAGAGTAATACTCCTCTGTTCCAAATGTAAGGTGTTTTGGTTTTGTTCTAAGTCAGACATCTTCAAGTTTGACCAAATTTATAGAAAAACATAGAAACTGTCCAACGCCAAGCAAATATAATAAAAGAAATCAATGCTGGATTTAATGAAACTAATTTGGTTTTGTAGATATTGCTACGTTTTTTTCTATAAACTTTGTCAACTTGAAGATGTCTGACTTAGAACAAAACCAAAACACCTTACATTTTGGAATGGGTGGATTATTTTACTTTCTTTGGTTCACAGATGAATGATTTATTAGATATCCACATGGTCTCCTGAGAGCAACTTTGGCCACTACCTTCAATAATATTATGTTTGTAAAACATAGTAAAGTTGTGCTAAAGACTTTTAAGAAAAATCTGCATGTATCATTTTCATATATCCAGTGTTAATATTTGTACAGCATCAATCTTTGAACTGAATTCTTTAAGTGAACGATTGAAATGAGTCTATGCTATAACTATCATGCTTAAGAGCTTGCATAATAAATTTATCTTTTCTGTCGAGCAATAGATGGACAAATATCAAGAAGAGGGTCAACTACTAGAGCCATACCTGGAGAACATTGTCTCACCACTTATGTCGTTGGTTCGGTCAAATACAATGGAACTTGGTGCTGGTACTGATGAACTCCTTGACATTATCAAGCCTCTGTGTATCATCATCTACACCCTTGTTACAGTATGCGGGTACAAGAGTGTCATCAGATTTTTCCCTCACCAGGTTTCAGATCTTGAGCTCGCAGTTGCTCTCCTTGAGAAGTGTCATACAATGAGTTCAGCCACTGCTCTTAGGCAAGAGAGCACAGGAGAAATGGAGACTAAATGTGTTGTTCTATTGTGGCTTTATATACTGGTCCTGATCCCATTTGACATATCCACTGTGGATACAAGCATTGCTACTGCTGATAGCGTGGATGGGCCTGAGGTCGTTCCACTGGTGACAAGAATATTGGACATCTGTAAGGATTATCTCTCCAGTTCTGGTCCAATGAGAAGGATGTCAGGACTATTGCTTGCAAGGTTCTTGACTCGTCCTGACATGGCAAAGGCTTTCAGCAGGTGATTCTTACAATTATTTTGTACAACTCACATTCATTTATGTTTCAAACTGCTGTAGTAACTTGTACCTTCAAATGTATCCTATCACTGCATGATTACTATTATCACTTAGACAAAGATTTATCATTTCTTAAATTACTGAACATAAATAGTACACACTTGATCATTTCATTGTACTTCTATTCAACGTTGCATTGGGCAATGTTTTGAGTTCCCCTGCTTCTCTTTATTTTCAGTTTTATGGACTGGGCACACAAGATGTTATTGTCTGTAACAGATGACTTTGTCGATCAATTTAGATCCATTGGTATAGTGGAAGCTTTAGCATCAATATTTAAGGTTTGTATGTGTCTTATTTTTTTACAGTTTTCAAATATTCTCCACATGTGGTGGATATATCTTTTCCTTCAGACCTGAAGTTTTTCTATTTCATTTTCTTTTAATTAGAGTTTTTTTACACACACGATTCTTTTTTGTGGTTGTCAACAGGGAGTGGATGTGAGCATTTGCTTTCACAATTACATACCATTAATTTAGTTTGGTGTCTTCCTTTTGGTTCCTCTTGTTACAGATTGGTAACCGTAGAGCACTGCATGATGCTGTTTCTGGTACTTGGAGTGATTGTTCAATTGTGATGAAGACTAATGTCTCAGCCAGGAGTCCACTTCTTAGAAAATTCCTGGTGAAACTTGCCCAGAGAGTTGGTCTCATTAGCTTGCCTCCGCGTTCGCCATCATGGCGGTATAAGGTTTTCAATCTCTTATTGTTGTTATAAATAGATCTCAGTATTTCACAATCATAGCTCATATTTCGACTTGAAAAAAAAAAACCCAACCATACGGTGTTTTTAAAATTCTGTTCTCTTTAACATGGCGCGCACAGGGCATCTGGATTTTTTGTTACATTTAGTATGTAGTAAAAGTGGTTTATTGTTGCAGTACCTGGTACTTATGTTTCATTACATAGTTCTAAAATTTAATAGGACATTTGACTGACATGTTCTTGCAGTCTGATTATATTGTATGCACCATGTAGAACTCCAAATCATATCCAGATCATGGAAAATTGTTGAATAAATTTAGATATGCGAACCACTTATAGAGTATCAGTTCTGTTCTGTACTATGCTGGAGCTCCAATGCCTGATCTGTTAAGGAAACATTCATAGCTGGATTACTTAAGAGTACACAAGTGCTCATAGGGATCTGCTGACTCTGACCAATGAAGTTCTCATGCAAGGTGCCTTGATTAAACATTTTCAATAAAAAGTGCTACTTAATTTCTTATTGGGTTGATAGTTCGAATTGTTTCTGAGTTACAATATGTCAGAAGTCAATTTTGGGTGATTTTTTTGCATTATTTTGTTTGCGCAGAAACACTTCAACTTAATATTTTGTATTTATATCTGTAATAAAGTTCATGCGTATGCTAGATTCTACATTGGAGAATACAGTACTCTCAGTATTTGAATCTGGTGAGAATTAATCAATTAAATAGATGCCAAGAGATTGTCTTGGCCCATTGGCATAAACATGTTAAGGTATCAGCTAGGTGGCAGTAAACTGATGGGTTCTTGGCCAATTTTCTTCTTAACATAATGATATGCATCTCTCCTGCATGTTCGGAAAAAATGTGGCAGTAAACTACTTAGCTTCATCCCAAGCACTTGTGCACTTAACAATGTCACGTGCTTTGTTAGACTGTTCGTGTGAGTTCCACAGATGACTAACAAAAGAACGAATTAATCGATAGTTTGTGTCATGTTTTACAATTTATTTTATGAGAATGTTTCTGCATTTTGATTTGTTTCTTCAGTCTAGTCTTCTATGCTTCGTAGCTTGTAAGGGGATATTTATCCCCTGACCACAGGGCTCACTGTTTCAACCTGATGCAGTCAATTAGCAGTTCGCTGGGTGCAAACCTTTCAAGTTATACAGCTGGACAAGTGTATTCAAGTGGATCAAGTGAACAAGTTAATATTGATCAGATAGGCATGTGTTTTTTGGAAGAAGATATGGATGTTCCAGAAATAGTAGAAGAGATCATCGACTTGCTATTGACTGGTTTGAGGGATTCAGTATGTTCTAATCCTTATAGTATGATACTATGATGTAAAGTTTTGATTTGTTCTCCAGAACATGATAGTAATATTTACCCAGTTATATGATCTCTTATATTGTACCCCGTTTTGTTATTTCCGTTCTGTTTGCTTTCTGGCTAATATCCTCTTTTCCTCACAAGGACTTTCACCTGCCAATCTACCTCCACTGCATTTTGCATCTTAATAAATACTAAAATACATAACATTGCCTACTGGAGAACAAACACATACAGCCTTTCATTGTTTGGATTTCTAGAATTATTCAACGATATGACCGAACTTTGAATCCATTAATTAATTCGTGGTTTGATTGCTTAGAATCGAGTTGGTGAAACTTTTCTGTGTAGATTCCTGTATGCTACTATGATTTGTGAACAGGGTTGTTTCTTACAATCAACACAACTGCCTCCCACTCTAAGGACATAAATGCAGGATTGGTTGTGGTATCTATGAGAAATGAATGTACACAATTTGAAGTCATGATTCACTGCTTCATGTACTTTCTTAGGAAACAGTAGGGAATGTACTTGCTATTATGTTTTTTTGCACGTTAAAATACCAAAGTATTATTCGGCCATGAAATGCAAATACTAGCATTTTTCATCCCAGATGAAGCTGTTTTTGAAAGGCGAACACCCTATGATTTTGTGTCAGGATACAATTGTAAGGTGGTCTGCTGCCAAAGGAATTGGTAGGATAACTGCACGTTTAACACCTACATTGTCGGAAGAAGTGCTATCATCAATATTGCAACTTTTTTCTCCTGGGGAGGTCTGTGTATGACTTATGGACTTCGCAACATCCTTTGATTGTTTACAGATATATCTCAGTTTATCTTTAAGCTTGACAAACTGCTAGTTTGCTCAGCTCTGTATCACTAATGCAATAACTTATGCCTTTTGAACTCTGAAGGGTGATGGCTCCTGGCATGGAGGCTGTTTAGCCTTGGCTGAACTTGCTCGGAGAGGGTTATTGTTGCCTTCTAGCTTTCCTGATGTTATCCCTGTTATAATAAAGGTGCATAAGTAACATAATAATACCGAATGATGTGCTTTCCTTTTTTTTTTTTTTTTTGCAATGTTTTCTTAACAAAACATAGTATTTCTGAATAGTTAGCTCATCGCTTGTTTCCATGGCGTTGATTTCAATCTGCCACATATATTATGCGGTCATACTTATATTTGATAACACATTCTATGACAATTAAGTTATTTTTGGTTCCGGTTTAGTAAGATAAGTTTACTTTCTCTATTGATTTCATGACGCAGGCTTTACACTATGATGTACGAAGAGGTCCACATAGCATTGGGTCACATGTAAGAGATGCAGCAGCATATGTATGTTGGGCATTTGGTCGAGCTTATACCAATTATGATATGAAGGCTGTCTTGGAACAACTTGCTCCCCACCTTCTAACAGTTGCTTGTTATGATCGAGAGGCAAGATTATTTCTAATTTACATTTATCGCACCCAAATATTTTGTACTTCTGATCCCATACTATTTTGACTACATTATTTATCTTACCGATCCTTATTGTCTATGCAATGGCAGGTTAATTGTAGAAGAGCTGCTTCTGCTGCCTTTCAAGAGAATGTTGGAAGACAGGGAACTTTTCCACATGGCATTGATATTGTGAATACGACAGATTACTTTGCACTGGCTTCCCGATCAAACTCTTATCTGAATGTTGCTATTTCTGTTGCTCAGTACAAGGAGTATCTTTATCCCTTTGCAGATGAGCTACTTTGCAATAAAATAACTCACTGGGTACATAGTTCGCTGCAATTGTTTATGGTTTGAATGAGATTGCATTTCTACTGTTTCCAGTTTCCACACTTTTTGCCTGTGCCGCGATTGCTATTAACTTCATGAGTTCTGCTCTCCTTACCTGTAACTCGTAGCTGACTTGGGAAACTGAAAATCATTAGCAATGTAAATTCCCTGTAGTAGTATTTACTTCTGTATATTATTGCTGCAGCAATTGAACTACTCTTTTTGTCTTATGATGCCAATTTTGGTACTGCCTTTCATCAAACTTTATCTTACATTTTTTAAGTTTTCTCCCTTCTTTCACTTGTGCAATGCTTTAATATGGAATTCTGTTCTCTAAGGAGTGTTGCTTTCATGACAATTAATCTCTTGGGCCATTGTTTTTCATAAATTTGAAACAGGAGATGAGATTTGCTATGTTTTAATACATTGTTTTGGCTGACTTCTCTTCCTTTCTAGGAGAAAAGCTTAAGAGAGCTGGCAGCTCAGGCCCTTTCTTTGCTTGTACAATATGATATGGATTACTTTGGTGGATATGCCCTTGAAAAGTTAGTTCCGTGCACTCTATCATCGGACTTGTGTACTCGACATGGAGCCACTTTAGCTGCTGGTGAGGTTGCTTTAAAGTTGTACCAGCTTGGTTTTACCTTCACTACAGGTAAATGGTGGAATTGTCATGCATATTATTCCTTACACTTTTGTATTACTTATCATTTTTACTTTTAAGCTGCTTACCTGAAAAGTGACACTGCATCTTTATATTATTTTGTAGACATGCAGAAAGCTTTGTCAGGTATTGTTCCGGCAATCGAAAAGGCGCGCCTTTATCGGGGCAAAGGAGGAGAGATCATGCGCTCTGCTGTTTCTCGATTCATTTCATGCATTTCTATAGCTGGGATATCCTTGAATGAGAAGACAAAGAAAAGTTTGTTGGAAACCCTTAATGAGAATTTGCGGCATCCCAATTCTCAGATACAGGTGAAACTTTACTTTTTCTCGTTGTACATCCAATCATAGTGCCACCCAGTACTATCATCTTACTCATTCCTCATTCAACATGTCACCAACCCTGTACTTTCTGGATACGGTACTATTATGATACTAGCCATCTATGTTTTGTAGACTGAATATTTTATTTCTTTTCACAATTTGTCCAGTGTGCTGCTGTTGAGGCATTAAAGCATTTTATTCCAGCATACCTGGTATCGACTGGTGAAAAGATTGCAAGTGATATTATTTCGAAATATGTGGCACTTCTAGATGACCCAAATGTGGCTGCAAGACGAGGAGCTGCACTGGCCCTCGGAATATTGCCATACAAATTCTTGATGTTGAAATGGATGCCTGTCATGAGTAAACTCTGTAGCTCATGCACGATTGAGGTAATGGAATTACCTATTAAAAGAAAGATATAGCGTAAGATGTTTGCATTACTGGCCTTCCTATTTCAGTCATTAGTCACTACTGGTCCTAATAGCAGATAATATCTTTATGTACTTTTATAGCCTGTATTAATTAGGCTAGATTAGAGGACATTAGAGGATTTTCCTTATTCTTTCCTTGCATGTACACTCAATGTTGTATAAGTACAGCCTACAGCAACATAAATTATCCCGTGTATCTTCTTTCTGTTGCTGTTATTTTAACACTGGAAATAAAACTCTGGTGTGATTTGTTTTGTAGGATAAGCCTGATGACCCTGATGCTGAAGCACGTGTGAACTCTGTTAGGGGGCTAATTTCGGTTTGCGAAACTCTAACAGCGTCTTCTGATCAGAGCTCAAATGGTGAAGATTCTCTATATGCATATATAAAAGATTATGTCATGCGAGCTTTATTTAGAGCACTTGATGATTATGCTGTGGACAACAGAGGAGATGTGGGTTCTTGGGTACGTGAAGCGGCAATGGATGCATTAGAACGGTGCACATTCATCCTCTGCAAGAGAGATATTGTTGCTTTGAGAGCAGCATCAGCCACTGGCCCTGAGTCTGAACTGGGTGATATGGAAGTAAATGCAAGTGGTACTACACATCGGCTATTTGATTCTGGTATTGCACAGGATCTGGTAGCAGGCATTGCAAAACAAGCAGTTGAGAAAATAGATAAGATGAGAGAAATAGCTATCAAGACCCTGCAGAGAATTCTGTACCACCAGGAACACCTCATCCCATTTATACCTCATAGGGAACTGCTGGAAGAAATTATTCCCAACAGCACAGACTTGGAGTGGGCGGTAAGTGATTGTGAAAACTCATGGAAGAAAATGAAATCTAGTTTTGGGACTGGTATATTATGATTAGTGACTAATGAGAGCTGCCTGTCCTGCCTTCAACTTTGATCTTGTCATACCCAGAATCTCACCAGATTAGTTCTCTTGCTCCAGAAACCATAGTCATGTTAAAAATGAAGTGCCAAGGGGTTTGACTAAGTAATCGAAGCTATAAGTACATCTGTTTTCTTGAATGATGCTGTTTTCTATGAACCTATCCTTTTGAAAATATTGCCTTAACTATTATTTACGACACTGATTATTCTGTCATCAATGTGTGGATATTATTTGACTTGGTGGTGATATTGTTTTTTCACATTTAACTGATTGACATTTTACTTTTAGGTTCCTACCGTATCATATCCACGGTTGGTGAAACTTCTTCAGGTCAGCTATTATAGCAAGTCTGTGCTCTCAGGGCTTGTGATTTCTACAGGTGGATTGCAGGAGTCTTTGAAGAAAGCTTCAATGTCAGCTTTGGTAGGGTATCTCCAAGATTCAGACATCCATACTAATTGTGAAGGGAAAAGTAGAGAGTATCTACTGAGTTGTGATCTTCTATGGGTCCTCCAGCACTACCAGAAATGTGATCGTATAATTACTCCCACATTCAAGGTAATAAAGGCTTATCTACATCTACACTGTCTAATGACATATTTTGAGCTTAAAGCTTTCATTTGTTGCGTAAATGCTATGTCACTGTTAGCATAGGGCTTTGAAAGCTTTCTGTTGTGGTTGTTTATCTAAATAAGGCCTAATTTGGAAGTAAGGGGGAGCAAACCCCATGGATGGAAAGCCCCTTCTAAATAACTAAGATGATAACTAGAATGTCATCCTCATGGATTTCCCACCCTGGAAAAAGTGATGGATTTTAAGGGGATTTGAGTTTCCAAAAGGGTCCTAATAGATATGCTCCCCGTCACTAGTAGTTGATGTGATTTTTCTACATTGAAACTCATATCTATTCATTGTTATGTCACTATGACAGTATGACTGGTGCTGATAATTCAGTTTTGTTTCATGATCTTAAATAGTAAAGTACACATGAGTTTGCATTCCTTTTTTTGCACATTTGATGTTATACGTATTTTAAAAATGTAGTGTATGGTTACAAATACGTGAAATCGATTGTAGTGGAATATCCCCAAAACATGACATTGCAATGGCACAATTTTTTTTTTTTAAAAAAAAACTTTTAGATCTAACAAGAGCCTTGTGTTTGCAGACTATTGAGACTCTCTTCAGTAAAAAGGTTTTCTTGAACAAGGAGGTGAGTTTACTTCAGCAATGAACATCTAGTTGCAGATATAGATGATTTTTGTTAGGCTACAAAGATATAAAAAGTAGAACCTTACAAAAGTTGGGTATCATCATTTGATAACATCAAACGATTAATGGACCATTCATTGTTAGTACAATCTTCAGCAACTTACAAGTTCACCCTTAACTGTACAGGGAATAATAGTACCTCTAGAAACTTAGTTATCTCATGTTGATTAAATGCTTTTACTGCCACAAGAATGCTTTGCTTGCTTTCATAGTTATATCTACAATGTTCTGTTATAGCTTTTGTTTTTTCCACCTTTAACAGGGGTACAGTGAGTTCTACAATGGACTGGTAGATTCGGTGGGCTCTGAGCTGAAGGGATCCAAGGATTTTACAAAGCTATGTGCAGGTCTCTCAATCCTTGGATACATATCTTCAAAGTCAAATGGAACTTGCACTAAGGCATTTTCTCAACTCCTCACATTCCTAGGACACAGATACCCCAAGGTAACATTTATCGTTTCTTGCCTGAGAATGCAGAACTCCACGCAATAATCAGCTGAGCTCAAATACTCTGCAATCTTGCAGATCCGAAAAGCTGCAGCTGACCAGGTGTACCTTGTGCTGCTGCAAAATGATGACCTTATTTTGTCGGAGAATATGAATAAAGCCCAGGAATTACTTGCGGAGACATGCTGGGAAGGAGATGTGGAGGAAGCAAGGCGTAGGAGGTCAGAAATCAACGAGATGGCTGGTTTCAGGGTCACCACTTCACAGAAGTCTGGAAACCAAGAAACAAGAACCTTGGCCACTTCGACTGATGAGAACATATCTTATTCGTCATTGGTCGATTTCAGCGGATACTAAGGATGATTTTCGTTGGCCTTCCATCCTATTTTCGACCAAAGGTTTGTATGAGTGTTGCTCTCCGCATTTAACTTGTACTTACTAATGCTCACTGACGAATATCACTATCTGTTTAGACGAGTGGGGTTGTTTTGAGATTTTCGTTCTTTTTTCTGTTGGGTGGGATGTGTGGTGGTGGGTGGTGGGGGGTGGGGGTTAGAAGAGTTGTACTGTTGGACGATGTAATTTTGTGGAAAGTCTGATTAAAGTAGAAGTTGCGCCTACATGCCATGTGCGAAGCTTTTTATCTAGCTTGAAGATCTTTACTGTTTGACGAGGTCTTTCTGGAGTGTATGGCCTGGGTTCTAAAAATGAAATTGAGAAGGCATTACGTTATGGGATTAATCATTAACAAAAAGCTCAGAGAATGGTCGCGGATGGCAAATTCCCTGTTCATTTGCCTGAAAAGCGCTGATTTTGTCTGATATTAATTTGTTGTGAGAAGAAAATATTGTTCTATGTCTTAAAAATGCTAAAATCAGGACAAGTAAACATGGCATTTAAACCACCAAGGGCTAAGTGTAACTCATTTAGTTTATTGTGGTGAAAGTACACATGTTAGTGGGTACCCATTATCCATATTAAAATCTTTTAGAATAGGAGTATTTTCTTTATGCAACAGAAATAGGTGGGAAAGGTATGGGCAGTGGATTATTCATAGGTACTCCATCCGTCCTAAAATACAGTGCATTGTGTATATCACAACTATGTCTTTTGCCAAAATTTATTAAGGAAATCTTGATTTGAAGAGAAACTCTTTAATTGGTATAATTCATGGGCACATACGTCATTTGAGTGTTTCCTTAAGTTGTCTTAAAATTTTTAGAATGCACTATATCGTATATATGTGACAGAGGGAGCAGGTCTTTAGCTCAATTAATGATCTATTAGTAGAAATAGGTGGATCAAATAATACAAAGTATGTAGGACTCACATGTTGATCTTTAGTAATCTGAACTAAGTACCTACTGTTATATCGAACCATCTGGGACAAGTTTTATTTAGTTTCTGAAAAGAAAGTGCCAACAAGGTATTCTTAATTTTAGGGTCCAATATATTTTACGTGGGACTCACATGTATATATGTAGCCATATTAACCTGCACAGGATAGCCCTGTTATAATGAGTTGCCTCGGACTATTTTCAGTCAATTTCACAAAAAATTCAAGGTGTGAAAACTAAACTTTTAATTTTGAAGTAGCTTTTGACATGGCAACCACATTTAAATTTAGGTCCTGCTAGGTTGACATCCAAAATTTGTAATGCCATAGATTTAGCAAGCCAAAAATTAGGTAAAATACTTTCCATAAACTTGGCAAGCCAAATGTGAAACCTTGACAAGTTTTGCTAGCAAACCAAATGCTAGCCAAAATTACTTGGCATGATAAATTTTAGGAGTGAACCAAGCATGCTCCTAGTTGCGCTAGTCTGCACAAAGTAGCCAACTGTCATACCGAGTCTCTAAAAAAATCAATCAATTTGGCTCAAAATTTTATGTGTGGACGGTTGAGCTAATTTTAGCTTATTTTTAGATATAGAATAATATTTTTCTCTCACAACAATTTAGTCGTAGCCAAAATTAGCCTAGCCAAATAGAGCGACGTCTTATTAATCTAGATGAAGTTGCAAATTATTATAATAAATCATTTCATCCAAGTTTCAGTTTGTTTTACTAAAATTTCAAGATGTGAAGGTGAATTTTCATTCCAATGGTCTAATATTAATACTCCCTCCATCCTAGGATATAAAGCTAACCATTTTTTATACATGTCTCAAGATATAAAGTGTGCTCTTTCTAAACAGCGCACGTCGATACAGTAGTACTAGTGCTCAGAGAGAGAATTAAATACGTTCTTTGGTCTTTAAATCAAAGGTGGTTATGCTTTATATCCTGAGACGAAGGGAGTATATGCAAGTAATTCAGCTCAAAACATTGAGTATGGATAAGGGTGGGGAGGATGAGAAATGGATAATGAATTTGGACGTGACAAACATGGTATCATGGATTTGTTAATACCCTCTCTAAGTCTCAAGTGAAGTACTCTCTCAATTTCAAAATAAGTGATGTTTTTTATTTCTACATTTCTTGTTTGACTGTTCGTCTTATTAAATTTTTTTGAATAAATATTATTTTTTATGACTTATTTATCATTAGAGATACTTTAATATTGACTTATTTATTTTATTATTTATACACAAAAATTGAATATGATGCATGGTCAAACAAGAAATGTGGAAGTAAAAAAAACATCACTTATTCTAGGACAGAGAGAATAGGTGAAACTTGCTAACTTGGGTAACTTGATATAGGTGTCTGATTTTTTTTTGAATTATTTATTTAATGGCATTTTTTTTCAATGTTTAGTGATGTGTTTGTCAACAATAAAACAATAAAACATGTATGATGACTTTGTCAACCTTAGTTCTACCAATTTGATCTTTCTGAAGTGCGACACATCAACAATGAGATTTCTATATAAAATACCTTGGTCAATCTTAGATCTACCGGTTTGATCTCTTTAAAGTGTGGCGCATCAACAATGAGACATCTATGATTACTTCATCAATCATGGACCTATCAGCTCAATCTCTCAAAAATGCTCATAGGAAAGTGTGTATGTACGTGTTTATAGGAATGAATGTACATGTCTGTACACAAGTGTTTGCATTGACATTCGCAAAAGAAACCAGGGCCTTTCATATAAGCATAATTTCTTTTGCATATACATTCGCAAAAGAAACAAGGGCGTTTCATATAATTATGATTTCATATTTGAACAGAGATATTGGTTTTAAAAAAAACTCGTAACAGCTTCTTCCATTCGTGTATTTATGTTTTTTCCTTAGACAAAGAAAGAGAACAAGACTGGTTCTTCAAAGTACGCACAAGATACAAAGACATTGTTTAAGGGTGAAAAGATATAAAGGGCTGTTTTTATTTAAATGTCTCACAAATATAAAGGTTGTGAGTTTTGAATTCAATAAAAAACAACATACTCAAATTGATGGAAATTAAGTTCTCTGAATCGAAAAAAAAAATGATGGCATAATCATATTGGTGGCACATCTCAAGAAGCCATACGTCTCGTATAACTCGGAGAAAACCGACTTAACAATACACACTCCCAGAAACAATTCTGCAGGACAGACAATTGTTGCGACTGTTCAGCAGTAGCATAGCATGCTTATCACTCTCTGGTCTGGAAGTTTTGAAAAAATCAGCTTTGACCGACTGATAAAGAGTAGAACAAAATTGTTGCTGACCCACTGTATCAGTATCACTTTCTTGTTGCTGTCGCTGGAGTGCCCCATCACGGCTTCTTCAACCATGGAAAAACGTCCGGTGATGAGGGTAAACGTGCCGTCAAAACTTCACATCCGGTCTCTGTCACCTGGAGCATAGAACAGCACATATAACAAGGCTATCTTTAAATTTTGTCAGGCCCACAGAATTAATAGCATTGCGCGTGCCGTATTTGTTCTTTCTTGCACAACAAAATCATCTTGCATAATAAACAGCTTCCAGAATTGATCCTCTTAAGACAAATCATAGTACTCACCAAAAGTGTATGTTCAAATTGAGCACTCCGTTTACCATCTGCAGTCACTGCAGTCCAATCGTCAGGCCACAGACGATCATTCCAAACCCCTACAGAATATGAACATTTTTACTGTACTGCTCAATGCTCATGTGTTTGGAAATATTTTTGAACTGCACATCATAAGATATGGGATTTGACGGAGCTATATAGTACATAAACTTGCCTGCATTGATCATTGGTTCAATTGTAAATGTCTGCCCAGCTTTCATGATACCAACAGCCTTGTTTCCTGCATTAAATAACGCCAGCATATCTCCAGCTGAATTACACTGTGAACCCTTATGACATACTAGCTTGCACAGTACTGTCATATTCACTGCACTAGTACAACAAGTATAAATAAGAAATAGTTGCAAGAAACGTACTTGAATAATGAGGAATGTTTGGGGCACAGTGAAACAGCTCCCCTATGCCATGGCCACAATAAGATTTCACCTAAAGGAAAGATGAACACAAGGGCATGGATACAAACATACAATCAAGGTAGTAGCTAAAATATTAATTCTATACCGATCCAATACTAACCACAGATAAACCTGACATCGAAGCATGTCTGTTTATGACTTCTCCGACCTCTCGGAACCGAACTCCAGGTTTAACTGTGCATGAATATGTTAAAGTTCAAATGTCATATATCCTCTCCCAAGTATGACCTGATAGTCTTCGAAAAATGTAATAAGGATCAAAGGAAATCCTTTTTATATTTTCTTGGAAGTTTAGGCGTATACACAGCAAGGTCAAATTACAAAGAACGTCACCTATTGCAATAGCTTTCTCCAAGCACTCATAGGTGCAACGTACAAGCTGTTTGGAAGCTTCATCGACATTTCCAACAAAATATGTCTCATTCAAATCACCTGATGTTTGAGACATGTGATAATTAAAAATAGACCATAGCACATTTCGGCAGTTAAAAGTCAATCAGGCAGAGGAGGCTTTACCATGAACACCTTTATAGTATACAGTTACATCAACATTTACAATGTCACCATCCTCAAGTTTCCTGTTAAAATAAAAGATAATAATCAAAACTAATTTGTAATCAAATATACCAACTTGGACAAAAGTTAATGATAGTGAATGTTATTAAGGTGCAACTAATAAACAAACCTTTAATTGTGCCTAACATGAAACTAGAAAGTCAGAATCTGGTATTTGCAAATCTAAAATCTACTACCAACCTACTTACTGCCTCCAGTTCAAAACACTTGTTGCTTTAACTTTTATTATTATCTTCATTCAATACTTGTTGCTCTATAACGTCAAGGCAACTTCAGCCTATTTACCAGTTTTTACACTCACCTAATTGCATCCTTAACTAGCTTATCTATCCATGCATGTACACTTTAGAGAACATTAATTGTGGGTGACGGTGAGATGGTCATTTTACCTCCTAATTCTTGCGCCCAACTCTAAAACAAGTATTACGAATCAGATGGTAACAAGCCAATAACCTACTTGTAGGACAAACTAAAAGTGTGCTGTTATCAGACTTTACAGCTCCTGACTTGTTTCCTGGTAATTACTTTGAAATTTGAATGGATCTATGCAATGTATTTGAACATATTATGAATCAGATCGTATCAAGCCAATAACCTACTTGTAGGACAAACTATAAGTGTGCTATTATCAGACTTAACAGCTCCTGACTTGTTTCCCTGGTAATACTTTGAAATTTGAATGGGTCTATGCAATTTATTTGAACATATTATTTGCAAATTCTATCAGGTGAGTAAATAACAATAACAACAAATAGAATTCAAGAAAGATAAACAATTGTAATACATGTGAGTAAATATAAAAATAAATATTTATGCATGTAAGTAAATATAGAAAGATAATATTTATAGATGTAAGTCAACAATGGCCAAAGCTACACTCAAGAAAGGCATTGAAGAGGTCATTGTCACTAAACAAATCAAATATCAATTTACTGTGCAAATTCAAGTAGGACCTGGCATCTGGAATTCCATGGCAAATGACTTCGTTGACAGACCTGAGTACAAGTGACAACTTTGTGAGTAATACCTTTAGTCTCCTAGAACTGATACCAATAACTACTAAAACAAAGACAACCTACGTGCAACATGACTTGGGGAAGAAATGGTAATTCAATGGAGATGGGTATCCACCTGAGGATCAAGAATGAAAGTTATGATCAATAAGAGAATCGAATAGGCATGATTAAGACACAAGTAGTATTTTTCTTAAAAACAAGTTGTAGTAATCACAAGTTCATCATTCAATCGGCTAGAGTTCAATTTGTTGCATTTGAATCTTATAAAGGAGGTCAATCTCACCTCTAGCAATTGTCTCTTCATGGACGACTCTATCAATTTCATCTGTTGTAATACCTGGTTTAATTACACGAGCAGCTGCATCTAAAACCTCTCTTGCAATCTATAAATGATTGTACAAGATAAAGCAGAAAAGATTAGGTTATAATGTCAGAACTAAGAACTCATTTACACATGCAGGGAACTTACTCGACATGTTTCTCTCATCCTTTCTATGAGTTCAGGAGTCTTAATCTACAAAGCCACAAAGAAAGCAGTAATCATCAGATATTGTTCATGGAACATATGCGATACTCAAAAACCTCTGAAGGATTTTACCTCTACTCTTTTCTGCAAATCACTATCTGGTTCTATCTTGGGAATTCCCTAAAAAGTATTACAATGTCAGGAAGATTTGATAGAGCATATTGCAAGAGATATCACTTCAAGTGGAATGATGAGATGACACTGCATATATACTGTGAAGGAATCAAGGAAGAGACACTTAAACAACATGAACTTACATCAAGCGCCCAATCAGGCTTCTCGATTTCATCTGGCACCACACGCATCTTTGATATTGGATATGGTCTCAATGGGCTGAAAGACATAATCATTAACAAATCAAAGAAAGGTACTACTCAAATAGCTCATCCCACGTTGCTAAAAAAAAATAAAAAAAAATCATTCTTCCCACCCTAGATTATTAGCAAATAATAAAGGTGCAATCATGTTCAGAAGTCCATACTCTATTTTGGTGTAAAACTGTGAATGGAAGGAAATGTTAAACACCATGCTTACAGCATGCATGACGCCACTTTGTTGCTCAAATATACTGGAATTCTAAAGTGTGCAGTTAATGCTAAAAGACATGCTTCATGCATGCACGATGCACAACTGAGTCAAAAAAAAACTAATTGTGGCTATCCAAAAGACATTGGTTCACTGCACATATATGTTAGATTCACTATCAATAGTTAACTTTTTCATAGCTCATTTGCTGCTCTAAACCTTTTGCATAGTTGTGGCAGGGTTATCCTTAGTGTTCCACATAGGTTGTGTCAGAAGATACCACCATTTATTTAAGATAAGAAGTCAACCAGCTGGAAATTAATATAAATTTGGAATATTCGAATTTGAATTGTCACTACCATTTTTGTGGTGACTCATGTTGGATTTCAGACCTAGCCTACCCAAACTTGCTTGGGACAATAAACTAGAAAGTTTTGTTGTTCTTGTTCTTTTTGCATTTGATTGAATCATTGAATTTGAGTAATTTCAATATTTAATAGCTTCCCCACCAATTCCAGAGGCAAATGGAATGCTACATATATTGAACAACAGATCCAACAAAGTAATTACAGATGTGGTAATAGTATTTTACCCTGTCCAATCAAAACGAGGAAGTTGCAATGCACGTCCCCGCCCTTTTCTCAAACAATATTTCCAACCTTCTGGAGACTGCTGGGATGCCAGTGAACCAGGCTTTGGGTGAACAGATTTGTGAGAGCTCCATGCTGCCCTAAAACAATCCTGTGTGCTGCAAATGATTTGTGGACACAAAAGAATTTAAGGCTTTCATTAGTTCAAAAATGGTGAAGAAGCAACACATGAAGCATAGTTGTACACTGCACTGGTGTGCCAGCACTTTCAATGGATGCTTTGATATTAAAAGATGTGTTTTAACTACCATCCCCACTAATAAAGGTATCTACAGATATTTAATAACTTCATATTCATTGATGATGAAGTTGTTACATAAGGCCATAACTAAATGATACATGAACCTTTAAATTACGTAGAAGGTTTATGCTCTGTGATGTTAAAACAATAAAACTAGCTGATACTCATTCATCCTGACTCCTGAGAGCTTCCTATTACTATCATGATTTTTATAATTCAGTAAAACAAGAAAGAGAGGAGCTTGCCACAGACCAGAAAGCTGCGTTCTCACGCGGTAGCTTAAGTTCCACACACTTGGGGCATCTGAAAATCCAAACAACAGAGCATAAGCAATTACTTAACGAAACCAACATGTCTATACTACGTGCCACTTTCCAAATTATATATAACTCTGCTTTTCCAGCCAAATATCACAGAAATCAGGACCACCCAGGTTCTGCTTCAATGTTCTAACTAGAAGCAAATGAGAGCTAAATACCCAATTTCTATAATAATTTTATACTAAATAAACGGCGTCACAACAAAGCTGCGTCAAGCGTTCAATTCGTATATTACTAGATGGACAGGTGTAGGGCTTCGAAGCAAGACGACGCAGCGGGGAAAACTCGGCAGCAGATGCCAAGCAAAGCGCGGCGGGAAAAAGTCGACAGCAGATCGCTGGTGGAGAGAGAGAGGAAGCGATATGTTCCAAGGAGGAGAGAAAAACGCACTGGAGCTGAGCGGGCTTGCCGCAGCGAGCGCAGGGGGGCGACGCCTCCGAGGCTCCTTTCTCCATCCCGGCTGCCTGCACCACGCCAATTGGAACAGGCGGATCAGTAGACTGCTGGACCGGACGGGAAGGGCGCGGAGAACAGTAGAGAAGAGTCCCGTCCAACTCACCTGTGGCGGCGGAGGCTAGGGTTCCGGCGGCGCGTGCGGGGTACACGAGGGGAAAAGAGGAAAAGGGAGGTGGAGGAATCAGCCGAGGGGACGACGGGCTGGGGGTTTTCAGGGTAGACGGCGGAAGGAAAGTCGTGCCTCGTGCGCGGGGGTGTTGGCTCGCTGCCGAAATGCCGTGCTGACTGGTGAGTCCGATCCCTCGTCTAAACATAGTGCATCCGTCCCATAAAAACTGTCATTTTACAATTTTCAGAAATTATATTTGATTATCTATTTTATTCAAAAATTTTGTACAAAATACCAAATCAATAAATAATTATCAAAGTATCTCTAATGATATAACACATCATAAAAAGATAAATAATATTTATACAAAATTTTCAAATAAGACGAATGATCAAACGTGACGTCTGAAAAGTCTAAAACGATAGTCTTTATAGGACGGAGAGAGTACTCATGTAGTCATGTGTTCCAATTCATAAATCACTTATTTTTTTCAACCCTAACTATGATCATTGAACATTGATCATTTAAAATATTTATGTAAAATGAGTTAAATTTAAATTATTTTTTAAGAATGTTTATTAATAAAGCAAGCCATAATAAAAGAAATAATATTTTGCACAAATTTTTGAATAAGACGAGTGGTCAAACTTAAAATAAAAAAGTCAAATGACTTATCAATTGAAATAGTACCTATTTAGAGTTTTAGCTCAAAAAATCTTAAGTTTAGAGGAGAGAATTAAACAGACCCTTACTGCTGGTTAAGGACTACAAAATAGCTAAAATTATTAATATTAGTGGGGAAGAGCTGCTAACTATTAGTTCCATTAGCAGGTTTAAAATTGTTAATAGGTGTTAATAGTTCATATACTCCCTCTATTCTTACATAAAACAATTTCTAAAATTCGTGCTAGTCAAACTACTTTATAGTAAATAGTATATCGATATCTATGACAGAAAATAATACTTATTTGATTTCATGAATCTTAACAGATTTTTTCTTGAAATTGGTCAAAGTTTAAGTTTAATTTGACTTAAGACAACTCTACGAATCTACTTTATTCTGGACAAGTGAATCTACTTTATCCAGGGAAAGTGAAAGTATATCTTTAAATCACCATCCCACCACTTATTAGCATGGGGATCCAAACAGCCTCCTCTAGAATTTTTAGAGTTAGACTACCAGCGGATACAAAAAAAAAGCCCTCAAGCTTATATGGATACACGGTGAAAACGATTACTAATTTTAATCTATATCTATATTTATATACTTAATATTAAAAAGCCAAAACATCATCATATCTCTACAACTAATAAGGCTAAAAAGGAGGCAACTTTTTGGTGCGACATTTGTTGGGGTCGTCCGTCCGCCGATCAACCGTGCGAGCTCGCGAAGGAAAGAAAAAATTCCAACGCCCGTGCGACCCTGCAACGGAAGAAACAAATCTCTAGCCATCTCCTCCGCAATCTCCGTCACAACCATGCACCGAGACCCGCCCGTGCCCGTGCGAAATTAAGGGACGGGACCAAAAAAAAAATCCCGTCCGCAATCTCCTCGCCCTGCGTCGCTCCCCTACGCTCGTCGTCGCCGTCGTGCTCAATCTCGAGCTGGTGCACGCTCCCCGGCAATCTCCTCGCCCTGCGTCGCTCCCCTCCGCTCGCCATCGCCGTCGCGCACAATCTCGAGCAGGTGCGCGCTCCTTGTTGTCGTTTCCCTCATGCCCTCGCCCTTGCCTTCGCCCTCGCAGTCGGCTTCTCCTCCCTCCTCCCTGCCGCCGCGACGCCTCCCTCCTCCTTCAGACACCTGGCTGTGCATGCCCTCGCGTTGCCTCAGCCGGTCGCCGTCGTCATCGCCGCCATCCTCGCCGTCACGGGCCCTCAGTCGGGCGCCGTCATCGCCCAACGCGAGAGGGCCGTCGTCGCCCCATGCGTGGCCGCGCACTGCCCACTCCGTCGCGTTTACCTCAGCCGGGAGGGCGCCGTAGTCGTCCGCGCCATCCTCGCCGTCGTGAGGCCCTCAGCCGGGAGCCGTCACCACCCCACGCGCGGCCGTCGTCATCCTCACCGGCCGACTCCATCTCCTGGTCTTCCGGCGCGGTTCTGGTAGGGGAAGACATCGAGTTTCGCGGTGCTCGCAACTGCTGTGCCGAGGTACACGATTTCGGCCTCGCCAACCCACCTCCTCCGATAGTGCCCAGGTGCCGAGCTAGGGCGCGTGTGGTGCCGTGATTCGTTTCTATTTTGTACAGAGGCCCACGACATCATTCCACTAATGACAGCCTCCTCGGGAGAGCTCGCTCCGATTCGCCCGAGCCTCCTCGGGAGAGCTCGGGAGAGCGGCATCCTCGGCGCCCAAGTCTCCGACTCGCCCGAGTCTCCTCGGGAAGAGCTCGGGAGAGCGGCCCGAGCGCCCGAGCCTCCTCGGGAGAGCTCGGGAGAGCGGCGTCCCCGGCGCCCAAGTCTCCGACTCGCCCGAGTCTCCTCGGGAAGAGCTCGGGAGAGCGGCCCGAGCGCCCGAGCCTCCTCGGGAGAGCGGCGTCCTCGGCGCCCAAACCTCCGATTCACCCGAGCCTCCTCGGGAGAGCTCGGGAGAGCGGCGTCCTCGGCGCCCAAGCCTCCGATTCGCCCGAACCTCCTCGGGAGAGCTCGGGAGAGCGGCGTCCCTGGCGCCCAAGTCTCCGACTCGCCCGAGTCTCCTCGGGAAGAGCTCGGGAGAGCGGCCCGAGCGCCCGAGCCTCCTCGGGAGAGCGGCGTCCTCGGCGCCCAAACCTCCGATTCGCCCGAGCCTCCTCGGGAGAGCTCGGGAGAGCGGCGTCCTCGGCGCCCAAGCCTCCGATTCGACCGAGCCTCCTCGGGAGAGCTCGGGAGAGCGGCGTCCTCGGCACCCAAGTCTCCGACTCGCCCGAGTCTCCTCGGGAAGAGCTCGGGAGAGCGGCCCGAGCGCCTGAGCCTCCTCGGGAGAGCTCGGGAGAGCGGCGTCCCCGGCGCCCAAACCTCCGATTCGCCCGAGCCTCCTCGGGAGAGCTTGGGAGAGCTCGGGAGAGCGGCGTCCTCGGCGCCCAAGCCTCCGATTCGCCCGAGCCTCATCGGGAGAGCTCGGGAGAGCGGCGTCCTCGGCGCCTAAGCCTCCGATTCGCCCTGAGCCTCCTCGGGAGAGCTCGGGAGAGCGGCGTCCGCGGCGCCCAAGTCTCCGATTCGCCCGGGCTTCCCCAGGAAAGCTCGGGAGAGCGTCCGAGCGCCCGAGCCTCCTCGGGAGAGCTCGGGAGAGCGGCATCCTCGGCGCCCAAACCTCCGATTCGCCCGAGCCTCCTCGGGAGAGCTCGGGAGAGCGGCATCCTCGGCGCCCAAACCTCCGATTCGCCCGAGCCTCCCCGGGAGAGCTCGGGCGAGCGGCACCCACGGCGCCCAAATCTCCGACTCGCCCGAGTCTCCTCGGGAGAGCTCGGGAGAGCGGCCCGAGCGCCCGAGCCTCCCCGGGAGAGCTCGGGAGAGCGGCACCCTCGGCGCTCCAAATCTCCGATTCGCCCGAGCTTCCCTATCCCCCTCGAGCGCAATCTCGCAAAGGCATCCAAGGCACAGGTGATGTCAGCAGAGCAATCTTGGACCACAAGAGATCTCTCTGACCACTTTACAAGCACTGTCCCATCAGGCGAGACTCTCGACGCGACTGTGCTTCGCACGCCCCTGACGGCCATACTACCTGTCCTCCACGGTATGGTCTCGGGAGATCTCTCTGAGCACTTTACAAAGTCGTGTAACACCATTATATTTACTCGAATATTATATTTAAGTTTGTATGTACGGCCGTTTTTATCCTGGGCGTAGCACTAGCTTCAAGAGGTGGATGATGATTTATGTATCATGTGCACGATTGGGCCTCTAATTTGCTTGCCATGCATGCATATGCAGTGGGCGTTGTTAGAAAATAGAAATAGCATAAAAATAATGGGACACAGGTGATGTGACAATGAAGGGAACGTGGGTGGTAATTTCTTTCCTATTTCCTATTTTAGTGCCGTGATTAAGAAGGGAACGTGGTTGGTAATTTTTTTCTTATTTCCTATTTTAGTACTGTAATACCCCGGGTATTACGGATTTAATTAATCTGCCATGTCATCATATTTAAATTAATCATTTGCATATGATTGTGATTAGGTCCCTAGAGTGATTTGAATTTAATTAGCATTTGTTTGTAAAATTAAATTCCCAAATAAAGGTTTAAAAACTTACTTTATTTAGGACTAAAACCTAATTCAAAATCTAAAAGGAATTTTGAGATAGTCCCTTAATAAAAGTTTTAGATCTTTTAAAATGGAACAACTTTTATTTTTGGAGATTTCAAAGTTCTGTGGTGGAAATTCAAATTTATTTCAAAACAATGATTTAAAACTTAGTTTTGGATTGGCATTTCAAAAATTATTTGGAATCTGGCAAAACTTCCTAAATAAAAGTTGTAAAGCTCATTGAGTAGAACAACTTTTATTTTGGCAATTTCTCAAGTTGTTGAGAAAATTTAAAAGTAATTTTAAAAATACATGTTTAAAATTCAAAACTCTAGTTTACCCCTTTTTCTGTAGTTTCAAAAATATTTCGAATTTGGATTTAGTTCCAAAAGCAAAGTTGTTTAGAATTTCAAACCCTACAACTTTTGTTTTTACAGTTTTTCATGTTTGTATGCAAAATCAGTTGAATTTGGTCAAAAACCGACAGCCCCTAGGGATCTATGCTACAGTACTCCGCCCCCTCGCTCTGTTCACGAACAGCACCGGCAGCCGCCGTGTCGCGCGCGGGCGCGCGGCGAGCCGTGCCGGCCGGGATCGTGCCCCCGCGACCTCGGCAGATACGGGCGCGCGTGCGCCGCGTCGTGCCGCGCCTGTCCCCGCCCGTTGCCCCTCCAAAAGGGCAAAGACCACCCCTCTCCACGCCATTTTTCCTTCTCCCGGTCGCCATAGCCACCTCTCGGTTCTCGGCCGAATACGCCGCGCTCCGTCCGTCACCACCCTCTCCATCTTGCAGACAGCTAGCTAGCTTCCTTGCGCATCGCCTGCGACCGTCGGTGGGAGCTGTAGAGCTTCGTAACCACCGGAACACCGGTGTCTCCTTCGCGGGCGGGCAGAGCGCCGCCGCGAGCTCCGCCGTCGTCTCGAGCTAGTCTGGGTAAGCTCTGGGCCTCGGATTGTTGCGCAACGTGATCTCCGTGACCCCTTCAATCTTACGCGTGCGTCGGCGTACTCTCTAGTTCCCTAGGTTCGCCGGAACGCGTGTTCGCCGTTGTGCCGAGCCGCCGGGATCCGCCGCCGTCGCCAAGTCGCCTTCTCCGAACCACCTCCGTCTCCACCGACCCGTCGGCCAGCTTCGTGGTGAGCCCCAGATGCTCGCGCACCTTTTCCCCTCTCTTTACCGGCTTGTGCTCGCCGGCGACGTGCTCGCCGCCGCCACCGAGCCGCCGCGTACGTGTCTCCAGGTGCTGTGTGCCTCGGATCTCGTCGTGTCTTCGCTTGGTAGACTCGCCTTGGAGTGTAGAGTCCGTCAGTGCCCTCGGCTTCGTCCCTCGGCTCACCGTCGGCGAGCTAGGGGCGGCGGACCGCCGGCGCTCTCGCCTCTGTAGAAACAGAGGAGAGGCCAGGGGCCTCGGGTTAGAAGATAGGTCTTTCCAGGGGGTTAAGTGCAAATCCCGTGACTCATGTGAATAGTGTAGATCGGACCGCGGGTTGATTTCCGATTTCCCCAAGGTCTCTTTTCCTAAAACGCCGGCGCCGGGTGCGGGCAGGCCGAGTGGGCCGGCTCGCTTGGTCATGGGCCGTAGTGGGCTGGTTTGGTCTTTTCTTTTTCCAGTGAATTTCAAAATGCTTTTCATTTATATATTCATATGAATAGTACTGAAGTTTATTTATTTCATATGAATTAATCTGTTGAATGGGAAAATGTGAGAATAATTGTGTATGCTCTCTGAAGTATGTAGTATTTGTTAAAAATATAATATAGGGTGTTCCAGTGCCTTTAATCTGCTGTATAAATCAGTGAAGTAATTAATAAATGCAAGTTTGTGTAATTTTAATTAATTATCTGTAAATCCAAAAATCATGAAATTTATTGTGGCTCTGTTTGGTGATAAAACCTAGCTATTGGTAAAGTTCGGTTGCAATTGAAGTTAGTTTGGTCAATTAATAAATATATGTGAAACTAGGGATTAATAAGGTAAATAGAAAAATGAATTTAGGTTTGTTGTGTGAATTTTTGGGTTGAATGAAGACCAAGGATCTTTCGCTGTGTGATCCTTGGCAATTTGAGAACTTAGTGCTTGGTAGTAGTCATAAAGCTATGTAGCGGCTTTCTGTGACCGTTAAAAAGGCCAATAAAACAAAAGTAGGAAACATTATTTTTACCTTCTGTAGATCGTTTACAACTTTGCCGTGAAGGAAAGTTGTACTCAAGGTATTAATGGTTTACTTCCAAGCATTTCATTTGTTGCCCTCATGCCACGCTAAGCATACATCATTGCATACGTGTAGTGCCCGTTCCCGAGGGGGTCCAGGTCGAGACTACTACTGAGGAGGCCACTCCAGAAGTCATCCAAGGATTCGACATCTGCGGGACTGATCCCGATCCGACGCTGTACACGATCCAAGGCAAGCCCCGGTGCATTCAGCCCCTCTATTACAAAATATTTATAATTCGAGTTAATCTACTGCATTAGGTTAATAGGAGTTGATTGTCACCTATCCAGATGCATTGTCTCAAATAAATACCCTGAAACCTAATTTAAATAAAACGGTTTGAGAAATGCTTAGGCATGCTTAATGAACTTAGCTTTGCATAAAAGAAAAACTATTTTCTGTGCCATGATTATACTTATACTTTGATTGGTGAAGAACTGGTTATCCGCTGGTCGATGTGTATTTGGGTTGGAGTCCCAATGCACGGTCACTTTCGGAATAGTTTGGAACTGGTTGATGTCTTTGGAAACGTGTTTCGTTGGGTGGCCAGCTCATGGGGCGGCGTTCCCTATGTCTCACTCACCCGACAGGCACGATAATAAAAACTGTCGGGTAGTCTTGTACTTGGGTTAGAATCCCAAGACAGGATTGACGGCAGGAAGGAAGTAGGGACCGTTCGTTGTAGGCCTGCTGTGATCATGATGAACAGCCTAGCCACATACCAATGCGGAAAGCCTAGAGTTCGGTGACGCTATTGCTGGAACCGACAACCACGCACTGGGAGTGGAGAGATGGCGAGAGTAGCTTGTACCCACGTGGCCGGTGTGCCTGGATAAGAGTGGAGTACTGTGCTCTCGGGTGACGCAGGACCGGTTCCGGGATAGCAAAGCCGTGACGACGGGTTGGTATATGTATGCCGGCGTGCTGCATATGCAGTGTGGTTAGAATCCCCAGTTGGGAACTTTCTGGATTCGAATCGACGTGCTCCTCGGTTATGGAGACTTGATCCTCACACTCTACACCGAAAAGTGGTTCTCAACTAGGTTATCTGAATGAATAAAGTAATTGAAAGAATGATGATACATGAGTCTGAATATTGGAGCTATAAATATGATTATAATAATGACAAAATAAAATATGGAACAGGATAGATTGCTTTTCTGCAAACTCCTCATCCTCTGCTAGCCTTACCCATAGCCTTGCATTCCTGAGTCTCATTTTACACCCTTAGTCGGGTAAGTCTTGCGGAGTACCCCAAGTACTCAGGGTTTGTTAACCCCGTTGCAGGAGGACCGCAGTCGGAGATCTGTCTTGCTCCATGTTGCGTGACCGTGGTCGAGGAAGAAAGCGGCGATGAGTGAAGTGGAACCCGTGGGTAGGGTTCAAGTTATCTTATCTAGTATTGTGTAACTATTCCACTGATACTGCTATGTCCTCTGGTCTGTAATAACTATATTTGGATCCTAATTGAACAACCGGTTTGTAATCTAAATGTTATGTAATCTTCCGCACTGTTACTCTGATGTATTTTATTATGAAATGTTGTAATCCTGTGATGATTCTGCAATGGTGATCCTGTCGGAGAAAAGGGCGCTAATGTAGCCCGACAGACCTGTCTAGATCATTTGGGACACGGGCCCGGCTGTCAGAAGTCGTTAGTGACAATGACAGGTGCCGGTGGGCCAGGTGATTTAGCCGGTTCTGTTACAGTTGGTACCAGAGCATTCCATTGCTAATTATTATGGATTACTTTTCAAAAATTTCAAAATATTTTGGATCATAAAAAGTTTAACCTATTATTTTGGGTCCAAATTGCCTCTATCCTTATCTTGTTCAGTAGTTCTTGCCTTGTTCTATATTTTACCTTATGGGATTAAGGTAGCATGTGGAATAATATTATTATTAGCCCTATGTTAAAAGTTTATTTATGTATGTAGGTACCTTGCATGATTTAAATTCGTAAGTACGTACATGCATCATGATAATCACACCTGTTAATTAACTTCCTCCTTAACGTGGGTTTTTGGGATAGTTTACCAAACCTATTCTTGCTAACCTATTATATCTTAAAATTCCACTTACCTTCTCCAGATGGCCCGTTGCAAGCTCACAGCACGCAAGATGACCGGACCACGTGGCGTTCCACGCCACCAGTTGGCGCCACGCGCTGGCGAGGGCGGAGCTTCTGGGAGTCGCTCACCTCGTCGCAGCAGCGAGGAGCTTGAGGCTGAGGTTGGAAGGATGCAGGATCTAGTCAGGCAGTGGGAGGAAGAATACAGAGTGGCACGTCTCAACCACTACCGTGACGTGAGGACCAATCGAGATCTGCGTCGAGAGATCGATCGCCTGACCAAGCAGAGGGATGAAGCTTGGGATCGTGAGGAGACGATCATGGACAGGATGCTCGAGGCGGAGCAGCGTGTTGGTCAGCTTGAGCTCTACAACAACGTCTTGCACGAGGAGGCGCATGAGCTCTATGGTGAGCTCCACCCTATTCCTGCACCGCAGGAGGAGGATCCTGAGTTGGGAGTTGTCCTCGGTCAGGAGGATGAGGACGTGGAGGATGTTGACGTGGAGGTCGAGCCGGTCGAGGTCGTCGAGGCAGATGCCGAGGAGGACTTCGAGGAGATCGACGAGGACAGTGACGCTTCTGGCGCGTCTGGGATCGATGAGGACTAGGCCGGTGTGGCCTAGAGTTGTCAGCTAGATGTTCTCTTTTGTCTGTAATATAGGTGCTTACCTAGAAAACCTTAGTTATGGGTTGTGGGTCTTGTCTGGGTGCAAGCCATGTTATGTGAACTTTGTATTGTTGCTGTGTGCTGCTATGTTTGCTCAACTAATGTAAGACTCAAGTTGGGTTTGCTTATTAACAGATGGGAGACAACTCTGATAATGCAACTGGTGTTCCCCAACCACCTCAGTTTCCACCCACTCTGGCAGAGGCCATCGCTGCATTGACCAATGTTGCAGCGCTGCTAGCTCAGAATCAGCAAGATCGTGGTGGACGTCATGGCCGCAGTGATAATGAGGATACCACCTACGTTGACTTCACTGACACCCGCCCACCAGTGTTCACTAAGGCTGATGAACCCTTAGAAGCCGATGATTGGCTCCGTACCATGGAGTAGAAGTTTAGCTTGATTCACTGTACCGAGGTCCAGAAACCTCTGTTTGCAGCTCAGCAGCTCCGTGGCCCAGCGACTACTTGGTATGCCAACCTGTTGGCTGCGCAGGATGCTGGACATCAACTTACCTGGCAAGAGTTCCGTGACGCCTTTCGTGCTCATTACATCCCTGCGGGTGTGATGAAATTGAAGCTGGATCAGTTTCTGGCACTGAAGCAGAATGAGTCCACTGTCGCTCAGTATCTTGGGCAGTTCAACCACTTGGCACAGTATGCACCTGAGCATACCAACACTGATTCTAAGAGGAGAGCCTGCTTTGTCAGAGGTCTGAATTTCAAGATTCAACGCAGTCTGTCTAACAACCTCAAGTGCACTTTTCATGAGGCAGTGGATAGTGCAATAGCTTTTGAGGAAAGCGACCGTCAGCTCCAAGAGGAGAAGAAGAAGAGCAAAAGGTCTAGCTCTTCTGGTAGTCAGAAACGCCAGAAAGTTATCTATCATCCTACCCACCATAACCGTCCATCATATCCCCATCAGCAGGTAGTTGTGCGCACTGCCGCTACCTCTCATACCTCTAATCAGCAAAACACCACTCAGCCGAATGCTCCTGGCGTTCGTATCAACACTCCACAGACCAACTATAATCACCCATGCTACAACTGTGGAAAGGTGGGACACTGGGCCCGTGATTGCCCTTTTCCGAAGCAGAACAACCAGAATGTGCAGAGAAGTCCTGATGTTCCGCAACAGCAAGTTCAGCACCGTGGTCACCAGCAGCATGCTCAGAAGGGCAAGATTGTCAAGAAGGCAGGTCGGGTTTATTACACTCAGATTGAAGATATTCCTGCTGGAGAACCCGTCATGATGGGTAAGTTTCCCGTTGCTAGTCATTCTGCCGTTCTGCTATTTGATTCTGGTGCATCTCATTCGTTCATCAACCGTACATTTGTGGTTAAGCATGAAATACCTATTGGGGAAATAAAGGAAGATTTCCTTATACATTCGCCCGGGGGGCGTATAACTACTAAAGAGGTAGTTCAGGGAGTACCTATAGAGCTGGGAGGGCATAAATTCCCAACCACAATGATAGTACTTAAGGATCAGGATATAGATGTGATATTTGGTATGAATTGGATGTATCAGCACAAGGCCTTGATTGATGTGTTGAATAAAACCATAAGAGTGAACATACCTAATAGTCAAACTCAACTTCTTATCCAACTTCCATTGCCCGTAAGAAAGATTGAAAAGACCGTGCAAAGGTTGTGTGCCACCGCAGTTGAAGAAGTATTGAAGATTCCAGTGGTCTGCGAATTTCCAGACGTATTCCCTGATGAGTTGCCTGGTTTGCCACCTGATCGAGATGTGGAATTTGCTATTGAGCTAAAACCTGGAACCGCACCTATATCTCGTAGAGCATACAGAATGCCTCCCAAGGAATTGGCAGAGCTTAAAGTGCAGCTACAAGATTTGCTAGATAAGGGTTTCATCAGACCCAGCTCATCTCCTTGGGGTTGTCCTGCCATCTTTGTCAAGAAGAAAGACAAATCCCTCCGACTCTGTATTGATTACCGTCCACTCAATGAGGTCACCATCAAAAACAAATATCCTTTACCCCGTATTGACCTACTCTTTGACCAGCTGGCTGGAGCTAAGGTGTTTTCCAAGATTGACCTTAGGTCTGGCTACCACCAAATAAAGATCCGTCCCGAAGACATCCCAAAAACAGCTTTCACCACTAGATATGGCCTATATGAATACCTCGTCATGTCTTTTGGCCTAACCAATGCACCCGCCTATTTCATGTACCTCATGAATTCCGTCTTCATGCCTGAGCTCGACAAATTTGTTGTCGTATTCATTGATGACATCCTGATCTATTCTAAAACACCCGAAGAACATGCCAACCACCTCCGTATCGTCTTGAACCGTTTAAGAGAACATCAACTCTATGCCAAATTCAGCAAATGTGAGTTCTGGTTGGACCGAGTTCCATTTCTTGGGCATATCCTGACAGCTGAAGGTGTGTCCGTAGATCCGAGTAAGGTGGAAGAAATCTTGAACTGGAAACCACCAACCACGGTGCACCAGGTTCACAGTTTCATGGGAATGGCGGGATATTACCGCCGATTCATTCCGGATTTCTCAAGAATAGCTAAGCCTATAACCAACCTATTGAAGACTCAGGTCAAGTTTGTCTGGTCGCCAGAATGCGAGACAGCGTTTCAAACCTTGAAGAGATGTTTGACCACTGCACCAGTCCTTGCTCAGCCAGATATTGAAAAGCCGTTTGATGTGTACTGCGATGCGTCGGGTACTGGCCTTGGTTGTGTTTTGATGCAAGAGGGCCGAGTCATTGCTTATGCTTCACGACAACTCCGGCCTCATGAAGAGAATTATCCCACTCATGATCTTGAATTGGCAGCTGTGGTTCATGCGTTGAAGATCTGGCGTCACTACTTGTTAGGCAGCACATGCAATGTCTACACTGATCACAAAAGCCTGAAATACATCTTTACACAAGAAGAATTAAATATGCGGCAACGAAGATGGCTTGAGCTGATAAAAGATTATGATATTGAAGTGCACTACCATCCTGGTAAAGCTAATGTGGTTGCCGACGCACTCAGTCGGAAGGCTCATTGTAATTGCTTGACTGTGAAGCCATATGATCTGTCGTTGTGTTACGGGTTAGAAAAATTGGGCATAGAAATAGTCCCTCAAGGCAGTTGGAACAATATCAGCATCAAACCCTCCATCCGTGATGAAATCGTGGCTGCTCAGAAAAATAGTAAAGGTATCAGGCACATCAAAGAGAAAATCCAAGCAGGGAAAGCAGATTGTTTCAGAATTGATGATGAAGGGATTGTATGGTTCAAGAATCGGCTTGTAGTTCCAGAAATTCCAGAGTTACGTGGCAAGATTCTTGACGAAGCTCATTTGACAAGATAGTCTATTCATCCGGGAAGCAACAAAATGTACCAGGATTTGAAACAGAAGTTTTGGTGGACTAAGATGAAGATCGAGATTGCTCAGTATGTAGCAAAATGCGACACTTGTCAGAAAGTAAAAGCTGTACACATGAAGCCTGGTGGAGAGCTGCAACCATTACCTATTCCTGCATGGAAATGGGAAGACATCAGCATGGATTTCATTATGGGTCTCCCAACAACCTCTAGGGGTTTCAATTCCATCTGGGTTGTTGTGGACCGCCTCACTAAACAAGCTCATTTCTTACCTGTCAAGAAAATGTACAGGGCTCCGCACTACGCCAAGCTATACATAGAAAATCTGATGAAGCTACATGGAGTGCCCAAGACCATTGTCTCTGACCGAGGTACTCAGTTCATATCCCAATTTTGGAGATCCTTTCATAAATCATTGGGTACAAAACTCCTGCATAGCACAGCCTATCATCCTCAGACTGACGGACAGACAGAGAGAATAAATCAGATACTTGAAGACATGTTAAGAGCCTGTGCACTCAATTACCCTGAGAAATGGGACGAGTGTTTGGCATTGGCCGAATTCTCGTACAACAACAGTTGCCAAGAAAGTATAAAAATGGCTCCGTTTGAGGCAGTATATGGCCGCAGGTCTCGTACTCCATTGAATTGGTCCGAACCTGGAGAAAGATGGTTCTATGGAGTTGATTTGGTCAATGAAGCCGAAGAGAAGGTTCGACTGATACAGGAAAATTTGAGAGTGGCACAGTCACGACAGAAAAGTTATGCCGATCAGCGGCGCAGACCTTTGACATTTCAGGTTGGAGACTATGTATATTTGAAAGTTTCGCCTATGAAAGGAGTTAACCGTTTTGGAGTCAAAGGCAAGTTAGCCCCGCGTTATATTGGACCGTTCTTAATCATAGGACGCGTGGGAAAGGTAGCTTACAAGCTTGAATTGCCAGAACATCTCTCGGAAGTACACAATGTGTTTCATGTTTCTCAGTTGAAGAAGTGTCTCCGAGTACCTGGACAAGTCATCGATGTTGAAGGAGTAGCACTTGAACCTGAATTGACATACTCGGAGCAGCCAGTACGAGTTTTGGATATAAAGGACCGTGTTACCCGAAGGACCACAACCAGATGGTACAAGATCCAATGGAGTGATCATTCTGAAGATGAAGCTACCTGGGAATCTGAAGATTTCTTGGCAGAAAACTTCCCTGAGTTCTTTGCTACCTTGTAAAATGTAAACCTGTCTTTTAATGCATGTTTTCCCCTTGTCTCTTGTTTAAGCATGAACTGGTTGTTGTTAGCTCTTTTTCCTATGCCTTGTTCCAATCTTGGTTATGTACCTAATCTCGGGACGAGATTTCTTTTAGGGGGGAAGGCTGTAATACCCCGGGTATTACGGATTTAATTAATCTGCCATGCCATCATATTTAAATTAATCATTTGCATATGATTGTGATTAGGTCCCTAGAGTGATTTGAATTTAATTAGCATTTGTTTGTAAAATTAAATTCCCAAATAAAGGTTTAAAAACTTACTTTATTTAGGACTAAAACCTAGTTCAAAATCTAAAAGGAATTTTGAGATAGTCCCTTAATAAAAGTTTTAGATCTTTTAAAATGGAACAACTTTTATTTTTGGAGATTTCAAAGTTCTGTGGTGGAAATTCAAATTTATTTCAAAACAATGATTTAAAACTTAGTTTTGGATTGGCATTTCAAAAATTATTTGGAATCTGGCAAAACTTCCTAAATAGAAGTTGTAAAGCTCATTGAGTAGAACAACTTTTATTTTGGCAATTTCTCAAGTTGTTGAGAAAATTTAAAAGTAATTTTAAAAATACAGTTTAAAATTCAAAACTCTAGTTTACCCCTTTTTCTGTAGTTTCAAAAATATTTCGAATTTGGATTTAGTTCCAAAAGCAAAGTTGTTCAGAATTTCAAACCCTACAACTTTTGTTTTTACAGTTTTTCATGTTTGTATGCAAAATCAGTCGAATTTGGTCAAAAACCGACAGCCCCTAGGGATCTATGCTACAGTACTCCGCCCCCTCGCTCTGTTCACGAACAGCACCGGCAGCCGCCGTGTCGCGCGCGGGCGCGCGGCGAGCCGTGCCGGCCGGGATCGTGCCCCCGCGACCTCGGCAGATACGGGCGCGCGTGCGCCGCGTCGTGCCGCGCCTGTCCCCGCCCGTTGCCCCTCCAAAAGGGCAAAGACCACCCCTCTCCACGCCATTTTTCCTTCTCCCGGTCGCCATAGCCACCTCTCGGTTGTCGGCCGAATACGCCGCGCTCCGTCCGTCACCACCCTCTCCATCTTGCAGACAGCTAGCTAGCTTCCTTGCGCATCGCCTGCGACCGTCGGTGGGAGCTGTAGAGCTTCGTAACCACCGGAACACCGGTGTCTCCTTCGCGGGCGGGCAGAGCGCCGCCGCGAGCTCCGCCGTCGTCTCGAGCTAGTCTGGGTAAGCTCTGGGCCTCGGATTGTTGCGCAACGTGATCTCCGTGACCCCTTCAATCTTACGCGTGCGTCGGCGTACTCTCTGGTTCCCTAGGTTCGCCGGAACGCGTGTTCGCCGTTGTGCCGAGCCACCGGGATCTGCCGCCGTCGCCAAGTCGCCTTCTCCGAACCACCTCCGTCTCCACCGACCCGTCGGCCAGCTTCGTGGTGAGCCCCAGATGCTCGCGCACCTTTTCCCCTCTCTTTACCGGCTTGTGCTCGCCGGCGACGTGCTCGCCGCCGCCACCGAGCCGCCGCGTACGTGTCTCCAGGTGCTGTGTGCCTCGGATCTCGTCGTGTCTTCGCTTGGTAGACTCGCCTTGGAGTGTAGAGTCCGTCAGTGCCCTCGGCTTCGTCCCTCGGCTCACCGTCGGCGAGCTAGGGGCGGCGGACCGCCGGCGCTCTCGCCTCTGTAGAAACAGAGGAGAGGCCAGGGGCCTCGGGTTAGAAGATAGGTCTTTCCAGGGGGTTAAGTGCAAATCCCGTGACTCATGTGAATAGTGTAGATCGGACCGCGGGTTGATTTCCGATTTCCCCAAGGTCTCTTTTGCTAAAACGCCGGCGCCGGGTGCGGGCAGGCCGAGTGGGCCGGCTCGCTTGGTCATGGGCCGTAGTGGGCTGGTTTGGTCTTTTCTTTTTCCAGTGAATTTCAAAATGCTTTTCATTTATATATTCATATGAATAGTACTGAAGTTTATTTATTTCATATGAATTAATCTGTTGAATGGGAAAATGTGAGAATAATTGTGTATGCTCTCTGAAGTATGTAGTATTTGTTAAAAATATAATATAGGGTGTTCCAGTGCCTTTAATCTGCTGTATAAATCAGTGAAGTAATTAATAAATGCAAGTTTGTGTAATTTTAATTAATTATCTGTAAATCCAAAAATCATGAAATTTATTGTGGCTCTGTTTGGTGATAAAACCTAGCTATTGGTAAAGTTCGGTTGCAATTGAAGTTAGTTTGGTCAATTAATAAATATATGTGAAACTAGGGATTAATAAAGTAAATAGAAAAATGAATTTAGATTTGTTGTGTGAATTTTTGGGTTGAATGAAGACCAAGGATCTTTCGCTGTGTGATCCTTGGCAATTTGAGAACTTAGTGCTTGGTAGTAGTCATAAAGCTATGTAGCGGCTTTCTGTGACCGTTAAAAGGGCCAATAAAACAAAAGTAGGAAACATTATTTTTACCTTCTGTAGATCGTTTACAACTTTGCCGTGAAGGAAAGTTGTACTCAAGGTATTAATGGTTTACTTCCAAGCATTTCATTTGTTGCCCTCATGCCACGCTAAGCATACATCATTGCATACGTGTAGTGCCCGTTCCCGAGGGGGTCCAGGTCGAGACTACTACTGAGGAGGCCACTCCAGAAGTCATCCAAGGATTCGACATCTGCAGGACTGATCCCGATCCGACGCTGTACACGATCCAAGGCAAGCCCCGGTGCATTCAGCCCCTCTATTACAAAATATTTATAATTCGAGTTAATCTACTGCATTAGGTTAATAGGAGTTGATTGTCACCTATCCAGATGCATTGTCTCAAATAAATACCCTGAAACCTAATTTAAATAAAACGGTTTGAGAAATGCTTAGGCATGCTTAATGAACTTAGCTTTGCATAAAAGAAAAACTATTTTCTGTGCCATGATTATACTTATACTTTGATTGGTGAAGAACTGGTTATCCGCTGGTCGATGTGTATTTGGGTTGGAGTCCCAATGCACGGTCACTTTCGGAATAGTTTGGAACTGGTTGATGTCTTTGGAAACGTGTTTCGTTGGGTGGCCAGCTCATGGGGCGGCGTTCCCTATGTCTCACTCACCCGACAGGCACGATAATAAAAACTGTCGGGTAGTCTTGTACTTGGGTTAGAGTCCCAAGGCAGGATTGACGGCAGGAAGGAAGTAGGGACCGTTCGTTGTAGGCCTGCTGTGATCATGATGAACAGCCTAGCCACATACCAATGCGGAAAGCCTAGAGTTCGGTGACGCTATTGCTGGAACCGACAACCACGCACTGGGAGTGGAGAGATGGCGAGAGTAGCTTGTACCCACGTGGCCGGTGTGCCTGGATAAGAGTGGAGTACTGTGCTCTCGGGTGGCGGAGGACCGGTTCCGGGATAGCAAAGCCGTGACGACGGGTTGGTATATGTATGCCGGCGTGCTGCATATGCAGTGTGGTTAGAATCCCCAGCTGGGAACTTTCTGGATTCGAATCGACGTGCTCCTCGGTTATGGAGACTTGATCCTCACACTCTACACCGAAAAGTGGTTCTCAACTAGGTTATCTGAATGAATAAAGTAATTGAAAGAATGATGATACATGAGTCTGAATATTGGAGCTATAAATATGATTATAATAATGACAAAATAAAATATGGAACAGGATAGATTGCTTTTCTGCAAACTCCTCATCCTCTGCTAGCCTTACCCATAGCCTTGCATTCCTGAGTCTCATTTTACACCCTTAGTCGGGTAAGTCTTGCGGAGTACCCTAAGTACTCAGGGTTTGTTAACCCCGTTGCAGGAGGACCGCAGTCGGAGATCTGTCTTGCTCCATGTTGCGTGACCGTGGTCGAGGAAGAAAGCGGCGATGAGTGAAGTGGAACCCGTGGGCAGGGTTCAATTTATCTTATCTAGTATTGTGTAACTATTCCACTGATACTGCTATGTCCTCTGGTCTGTAATAACTATATTTGGATCCTAATTGAACAACCGGTTTGTAATCTAAATGTTATGTAATCTTCTGCACTGTTACTCTGATGTATTTTATTATGAAATGTTGTAATCCTGTGATGATTCTGCAATGGTGATCCTGTCGGAGAAAAGGGCGCTAATGTAGCCCGACAGACCTGTCTAGATCATTTGGGACACGGGCCCGGCTGTCAGAAGTCGTTAGTGACAATGACAGGTGCCGGTGGGCCAGGTGATTTAGCCGGTTCTGTTACAAGTACTGTGATTGATTCCTTTAATACGAGCTTCTGATTTCCTGGTTTTCCTTTTTTTCTGATCCCATCGCGCTGCCTCCAGAATTACCCTGCCTGCCCCTGATTTCAGTTCACGTAATAGATTGAAAAGGAAAGCACAGATCACCTGATTCACGCCCATGCTATCTCCCTGCTCCTAATTCACGCAATCTGCTCGACGCACATAACGCTCTACCTCTCACGGCACACCCATAAGGCTACCACTCCTCACCAACGCTCCTTTCTCACAGGCCCGCGCCCCCGTCCCCGCCACTGCCCGAGCCATCGCACACAAAACTCCATGCCGCTGCCGTCGCTCATCGTCGTCTGTCGCGTCAACTACGCTGTCGTTATCACCTCGCGTCGCCATCACACCATTAAGCCAATAGAATAGATTTCCAGTGCCATCCCGCCAGGAGCTCTTGTCTTCTGGAGACGTTCGCCAGATCTTTATCTGGTCATTCACCGACGACGATCTTACCGGCTTGCCGCGGTGCCACCATCATCGCCCTCGCCCTCGCCGCAAGCTTCTCCGCCTGCCCGCACGACCGCACATATGCTGGAGACTCTGCACCGCCGCAAGGTGCTCGCCCATTGATGCCGCCACCGTGCGTGAGGCCTGGAGGTACAAGAATACGCTTTAATTGGTGTGAAATACTGGAATCATCTTTTATACCATATATATTTCTCAGGCATGCTAATTAATCTCAATAATGCTTTTCCTAGCATATTTCACTTTTTTTCTTAGTTGGCGTGATTTATTCTTGATTATCTTCAACTTTATCTATCCTTCTTAATTGTGGCCGCAATGACTTGTATGAGTGTTTTTTTTGAGTGAACGACTTGTATGAGATTAGGCTGAAAATGACAATGTATTTTTGTGTTACGGATACATTAATTTGAATATGTGGGATTTCTTGTACACCAAGGATTCTACTACTTCTCTTTACCCAGATCAATATAACAATTTTCCTTCTTATGGGGGTAGAATACTCAACTGAAAAGTTATAATATTTTCAACCTAATTTATAAGGTCCATATTGAAAAGCTATTAATTTGTACAGAGCTTGTATTGTCTTGTCAGATGTATATTCGTGTGTTTGTTGAGGTTGGGTGATAGTAATAATGTCTAAAACATGCTGAAATTGACCAAAAAATTTACCATTTGCATTCACTGATAGTTTAGTACTTGAAGCTGCTTATGAAAACTGATTATGGAAAGTGAATATTGGTGCTGGTATTGTATTCTATTTAGTTAGTGAATCAGCATCCAATTTTGATATTGCAGTCATTCACGATTTACAAAGCCGGTGAAGTTTAGGCTAACGCTTCAGAGTAACTTCATTTTTAGGCCTGCCTCTACCACTGTTTCATGTCCGACAAATTCAATTGTACGGTTTTTTTATTTCAAGTTACTCCTTTCAGTCCTGCATGCATTGTTTTATTCCACCACTGGATGTGGTCTTCATCTTTTTCCTGCACTGTTGTGCCTGGGTAATTAATATTGCTTTAGCTTTAAACATTAACAAAATCTTTATATACAGGGCCATACTTTCATAAATAGGATAGCTGCATATTGACAAGTCAACATCGAGTTTTGTCCTAACAGTTTGCAAATTGTTTTAATTTAATTAATGTTAAAACTTAAATTGGATTGTAATTGTTCGTCCATTATGAAGCCGGATTTACAAAAACAAACTGTACATGCACAGTTGAATTAGGCAAGGTTCCTCGGTCTAACATTATCCAAAGCAAATCTATGTTAGCTTTCTATTATGACAATGCATAATATTAGCTTGTTATTTATATTAATTATTAATTAAACTAACTACCAATGTAGAGCTATTTAGAGTACTCAACCATGGCAAATGTTATCTGGTTTCCAATATTTGTTGTACAGGCTTGTATCGCCTTTAATTAACCTATTTTATCATGTCATTACAGATTAAGCACTACACGGCCTGGTGTGTAGGAGGCCAATTTTCCTTCTAATCCACCTCAAATGCGAAGTTTTTTTTTGGATTTCCAAGCATTATATCCTTATGTGATTAACGTGACATTATATATTTTATCCTATATATAACGAGATATTTTATATTCTTGAACTATTGTATGTATTATTTATTCATAAAATTCATGGACTATTTTTTTCTTCTTTATTCTAAGCTCATCTCCAGAATTTTAGAGCATCTTAGTGAATGTGATTTCTTCATTTCATATTTTTGCAATAAGATAATAGATTGTAGCAGCGCACGGCATTCGTTGCACATTATATATCTACTATTCACCTTGTGTGCAGGAAACCATGGAACAAAATGTGCCGACCATTAATCCAAATGATAGGGATGAGTCACCTGTTGAGGAGGCAAACTATGATATGGAGACATTACAATTAGATGGTTCCCCAGATGGTGATAGTGATATATGTACAACCAATATGGAGCACAGAGAGTGCGGTGACCGGGACGATCAGGCACACATTGAGGAGGAGGTCGTTGAGGATAGGTAAAATAGGGATTTTTTTAATCTCTTTGCGTTTGGAGGCTACAAAACATAAAGATTTTTATGTATTTACATATGGTGCCCTTGTTTTCAATACATAGTCCTCAGGTAGCAGATCATGGTGAAACAAAACAGCCAGAGCACAAGGAACACGAGATCGTGATGAAAGACACTGCTAAGCATAACAAACAAAAAAATCTTCATCTACTCGCATCGTGTCATCTGGTAGTGTACTTTTCATAAGTTACGCTATTCATTTATTATCTAATTTTATAATAATAAAAAAATGCTAAATATATTGTCCTCTCCAGATTATGTTTGTACCGAAGGCGATCGAGCTATAATTGAATCCGCTAGAAAAATTCCATCTTCACCAGGAAAGGAGCAGCTTGTGCTCATCGATGATACTGCAGTGTTGAGATGGCACATGGAAAGCCTTTTTCAACCAAATGAATTCCTGGGTGATGAGGTTAGAGATGCAATTCATAAAACTCAATCAACCATAGATGTATTCAATGTCCTTTCGCTCTAATGACTCAATGTATGCAGGTCATAAATACTTATATTAACCTGCTGAGGGCTCAGGAGGGTTTGAAAAATAGATCAGGAGGTAATGTCTATCTTGAAACTACACACATTACAGCATTGATGAAGCGAGATGGAGAAGTGGATGAGACCATTGAAGCCAATTACCCTACGCGTGGCACTTTCCAGATGCCTGGTTTAGTTCATAGGGTGCTAACTTACTTGGAACATGACATTGTATCAATTTTTTAAAATGATATATTATTCTTTGATTTATCAAATCTATATGCCTGACAAAATGTTTATTATTTGATTTGATAGGTGTTCCTTCCCATAAATATTTTTCAGTCACACTGGTACCTAGCCGTTATAAACGCTGACAAACGTGAGGTTCAAGTGCTAGACTCTTTGGGTGAGAGTTTCGGACGTGTTGACCTGAATAAAGCTGTGGGTATTTCTAGCGAAGGTATTTTTACAAGTTATATAATTTATAAAAGACTAAATGATTCCTTTGTCTATAAATGTATATAGCTACTTGGATTGCGGAAACAGATAGATTATGTATCTGAGATGACAAAGCTAAAAGAGCACAAATGGAAGGATCTTGAAGTTGATATATGGCCATTTAAGGAGATCTTCCGCGGCAAACCTCGACTACAAAAGGATGGGTATGTCAGAAAAAGCATGTGTCATATACGTGTAATATTACGCGTCTTTGACCTATTTTAGCTAACGAGTGTCTAAACCTCTATTGATGTTGCCCGTAGTTGTTCGTGTGGTTTATTCTTAATAACCTTTATAGAGTATTGGACTGGGAACGGTTTGTCAGACGAGTTCAATCAGGTACATCGCTATGGACTATGCATCTTACCCCAAGTTCTGAGTGTGCACTAGATGTGGGTATTTTTTAATTATAATTAATGATGGTCATACTATCGTGCAGGATGATATGAGAGAATTTAGACACAAGCTTGCAACCATCTTGCTATCGTCAGATTTAAATAAACGAAAGGGGTTTCCATATCTTGATAGAGATGATAATATTGGAAGCCCAAGAGATTGTACCATAATAGAGAATCCAAATATGCATGAAGCTTCCACGAAAAAGAGGAAGCATTCGGGGGAGGCTGAAACATCACAAGTCCATTCTGATCAAGATCCCGAAGAGTTTTGGGCATTCCATGCTATGAAAGATATGGAAATGAACAAAGAAGAGATAATTGAATTACTGTATGACTATGTCATAGCAATTGAGAGTGAAGCGACGCTTAAGTAAGTTACATGTTACTTTTAGTTACTTTATTATTTTAATTATAATGTGCCCTCTTTTATGATGATAACCACTATCTCTGTCTAATGCTCCGCAGGAGGCCTTGGGTTAAAAGTTTTTATCCCTACAGGATTGCTCTAACTGTGAAGGAACTACAAGAGTTGTTAATGACGGATCGAGGTATCTCTTCCGATTGTTTCAACTTAGGTGTCCGGTTTCAGGCGGTTCGAGAGTACAAAACATTGAAACAATACAGTAGTATTACGAAGCATCACATGGACCTGCGCTTCCGTGTAAGCACTCATTCATAATTGATTATTATACTGTTATATTACTTTATATTAATGGTTGCTATTCTAATTATAATTTTATTTTAAAATAATCAAAATTTTACTAATCCTAACACTGTATCCTTTTATTCAAGAAAATATGTGATTTGACAAAAATGCCAGAATTTCGTAAAAAATATAGTACGAAAGAAAAGGTTGAAGCGATTGGTGTATGTGAGAAGATGGAATACAGCTTAGCACAGTGCAGATTCGTAAGTCGTTTGGTACTGCTTGATTACTTGTCTCCCATATATATTATGCTAATTGATTGATATCTGTTTGCAGTTCCTTTTGCCATGGTTGTGTACTGGTAAATATATGCTATATGTTTTTGATCAGCGGAAGAAGGAGCTTACCATGATTGATCTTAAACCAATTGAGGACTGGTGTAAAGACACACCGGCACTGATGTATGCCAGACAAACTCTTGGATTTAACCATTTGTATCAGCTCTTAATGAGCGAATATATTCCTGGATGGAAAGAGGATATCTTCAAATGGAAATTCATCCGTAAGAAAAACATTACAGATGACATAGATAGGTAACTAACTCAGAGTCATGGTCTCTAATATAACACTTATGATTTAACTATGTCTCTATGTTACTGATGATGAATTTTTTCACAGACGTTTAAGTGGATTCTTTGTTCTACAGTATATGTCAGCGTGGGGTAGACCCAATGCCGCAAAAATTTGTATGGTGAGTATAACATACTTTGATTCAAAATTTTGTGAGATTGTTCAAAGAATACAGTATGTATAATATTTGCATTTATTTCGAACATATGTATAGAATGGTATAGAGATGCGGCGGAACTTATTTGTGGAATTATTGGCGCACGAAATAAACGGATATCGGAGACATCTTCCTGCCGATATAAAACATTACCTTAGGAGAATTACGGAAAAATCTATACAGTAGATTTTATGAGCCTGAAGCATCGTGTTATCATTATAATATAAATTGGTTGTGATGAACCCTTATAATGTTTCATGATTATGCTAATTTGCCATTTGGATTAAATGTTATTTTAAATCAGTGTTTATTTTTTTTATAATTTTATCGTGCGATCCATATATTTTAAGCATAAAAGTTTATTTATCCCGTAGCAACGCACGGGCACGCTACCTAGTCTATTATAATTTTAAACTCCACTAGAGATATATCTCAACATGCAAGATGTCAATCTCAACAATACACTATTGTATACAGTTAAAGCCCACTAACACTGCAATTATAATGTCCATATCAACATGTCACGCAATCCACTAGCATAATTTATAACAGTTTATTTTTTAAAAGTAATTATATAGACTAATCTTATTCCAAGACTTCAAAAATCTCGTAACAATGTGGGGGATATGTTTCTAGCTTCATTTGTTTCCGTACACTATGTACTAATAATATTAAAGGGCTCGTGTATTTTTGCCCCTGTTTTGCATGGAAATTGTGATTTTTTCCTTTTTTTTCTTTGTGAATTTAGCCCTATAATTTTAAAACGAAGCTGAAAGGACCGTATAGACTAGAGGGGGGTGAATAGCCTATTAAAAAATCTAACAAAATACTAAACTACACGTTAGTAGATAAGCAAGCGAGACAAAGCGTTAGCTCTAAACTATTCTACGTAAACCACCTAACACGATATGCTACTCACAAATATAAGCACTCAATACGTAAGAAACCAACTCCTCCGTTCCTAAGGAGATGGCACCTAAACAAATAGTAAGCACAAGGAAAAAAGATCGAGTGGACTATACCAATGCGCTTGATTGAAGTGAAGTCCGCACGCCGTGAAGACCAATCACCGGGAGATATCCAATATCAAAACCAAGAGATCAAACTCAATAGAATACCGGAAAGATAAAAGTCCACTCGATGGTGGATAAGACAAAGAACACTCGATTTTTTACCGTGGTTCACGTGATCGCCGTCACGCTACTCCTCGTTGTGGCACCGGTCTTCTTTGGTAGATTGCGAGCTAGGTTTCACACGCCATTTCCTCACCGGGACCTGCTCACCAACACAAGAGAAGTGGCTATCAACCACGAGCAATCCACTAGAGTTGATTTTGGTACTCCACCGAGGATAACCACAAAACCTCTCACAATCAATCACCTCGGTGTGGGCTTGAACAAGCATCAATCAACCTCACACCGGAATCACCTCCAAGCCGCTAGGGACACGGCAATGCCCCAAGAGAATAAGAACTCAGCCTTGGCTTGCTCTCAAGTGCTCTAGAATGCAAATCACTAAGCAATGATACACTTGAGGATCACTCAACTCAAATGGATGAACAAGAGATGATCAAATGAGTGAGTGGGAGGTTTAGGATGCTTACAAAGAGTATACAAATGATTCAAGTGTGCAAGAGTTGTCCCCAAGTGACCAGGGAAGGAGTATAAATACCCCTAAATGCAATCCTAGCCGTTACCCACTGAAAAACAGCCGTTAACACATTTTTCGGGGCGTCGAACTGGTTCCGTCGGACCAATCCTTCGCGTCCGACACTCGGATGGCTGCCACGTGTCAGCTCTCGTTCAACCTCAGCCGCTGGATCTCAACGGTTACTTCTCGCGCTGTTTTCTCAACCGTCGGACGCTCAAGCTGATGCTCCGACGCGCGCACTGCTCCAAGCGTCGGACCGTCCGACTCTCACAGACGAGACACAGCTCGGCCACCGTCGGACTCTCGCGAGGTTAGCCGTCGGACCAATGATCACCACGGTCCGACGTTTCCAGAGAGGTTGCAACTCGCTCAAAACCGTCGGACTCCAGTCCGACGCTCGCCGTCGGACGAAGCTCTAGCGTCCAACGCTCTCCCGAACGCCACGCGTCACGTCGACACTGCTCGTCACCATCGGACTGAAGTGGGCAATGGTCTGACGCTCGTTAACGGAGCGTCCGACGCTCGCCATTGGTCAGAACTAGGGTTAGGCGTCGGACTCTGGACGATAGTCCGACGCTGTCCCTGCTAACAGTCCAAGGCTCACTTCTCAGGGTTTTTCAAGTCTATTTCTCACTCCTTGCTTCTATGTGCTAACACTCAAGGTGTTCAACACTTGTGCATAGTGTGTTAGAATTTTGCAAACATTTTCCAAGGGTTTCTAACTTTGATCTCTAGGTTGTGTTAGTTCAATGCAAATGAAATGCAACCTAGAGCACTTGAAGGTAATCCAACACTCGTTCTCCCCTTAATAGTCGACTATCTATTCTAAATGTGATCACATCCTCTAGGTGTCTTGATCACTTAAAGAAAAGCTTATTTGAGGTTATACCTTTGCCTTCATACTTGATCACCTTTGCTCCTTCCACGATTAAGCCTTCTTTTAATCATCACCATTTTTCTTTAGACTTCACACCATGGATTGACCAACCTAAAACCTTGCCATCACTAGCAATCTAGGTTAGCCCTTAGGATGTTATTAATTATCAAAACCAAACTAGAGCTTTCAGAAGCACTAGTTTGCTCCTACTCTATCATCCTCCCCTAACTGTGTTAAATTTTATACAAAGGGACACAAATGCCCATATGATTTTGCTCCTGTTTCTTATGTATATTTGTGATTTTACCCTGATTGCAATTAGGCATTTATCTTATGTGTTGACAAAAATGATTAAATTTGGTCAAATATATTTGGCACAAGTTGCAATTATTTCAATTCAGATTTAATATTGCTAAAAAGTCAAAATTTTGGTAGCACATTAGTAGTATTTTGATAGCATTATGACAACGGTAACAATCAATTAAGCTAGCTGCTGCCTCTCGTTTTAAGCTCAGGAAATGAATATCGTTATGTAAGACTCAGTAAAGGTAGAAAGCGCACAGTTGAGTTCATACATATTTCAACATTGAACTGTGAAGAAAAATATCAACATTTCAAGCATCCAGCCATTTTCAGAAGTATATGCTTGAATCTTCATTACAATTGCAAATAAAATTCAAAAAATGCATCAGATAAGCATTAATGTGACAAACTTGAAAAAGTTATTCTTAGAAGCTGTCACTCATGCATTATCGAGAACTCAGAATTTCTTCTTGGACCCAAGAAGTAGCTCGACAACATTAATGTCTGACAAGTGAAGTTCTTCTCTACTACATCATGTGCAGAAGAGAATACAATGACAATACCCTCTCGCTGTGAGATTTCAAATACCCAAAATTCAGCCAGAGATGCCTTGCAGAATATGTTTGTCCTATGTAATAGGAGAAAAAATAATATTGTATTTTAAATTTGATATATATTTAGTAAGACATTGTCATATTATGGACAACTTTATCCTATATATTATCAATGTTATGGCCATCTTAAAATAAACTATAGGTTTTAAAATTTATAAAAAGCACAAAACATAAATAGATAATTAATATTCTCGTCCTCATTTTTCATGAATATTTGATAGCCTTTTCTCTCTTGTTGCAAAGCACGAGCATGCTTGTTAATTGGTCACAATCCTTGTTCGGATCTTGCAAGACTAGAATAGGGGTAAACTATTAACCAAGAGCATGTTCGCTTGAATGTTCATCGCTTATAGAGTAATCTTTCTCTCACAACAAATTAGCATCAGGCAAAATTAACACTTATTTTTAACTAAGCGAACAGGCTGCAATTTTGTTATATTGTTATTAGAAACTATCGACCAAACTCGATTTGATTAATCAGTTAGCCTAAGTACAAGTTGTACTTGTTCTTCTTAAACAAGAAGCTCACATCATGTTATTCCGAAGGGGGCCGCCATGCTTCTCAAGCTATTTTGAAACAAGAAGCCCATCATGCTCTTCTGAAGCGGCCCATATATTTCTTAGAATGGACGGACGGGAGATATTAACATTTTTTTACTGTTTAAAGTGCCTGGAGGCCGGCCGTCGTGGGGCAAAAAGCTACTGTCACATAGTTTCTCAATTCGTTCGTTGAGCGTCTCTTCTCAGGTTTTTAGTGTTTGCCTCATTTGTTTGTCTGCGAGAGAAGAGAAGCTGATCTTGTCATGCACAGGAGCTTAATTGTAGAGCCATATATTCGCTCTCTGTTTGGTGATAACTCCGATGGAGTTGTGGTCTTTGATATTGATATATACATACATACATACATGTACGTACGAAAAAAGTATTAGCATCCTCACGTGGAGATTCTACATTTGAAACGGCCCAAGGTTCTGACCGTCAATGCATGATCTGTCGGTACCCGGTCGATCCATATACAAGCGCCGTGCCGGTGCCGCTGCGACCATATGTCGACGAGCATGGGGCTATATACTTGGAGTTGCTTGTTGTCGGTGCTAATTTTGGCGAGGCTAACACCGGCTAGTAAATATGTGTTTTGCGGTTGAGGCTACGGATGGTGTGCAAGGGGGAACACAGGGATTATACTGGTTCAGGCCGAGCAAGCCCTACGTCCAGTGGAGAGGAGAGTCGTGTTGCCTTGCACCGGGGTGCTTGTAGTAGGGGTTACAAGCTAGTCGAGAGAGAGAAGTGCTCCGAGGTCTCTCGTGAGTGTCTAAATGTTTACAAGTCGTTTGCTGTGGGTGAGAACTTGGAACTTCTCCGTCCGTTCTTCGTTCGTCCTTCTTCTGTCGTCGTCCTAAAGCTGGTCTCTGCTCTCCCTTTTATAGCCGCAAGGGAGAGGCAAAGGCAGCTACGACGCTACCTATTAAAATAGTGAGGAGTTGCCGTTCCCCGTTTGACTGGCTGCTGCCTTTTCTCCGTGTCTCCGGGGTATGGGTATGGCTATCTTCGTTCGCGAGTTCCAAGGTAGAAACAGTCGTCTGACTACGTCATGTCGTCAGCTCTCTGGGTTTTCTGGATATGGTCGTCGTGGTCCGCACGACTTTGGTGAGTTCACACCTGCCGGCTATCCTTCCGTACGATGTGACAAGAGGTGAGTCACCTTGGGACGTTGTTTCCCGAGGCTCGGGATCCTGATGGCGTGCTCGTCCTTTCGTGTGGACGGCGCAGTGGGCGTCTTTCCCAAAACGGGGCGGCGCACCGTGGACCATACCGTGGAGGACAGGTGGTATGGCCGTCAGGGGCGTGCGAAGCACGGTTGCGTCGAGAGTCTCGCCCGACGGGACAGTGCTTGTAAAGTGGTCAGAGAGATCTCTTGTGGTCCAAGATTGCTCCGCTGACATTACCTGTGCCTTGGATGTCTTCGCGAGATTGCGCTCGAGGGGGATAGGGAAGCTCGGGCGAATCGGAGACTTGGGGCGCCGAGGATGCCGCTCTCCCGAGCTCTCCCGAGCTGGTGCCGCTCTCCCGTGCTCTCCCGAGCTCCCCCGAGGAGGCTCGGGCGAATCGGAGACTTGGGCGCCGAGGACGCCGCTCTCCCGAGCTCTCCCGAGGAGGCTCGGGCGAATCGGAGACTTGGGCGCCCAGGATGCCGCTCTCCCGAGCTCTCCCGAGGAGGCTCGGGCGAATCGGAGACTTGGGCGCCGACGATGCCGCTCTCCCGAGCTCTCCCGAGGAGGCTCGGGCGAATCGGAGACTTGGGCGCCGAGGACGCCGCCTCCCGAGCTCTCCCGAGGAGGCTCGGGCGAATCGGACACTTGGGCGCCGAGGACGCCGCCTCCCGAGCTCTCCCGAGCAGGCTCGGGCGAATCGGAGACTTGGGCGCCGAGGACGAGGCTCGCCCGAGCTCTCCCGGGGAGGCTCGGGCGAATCGGAGATTTGGGCGCCGAGGACGCCGCCTCCCGAGCTCTCCCGCGGAAGGCTCGGGCGAATCGGAGGTTTGGGCGCCGAGGACGCTGCTCTCCCGAGCTCTCCCGAGGAGGCTCGGGCGAATCGGAGCCTTGGGCGCCGAGGACGCCGCTCTCCCGAGCTCTCCCGAGGAGGCTCGGGCGAATCGGAGACTTGGGCGCCGAGGACGCCGCCTCCCGAGCTCTCCCGAGGAGGCTCGGGTGAATCGGAGACTTGGGCGCCGAGGACGCCGCCTCCCGAGCTCTCCCGAGCAGGCTCGGGCGAATCGGAGACTTGGGCGCCGAGGACGCCGCCTCCCGAGCTCTCCCGAGCAGGCTCGGGCGAATCGGAGACTTGGGCGCCGGGGAGGCCGCTTGCCCGAGCTCTCCCGGGGAGGCTCGGGCGAATCGGAGACTTGGGCGCCGGGGATGCCGCTCTCCCGAGCGCTCCCGGGGAGGCTCGGGCGAATCGGAGATTCGGGCGCCGAGGGTGCCGCTCGCCCGAGCTCTCTCGGGGAGGCTCGGGCGAATCGGAGACTTGGGCGCCGAGGAGGGAGACTTGGGCCTCTGTAGACGCGGCCTTCGTGGGCTTCGACTGGCCTTACTTGGGCCAGGCCAAGTTGGGAATGAACGTTTTTGCATGAAAGTTGGGTACCCCTAACTTTGGTAACCGACAGTAGCCCCCGAGCCTGTGGCGGAGTGAAGGCACTCCTCCACAGGTTCACGCTGGTTCTTCCTGTCAAAAAAGATAAAGTGTGGGTTGTTTTTTTTCGGGGGGTGCGCGCGAGCGCACCCGCCGGGTGTAGCCCCCGAGGCTTTGGAGGGATGATATATCCCTTCAAAGGCTTAGAATCGTGTTCGTTAGTCCTCAGGTGTTTTTCGATTTATTTAGGTGGGTTGTTTCCTTGGAAGCGGAGCCCCCGAGCCTCCCACCGTGTGGGAGATCGTTCGGTGGTCTTTCCAAGGTGCAGGGCAAGTTTCCGAGCCTCCGTTTTCGTATCGGAGATCAATCGGGTCCTTCCCTGTCTTTTTTAATTCGACCTTCACGCTCTTTTTTCGGGAAGAGGAAGGTTTGGTCCTGCTCGACTTCCCCGCTGGGGCACGAGTCGGCATTTCCGGTGAGCTACAAACGGGTTGGTCCAAGTGGAGGTCCGTGCCCTATTCGTTAAGGGTCGGCTAGTGGCCTGAGCACACTCCAATTATTTCCCGAGGGTCAGTTAGTGGATGTCGGGTCCCTTCGATGGGTCCTGAGGGCATGATGCCTCCCACGGAGGGATTCCACGTAACCGACTCGCTACTGGGACTTGGACACAGCATGGGATGTCCCTTGTGACGTTCCGGGCGTCGGGATACTGGCCGTTTTCGTGACCCATCCACTAGCGGTCCCTAACTCGATTTCCCTGGGGCGACTGCTCGAGCCTCGGAGGGCCAGTCTTCGATCCCCTGGGAACGTAACGGGCGCCCGAGCCCGGGGTTTCTTCGTTGAAAAAACGTAGGTGGAATCGAGGCGCACGGTTGTAATGACTCGGCTCACCTTTTGAGGCGCGAACCCTGACGGATGCGACGGTTCGGCTCAGTCGAGGCGGTTTGCGTGCGTGGTGATGGCGGGTCTCTTCCAAGCCGAGGTCGAGCTCCCTCCTCTGAACCTGCCCTGAAGAAGAAGCGGGCCATAGCGCCCTGGTAAAAAGTAACCTTTCGGGAGTGGTTTGAAAGGAAACAAACAATATGGCCCTTCGTTTAACATTTATGTAAATTTTTGCCGGATGTTTGTTTCGCTTTGTTTCGTGCTTTTTTCCTTAGGCATTTTTTCTTGCCGATCCTGTGCCCGGGCCATCGAGCCTCGGGGGACGCTTTTCGGCTGTCGTAGCTTTAGTGGCATAGACGCAGCCGATGTCCTAGGAGCTTTGGCAGAAAGAATCCTTTAGAAAAGAAGCTTAGGTGTTTCCTCCCGAGCTTCCTCCCTTGGCCGAGCGTAGATCTTATAGGTTTTCTTCCGAGTGCGGGTTAGCCTTCGAACACGGAGCGGCGAGGGAAGATGCTGTGGCCCTGGGGCATAAGCGGTCTCCGACTCGACCGGCTCTGTCTTCTGGGGCTTCCCTCATTCTTCGAATTCTGTAAGTTCATGCTCGATTTCCGGAAGGAAGCGTGTTTTAGGGAGAAACGAATTCGACAAGTTTTGAAATTTTTGCGTTTCCAAAATTGTTCAATCTCGGGATAGTTCGGGGGTTTCCCCCGTCCTAGCCCCCGAGGGAGGGTCGGCCCTTCCGTAGTTTAGGCCGAGCCTCGCATTTACTGTGCGGTGAAATAAAGGGTCGCTTCACCCCCGAGTGTAGGCTCGGATTGAAAATCTAAAATCATGTTAAAAAGAGTAGAAGTCGGGTCTTTTCATCGATTTCAAGATTTTCAAAATAGTATAATGCTTGGAATCTTAAGGATAGAAGCGACGTAGCTGTTCGATGTTCCAAGCGTTGCTGTAGACCTCGCCGTTCTCGTTCGCGAGCTTTGCCGGGGCGTTGCACCTCGGCGACGATGAACGGTCCTTCCCACGATGGAGTGAGCTTGTGGCGCGAAGTCCTCTGTCGTCCTGTGAACAATAAGTCTTGGCCGAGTGCGCATGTAAATATCAGACTTTGTGATGAAAGTTGAGGACTTAGCATTTTTAGGGATGCCGTAGCCTCGGTGGTGTAGACAGAGCCAGAGCTGTGCCAGTCCGACCCGAGGGGTTCCCACTTTGTCGCGCACACAGCTAGGTATCTCAGAGAAGGCTCGAGTGAGATCGTTTTTTACTAAATTTCCCAAACGCCCGTCTCTCTTCTCGCACTCAGGCAAAATTCGTGAAATCTTTCTGGAGCGCAAGTTGACCCTCGGGCGGAGGGTGGTGAGTGGAGGTGCCGTAGCCCGGAGGCGTAGGCGATCTCACGGCTCGGCCGGCCCTGCCCTAAGAGTGTCCTTTTACTTCTTTGGATCTCGCAAGTTTTGCTAGAGTGCAGAAAGGAGTTCGGCGCGGAATTTTCGAAAAAGCTATCGAAAAGGCGCAGAGAAAATTAGATCGTCGGTCCCCAAGCGTCCACCCCTCGTCCCGTACTTGAAAAACCCCATGAAATTGCCTCGAAGCGTAAGTCACCCGTCGGACGGTGGGTGGTGAGTGGAGGTGCCGTAGCCCGGAGGCGTAGGCGGTCTCGCGGCTCGGCCGGCCATGCCCTAAGGGTGTTCTCTTGCCTGTTCGGGTTTCACGGATTTTTTCAAGAGTGCTGGAGAGGTTCGGACGTGAGGGAGGTTTCAGTTTAAATCTCAAAATTCGTGATAATTGAAGAACACTTATTTATCGATTCCGAGACCACAAATATGAACAAAGCTTGGAAGCTTAAGGGTAACTGTGACTTAGCTGCTCGAGCTACCAGCGTTGCGCTGGTGATGATCGTGGAGGCGGTGTCTCGCGCGGGGGGCGCCGGATTGGTCGGGTTGACGCGGATGCGCTTCCCCCGCCTAGTTCGGCGGGAGCGGCGCGTGGCATTCCCTCTGTTTCCCTGAAACGGGTGGAGGTGTCGCCGGGGTCCCTTTCCCAGCCACCTGCTGGGCCGGGGTCAGGATGATGATGGCTCGGGGCTCTGGTTGGGCGGAGGTTCATCTCGAGGCCGAGGACAGTGGCCGCGAACTCGAGGCTCCCGAACCGGAGCACCGCGCCAGCAGGAAGCGCAGGGACGTTGGCTGCCATCCGCAACCGGGATCAACACGCAAAAGGCCCCTACCTGGCGCGCCAACTGTCGGTGCTAATTTTGGCGAGGCTAACACCGGCTAGTAAATATGTGTTTTGCGGTTGAGGCTACGGATGGTGTGCAAGGGGGAACACAGGGATTATACTGGTTCAGGCCGAGCAAGCCCTACGTCCAGTGGAGAGGAGAGTCGTGTTGCCTTGCACCGGGGTGCTTGTAGTAGGGGTTACAAGCTAGTCGAGAGAGGGAAGTGCTCCGAGGTCTCTCGTGAGTGTCTAAATGTTTACAAGTCGTTTGCTGTGGGTGAGAACTTGGAACTTCTCCGTCCGTTCTTCGTTCGTCCTTCTTCTGTCGTCGTCCTAAAGCTGGTCTCTGCTCTCCCTTTTATAGCCGCAAGGGAGAGGCAAAGGCAGCTACGACGCTACCTATTAAAATAGTGAGGAGTTGCCGTTCCCCGTTTGACTGGCTGCTGCCTTTTCTCCGTGTCTCCGGGGTATGGGTATGGCTATCTTGGTTCGCGAGTTCCAAGGTAGAAACAGTCGTCTGACTACGTCATGTCGTCAGCTCTCTGGGTTTTCTGGATATGGCCGTCGTGGTCCGCACGACTTTGGTGAGTTCACACCTGCCGGCTATCCTTCCGTACGATGTGACAAGAGGTGAGTCACCTTGGGACGTTGTTTCCCGAGGCTCGGGATCCTGATGGCGTGCTCGTCCTTTCGTGTGGACGGCGCAGTGGGCGTCTTTCCCAAAACGGGGCGGCGCACCGTGGACCATACCGTGGAGGACAGGTGGTATGGCCGTCAGGGGCGTGCGAAGCACGGTTACGTCGAGAGTCTCGCCCGACGGGACAGTGCTTGTAAAGTGGTCAGAGAGATCTCTTGTGGTCCAAGATTGCTCCGCTGACATTACCTGTGCCTTGGATGTCTTCGCGAGATTGCGCTCGAGGGGGATAGGGAAGCTCGGGCGAATCGGAGACTTGGGGCGCCGAGGATGCCGCTCTCCCGAGCTCTCCCGAGCTGGTGCCGCTCTCCCGTGCTCTCCCGAGCTCCCCCGAGGAGGCTCGGGCGAATCGGAGACTTGGGCGCCGAGGACGCCGCTCTCCCGAGCTCTCCCGAGGAGGCTCGGGCGAATCGGAGACTTGGGCGCCCAGGATGCCGCTCTCCCGAGCTCTCCCGAGGAGGCTCGGGCGAATCGGAGACTTGGGCGCCGACGATGCCGCTCTCCCGAGCTCTCCCGAGGAGGCTCGGGCGAATCGGAGACTTGGGCGCCGAGGACGCCGCCTCCCGAGCTCTCCCGAGGAGGCTCGGGCGAATCGGACACTTGGGCTTCGAGGACGCCGCCTCCCGAGCTCTCCCGAGCAGGCTCGGGCGAATCGGAGACTTGGGCGCCGAGGACGAGGCTCGCCCGAGCTCTCCCGGGGAGGCTCGGGCGAATCGGAGATTTGGGCGCCGAGGACGCCGCCTCCCGAGCTCTCCCGCGGAGGCTCGGGCGAATCGGAGGTTTGGGCGCCGAGGACGCTGCTCTCCCGAGCTCTCCCGAGGAGGCTCGGGCGAATCGGAGCCTTGGGCGCCGAGGACGCCGCTCTCCCGAGCTCTCCCGAGGAGGCTCGGACGAATCGGAGACTTGGGCGCCGAGGACGCCGCCTCCCGAGCTCTACCGAGGAGGCTCGGGCGAATCGGAGACTTGGGCGCCGAGGACGCCGCCTCCCGAGCTCTCCCGAGCAGGCTCGGGCGAATCGGAGACTTGGGCGCCGGGGAGGCCGCTTGCCCGAGCTCTCCCGGGGAGGCTCGGGCGAATCGGAGACTTGGGCGCCGGGGATGCCGCTCTCCCGAGCGCTCGCCCGAGCTCTCCTGGGGAGGCTCGGGCGAATCGGAGATTTGGGCACCGAGGGTGAGGCTCGCCCGAGCTCTCCCGGGGAGGCTCGGGCGAATCGGAGATTCGGGCGCCGAGGGTGCCGCTCGCCCGAGCTCTCCCGGGGAGGCTCGGGCGAATCGGAGACTTGGGCGCCGAGGAGGGAGACTTGGGCCTCTGTAGACGCGGCCTTCGTGGGCTTCGACTGGCCTTACTTGGGCCAGGCCAAGTTGGGAATGAACGTTTTTGCATGGAAGTTGGGTACCCCTAACTTTGGTAACCGACACTTGTGTTTGCTCCCCTTTGTTGTCTGTACTCGACGCCCGTCGATGACTTTCTGACACACCAGAGTAGGTCAGTATAGTAGCACCACTTCCAGAAATTATTGATCAAGACCGTTATGAAAGGGGTGTTTAGGTTGTCTATTTTTGAAAAAAAGTTACGGTAGTAACGTGCTAACTTTTGCATTAAGTGTCTAATCATAATCTAATTAGATTAAAAAATCCAACTAGCTCGCAACATTTTGTGAAGCTAGTTTCAATTTTCGTTAACATTTAATGCTCTATACATGGTTGCTTTCATTAATTCCTGCATGCATTTCTATAGTTTTACCGTGGAACGGAGTATATATATGTTTTTTCTTAGAAAAAAGGCATCCAATAATAACACTGGTCCTATAACGCAACGCCGCGGTGCTGTGGCCTGTGGTAATGTTACGCGACCGCGCGCTCGTTCCGCGTACGGCGCAAGCCGCATGCCTTACGCTATGCCTGCGCGGCACCTTTTACGGCCGGTGGCGGTATGTATGGCCGTATGGGTAAGACTACGTACGACGAGGGAGCGTATCGGCGGCAACGGGAATCATCGTCAGCTAGCGCGCCTGGGCGCGGCGTGAATGCCGTCAGTGGCGGCAGGCGCAGCAAGGCCTCCGATGATCGATCCCCTTCCCTCCCCTCCTCGGTCGCTTCAACGGATTGAATGGAGAGATGATGCGCCGCTGTGCGCATACAGACATCCGCAGGGAGAAAAGAGAAGGCGCACGCAGACGCAGTCACACCACACGCACAGACGCAGAGATTAAAAAAAAAAGGAAATGGAAAGAGAGGGAATGGGCGGGGTTCCATGGAAAGAGATTTGGGCTCCCCAACCGGGCCGGGGCTCGCCGGCCGCTGCCGCTGCCGTGGCATGCCAGAGCCTTTCTTGGTCCGAGCAAAGCTAGTAAATGCGCGCTCGCAATCGCACCCGGCCGGCCGGCGACTCGGCGTGAGCGCACGCTGCGGCTGCATGCGCAGTCAGCCGCGCGCGGGATCGCGTGCAACGGTGCAAGTCACCCTCCTGTGCGCGCTCAGCTCTCACTCTCTGGCATGGCCCTGGGGCCCTGGCCGTGGTCGCCGTCGTCCACCCCCCCGGCCCACCCGCGCAAGGGCCGGGGCACCTGCCGCCTGGCGCTTGCCGCTGCTTGCCCCCTCTCTAATGCAGTCACCTCGATCGGAGCATAATATTTAGCACTATATGTAAAACGTTTTAACTTAACAGTTTTCTAGCTAGCTAGATACATACATTATTTCTACGTACACTATATAATGTGTTATAATTGTAACGGAGGGACGCTAAGAGTAGTAATAATCAAACGTAGAGCCCACTGCGTACGTCGCTCATGATAGGAATAATTGATTGAAGATTTGCTCCGAGATGACGTGATTCGGTGATTCGATGATGGAGGGAGGATTAGCAATCATCATTCATCAGTTCCAATCTGTCCGTACCGGGAGCCGGCCGGCCGGCCACATCCGCAGGTGTCCCATCATCATCTGCCAAACAAGAGAAGAGAGGAGGTCGCAGGCAGTACCGTGACTGTGACACTTTGATTTCTTTTCAGAAAAATAAAGCCCTTTGCAGCCCTCGAATTGGGATATTGGTCCCCATCTTGGGGATCGTGAATATGACCCTCGCTTTGCCTCAACAGTTTCTTGCAACTGCCTTGCCACCCCAAGACATAAACAGGGATACAGTAAATCTAGAGAAACTGTACCCAAGAGGCCAAGACATAAACTCAACACTAGTTGGAGCAGTAGTACACATATATAACACCAGTAGAGACAGTTCACAAGGTATTTTCAATGGCGTTTGTCTACTCTCTAGGAGGCCGAATGATTCACTAGCCCATTTAGTTTCGAAGTCATCTCCATCTCACATTTGCGGCACTCCCTCTCGTCTTCCAATAACGATCAAGAATATCCCAATCTAATAAATCAGTCCAAACGGGTTTACTAATAGGATGCCCCGATCCAGTACAAAATTGAGCTTTTGATAAGGATCCAACTAGGGGAATTGCAGGGACTGTGGTATCGAATTTTTTCATTCGAGTATCTGTTAGAAAAGAATTCTCCAGCATTTGATTCCTTACTAACAAAGTGTTTATTGCATTGGTACACTTTTAAGGTACCCCAGAAAATCGAAGCAAGAGTTTGTTAATTGGTTTAGACAAATCCTTTGTGGTTGAGTCCAAAAGGAGAAAAAATATTGCGAGAAATTGACAAGGTAAGATTTCCATTTCTTCTTCAAAAGAAGAGTGCCTAGTGTTGAGTTTTTACAGTTAGATGTGTGTAGTAAATGTTATATATAGTTATGCCAGTCTCGATGGGATTTCATCCGAATTTCATGGCCACTAATTATGCTAATGTTTCATTTGAGCTTTATTTGCACTTAATAGTATGACATATCATCGGAACTGGTGACTTGACATGTTAATTTTTAAGAGAGATGAAGAGAACTTGGTAGTCACATTTGGATGAAACTCGTTGTCGTAGTTACCACGCACAAAAATTGACATGGACAGTCTTAGTAATGGTGTCATGAGAAACTTCCCAATTTGTTGACCAAAGTATATATGATCGGCGCCAATTTTTTTTGGTTTGGCTAGTGCATAGCACATTTGTTTCAAAACCAAAAATGGCTTTAAGGCCAATCTCAGTGAAGAGTTCCAAATGAAACTCTCCTTACCTCTTCATAAGTAAGCTGCCAAGTTAGCAAAATTGCTTTTATCTCTTCATCCGTTAAAAACTTACAGTGAGACAAGCCTAAGTTCCCACAAAGGACCGGTAACAGTGTCGACATACAGTGGATAATTGCAAGAATATAGTAATGGTGAGATTTTGAGTAGTAGTTCTTTTAAGAAACAAAGTGCTAAGATGTATGCAGGCAGCTGGCTTAAAATAATCTGACGCCACCGTTGTGCCTAATGTCCTAAGAGCAAGTATAATAAGAGATTGTAAGCCGGCTAAATGTTAATGTGTATTCTTACGACCAGCTTAGACATAGGAACCCAAAAAGTCTGTGAGACCAGTTTAGATTCACCCATTTTGTAAAATAAGTTACTGTAGCAACATGCTAACTTCTCCAATAAGTGTCCAATCATGCCTCAAATAGACTCAAAAGATTCGTCTCACATTATTTTGCGAAACTGTCAATTTAGTTTCGGTTTTTATCTACATTTAATGCTTCATGCATATGTCTAAAAATTGATGTGATAGAACTTTTTGTATTTTCCGGTGAATCTAGACAGAGCCTGAATGACTGACTATTATACCAATGGCTAAAGAGAAATATGCGAGAAACGAGCGAGCGGTAAGCCACTGTCAATGCCATGCATGCATACGATGAGAGAGAAATTAAAACCGTTCGTCGGCAGAGGAGATGGAGAGAGGTCGGGTGACGACAAATAATCTCTAAGTTGGGGTGCCCCACCTCTTGGACTAGGCCGGGGAATGAAATTACCGATACACCCAGCATTACCAAATATAATGTCCGCTCTCCAATTTGCAGTAGTTGCGTGTTATTAGATTTATTATATACTTATTAATAAGTTGCAATGTAGTAATATTTTATACTACTGTATATATGAAAGCTCTAGCTAGGCGTGTCACGACGTCGAATATTGTCCCTTGCATTGCACATCGTTCAACCTGCAAGAGACGACGTAAGTATAGTACAGTACTACTCTCTACCGCTAGGAATGTTTAATTTTTAGAATTCAAGAATTTTTGTCTTCTTCCATTCATACTGGTCACGTTTCTGTATGCTATCATGTTCGTTTGTCGAAAGATGTTGGTTTCTGTTCTAATATACTTAAGAGGGAACATGTTGTTGCAAGTTGCAAGCTAGGCGGATCCGGATATGATTGGGCATTCTAAAATCAGACCAACTAATCTTCATCCTAGGAGACTCTGAGTTGCATGCAGATCGAATAGCTAGCTGTGAGATCGAAATAGATGAGCACGCCATTTTAGAGTAACAATTTCTGTTGCCGGTAACTGTGCTTTCTGTTTTCTCTCTGTGCTCTTAAACATGCACGCGGGGACATTCTTGTGTAAATTTAAGCAGAATTTCGTGTACGGTGATTTCCAAGATAGGGCTGGATATGCGAATGACTGCATGCATGAATAGCAAGCAAGGCGAGAGAGAGAGAGAGAGGGAGAGGAGGATGGTACACTAGCATGGAGAGGGGTAGAGAGGTGGGCAGAGAGAAGATGGTGGATCTCTCTGCCACAGCCCTGTGGCTGCATGCTGCCCTTCTGTTACTACTGACTGCATGGTGAGGTCAAATCACCAAAAGTGAATGACGCCTTTGTTTTTCATTTCTGCATGCCCTTCTCTCTCCTCTCTGTGCTAGTATTTAATACTCTCCGTACTATACTAAACGTAATTTTTTTTAACTTCTGCAATTCCTGTTTGACCGTTTGTTTTATTAAAAATTTTTGATAAATATTATTTGGTTTGTTATGACTTATTTTATTGTTAGGGATATTTTTATAATGATTTGTTTAATTTATTATTAAATGAACGGGCAAACAGGAGTCACAAAAGTTAAAGAATTACGTTTATTATGATACGGAGAGAGTAACAATAACAACCTTCCTGAGAGTCCAATTGCATTATTTTTGGACACATACACTTCAGTACTAAACACAGATGAACAGAGCACGCACCCAGCTGCTTGTAGAGGAGTACGTACTCTCTCTAGCTGCCTGTGTACTCGCCGGCCGGGGCCGGGATACCATACCAAAGCGGGTGCATAGGCAGCAGTATCTCCTTTCTAGCTGCTGGCTAAGCCTAAATGGCTTTAGCTTATCCTATCATATCTATGCTATATATCTAGGGCTTTCCTGCAGATTTTTTTATACTACGTTGACTATAATTGTGTGGTACATATTGTAGACTATATATAATTGTATATCTAAGCGATCATGCAATGTACCTGTACATTCAATACGCGCGGGTATACTATGCCTCAGTACAGCAAAATTAATTAATCGTCATATATGAGTATATGCATTATTGAGTTCATTATTCTGTAACTGTACGTACGTGCAGTAGTTCATTCAACAGACGAGATAAATGCATCTTCGACCATGCTATGCATGATTCAACTCGGCACGATGTCCTCTCGATCAAGTGGACGTAGTGATGGAACTTGATAAGGAGAAGAAGAAGAAGAAGAAAAGAAAGCTGGGCGACATATCACTACTGGAAATAGGGTCTTTGTCGAGGGCCTGAGGCTTTGCCGAGGACCAAATTTCGGGCACTCGGCAAATACCATATTTGCCGAGGGCTAGTCCAGAGAGCCCTCGGAAAAGAGAGGCCCTCGGCAAAGAATCGGCCCTCGGCAAATTAAACCTCGGCAAATGTCGTCGGAAGGATGACGGTGGTAGTCTTTGCCGAGGGCCTGCAGTTACGCCCTCGGCAAAGATTATTTTTTTAAAAAATAAAAAAATCCTTTGCCGAGGGTCTCACACTGGGCCCTCGGCAAAGGTTCTTTGCCGAGGGCTAAAATAGGCCCTCGGCAAAGAAATTCTTTTTTTGTGTTTTTTGAACCTAATTTTTTTGTATACCTCTAATATATCATTTAAAGCTCAATTTTAAAATTTGGACCAGTTTTGACTTTTTTTGGTATATTTCCTTAATTTATTTCGTTTCATTGATTTTCCCCGAATATTCCAAATTTGAACTGCAGGTGCATGGAGTAATGCACTTTAGTGAATCAGAAAATGTTATTCATGATATTTGGTGTACGTTGAGTCGTTATCCACGAGCATGTATCAAATTTCGAGCATCTTATTCACGTAACATGACGACCAACTAGTTAGAAAAGTGTTTTTAAATTTTATAAAATCCATACGAAGTCCGAAAATCACAAAACTTGCCGACGTGGCATGTTATCGCATGTGTAGACTGTGGTAAAAAATTGACAAGATTTCAAGCAAGTTGTAATGTTGGATGCCGAAATTTTTACTTAAGTCTAAACTTTATGTATTACTAGATTACTAGCTGCAATCTCTAAGTTCAAAATTGTATTTTAAGATTACTCATATTACTCTTTACAACTTTGTGCAGCCTCTGTCCGCGGGTTCCAATCATCTCGCCAATGCGTCACCGGCTTCCAATCATCTCGTCAATACGTCACCGGCTTCCAATCAGGCCGCCAATACGTCACCGGGTGATCACGCCTTTCCTTCGCCACCGTATCATAGGCAGTAGTTTGATAAGGACTCCTGCTAGGTGATGTGATTCGACTTAGCATGGTTTATGGTTGTGATTTGCATGGATTTGATTAACTTATCTTAATAAACTTGTGAATGATGATAAACATGTCACTTGTGGTTGTAAAATATTGTGATTTGTGGTTGACAATTACGGTTGTGATATATCTATGTGATGGTTTATATATATATATATATATATATATATATATATATATATATATATATATATATATATATATATATATATATATATATGAAATGCTTGTGTTGATGGAATGCAAAAATAAAAATAAAAAATTCAAGTTTCTGCCTCTTTGCCGAGGGCTTCGGCCATTGCCCTCGGCAAAGATTTACAAAAAAAAAAACAGCACGGGGTCTTTGCCGAGGGCCAAGCTCTGAGCCCTCGGCAAAGACTTTTTCTAAAAAAAAAATTTCTTTGCCGAGGGCCGACCCTCGGCAAAGACTATTTTTTTAAAAATAAAAAATGTTTTGCCGAGGGCTTCACAGAAGGCCCACGGGAAAGACAGGTTATTTTTCAAAAAAAAATTCTTTGCCGAGGGTCGGCCCTCGGCAAAGAAATTTCTGAAAAAAAAAGAAAATTCTTTGCCGAGGGTCGGCCCTCGGCAAAGACCCCGTCAACGATCGGCCGGTCTAACACCCACTTTTCTTTACCGAGGGCCGAGTACGGGCCCTCGGCAAAGGCTTTGCCGAGTGCCCGATAAATGACTCTCGGCAAAGACCCTCTTCGCCGATCAAAAATTTCCCGAGCGCTCTTTGCCGAGGGCGGTCCTCGGCAAAGCCTTTGCCGAGTGTTTTTGGGGCTTTGCCGAGAGCCTCAGGCCCTCGGCAAAGAACCTGAGTCCAGTAGTGTATATTGCATGCATGCCATTGCCATCCATACCTAAAAAACCACCCTTTTTGCTCGATCCGCTTTACTATTGCGGCACAGGAGTTTATGTTTGGACGCATGGCCATGGCCATGGTGCGCGCAGGGCTGCACATGCGCACCTTGAGGCGCGAGGCTGCACTGCGTGTACACGCGCGCGCGCGGCGCCAACTCGTTCTCGAGTGCTGCCCGGCCGCTTGGCCTTGGCTTGGCATGTCGCGGCCGGCGTGCCGCTCCATATGCATCCAATGTAGCAAAGGCGCGCGCGCATGCATGCATCCTGTCCCCTCGTCTATATGCAGGCATTGTACGTATGCAGCCAGCAGCAGGGACACACGGCGCCCATACTAGTACTATATACCCAGCTATACACTCGAAACACACTCTAGGCCACTCCCTGCCGTTTCTCTCTCCCTCTAAAGCTACTTTCTGTGTGCCACATCTCTCTCTCTCTCTCCTCCCTCTAAATGTGTTGCCATTGAGCTTTGAATTGAATATCTCAAAGGTGAATGTGAGGAGGGGAGGGGAAGGCAAGGTCCTTTTCATGGGCCCATAGATAGGAACCTTGTCCGGTGTATGTACTCCTACAACCCAAAGTAAGACATTGTTTTTTTTTTTTAGAAAATGGCTTCATAAGTAACTTGTTTGATGAAGTTAAAGTGTTTTGATATTGTTGTTTAGCAAAAATAGCTTTACCAACAACTTTATTTATGGTTAGGAGAGAGAAATGAGGAAGAAATTAAGTTAGGATAAACTACTTTTTTTCAGCTTTATGGTAACTCATCCTTTTGTGAGAGAGGAGAAAAATAGCTTCACCCATGAAGCTGTTTTAGAAAATGGTGTTTGGCAAAAAAAAAAGCGCACAACAGCTCGTGAAGCTGTTCTGAGCTGTACCAAATAGCCTCTAAGTATGCGCCTAGCATTTTGACATTAAAGATCATCACTTATATGCCCATCTAATATACGCAGATACTTGAGATGATCATGTTGGAAACTTTTAGATTCGTAGTAGTTTTACTCTTTTGCTAAATATATAGGTCAAATGTGTTTTCTTGATGTTTCTATAGAATGATTATATTAACGATATATTGCTATAAGCTCCTTAATTTTGTCGCGACGAAATCAAACAATGTGCGATGGGAGTCGTTGCATGGCATCTTAATAAAGCACATGGGTACAGGACACTACAATCTCAGCGCACCTGACCCAATAATTCATACGAGTGGAAAACACGCCTCGTGCTAGTGTTAGCTCTCAACGGGGTTTTCATAAGGTCTGGTGAGAGTGATCAGAGACGAACGGTTCGCTTAAATCCTAAGATCAAAAGAAAGGACATACTCACACGTACGTGTCATCGATATCGGTCGACAAACTAGCCTAGTGATAGTGAATAATTGGAATATCTCCAAACTCGCAACCTCAAATCCATGAGCAGATTTTGTATCACGGACATGTTTTCCCGATTATATCACTTACCAATGCCAACATGCTCCATGCGTAGTGGCGGAGCCACGTTGGGGCCATAGAGAGCCCTGCCCCCTCTTGCCATAGACAATGTTCTGAAGATTTCACTCGATTTTGTACTTATCCACAAACAAGTCGTCTTTCTTTCAACTAGAATAGGAACTAGCGAGGGAACTAAACCACCACCATTGCCTATTTGGTTCATTTCGCACTAGAATTTTTTTCCTAAGGCTTATCACTATTTCTCTACCACTCATACATACACTTGGTTCAAGTTAGAAAATTGGCCCCCTCTATGTTTTGGTTCTAGCTCCGCCACTGTCCATGCATCCAGATTTTCAGAACAATAGGGAACAAATCAAAATCCACCTGTTTCACGAAAAGAATTTGAGGCCGCTGGTTGCCAAATGGAACATTAGAGCAAGGCTAATAATACAACGGACTACTGACTGTAAGGATCCTTACAGCTCACCCATATAATATCTATATCTTCACCAATAATATATGGTCTTATTTGTTTCTCTCATAGAGTTTCTTAGTTCATGTCTCTAAGCCAGTTGCAAGCTTACATATATCTTGGGCATAGTCCAAATTTTATTTAATTAAATCAAATAAAATTTCAAAGGCCATATTAGATGCTAGGTGCAATAAAATGGTGGACTGAATATAGTTGATGGCTAAACTTGTAACGGTCATAGTTACGGTCGCGGTTACTAGTAACTCTCATGGTTACAATTTACTAGTAAGCTCCATGTTTATGATAATGGTTATTGATAGTTGATGGACGCTTCATGACACTTCATGACGTCCAGGTTCATCCTACACTTCATCTTCTCCATTTTGCGCGTTTATAATAAGGAGCTCTTGCCTTCAGCCACGCATACAAGACATAGACTCATCACCATTGTTCTTCTATTATGTTGCTTTCCTAGGCTTCCTTGTTTCAATCCTTTGCACGCACGAAGGACTGGAAGAGCGGATCTTCAGAACTGTTGCTCCGGGTGTGCAAACAATCAAGTTTTTAGGAGCGTCTCCACGACTGCCCGTTGTCTTTGTATTCTTCGTGGTGATCGGGACGTCTTCGTCTTCTTCATGGTGATCGCCATCGCCGATGTTTTTCTTCGTCATCCTTGAAGCGTCGGCTTCCTGGTGAATATGTTGGGGGACGGCACTGTGAACACCTTCCTGTATCGACCGTGGTCCATGCTTCGAGAACCTCACCATGAATGAAAATGAAGCCACCAATGCCTTGAGCATGGATCCCTCTGTTGGGTATCCTAGTCCTTGAATTGGTCAAATTTAATCTCCTTTTGCTACCCATTAAACTGAGTAGTAGTTGTAGTAGTATGACACACGTGTACATACTTGTCACTACCAATTTATTATTACAGTTATTCTGGATTAAATTTAAAGGAAAGTGCCTAATAAATTCCTAACACAGCTATTACAGTCCCTTCTCCTCTCTCTCTCTCCTCCCGACTGCTCCACCTCTGTATTTTAACGTGTTTAGAACCAGTTTGCTCTTATTAGCACACGTTGTTAAACCAAGATTTTTTGCCCCTTCCCTTTGAACATCATGTGGTGGGCTGGTGGGCATCACGCAACATGGCAACATCGTCTGCTAGCTGGTGACCGGGTGACTGGCCTGTCCTCTCTCTTCTTCCGTGCGCGCGGGGCCGCCGGGGGGACGAAAACGACCATGCCGTCAGATAGTCATTATCATCATCATTCCACCCGAGAGCCATGGACCGTCGTGGTGGGTCCCGGCCGGGCGGGCACTCGATCGAGGCCGGCTCCCATGGCTCAGCCCCTTCTCAGTTTCTCACCACACCAACCTGGTCGACCGGTTGCCGGCTCCTTTGGGCAAACTCACCTCGACACAGCCCTAGCGGGCAGCAGCGGCCAGCGGCTGACCACTGCCTGCATGCCGGCCGGCCTGGAGAGCTTCGCCTTGTCTGTCTCAGGTCCATACGACGTACTCCTACACACACAGGCACAGACGCACGCACATGGCCATGGAACGAAAAGTGCCTCTGGGCGCCGGCCTCTGCATGCACACGTACGTAACGTACGAGTACGACGACGTACGTCGCCATGGATCCGGCTGTGGCGCCGTCGCAGCTTGCCTTGCCCGAGGCACCATGCATGCATGCATCCCCTTTATTTTATTTTCAGACGACAGCAGCGAATTGAAAAAGGGCCGGGCCGGCCGGCGACGAGCGGCGCCGTGGCGACACGTACGGCCAGGGCGAGCTTCTTCTCTGATCTCATCTGGATCGCCGATCGAGCTCGCCACGCCGCCGGGGACATGCATAGGACGGATGGCACACACACACGGCGGCCTGGATTTGATACCGCACGTCGTCGGCGCTCCGATCCGTTGGGTTCCTGGCGCGCGCGTGGCTGTGTGAATGGTCAGGCATCAGGGGGGGGGTACTGCCTGCCTGTGTAGGGCTACAGTGCACCTACGCGGTAGGGGGGGGTTTCCCGATCGATTCTCATGGGTGGAGGAGAAGAATATGTCATATGTGCGATGGGGTCCTCGCAGTTCTACGGTGTAAAATAAAGGCGACAGCAACGTTCGATCTTGATGCTGAGCCGCGGCCCACGGACGATCCATCTATCTAGATTTCGTTTACAATTAATGGGGGCGACCGGGCAAGTACACGGAATGGGATTGCAACGCGCATGTATGTGTGAATAATGAAACGGTTGGATGGATATTATATTAGGCCAGTCTCAATGACACATGTTATCAGAGTTTCATGGGCATTAATACGCTGATGTTATAATATATATATATATATATATATATATATATATATATATATATATATATATTAATGAAGAGAGAGATGACATAAGTTTCATGGGAGTAGAGATAGTTTTATGGGGATGAAACTCTTCTGCACTGTTGTCAAAATAAGATGTGTTAAAAACTGAGACATGAAATCCTCCATTAAGACTGGTCTTAGACCCTGTTTAGAGACCAGATAGATATATTGTTGAAAGGTGACTTCTATTTTGCTTGTGTGTGTGTAAAAGCTTAGGAATATATGTTTGGGTCAGGACTTTTGGGCGTTATCTTTTTCAAACCTAGCTGACACAGGGAGAGGCAGCTTGTGAGATTGTATATAATGTTACGACTAATCTCCTCAACGGTCACCCTGTAGGATGTACGACACTAACCTCATCAGCTGTGTTCACACCCTGCCCCATAGCAACAGGCACAAAGTGCGTGCTAAATGAAATGCCCAAACTGCTTATTGTGTTCTAGACTTCTAGTGCATAGTGTAGGGCAGGCCATTAGTATTCGAAGTACATTTCTACTACTTGGACACACATTTTTAACCTAGTATATGCATTATGCATGTCACACGATATATGTGAATGTCCATTGTATTAAAGCATCTACACACATCTTACCCCTATAAACACTTCTAAGATATTGCATTGATAAAGTCGATGACTAAAAACACTTCTAAGATTTTTCATTGATAAAGTCAATGACTAAAGGTGCCACGTGTTATACCATTATTGTAAATAGTACTCTGCTATAGCATATTACATTTTTTTCAAGTGCCTATCCCTAGTACGATATTGACAACTATTCTACTATTCACTACTACAGATTTAACATTTACTGTCGGCACCATCAGTGCCGGTTTTCAGTAACCGACAATGTTAACGCTTCACTGCCGGTTCCTTGCTTCAAAATCAGAAAATGATTGTGCTAATATGGGTGGTAAAAAATCAGCAGTAATAGTACTAATAATCAGTGCTGGATCGTGTCAATAACTAGTAGTAATAGTATTAATCAGTGCCGGCTAATATGATACTTCAGCTCCACTAAACATCGCTCTTTTGCTTAGTCATGAAATATTTTAACACCGCTAATTGTGACCAAGGTAGTTATTGACTCCTTTAGAAGAGTATGATCTGTGCCTATCCATCATGTTCTTTACTTAACAAAGCATTAAATAATTATTAAACTGTTGAACATCATTAAGTGTTGAGTGAACATAAATATCGATCATATATAGCCATGAGTATTGGCCGACGACATATATAGTGAATACGTAATTAACGTGATGACATGATCCTAGAGCCTTTACATATCGTCGTTGAGTATTTATTTTTGTGAAATTCTCGTAGTTAAATGTTTCCATATATATAATTAATTAAGAATTTCCATGTTTTCTGTAAAAACTGCTAAATTAAATAGCCTCCGATAGCTTTTAGATCAGGACGCCACTAACTATCATAACCCACTACCACTATTATGATGTAATAATTAAATGTTTAATTAAGTAGTTCACGTGTGTGAAGATCATGTTCTTCTAGAGCCTGTATAATACTTATCATTTTTCCAGTTAATTAGATGTTTTCGTGTATAATTAGTTAAGAATTCCTATGTTTTCCATAAAAATTCTAAATTAAATAACGTTCTCTATAAATTTTAGAGTTTGATATATACATACATAAAAGAAAACAAGAGTGCGTGTCAATCTTTCTCCGTTGGGAAAACGTACGGCACCAATGGTCAAAGTCGACAGCATCATAAATACCATCCTTGCTTACACAGGGAAAAGAAGATAGGAATTGAATACTATATAGTATAGTGTTTTCATAAATATGTTTGCAATACCTTTTTATTGTTCATGAAATATACTCCCTCCGTCGCATAAAGACTGTCGTTTTAGCATTTCTAGACATCACGTTTGACTATTCGTCTTATTTGAAAATTTTGTATAAAAATCATTTATTTTATTATAATTTATTTTATCATTAGAGATACTTTAATAATTATTAGTTGATTTTGTATTTTGTACAAAATTTTTGAATAAGACGGACGGTCAAACGTAATTTCTGAAAAGTCTACAGCGACAGTCTTTTTTTAGCACGGAGAGAGTACTTGTTTTTCCTTTTGGAGGCTAGCTAGTGGTGAGCACTACCGGCCATAGAAGCATTATGCTTTGGTGGGGGTGCATACGAGTTAGTAGGGAACTATGTAACCTGTAGGACTGCAGGTCGTCCTAGCTAGTAGCTACCGTAGGACGTGTACTAAGCTAGCACGTATGTTTTCTTACCATACAGTCAATCTCTCTTATCCCCGCACGATTCTCCATTTAATCATTTAGGCTTTGTTTACCAAAACTTTCTGACGTTAAGACCAAACTACGTCGTCATTTTTCTTCTTCCTTCCCCATCACCACAAAGAAAAAACACCCAAATGTTTTGAAAGGAGATTACCACTACGCTAGAATATTAATAGATAATCGCGGCCAATTACATTAGAAGTTTATCATTGTGATTTATGGCTTCGAGCGATAGTGATAACTGTTGGCAAATCTAAGGCCACTATCAAGAATAGAGTTATTCTTGATAACGGCGTTAGAAAAGCTTATTGATAATTCTTATGACTATTACAGAATTTCGCAAGCGCACAAAATTTATCGATGTAGCACTTCACTTGGGAGTAACCAAGTATCGTATTTATTTCTACAGGAAAGTTTCTTATGGCTAGAGTTATCCAATGGTGAACTAAGAACAATCACGATTTATGATAAGAACGAACTAGTGTAGTGATAACTAATCTAAATAATCTAGTTTAAGATGGAGCCAAGAAACGGCGTAGACAGTGATGAGCTCAAGAGTGGAATGCAAGGTAACACGATAGGTTAACTCCAATTAACACTTCGGAGGAATCCGCGGTCCTAAAAGATTGGGATTACTCACATCCAGAAAAACCCTACGCTGATAAAACCAGACCGAACGTGGTGGAATTCAGAGGATCTTAGGGCTGTCACCACCTAAGACCTACCACTACTATCCGTGGGTCTAGCCGCAATCCAAGATAACTTCTAGTCTAAGCATCACGCTTACACTATAGGCTACTACTCTAACCTCGCGCTAAGATTAGAGCACCGTTTAGCGGCGAAGATCCCACACTAAGTATATGAAAATCGATAATTAATCCCCTAGTATTACCGCAAATTGAGCACTCAAAGTAATACTTAAAGTAAATACTAAAAGTAAGTACTAAAAGTAATGCAGGAAATGTAAATACTAGAAAGGAACTTATATTACCGAATCAAAAAGTAACTTACAAAGGAAGCGCCCGAGAGAGACCTTTGCAGAGCTATCCTACTCTTCTACTTCTCTTCACTCACACTCTCACTACTAGCCTTGCTAGGAGGCTTCTTACTAGATGAGCTAGGATTGACTAAACTCCAAATCTCTCTATTCTTCTTAAACTGATTACAACTGAAGCATTCGGGGGGTATTTATAGTACTTGGAGACCCCTGAGGTACTTGTAGAGGTGGCCGGAGGTCGGTGGGCCGAAGTTGTAGGGTGGGTGCCCTACTAGGGGGTGGGCGCCCAGTGGATTCCACCGCCTCGCCATGCAACGCTTCAGGATCCTCCCCAATGACGGTTACAAGGTCGGTTGAGCACGTTTCGGCGGTTGGAGAGGTGGTTTGTGGCCTTTGGAGGATGACATGTGGGTCCATGAATCCTTCGCACCACCTTTGATCTCTCTTGGATGAAAACCGACTTCAAATGAACGGCCACAAGTGCTTGGGTGCCTCTTCGCCGGATTGTGGACGTAGCAGGCCATATTGACAGGGCGCGCACCCTGTCCAACAGGGCTACCGGATCTAAGTGAGTTAATTTTAAGCCATTGATGTTGAATCAACATGCCAAACTCTGTTTAGGAGGTTGGGGCACGGATCCATGACGTGGACCTGGCCCCAATGTGGCTCTTGTCACGTGTACTGCTCAAATGTGCCTTGGTTTGCTTCATTTCCACCTGTTTTGCACCTGCAACCAAAATTCTTCAAGTACAAGTGGAACTCCGTTAGTTTAATCCAAATTTCTACCTTCTAAGTGTCATTTTCTTGATCAATTTTATCAATATTGATGTCTAAAATGTGTATTTAGTAAGCGTCAACAAACTCCCCCAAACTTACCTTTTGCTCGTCCCTGAGCAAAGATTCAAGATGTTATGCTTATAATTAACTTCTTATTAATGACTCACTTTTAATTCAACATGTTAATGCGACTACCCATATCCAATCACCATTATCCATGGGGCTTTTATCTATCCCTTAACCTAAAAAATAGAGCACATACTAGCTAACAAGAGGGTTTGTTCTCCATGCCCTTTTTGCTTGGTTAAATCTTATGGAGGTTTTTTTGGAATATTTGCAATAATCATGCTTTAGATCTTCTGTGGCACTCTCAGTCTCTTTAATATGTGTGTGGAATTTTTGATCTCACTCAAAAAGCTTGCAATGCCCTCACATCCTATCTCTAATAGTTTATGTGGAGTTTTAGGATCACAGGAAAATAGGGCATACCTTATATAATGCAATATTGCTAAGCCAAACAATTAGATCAAAGGAGCAACAAGTCATAGACTTAGATCGAGAATGTGCATGTGTATGGTGGTGATACTAATTACTCCTTTCATGGCTTCCCCCCTCCTCGTTTTTTTAGAGCACTTGCTCTTTTTTTTACTAGAAACAATTGGATCAAAGGAGCTCCTTTTACTCTTTTTTTTCATCAGAGCACTTGCTCTTTTTTTTTACTAGAAACTAGCCATGCCTCTTTTTGAGGAATATTTCCGAGGGATAAATGATAATGCCATGGAGTAGATCCTAACATAAAAGGCATGTTGTTGCTTATTCTCAGTGTAAGAATAGCAATATGAAGGTGGGTGTTCGTGTTCTCGGTCATGAGAATATGACTAGTTTCTCTACTATGTTTCACAAAAGTTTGACAAGACTCAACATAAATATAGGCAGCAAGTGGAGTTTTCCTATCTAACAAATATGACTTTGGTAGGTGTTTTCTTTTGCCATAGAAGATCTTAAGCAAGTTTTATCATTATTTAAAGAAATTCTCCACAGATTAACCTCGCTCATGACAGGATAGAAACTTACTCATTTCTTTGGTAAATCATGTTACTCAAATTTTTCAAGCCTTGTTCTACCATTTGCAACCCATGGAGTTTAGGTTCATGGTATAAGTAAAATCATATTAACAGTCAAATCATTAGCGAATTACTAACTTGAAGTAATTATAAGCAATAAACATTTTCATTTTCTTGTTTCTAGTAGTGTAAAAGTGTGGGTGTTTATTTTTTTTAAGCATAACAATACTAACATAACCAATATATGATTATTACTACTACTATTTATATTATTATTATATTATTATTATTTATATTTTTTAAATGCTGGAAATAATATAAATACGTAAATAAATAGATGGGGCTAAGTATACTTACCTTCGCGGGGACCTCCCCCAAACTGGTTTTGAAAGCATCACTGGAAATCCCACCTCTGGTGACGATAGAAATCGTCCCAGCGGCGGTCATTGCAACGATCCAGGTAGTGCATATCCCTTGTCTCCTCCTCATTCTCTTGCCTGTATTGCCGGAACTCATATGACAAATCTTGTAACCCTTGGTGAAGCTGGTCTTGGCCAATCTGCAGACCCTCTATCTGATGTTAGACATAGCCAAGGTCTCGCTCCCATCCATGCACTGAAACTCAGTGTCTCGGTGGAGGGTATCCTTCAGTGTTGGATGAGTGCGAGCCTCCCGCACTAGTGTATCTGTAAGAGCCACCCAAGTGTTGGGTACTCCCAGAACTGCTGATGTGTGCAGTTGCTTGTCCTTAGGGATCCCATTGGTCAGTCGGCTGGTGCTGCTGCTGCGGGGGTGGCTGGTACAAGTTGGAACCTGCTGCTTGCTGAGAGCCAGAAGCTGGCCATGCACCCCACTGACTAGTGTGTGGCATGGCTCCTTGGTGGAATGCTTCTTGTGCCGCCCGCTCTGCTTGCTCTTGTGCTGCAGCCTGAGCAGCTCTCGTCTGGGCCCTTATTCTTCTTCCTGCAACCTGCACCGCATGTTCTTGTGCCAGACTTGCGGCGTGCTGTTTCTCGGTCTCGAGGGGTAAGTGCAAAGAATTCACATTTCTTAACCATAGAGTTATGTCAGGCAGTGGAATTTTCATTAATAAAACCTTGGTACGTCATGATATATTTTTCATTTTCCATATCGTATTTCATCATGTGTGCTTGCCTGAAATGCTCTATGTCTAAAATTACTCTCTCAGTGTTGATAAAATTAATTTGTGCATTGCCCAGCAAACCCATGTTACTGACTATCCTAGTCACAAGTGAAGTCATTTCAATGGTTGTATCCGTTACCCGTGTAAACACTTTAGACCAATAATCCATCATGGTTTTAACTGGTGATACACGAATTCATTTTAGTACGGCGAACAAAATTTACATTTCATCGGTTCTAACCTTCCTGGGATCATGTCTAGGATAAAAGGTTATGGCAATAAATCTTTACAACATCCTAAGAATTGGGTTATGTATCTGAGAAGTTCTAGGATATGCTACATCTTGGCGGCCTGAAATTTCATACCAAAAGTTTTTCTTATTAAATTCTTTACAGGCCTTATCTAAGTCTACTGCACAATTCTTATCAAATCCTAGCAACTCACTAAATTGTGTCCATATATAAGAATAATTTTCATTAAACACACGAAAGTTGTAGTGGCTACTAGTGACTTCTAGGGTGCATAAAAATTCTAAACTAAGCTCTCTACACCCAAGTTCATTAACTATCCATGCATTTCTCCACCCCAAAGTACGAAATATGGTTTGAAATTCAGTAATCATACCTGTAGCGTTGAGCAAGTCGCGGTCAATTTCAGGGGTGTGGATGAATGTGCACTCGCGTAGTATGCAGAAGGTTTCTCTTTCCCGATTATTTAGCCAAATAATCTGGGCCTCATCCACAAGAATAGGAATGAGTGGATGTTGAGTGCCTTGTTCTTCAGGAGGTTCGTCACGGCTTGATTGATCAACAGACATGTTGCTTCTTCGGGAGTGCTGACTTCCTGTACTTGAATGGCTTCCGGACGAGAAGCGTAGATGTTGGTTCGGTCTTCCACTACTGCTTCCATCACTGCTCCCTCCTGTCTTCTTTTTCTTCTTCCCGAACAAGTTCTTCAACATAATGAAACACAAGAACACTAACAAGGCAAGGATTATGGTTAGTAAAACAAACCACTCCTCTCGGGAGTGTGCGTGCTACCTTCCCGTGGCTCTCCTTACTTTGCTTTGCTTAGTGATTAATGGCTAGCACTCACGACGTTTGCTCGGGAGAAAGAAATGAGTGTGAAGCAAAAGTGTGAGCTAGGATGCCTGGTGATGCACTCGCTCGAACTTGTGGAAATTTAAAATGAGCAAGTGGACAGCAGAGGGGACAGGAATGGGCAGGGGGGCAGGGCGCCCGCCCTATGACCTTGTCGAAATCCCTGCCCTGCTCTTTCACATGCTAGTGCTTCCACTCTAGAGCATCTTTCTTTATGTCATTGTGCAGCTAGCAACCAGAGAGATGAGTGGAGAGTTTGGGAGGGCTTGAAACAAGATAAGAAAGAAAGCAAAGTGAAGATTGGATGGGTTTGCCTACCATTTCCTGGTGCTCTGCTCTCCATTTGCATATGACAAGTGAGTGGGGTTGCTTAGTGGAGCTAGAGGCCAAAGGGGGCAGGGCGGCCGCCCTATCAAAGTGGGCCACTAGCCTTCTAATCCCTCCTATTAGAAGACTTTATCATCCTAAGTGAGATACTAAACTAGTTCATGAAAAGAAAATGAGATTACTTAAGAAAATAAGTGAGATTAACTCTTACCTTAGGTTAACTTACCTTGGTTAGGTGCATCGGATGCTTGCATGATGATTAGCACTTCGCATTGTCTTCGTGCTCTAGAGAATCTTCATTATGCATGGTAGTGTTGACAGGTGCATCTTCCACTGATGAGCACTGCTCCGGACGTGGCCTAAAATGAAAGATTTCTTCCTTTCCATTGATGTTGAGTCGGATTTCTCCAGCTCCCACATCAACGGTTGTATTTGCAGTATTTAAAAATGGTCTTCCTAGGATTAGTTGTGTTCTAATATCAGGATTTATATCTAACACCACAAAATCCACGGGGACGAAACAATTTTTAATTTGAACAGGGATATTTTTCGCTATTCCCGCCGGATATCGTATTGATTGATCGGCAAGCTACAAACACATAGTAGTTGGAGATAAAGATGTGTGATTAAGTTTGTCATATATTACCTTGGGCATGACGCTGACGCTTGCTCCAAGATCGCACAAAACTTGATCAAATTGTTGAGTTCCGATAGAGCATGAGATAGTAGGATTTTCAGGGTCCTTCTTCTTCTCGGCGAAATTATTGAGGATAGCAGAACTACACTGCTTCGTCAATTTCACCATTTCTGTGCTCAGGATTGGTTTCTTTCTATTGAGGATGTCCTTCAAATATTTTGCGTAGGTAGGTACCTGCATTGCATCCACTAGAGGTATATGTATATATAATTTTTGTATTACCTCCACGAATTTTCGGAATTGTTCATCCTCCTTTGGTTTCCTGTTACGGTCAGGAAAAGGCAACACCTCGGTATCATAAAATTCATGAGGAGAAGTTTTTACCTTTTCTTGAGGTGTAGTGGAGTCTTCTTTTTCAGCTTCGTCTTCAACTACCTTCTTCTTGGGCGTAGAATCAGGATAAGGGGGATCACGAGTGGTCTTACCACCTCTCATGGTCACAGCATTAACTTTTTCATTATGGCATGAAATTTTGCATGAATATCGGCTAATTGCTTTTCTACCATTTTATTAAAGTCAAGTTGTTCCCTTAACAGCTCATAAAATTTATCTATTCTAGCATTTATGTCTCCTAGGATTTTGTCTTGATCAATCAATACTAAGCTTAAACCAGAGTTTATTTTAGCTTGATTTAAAACAAGTTCCTTAAGAGAATGATTGCTAGCATGTAAAGAATCATTATCCTCCCTATGTGCATTCCATCTTTGGTAAGGTGAAACTGGTGGGGGACCATATCCGCCATCATTTAAAAGAGATTTAGCATCTTTTATTGGACAAATATATATGTTATGATTTTTATTTTCACATAATGCACATGGTGTTTTAGCATTTACATAATATTCTATAACAGTATGATCTCTTTTCCAATTAGCTCTTTCTTCTAACTTTTTCAAAAGGCAATCAAAAGATAGCGATTTAACTTCAAAAGTATTAGAATTACCTTTGAGATGATCGTCGGTCCATCCTTAATTATCCACCATCTTCTTGGCTTGGCTCACCTTGAGAGACAAGAATGCACCTCCGACGGCAGCATCAAGATGTTGTCGAGAATCCATCATGAGTCCATGATAGAAGCTTTGGATTAACAGCCAATCTTCAACGTCATGGTGAGGGCAGGCTTGAATGTACTCTTACATGCGCTCCCATGCCTCGGGGACGGATTCGTGAATCTCCTGTTGAAAGTTAGAATTCTTGCTACGTAAAAGATTTGTCTTACCAACAGGGAAGAATTTCATCAAGAAGTGGTTGGGGCACTTCTCCCAAGTGTTCATTGATCCCATGTTGATGTAGAACCACTGTTTTGCTTTCTCAAGTAATGAGAAAGGAAACAGGCACAGACAGATTGTATCCTGCGAAATTCCTGGAATAGAGATTGTATTGCATATCTCTCGAAAATTCTGGAGGTGAGCATTGGCATCCTCTGAAGGGTTGCCATGAAATGCAATTGTTTGCACCATCATGATCAATGCGGGTTTAAGCTCGAATTCTCTACTTTAGCTATCAGCACTAGGCATAGTAGCAATATTGGAAATAGATGGAGTAGAATACTCACAGATAGTTCTTGATGTAGATGAACTGGTCGGCTCCAAAGTACTAGGATGCTCGGATTCATCTGACGAATGATCTTGTAATGTAGGTTCCCTCAATGAAGATGGACGGGATCCAGAAGTCATTCTTGGAGGAGTGAGATTAGGTCTCACTCTTCTAAGAATTGACTCAGGGTCTTCTTGAAAATCTTCAGGTAGATTAAATCCAGTCATTCTAGCTATCTAGCTTAACAGTCACCAAAAAAAGACAGGTAGGTGTAATCCCGCTAAAGAACGGGGTTAGTTCTATAGCAAACACAAAATAAAATGTAGGCCAATTGCTTCCTCGGCAACGGCGCCAGAAATGCTTGTCGGCAAATCTAAGGTCACTACCAAGAATAGAGTTATTCTTGATAACGGCGTTAGAAAAGCTTATTGATAATTTCTATGACTATTGCAGAATTCCGTAAGCGCACAGAATCTATCGATGTAACACTTCACTTGGGAGTAACCAAGTATCGTATTTATTTCCACAGGGAAGCTTCTTATGGCTAGAGTTATCCAATGGTAAACTAAGAACAATAATGATTTACGTAAGAATGAACTAGTGTAGTGATAACTAATCCAAATAATCTAGTTTAAGATAGAGCCAAGCAACAGCGTAGACAGTGATGAGCTCAAGAGTGGAATTCAAGGTAACACGGTAGGTTAACTCCAATTAGCACTTCGGGGGAATGCGCGGTCCTAAAAGATTGGGATTATCACATCCAGAAAAACCCTACGCTGATAAAACCGGACCGAACGTGGTGGAATCCAGAGGATCTTAGGGCTGTCACCACCTAAGACCTACCAGTACTATCCGTGGTTCTAGCCGCAATTCAAGGTAACTTCTCGTCTAAGCACCACGCTTACACTATAGGCTACTACTCCAACCTCGCGCTAAGATTAGAGCACTGTCTAGCGGTGAAGATCCCGCACTAAGTGTATGAAAACCGATAATTAATCCCCTAGTACTACCGCAACTTGAGCACTCAAACTAATACTTAAAATAAATACTTAGAACTAAATACTAAAAGTAAGTACTGAAAATAATGTGGGAAATGTAAGTATTAGAAAGGAAATTATACTACCGAATCAAAGAGTACCTTACAAAGGAAGCGACCGAGAGAGAGACCTTTGCAGAGCTCTCCTACTCTTCTGCTTCTCTTCACTCACACTCTCACTACTAGCCTTGGTAGGAGGCTTCTCACTAGATGAGCTAGGATGGACTAAACTTCAAATCTCTCTATTCTTCCTAAGCTGATTACAACTGAAGCATTCGGGGGGAATTTATAGCATTTGGAGACCCCTGGGGTACTTGTAGAGGTGGCCGGAGGTCGGTGGGCCAAAGTTGTAGGGCGGGCGCCCTACTAGGGGGCGGGCGCCCGGTGGATTCCACCGCCTCGCCATCCAACGCTTCAGGATCCTCCCCAATGACAGTTACAAGGTCAGTTGAGCACGTTTCGGCGGTTGGAGAGGGGGTTTGTGGCCCTTGGAGGATGACATGTGGGTCCATGAATCCTTCGCACCACCTTTGATCTCCCTTGGATGAAAACCGACGTCAAATAAACGACCACAAGTGCTTGGGTGCCTCTCCGCCGGATTGTGGACGTGGCAGGCCATATTGATAGGGTGGGTGCCCTGTCCAATAGGGCTACCAGATCCAAGTGAGTTGATTTTGAGCCATTGATGTTGAATCAACGTGCCAAACTCTGTTTAGGAGATTGGGGCACGGATCCATGACGTGGCAGAGTGCAAATTGCGCCAAGTGGGGGACGGGTGCCTTGTGACTTGGCCCCAATGTGGCTCTTGTCACGTGTACTGCTCAAATATGTCTTGGTTTCCTTCATTTCCACCTGTTTTGCACCTGCAACCAAAATTCTTCAAGTACAAGTGGAACTCTGTTAGTTTAAACCAAATTTCTACATTCTAAGTGCCATTTCCTTGCTCAATTTTATCAATATTGATGTCTAAAATGTGCATTTAGTGAGCGTCAACAATAACGCAACCGGTAGTGATAAACAAACTATCACTATCGGTTTATAGGTTCATCTGGCAGTGATAGACATGACACTATCACTACTAATTCATGGCTCAAACGACCAATCATAGCTTTTTTACATAAAAAAGGTTCATAACTTTTTCATATGAGACCATATTAAGATAAACTTTATAGTAAAATTGTAGAGTTTAAAGAGATCAAAAACTTCGTAATTGACAATTTCTGAATTTGAGATGGTTTACTTAAGTCCAAACACTAGTACATAATTCTTAACGTGGGGTCATTTTTGATTTTCGGAGGCGGGCACAACAACCGCCTCTAACAAAAGGTCATGGTAAATCCGTGTTTAATGGAGGCGGGTGCTTTTCCCACATCGATAAATCAATTTGAAAAAAAAGTAAAAGAAAAAGAAAAAGCCCGTGCCTAGCCCTAACCGGCCTTGCATCCGGGGCTCGTGCCATGCCGCCGGGGAGCAGGGCCCAACCCTGCGCGCCACCGCCGCCAGGGCCACCGGTCTTCCTGCGTGTCGTCGAATCCAGACTCCCCACGTGTGCCCCCACCGGAGGAGAGGAGCCGCTGTCATGGAGGTGAGGCTAGCGTCGAGAGGGGCGCCACCGGGGGGGAGGGTGAAAGCCCATGTTTAGTTTTGATAATTGATGAAATCTAAGTTGCTAATGTTTTGCTCTAAGTGTTTGATGAGAATAATTAGCAAACAACAAGATGGAGCAAAGGACCGGGTCAGTGGAGGCCACAAGTGTAGGGCAATGACAACATCCATTAAAATGGTGTAAGTCCATCAGCAAAAGGAGAAAGCCTTAATGACGGCATCCATGCAAATGATGTAAGTCCATCATCAACAGGAGTCCACATGGTTCATCAAGAGATGAGAAGGAAGATGGAGAAAAGCTTGGAGCTCAAGGCAAAGGTATAACCAATAGGAGCTCTTTTGCTTTTGGTGATCGAGACTCTATAGAAAGAGTGATCACATTTAGGATAGATAGCCGTACTATCAAGAGGGGAGAAATCGTTCGTGAAATGCGGTTATCAAAGTGCCACTAGGTGTTCATATTTATTGCATATGCATGTAGATGCTAGTGACACTAACAAACCCCGTGGTAAACTCTTTGAAAAATGCTAACACGCGTGCACTAAAGTGAGAGACAATTTGGAGTGTTAGTGCTTTTGAAAACGGGGTGAAGTTTGAGAGTTAGAGAGAGGTGATATCTCAGTGTAGAAAAGTGCACCGAACACTTGCCGAAGTTTTTCGGTGGCTAACACTTAGTGAAAGTGCTGAAACGTGTGCACCGGACGCTGGGATCGTCCGGTGGGGTAGCACCGGACGCGTCCGATATGAACCCCATGCTGTCAGGTAGGTTCGGTGAAGCTTTTCACCGGACGCGCGAATTTTATCACCAGACGCGCTGGGAACTCTGTTCCAGCATCCGGTGTAACTGACTGGGCATGCCGCAGAGAGCCGTTGGAGCGACGGACGCCAAGGAGCGTCCGGTGACCCTGAGCAAATGTGCTCTCTGGATGCTCTCTGTATGGACACCAGACACGGGCGTCGGAGCGTCCGGTGTGACAGCTCCGCGTCCGGTGTGAGCGCGCGCAACGGGTGAATTCAAACGGCTAGTACATGTGTCACTGGACAATACACCGGATGCTGCACCAGACTTATCCGGTGTGAACTAACTGCGCGTCCGGTGCCCCCGAAAACAGTGAGTAACAGTTGGTTTTTGAGTGGGGGCTATAAGTAGTGGAGTGGCCGGCTTGTGAGACATCTCTTGCACATTCCCATTGACTCTACAAGCTAGTGTGCCTCTCCACTCCTTTCTCACACCTTCTACTTGATTGAGATCATCATTTAGTGAGATTGGAGAGCATCAAGTGCATTGCATGAGTGTGACGGCTTGAAGCTCCGAGAATCGTTGAGGGGAGTTGGTGATTGTCTCAGCCTCCGATCGGTGAAAGTATAAGGGGTTCTTGAGTCTTCCCCGCGGGAAATCGCAATTGGCTACTCTAGTGGATTATGCGTAGCTTATGGATCCCCATCTTGTGTTAGTTGTGCGGCACTTTTAAGAAGGGTTTGGCGTGTGATGCCAATTAGCGCGTGAACCTCCAAGTAGGTGTATCGCTACAACGAGGATGTAGCTTGTCGACAAGTAAGTGAACCTCGGTAAAAATCATTGTGTCAACTCTCTTGCCGAAGATATCATTTGTGTTGATTGATTGGTTTATCTACTCTTCACCGGTGGTATAAAAATCACCTTCTCTCATTTACATTATCGCACTTACCTTTGCTTAGCTCTCTAGTGTAGTTGTTCACCTAGCAGTAGAGTAGAGTAGTGACTTAGACTTGTTGGTGTGAAATCTAGAAACAATAGCCTAGAACGGTTAGGTGTCTTACTTTTTAGTAGGCTAGCGTAAAATTCGCTTTGTCGTTTAATTGTCTAACCTCCTTGTCTAAGTGTTGTGTTTGTAGAAGTTTTTATAGCCTATTCACCCCCTAGCCATTTAGGACCTTTCAGAGGGGCACCGCCGCTGCTCGCGTAGGGGAAGGGTCAGGCTAGGAGCATCGGAGAGGGAGGGGAGATGGGCGTGCTATGAGGATAGGAGCGGGCGTCGGTAGGGGAGGGGAGGGGCACGCTGTGAGAGGAGAGGAGAGGGGTGTCGCATGGGAGGGGAGGGGGCAGCAGCTGCTGTGGAGTGAGGAGAGAGGGAAGAGTGGAGTAGTTAGGGTTTGTGATTTGGTTTATATATCGGAGATAGTAGTGAGCTGGTGTGGGCTAACGGATTGGGCTTTATTTACTGAGATGGTTGGATTATAACGCCTCCTCGGTTAATGATTTATTAAGGCGGTTGCTTTAAGATGTATGCCTTATATAATATGTATTTACCGAGACGGGTATTTTAAGGATGCCCGCCTCTGTAAATCTATTAATCAGGGCAGTTCCTTATAACTGTCTCGATTTAAAAAAAATGACCGTCTCAGTTAATCCAGTCATTAACTGAGGCGGTTTACAGTGTGGCTTGCCTCCAAAAAGAATTCCCAAACTCTTAAAAGATTTTTTGTAGTAGTGAAGTATTCAGTATAAGTTCCCAGGTCAAATTTAATACCAATGCTGAATGGAGATAAAGTCAACGTTAAAGTTTTAGTAATCAATGAGATCTATAACTTTTCGGTTATTAAATTTTCAATTTAAGATTGTTATATATGATTCAAAATGTGTACATAAGAATAACATTAGCTATATGGTTACATGCGTTGTGTCGCTCAGCTAGTACATGCACTTGAAGGAACAGGTCGAATATTGAGGTCTCATTTTGGAAAAAAAAATATATATAAGAAATTATTAATATTTATGATACATAATTAGTTTATCAAATAAATCATTGTGTATATTTTTATTATAAACTTATTTGAAGATAGGAATGCTGCAATTTTTTCTACAAATTTAACTAAACTTGAGAAAATTTGAATAACACGATTCTCATAGCGACTCTTTTGATGGGACTGAGAAAATCACTTGATCGATCAACCGGCCCTCCAGCTCTCTTCTACCATTTCTATGTAAAGATCCTCTTCTGTTCTCCTAATTCAAAATTAAGGCAGTGCCCGAGCCGTACATTTTAATACAATCTCTCAGTCACAGTAAACCAGAAAACAGCAGTACATCCCTCAAAAAAAAATTGAAAACAGCAGTACACATACATGCACATGAGACACGCATATGGCGATATATACTTGCTTGCACATGAAAAATAACTCCACTCTGTCGTTGCCATCTTCCTCTATAGAAAAACGCCTGGTTCTCGACACTCGACTTCTCATGGCATGGCATGGCAGAAGCGAGAGAAAAACGCCCCACAACCCCCCGTCGTCTAGCTCCCTCCTACCTAGGCACACTGCAGCTGTGGCTGCCACTGTCCCTCCCTCATTGTTGACCAGAACTCCCCAAAACACCCTCCACTGCGCGCGCGGCTCTCTCCGCCTATATCTTTCAGCTCCCCCTCCTCTCTCCTCACCAACCAAGGCACTCTCTTGCCTCCCATCTTCTCCCCCACCACTCTTCTTTTCTTTCTCTCTAGTTTTCCAAACCGCAGCTGCAGCAACAACAACAGATCCAATACATACTAGGTTCCATTGCATCACACATCAGTCACTCCAAACCATCAAATCACACAGGCAAAGAGGAGAGAGGGTGAGGAGGAAGATGAGAGAGATATACTACTAAACTATCAATTCATCCATCCATCCATCCATCCATCCATCCATCAGGTAGCCCGGCAGCAATCGCGTGCCGCCTTTCCACTCACGTACACCACCACCTCCTCTCCTCAGCAGTCAGCTCGGTTCGTTCGTTGCCGTGTCAAATCGGGGCAAGAAGCCCTGTCGCAGCGGCAGTGTTGCTTCGCGTGCCCTGCTGTTGCTTGCACCACGCACGTACCTGAAGCAAGCAGCTAGCGATCGATTGATCGACGACATCGACACCGGTGGTTCGCTAGCTGTCGCCACGGCCGGCATGTCGTCCTCGTCCTCGTCGTCCTCCGCCGCCTCCGCCGCCACGGTGGTGTTCCCGCCGTCGTCCCCGCAGCTGGCGCCGCCTCCGCTCCTGGTGGAGAACCTCCCGCCGCTGCATCAGCTCACGGCCGCCGCGCCGGCGTCCGAGCAGCTCTGCTACGTGCACTGCCACTTCTGCGACACCGTCCTCGTCGTCCGTGACCCAATCCCTTCTTCCCTGCTAGCTCTCCGATCCATCCATCCATCTCTCTACTACACTTGCATACATGCAGCAGCTGTGTGCCCATGTTGTTTCAAAACTCAGAAGATTTTACAAGCTTCAAGGTGGGTGTTGTGTGCAGGTGAGCGTGCCTACGAGCAGCTTGTTCAAGACGGTGACGGTACGGTGCGGCCACTGCAGCAGCTTGCTTACCGTCAACATGAGGGGCCTCCTCTTCCCGGGCACGCCGGCGAACACCGCCGCGGTGGCCGCACCACCACCACCAGCTGCTGCTGTCACTACTAGTACTACCACCACCATCACCACGGCGGCGCCGCCGCCGGCCACCTCGGTCAACAACGGGCAGTTCCACTTCCCCCACTCGCTCAACGTCGCGCTGCCTAACCCACCCCACCACCAATCCCTCCTGCGGGTAATTAAGCGCGCGGCGCCGGAGCTAATAAGCTAGCTCGCTCGCTCCGATAGTCCGATGTCATACTCATATATTGCATGGCTGTGCAGGAAGAGATATCCAGCGCCGCGAACCCGAGCCTGCAGTTGCTGGAGCAGCACGGCCTCGGCGGCCTGATCCCCGGCGGCGGCAGGAACGCGGCCGCGCCGCCGCCGCCGCCCCAGCCGCCTGCAGCGGGTAAAGGGGCCAATAAAGAGCCGTCGCCGCGCGCTAACAACGCCGTCAACAGACGTGAGTTTTTCACCACCTAATAGGCTTGCTGCTTGCATTCCATTCCATTCCATGCACGTCGTCGCCAAGTGTCAAATTTATTCGCTATTTCTTTTATTTCTTGTTCTCCATCTCGATCGGATTGTGTCTAAGTTCTTGCTCCGTTTCGTTATTGAGAGTCGAGATCGATCATACGATCAGCCTGAGCCTGGCCTTGACGGAGAGGAATGAAACTAGGTGAAATGAAACAACAACCTTGAGTTCAGTTGAACTCACTCATCTTCGTCTAGCTCCATCTCCATGCTCTCTCTGGCTCACCAGATCGATCCGTGAGCACACGTAGAGATGGGCTAGCTAGCGACACATGCCCCTAGCTCGGCGTTGTACATGTCGCATCAATAAGTGCGGCGCCCAGTCGCCCACACCGCTGGCTGGCTCGCTCGCTTTCAACCAACTGTCCAAGCTAGAGAGCGAGCGGAGCGGCACACATCTTTGTTTCGTTCTCGAGCGAGCTCTCTTTTCACTGTGAGAACTGAGAACCGGCCGGGCACGGGCAGTCCACGCTGCAGCTACGGCCGGAGTGCTACTGCTCAGTGCATGCGCCGAGAGCTCCACAGCGAACATAATCATATATATCATGCATGATGTGTGCTGCTGCCGACGAACAGGTTTTTGTGTGCTGCATGACTGTGTGACTAACAGGTTTTTGTGTGCCTCGTGTGTCTGCAGCTCCGGAGAAGAGGCAGCGCGTGCCGTCGGCGTACAACCGCTTCATCAAGTGAGTGCCAGTATAATGCTATACATTTTTCATGCTGTGCGTTATACAGTGTGTAAGTCATGGCCGGTGGTTCCTTTCTCTCATCGGACACGGCAATGCATGCCGCCTCGTTGGCAGCAGCCGGCCGGCCGGCCCGGGCCCGGTCCGGGCCGGGACGATACAGATGAGGCAAGAAACTTTTGCAGAGGAAGAGAGAGACCCTGGTGGTTTTTGCTCTCGTTCAGTCGTTCTCCTCTCTCTCTCTCTCTCTCTCTCTCTCTCTCTCTCTCACACACACACACACACACACAAAAACAAGCAGAATGCCAGAAGAGAGAGAAAGCGACGAAAGATCTACTAGCATTCTAGCAAGTATTCTTCGTTACATATACTATAAGACAGACATGGCAAATGATGCATTGGTGATGGCAAATCATGCTAGTGTCGTGTCGCTGAGCTCTAGCTAGCTTCTGATCATATGCATCGATCTGACGTCTCCCTTTTCCTTTTCTTTTTCTGGCTCTCCCTCGGGCCCGGCCGGGGAATGCGATTGCAGGGACGAAATCCAACGCATCAAGGCTGGCAATCCCGACATCTCGCACAGGGAGGCCTTCAGCGCGGCGGCCAAGAACGTCAGTGGTTTATTTCCTCCGATCGATCCCTCCTCTGTCGCGCCTCGCTTATAGATCATTCTCCTGCAGTTCTTTCTTAATTTGTTGTCTGATCCACTCGCACTCTAGCTAGGGTTTTGGTTCGTGCCTCCCGATCTTCCAAAACCGCATGATAGGCTCCCTGGGTTTTTCTCCTCCTTTCTAAATCCTTGTTTGGTGTGGTGGCTTTGGTTGTTGCTGCAGTGGGCACACTTTCCACACATACACTTTGGACTCATGCCGGATCACCAGGGGTTCAAGAAGACAAGCCTGCTTCCTCAGGTGATGAATCCGTCAAAACCTTTGCCAATGCAGTGTTATATTTCCTCCGTCATGTGGTTTTGGCGGGGTGCGCCTTCAAATAGGCTTAGAGTTTAGGGTTTAGGGTTTGTTTCTCAATAAAAAAGTCATTTAGGCCAAAATTAATATTTGGTCAAAACTTAGGAACTACAAAAATATAAATAACTTAGCTTTTTATACAGTATAATTTGGAGACATGCAATACACATATTGGTAGATTTGTATTCAAAATAGTTGCAAAATCTCATTTTTGGTGGATGTCAACACTACATTTTAAGAGATATTAATGGCCATGGATATGCATCAAAGACCGTATAAACTCAAATTTGAAAAACAATTTTGACCGGAGGTTACCTAGTATGAAGAAAATTGTATCTATAAATATATGGCTAATATTGTTACCCCTTTAGTTCAATAACATAACAAGGTTCAAAAGTGAAAAAATATATATAGGCATCCGTTCATGTGTCCATGATTTTCCTCGCAAAAACAAAAGCTGAGGCTAAGGTGGTCTGCAGTACCTTTATAAAAGATAAGATGGATATTCTAGTAAAATGTTTTTACTGTTCTTATTGGTAATGACATCGACAGTTATTTTATATAAACTTATGATCTAGCAATAATTTCTACTAGTAAATTTATTATATTATGATAATTCTTGCAGTGAAAATAAAAAATATAGGTTGTTTTTGTAATGCCAATCTACACGATTATATTAGCATCATATGGTTCAAATTTTCCTACTACATTTTCTCACTAGAAAAAACAAATCAGGAGGTGAGATCTTAAACCAACCATGAATACAATCCTCTACTTATACTTTTCATAAATTTATTGAGTTAAAAACTTTAGGATGTGCATGGGAATTCATATGGCTCAAATTCAGGTGATCTAATATCAAACAAAAGACCAGATGATCATATCAGGCGACTTGTAATAATAGAATCATAGCCTTTTTTGCGAACGACAACCTTTTCAATCACCATTATTATGTATATAACAAACAAATTTGTAGTTGGTAGTGTACATATATGCACAAATCTCTTGGATTACTCACTTTTTTCTACTTGTTACATGTCTTTTGGTTTGTTCAAGATTGATCAAATCTCCGTCTATTAGGTTAGCATTAAACTGTGTGCGCTCTTAGGGTGAGTGTGTGTGTGAATTGTGAGTGTTTCCGTTGTACTATGTAATTTTTTAAAAAAAGATTAGCAACAAAAAGGTTAGCATTGGAAATCTTTGGAATTCTGATTTTGTTCCAGTAAATCAAAAATTAAGACATGCAAGAAAAATCATTTTTCATGCATATAAACACCATCAAAATAGATATATGCCAGGTTGCATTTATAATAGCATATCAGTGTATGACCCATTATATATAGGTGCAGTTACCTCAAAGAAAAAAAAAAAGCGCATGATAACATGCAAATTAATAGATATGCTACTATGTGTTTAAGCATTACGGTGCGTCCAATAAATCAAGGTTATTACTGGCCTAAGCTAAATCAATAATTTTCGGTGCTTTTGGCTATTAGCTGCAGGATCACCAGAGACAGGACGGGCTTCTAAAGGAAGGACTCTACGCGGCGGCGGCGGCTGCCGCTGCGGCAGCCAACATGGGGGTTGCTCCATACTAATATAATTACTCCTACGTACTCAAGCTTAGAGAGTAGTAGCAAGTTGCTACTGTTACCTAGCTTCCGAGAATCTCCTTTTAACAAGTGGCTCTATGAACTATATGAAGCTATATATCTAGGGCTTAGCGTGACCTCTTAAATTAGCTTGTTATTAAACGGTCCAATCACGTACGTATCTGCTAGCTGTGTAAACCTGGTCGATCGATCGAGCTCATCATTAATTTGATGGCCAAGTATCCTTCTCTAATACTATATCTCTATATGTTTTCCGGGCCCCCCATCCATCTCTTTTCTTTTGTTTCCCCTCTGGTTTTAGCTGCAACGCTGCTGCTCCTTACGACTGTGCTATCAGTGTAGCTAGCAAGTACCACCAGCAGGCCAGGCTCTCAGTCGTTATCTTTATCCCTGCTCTTTGCTACTGTGTCTTTTTCTTTTATTCTTTGTCTTGGTTCTTCGCCCGGCCCCCTGTCGAGTAAAGGGAGGCCAGGGCATGCAGCTGCCACGGGCTCGCACCGTCTGGAATCCTCCGGAGTCCTGCTGGTGCCCAAAGACCGCCGGTCTTTGGCTCTTTGCTCCTTTAATTCATTTGTTTGTTTGCTTGCTTGCATGGTTGGTTGCTTGCTGCTGTAGGAGATGTTGGAATTCAAACGCGCCCAGCCACATCCATGCATGTATTTGCAAGAGCATGGATGCATATACTTATGCAGTGAAGCCTCCAGTTGGGCAGCAGTGGGCATTATTTGCATCGATCGATCAGTACCGCTACCGCTACCCCACCTGCCCGTTTGCAAGCTGATCCGTGTGTTTCTTGCATTGCCGGCCGTCTCTTTGCGCCCCTCCGGGCTCCGGGCTCTGGGCTCTCTGGTGTCTGGAGTCTGGACCAACAACAGGCAACATCCTGCTGACGAGACCTTCCGAGCCCGCCGTCCATGTTTGTAAATTGTAATTAATTAATGAAGGAGCATATACGTACGTAGTACTAGCATGAAATATAATCGTAGCTGTGCCGAGAGAGTGCAAATATAGGGCCTACTGTACACTGCAAGCGCGGTGTCCGTTTCCGATCGGCACTAACAATGAAGCAATGGGACCGTTAAAGTTGGCGCTCAAAGCGGCGGCCGGCAGCCAGCTGGGCGTTTATTTCCTTTTCCCGCTGCTGTGCGTGCCGCGCTAGCTTTTTGGGGCCGCCGCCGCGAGGGCAACTGTTCGGTTTGACAAAGGGGAATTTGCAAACAGGGGAAAGCGCCGGGGGCCATGCTGGTGGCATCAGGTTTGTTGCGCCGCCGCCGGCCAGCACACCCATGCATGTCGCCGGGCGGCCTGCTCTGCTGGCTGCTGCCGGCGTGGCCATTCTTGCTGGACATGACGGATCGATCGAGCGAACTTACTACAGTAGATTGGAAAAGTCCAGCAAAGTCCAACCGACCACCTTTATGGTCACCGGGCACATGCGAGCCGCGCGATGTGTTGCAGCGCTAGTAGCTGTTAGCTTGTACTCAAATCAAACACGCGCACGCGGCAGGGGTCGGCTAGATGCCACACACAGAGCCGCGTTTTGAACCGGAAAACAACGAAACAGCGGCCGTGCAATTGAGTTGGGCCGCTACGAGAATCCGGCACAGCCACGGAGCGCGGGCTTCCCGAACATGTGAGTTGGGCGGGCCTGCGGCCTGCTCGCTCCAACGGGCGTCCAACACTTTGCAATGGGGGTCCAGGTTACCATTAGCCCACGTTTTTCTGAGATGGGTTTACACTACACGTGACAGGGACGTCATGGCCCAACTGGCTAGCAGTAGTGTAACCGATTCCGATCAGACAACGAGTGGCCGAGTGCCGGACCAGCAGTCAGGACAGCGAAGAAAACAACAGCTCATTCGTCGCGGCCAGCACCGCGGCAGTGAGTCAATCCAGATCTACTCCCAAGTTAGGATCCGGTGCGTTTCCACAGCACGAGACCACGCAAGTACATGCCAGTACGATTCGAGTAGGCAAGATGCATTTATGTAGCTTCCGATCTGGAGTCCGCCGCAGCAGAGAAAATTCAGAGATGGCCGGCATCCTGTTGGATCCCGTCAGCGCAGCGACGACTTGCGATCGAGCAACGAAAACGAACGTGACAAGATCCCCGCTCTCATGCTGAAACCTGAAACGAATTCAATTCGACTCTCGACGAGTGGTCCTGCCTGCGCCTCTCGCGGTGAAGCGAAAGCGATTGTGGGCACACGGTGTGGCACGCCGATCGCCTCACGCACGCTGCCGTTCACTGCTGCTGCTGCTGTACCTACCACAAACGGTAAAATCTAGTAGTACGCGCTGTGCCCGTGCTTGCTTGCTGCACTCATCATTCTCGTCTCTCGGTACGGCCTCCGAGGGGTATATGCAGATGCAGGCCCAGTCAGAGACCAGACCCTCCCAGCGGCAGCATGATGGAGAAGCCTCGCGTGTCGCAGCGCTGCGGCAGGCGACCAAGCCAGGACACCAAAATATGCTCGCCTTCGTTCGGCGGCAAGAAGGCACGGGAGTAAAGCGAACTCAAGGAGTAACGGGCACGCGCTGCAGGAATCCGCGAGGTCACGAGTCAAAAAAGAAACCCCAACAAAGGGCTTAGCACACGGGGACAGAGCATCAGAGTCTGCAGAGCTCGGCCGAAGCAACGAACATGCCACGCCCACACACACACACGCTGTGCCTGTGCCTAGATCCCAGAGCATTCTACAGAGCCAGCTGTGCGTCTTAATCATGGGCACAAGAACGGTCCCTCATTTCCGACGAGGTAGAAACTCGGACGCGAGACGCGACGCTTCCATTCTTCGCAACATTCTGAAATTCTGAATGCTAGCGCCGCTCCAAGCATGGCCGGCCCCGAACACGTCGTCGTTTTCCTCATTTTCATGAAACCTGAAACTGTGGCACAAGTTGCCACCGTTCAGCAAGCCATGTGCTAAACAAGAGCGTTACAACTTGCTGCTAATCTACTGCGTGCGTTGCGTAGGTGACACAAGACGCAGTTAGTGATGGTAGCCCAGCCCCCAGACAGCTGTGCGGAGTCAAGAATGGATGGGTCATGGCCTCATGGGTGCCACCGGGGAATGAATGCCCAGTAGCTGCACGAGTACGAAACCTTTTCAATGGAAAGGAGAACGGCGTGGAAAATTAGCTCCGAGGACGTCGATGATTGTACGCCACCACCCCGCCATGGAACTTGCTTTCTGGGAGAACGGACGGAAGATACGGGTGACAGGAGACTGATAAGTTAAGTATCCTTTCTCTTAAACGTGTTCAAGAAAAGTGTGTTACCTGAATGATGAAACCTCAACCCCCTTTCTGAAGTTCAACAAGGTGTTAAGCATGTCTTCCGGACAGAAGGTATGTGTGCCACACTGCCCACCTGACTGAACCCAAAATGATTTTGCAGGCATTTAGCATGTTTTGGAAATGAACACACTGTTGTAACGGTAGTTGCAACAGATGGGCAGCAATATTAAATAGCAAACATGCTTATGGTACGGTTCTGAATCGACCAGATAACAGGAAAACAATCTGGAAAACTATGGCAAGATAACACTGATTCAGTAAGACAATGCAGTAACTGGTTTTCTAAATATGCATGAGATTCATAAATATACATTTACAGATGGAATCGAGCTACACACAAATAATTTACCGAAGATTAGATAATAACTCTTCGACTCTGTTAGAACACCAAGCTCTCTGAACCTGATGACCTTTGTACAGCCCTACACAACACCCCCTCCTCCTTTCACCCCGAACAAAAAAACTAAAACAAAAGATAAATAGCTTTCTTTATACTCATCATTGAGCAGCGACTTTCATCCTGCAGGTTATCTCCACGCACTGTTCTTGATCGCCTTTACATAACCTCCTTTTGTTTTGGAATGTACAGTTTCTTTCTTTTGTGACTATATAGTTTTCACTCCATCTCAAATCGAATCTATAATGTCTTCCTCCCTCTTCCCATGATCTAGATACACCCTACACTGGATCACTGTCCCTCCGAGCCGGAAGCCCGGCACCACCGTGAACCCGACCTTTGGTCGCACTGGCTTGCCGAGCTCCTTGCTCGCCACAAAGCCCTTTGACCGGACAATGTTCTCCATGTACACCGCTGAGAACTCTGTGCCCCGGCCAACCTGGAATATGCCGACTGCTGGGTCATATGCCCAGGCTAACCTGTGGAGTGTCCATATTGAGCTTGCCATTGCAACAAACAGCTCGTAGAGTGGGCCGGCCACACTCATCACCGGCAATGTCCTGCAGTCTGAATTCCCAAACAGTGAGGACTCAATGCCAGGATGGATCAGCTGTTTGTACTTGCGGTCGCAAAATTGGGCAAACTCGCAGTCGGGGCTTGAATTCATCAGCTCCATGGGGTCTGCATCTGAGTGCTCGATGAATTGCTGCAATGACTCGCTCCTACGGGTTGCCAGCTCGATTCCTCCAAGCTCTGCGGTGTCAGCTGTGGCGCCGAATTGGTAGGAGTCGAATCCGTCGAACATGGAGAGACAGACGCGGGAGAGGAGCGCGTAGCGGCAGTGGCCGGCCTTGGAGTAGCAGACGCCAGGGTAGGCAGCCTCTGCAGCCGCGGCCAGGTCCCACCCAGCGCATCGGAGGACCTCGGCAAGCGCGCGGGCGAATCGGTGAGCGACGCGGAGCGCGTCGCGGAGGACAGAGTCGAAGACGCCCGCGGACAGCATCGCACCGACGGCGTCGCCGCCCGGCGGAGGCGCGAGCGCGCGGTCGAGGCGGCCCGCGAGCCGCGCGTTGGCGTCGTCGAGCGCCTCGAGGTCCAGCCGCAGCGCGGCAGCCGCGGCGTCCTTGGCGTCGAGCGCGGCCTGGAGGCGGTTCACCACGGCGTCGAAGGAGCGTAGCAGCGCCTGGTTCTCGCGCACCTGGTCCTCGAGGTGCGCCGTCAGGGTCCCGCCGCCCCCACCGTCCGGCACGGGCGGGTCACCCCTCGCGATCCGCTTGAGCTCCGACAGGCGGCGGAGGTGCGATACCGCGGCGGCGTCAGCGGCCGCCGCCGCATCCGGCAGGAACGGCGCGTGCGCGGCCTGCAGGTGCAGGTACGCCGCCTGGAACGACGAGGCCGTCGCGAGCGCCGCGGCGACGGCGGCCTCCTGCCCGGACGCCGCGTTCCCCTCCGCATCCGAGCTAGGGTTAGGGTTCAGCGGGTCGGGCTTCAGCACGACCACCCGCTGCCCGGCGAGGACCCCATCGGCCCCCGGCGCCGGGGAGCGCGCGAATCGGTCGGCGTCCTCGTCCTTCGTCCTCCTCGGCGAAGAACTCGATGGTCTTGGTCTTGAACGCGAGCGCGAACTTGTGGAGCATGGCTACGCCCGCCGCCGCGCGCTCGCTCGCTCGGCGCGCCCTTTGTCTTGTCTCCGCCGCCGAGCGGGGCGGGGTGTCGGCCGACGCGAATTGCGGGAGCGCGGAGGTGGTGGGGATGGAGGTGAGTGATGGGTGCGTGGCGGTGGGACGGCGAGGAGTTGGGGGCGGTGGAGGGAGGACGCGAGCGGAGGAAGTGCGGGGGATCTGGGAAGGAGAGCTGGAGGCACGAGAGCACTTGAGCAAAAGAAGCAACAAGCAAGGCTGTGTGCCTCCGTCGGGTAGAAATTGGAGCGGGGAAAAGATGCTTCTACGCTTCCGTGATGAAGGTTTCTGTTTTGCCATACAAGAGGTGTGTGTGGGACAGTAAAACAGTAGGAGTGTAGGACAACATTTCAGAGTGGAGTCTCAAGTTTCGAACGTTTGCAAAATTGGCAGCTCTCCTGCTACTATTTTTTTTAAAAAAAAAGGAAAGATGGCTTGATTCGTGCCTACACTATAGGCTCTAATTGTATATTAAAAAAGAAATGAAATAATATGAATCACCATTGAACTGTAAAGACCTAAATTTCTACATTCCAAATCTCAAAGAATTGAATGATGTGTATTGCAATACTGCGCAATAAATCACTTTTTTTAATTGCTGAGTAGTTTTTTTAGGGCCCGTTTAGATCTAAAAGTTTTGGAATTTTGACACTGTTGCACGCGTGTTTACTTTTACGATAAGTGTCCAATCATAGCCTAATTATGCTTAAAAGATACGCCTCGTGATTTAATGTTTCATGCATGCGTCTGAACATTCGACGTGACTCAATGTGATGGAAAAGTTGGAAGTTTGAAGGGGAATTAAACGGGCCCTAGAGATTTTTGAGAGTGTAATGCGAAGTAGGAATATATATATGTGATTGACAATTATTTCCCATTTTGCTAGCAAACATGTAAAGCTCAATTTCCAAAAATTCTTAAACATTTTCGTAACTTTTATCCTGGCATAAAAAACAGCATTTTATGGCAAGCTGAATGATTATGTACTGCATTTTAGAATGCCTACCAAGTTTTTTTTTTTATAACATTTGACTACCAAATATTAAACGTTAGCAAAATGCCCCACACAAATTGTGCGATAGGATTGAGGACCGTAATTTCTCGGCATCATCAAAAGAAAACATGTCGATCCGGCGATAATTTGTTTACTACTCCATTCAATCATGCGAACATGAGTTCAGATTAAACCTCTAAAAACTCATCAGCTTGAGTAGTATGACTCTCGAGGTAAAAACTCTTGAATTGCACCCTCACTGCCATAGGGAGCTAGCAGGTTCGTTGACTACCGGGGGTTGGCTGTTTCTGAAAAAGGCGATATGCCTCATTGGAGTGAGCTGTAGCAGGCCAGATGCATCAACCACGCAATGGCCATGGCCAGGGCAGCAATTCACCTAACATATGTCACTCTGGCCCCAGGTGTCATGCTCTACCAGTTCAACGCTTGGAGGCTACCGCAGCAGCAGCTTGGGCGTTCTTCTCTGATGCGGATGGCTTTGTTCTGTTGTGCTCGTGAGTATTCAACTGTCACGGGTGCGGATTCAGGGTGGTGGCCTGGGTTGTTAGTCCATGAAAGCGACTCACACCGAGGCTTACCAGCCACAGTTTATGGGGGCTCCTTTGCCCTTTGGTGATCTTGGATGATCCTAGCTTCCTTGGCTATATATGGGCCACTAAGAAGTGAAGTGGACCTTGATGCCTGCTACTTGGAGTACTTCAGTAGAGACTGAAAAAAATTATACACGCTCCTGACTTCTAGAGTACAGGAATTGCATGCATACATGATTAATATGTTATCCGTAATCTTGATGAAATAATGAGTGTGTACAAAAAATGCCAAAGCTGATCTTAACAGAATAAGCAAAACTATGTATTCTTCTTTCATCCATTTTCTATTTTCTTCAGAGAAATGGTGGAGATTTGGAAGTGGAAGATAGCATTAGCATAGGTGCCATGTCTTCCTCATCAGTAATGAAGAAGATTCCCTCTAATTGTCTTGGTCTGCAAAGTTGAGAGCGCTATTTCCCCACGAGAAATCCCATCCTAAAAATCCTCTTGATTCTTGAAGATTTGTTAGTGCAAGATGACACCAGCATAGGTGACACATCCTTCTCAGCAGCAGTGCAGACCCAAGAGGGTTCTTTTGTCCCTCTCTGAAAAGGAGCAAATGGGCAGCCCACTCTTCCTTCTGTAATCCCCATACAGTTGCCCCAGATCCCCCAACCCTACCCTGTTGCTTATACTAGACCGGAAACTGATAGAGCGCCGAAGCCTCTGCCATGGATATGCCGGAGTGGCGAGTAGTTGGCATCATCGCACTCCACACCTGTGAAATCAATCATTGTTTGGTAGTGGTAGATCAGATACAGTATATGCACTGCTTGCTTTTCTGTGTGTTGTGTGTTGTGTCTTGTGTGTGCTTATGACTTTTTGGTACTTGGTGGGTTACTTTAGTAAGTTAATTTAATCGTCTCGTGATGGCCATAATTAAAGGCGAGGGGGACGAGCCGTTGCAGATTTGCAGTACCTGGGGAACTCTGGATAGAAAAACCTAACCCTTTGACTTGAGGATGTATTGTTTAAGGCAGCCCTGCAGAGTGCACTGCAAAGAGTGGTTTTTATATATAGTGCACTGCAAAGAGTGGTTTTTATATATAGTGCTGTAAATGGAGCCAGGACAAGCAGAAAATTTCCATCAGCCCAATGCTGACTGAGGTGTTCAGTCTCCATATAAAGTTGGTTATTCCTTTTCTTTTTTTTATCATCAGGATTGGGATCTCATCACAGGGGTCTGGGGCAGGAGATATTGCCAAACAAATTGGCTTTTTCACAAGCGGTTCAGTTAATAAATGCTTCAATGTTTAATTTTACTAATTACATATATTCAGCTATGAATAAATTATGCTTTTTAGCAACATGACTTATAATGGAACTAAAGCATAATCTTTTGATGTTGTAGTTACCTAGGAACTGAATCTTAAAATAAAAAGATTTGTCGTACAACCATTAGAATATTGCATGGTTGTGATCTTAACTAAGTAACTAGATCAATCTAGCTTCTTACTGGTGCACACATGGCAATCAACCGGCTAGGATCGAATGCCATGGTGGAGGTAAAGTAGTGGTTTGCATGTTATCATAGGAGTCTCTACAGGTTCACTAGTGCAAATAGAAAGGGATATGTGAGAGTAGGAGAAGGGAAAAGGAGAGTACGATGGGTGTAAAGTAGTAAAAAAAAAGGTAGTTGTGGTTTCTAATATGAGTCTCGTGGTTTGGTCTTTTGGAGCCTTTAATCTACAATTCTAACATCGAACTAAACTTTTTTATCTAAGAGGACCATGGATATATGCATGCATTGGGCATGATCTAAGCTTTCGGTTTCTTGGTCCTCGCTCTATGATCTTGTTGAGACAAAGAGGTCACAAAGCGCAAGCACCTCCTTCCACCTTTGTTCTTTAATCTCTGGAGCTCGTTTCCTTTCTAAACGTTGGTTTTGCCTTCGCCATTAGACGTGCATTGTTTCTCCTTCAGGCACCTGAGCACGATCATCTCCTCTGTGATTATCACCTCAATAGTGTAGACACTCGGATAAACCAGAGCTAACCGCTCTAGCAAATGTGGCCTAGCACGGTATTAATACTCCCTCCATATTTTTTATAAGGTGCACATATTTAAATTAAAATTTTGATCAATAATTTCTAACTATTATAATACAAACTTGGTATGATTAAATTTGTAATAAAAATAGTATCCAATTATTATAGATTTATAAACATAAATAATACAATGTAAAATTAATCTCTCCTATAATTAGATTTACAAACAAAGTTATGCCCACCCAAACAATTGTTTCCCGCTGAGGGCTCCAACCTCTGTGCACACAGAAAAGTATACACAGAGTTTTGTCTCTATCAAAATCAAAGGCCACGAGAGCATGTAACCACGATCTAAGAAAGTTTGTCACAAACTCACCCCTCAGATGCCGTTTCCACCGGCGCCCTCCGCGATCAGCGCGCCCCCCACCCCCCGCGATCCCACGACCCGCACGCGCCCCACCCCCCGCGATCCTGCGCCCCCCACGCCCCAACTCTCTCTCACTCGACGCGCCGCCGATGACGACACCAACGCTCGACCTGCGACGTCCTCGGCCGCCATGACTCGACGCGTCGGCGTCGACGCCCGTGAACCGTCGCGGGCTCGCCCCCTTCCCGGCGGGCGCAGGGCACGGCTGGTCTGGGACTCAACGCGCCGCCGCCGACGCACTCATCCTCCCCGGAACTCCCATCCCGATCCGCTCCCGATCCTGATCCGCGTCGTCACTTCGTCCCAATCCGTGTCGCCTCCCTGAACCAGGCCCCCGACCTCGCCCTCCCCATACATGGAAGAGGAGGAGGAGGTGAGGACGAGTTTGCGGCGACGATGGTGCAGCTGGCGTCGGAGGGCGAGCAGGCGCTGCACGCGCGGGTGGAGGCGGGTCGGGCTGGCCTGGAACTGCGTCCTCCCAGGTGTTGGCGGGTCAGGTGGGTCTGGGAGCGAGGCTTGCTTCTGGAGGACGCCGAGATCCTAAGCCCGCCTTGCCCTTCCCTCTCCCTCTGTTCTTCACCCTTCTGCTGCGAAGGTCGCCGCTCACGTGGGCAGGTTGTGGGATCCCTTCACGGCTCCTGCGCTGGCGAGCGGGCAGGCGGGCGGGCGGTGGCTCCTATGGCGGTTCGTGCACGGGCGAGCGGCAGCTCCTGCACGGCCGGTCGGCAAGCGACGGTTCCTACATAGCTTCTCAATTTGTGGTGCTCAGCGCTGGGACCACGCAGCCACTGTCGACGAGGTGAGCCCCAGCTCTGACCTGCCCCGCGTACAACCATCCCATCCTGCTGCTTGGGCTGACGGGCTGAGGTTATGCATATCCCGCCGATCAAGGCTGTCGATTTTGTTTTTATAATATTTTTCCATGGCTGGCCTACAAAATAATTGGAAATTTGCAATCCATCATAAAAAAGAAAGAAATGAAACTGCTATTTCACTTGTGATTGTTTACGGGTTTAAGCTCAGGGATTGTTTGCTGCATGCACCTGGACACCTGGTAGCCAATGTCAATCGGTTGCTGCTGCTGTGTCACTGCGGCAGAGGAGATGCGGGCTGGCGTTATTTTGAGCAGGCGAGCGGCTGTGTCGTTCTTTTAGTTGCTATAGATTCATTATTTTTTTATCTGAATTGATAGTAGGATTTGATACCTACATATTTCAAGGTCAGTTCTGGCGATGGGAGCACTGTATAGTTTTGATCTCAATTATGGCTCAAAATTTGTGGCATTGCTGGACTCAATTTCAGATAAGCTATAGAATTAGTGTATTTTTTGTGAGTGCATATCTTGTGTAGTGATCCGAAAAGAGGTTCTTTTTATGGTAGTCTACCTGTAACTCCGCCTATGGTGGGGCACCTATGGTGCTCCAGCATAGCAGGTCCCAAGCCCTGGTAAAGGAGGAGGGTTGTGTTAGGCTTGGCAAGCCAGTGTAAAAACGTAGCCACTCTCATGGAAATGAAACCCAAAAGTTTTTCGTTGGGGCGTAACCCTCTTAGCGACGCGCCACGCCGGAACCCAGGTATGGTGTTAAATAAGCAAGGGCTGGGTCGTCACCCCCGTGACGCGCCGTGTCGTGATCTGGGCACGGTGTCAAGAAAGCAAGGATCGGGTCGTCGCATCCTCAGTGGCGTGCCACATCGGCGCCCGGGTGTGGTGAAAAATGAGTAAGGGTCTTCGCACTTCTCTCGACGGGTGCGAAGGGTAACGAAGTTAGCTGAGCCAACTAGGATTCGCCTAGGTAGTTGGAACGTAGGGTCCCTAACGGGTAAGCTACGAGAGCTAGTTGATGCAGCAATTAGGAGGCGTGTAAATATTCTATGCGTCCAGGAGACTAGATGGATGGGCCAAAAGGCGAAAGAGATGGAGGGTACTGGATTCAAGCTTTGTGGTACTCGGGGACAACTTCGGGTAGGAATAGTGTAGGCATCTTGATCGACAGAAACCTAAAGGATAGAGTCGTGGAGGTTAGGAGGCAAGGCGACCGGATTATTCTAGCCCGGCTAGTAGTTGGAGATTCGGCTTTGAATGTGATCAGTGCCTATGCCCCTTAGGTAGGTCTTGGGGAGAGTACCAAGAGGAAGTTTTGGGAAGACCTGGATAGCATGGTTAGTACCGTGCCTATTAGCGAGAAACTCTTCATTGGAGGAGGCCTCAACGGCCATGTGGGCAGGACTAATGAAGGGTTCGAGCGAGTGCACGGGGGCTTTGGGTATGGTAGTAGGAACGAAGAGGGGGAGGATGTGTTGAACTTCACGTTGGCCTATGACTTGGTTATTGCGAATACCCTCTTTAGGAAGAGGGAATCCCATCTAGTGACCTTCCTTAGTGGACAACACTTGAGCCAAATCGACTTTATCCTTGCAAGGAGGGAGGATAGACGTGCTTGCCTAGATTGTAAGGTGATACCTGGGGAGCGTGTTGTCCCTCAACACAAGCTAGTGGTAGGCGGACTTCCGGTTTTGGGTACGTGTCCTCCGGGACAAAAGAGCCAAGATCGCAAGGACAAAGTGGTGGAAGCTTAGAGGGGAAGTGACACAAACGTTTAAGGAGAGGATGCTAGGTGAGGGGCCTTGGGAAGAAGGAGAAGATGCTGACAACATGTGGCTAAAGATGGCAACATGTGTTCGGAAGGTGGCCTCAGAAGTGTTTGGCGTGAGCAATGGGGGTAAACAAGAAGCAAAAGACACCATGGTGGTGGAATGATGAGGTGCAAAGGGCTATTAAAGAGAAGAAAGAGTGCTTCAAGCGCCTCCACCTTGACAAGAGTGCAGCCAACGTCGAGGGCTATAAAATAGCGAAGAGGGCTGCAAAGCAAGCTGTGAGTGTAGCAAAGGGTCAGACATTTGATGACCTTTATCAGCGGCTAAGCACGAAGGAAGGGAAGAAGGACATTTATAGGATGGCTAAGATCCGCGAGAGGAAGACAAGGGACATCAACTAAATCAAATGCATCAAGGATGGGACAGATCGAATACTGGTGAAGGATGAGGAGATCAAGAACAGATGGCAAGAGTACTTTGACAAGTTGTTTAATGGGAAGAATGAGGGTCCTACCCTTGAGTCGGACGACTCATTTGATGATACCAACAGACGCTTTGTGAGGAGAATTCAGGAGGCAGAGATTGAGGAGGCTTTGAAGAGGATGAAGGGAGGTAAAGCGATGGGCCCCGATGGTATCCCCATTGAGGTGTGGAAATGCCTAGGTGCCAGAGCGATAGTATGGTTAACTAAGCTTTTTAACCTCATTTTTCGGTCAAACAAGATGCCTGAAGAATGGAGGAGAAGTATATTAGTACCGATCTTCAAGAACAAGAGAGATGTTCAAAGTTGTACTAATTACCGTGGGATTAAGCTGATGAGCCATACGATGAAGCTTTGGGAGAGGGTTATCAAGCATCGCTTAAGAAGAGTGACAAGTGTGACCCAAAACCTGTTTGGGTTCATGCCTGGAAGGTCTGCCTGGAAGGTCGACCATGGAGGCAATTTTTTTAATACGGCAACTGATGGAGAGATATAGGGAGCAGAAGGACTTGCACATGGTCTTTATTGACCTCGAGAAGGCGTATGAAAAAGTACCAAGAAACGTCATGTGGTGGGCTTTGGAAAAGCACAAAGCCCCAACTAAGTACATTACCCTCATCAAGGATATGTACAAGGATGCGATGACGTGTGTCCGAACATGTGATGGCGACACCAATGACTTCCCAATCAAATTAGGGCTACATCAGAGGGTCAGCATTGAGCCCTTATCTATTTGCTTTGGTGATGGATGAGGTCACAAGGGACATACAAGGGGATATCCCCTGGTGTATGCTCTTCACTGATGGTGTGGTGCTAGTTGATGAGAGTAGGGCAGGGGTTAATAGGAAGTTAGAGCTGTGAAGGCACACACTAGAGTTGAAAGGGTTCAGACTTAGTAGGACCAAGACCGAGTACATGATGTGCGGTTTCAGTGCAGCTAGTGTGACAGAACCGCCTTAATCATAGGGCCCACGTGCCCCATCATCGTCCTTAAGGACCTTTGACTAGTCTGCACGAGTTCCCTTTGACTTAGGTGGCCTGTCGGGTCTCATAGGAAACCCTAATTTCCCCGAGGATCTCATTGTAAAGACCTTACAAGTATTACAACAGTTTACACAAATAATTTGAATCAGAGTAAAGGGTGCGGAAGTATTACTTAAACATAGATTACAAATATAAATTACATTATCCCAAACCAGAGTTTCAGCAGTGGAGTAGCTGTATACAACTAAACACCCTGCCCAAGGGTTTCATTATATACACATCTTCATCCATGCACGATCCGTCGTAGAACTGTTTACTCAACTTACCTGCAACAGGGGGTTAACAAACCCTGAAGTACATGGGGTACTCCGCAAGACTTACCCGACTAAAGGTGTAAAATTAGACTTAGGAATGCAGGCTGAGGGGAGTCAAGGTAAGGCTTGAGCAAGAGTCAAAGTATTTTGCAAAAAAGCATTTCTATCCTTTTTCATTATTTGATCTCAATATTATTTTATTTATATACATAATTCCAATATCAATTCTCGTATATTATGTACTTTTAAATTCATATTCATTCTCAAAAACACATAGTTCCGAACCACTCTTCGTTGTAGGGGTGAGGATCATGTCTCCATTAACCGAGGAGCAACGTCGATTCGAATCTAGAAGTACCCAGCTGGGGATCCCTATCCACACTGCATATGTAGCACTTAAGCTTGCATATGCCAACCCCGCCTACCACGGCTTTTCATACCCCGGAATCGGTCCTGCGCCACCCGAGAGCACAGTACCCCTCTAGTCTCCAGGCACGCCGGCTACGAGGGTACATGCTACTCTCGCCATCTCTCCACTCCCAGTGCGTGGTTGTCGTTTCCAGCAGTAGAGCTACCGGAGTCAGAGGCTTTCCGTAGTATGTGGCTAGTTGCAAAGTCATGATCACAGCAGGCCGACAACGAATGGTCCCTAAATAATTTTCCGTTGGACACCATGCATTGGGACTCTAACCCAAGTACACTGGAGACCACCCGGTTTTCGCATCCCTTTTCCGATGGCGAGGATCGTTGGGACTCTAACCCAAACAGATGGTCAACCATACGGAAAACCCATCCACGTTGATGATAATGGACTGGCCAAGTACAGCATCACCAAACAAGGACAATACCAATCCCATAAACTGATTCATTTGTTTCATATCATCACAGTTTTCAAAATAGCATTTTTGCAACTCTATCATTAAGCATGACTAAGCATTTTTCAATACTTTTAAATAAATCAGCGTCTCAGGTATAATATGTGGTCAAGGAAAGGTAATGCATCAATGGGTTATCACTCAACTCCTATCAACCTTAATACAGTAGATTAACTCAAGTGATAAATATTTTTAAATAACAAGGAGGGGCAAATGCACCGGGGCTTGCCTGTTGCTTGGAGCAGATAGTACTCTGAAGTCAATCACCAAGAAAGATCCACGTCCACCGAGTGAAAACCTTACTCGGAACGCTTCAGATAATAATCATCGCTGCGTTCCCTACACGAAATAATAATGCAACACTTACATGATGATATATATGCCATGATGCAGGAGATGCACAAAATCACTGATCGGTAGGAAGTAAACCCAATTTGAAAGTTGAGTATAATTTCCCTTCACGATAAAGTTGTAAGTCAACAAAACTAATTACTATCGAGTATTAACTACTTTGGTTTATTGACCATTTTAACAGTCGTTGAAAGTCGGATTGGTTCTTTCCCTAAAACACTATCAACCCTTTGCCTAAGCAAATTATTTAAACCCTATCATCATATGTGACTAACATAAATTATTAGTGTTCCAATTTAACAACTTAATTAAGAACCCAAACTAATTAATGGTGCCAAGGATCATCTCAAGATAATGACCCAGGTATATCACTCTACACAAAAGTGAATTAGGGTTTCTACTCATTTTTATTAGCCCACTCATCAATTAGGATTTTTGTTTTGGCATTTAATTACTACATAGAGTAATTCATTTTATACTTACAAAGTTAATGATCATCAAAACTTGGAACAACAGGGTTCATGTGCTACAAGAGGTTTTAACTAAACCCTAAAAGATTTAACAAATTATTAACATTTTAAATCCTAATAACCCTTTCTTAATTACTCAATAAAGCAAGTAATAAATAAGAAATACTTAAATTATTTCCATTTGAGCTCAAAATTTTATCATAGATATTACTTTTCTTAAAACAGTACCAAATTAAATTTCATGATTTTTGGAGTTATAGAGAACTAATTAAAATTACCCAAAGTTGAATTTATCAATTAATGTGCTGATTTTTAATTCCTGCAGACATTGTTCAAAACATGTATTTAATATTTTTGTTAAATACTACATCCCTCAGAGAGCACACACAATTATTTTCAGAATTTTTGGAACAGTGAATAATTCTCTACAAAATAAACAGGATGCATTACTATTCATATAAACATAAAATGAAAACTGACGCTGACCAGGGCTATCGGGCCGACCCAAGCGGCCCAGTTCGGCCCGGCTCTCGCTCTCTCTCTGTTTTCACCACTGGGCCGGTCAAACTCGGCAAACAGGCCGGCCCATCTCTCACCTTCCTCCTCCTCCCGCTGCTCTGCTTGAACAGAGCAAGGGAAAGCGTGCGCGGCGGCGGCACCGACCGCGGTGACTTGCCGGCGGCGACCCTCCGACAGAGACAAGGGTCCTAGGGTGTGATCCTACGCCTCTTGATTCCACCTTGCTAGAAGTTTGGCACTCTAGGGATCGGTCCAAACGTCACCGTAGCCATGGCGGACCGGTGAGTTGCCCAAAACCGGTGTGCTGTGTTCCGACCAAACCCGCGCGGCAGAGTCTAAAGAAAGGAGTTGGAACGCTTTGGATGCTCACCACGAAGCTGCTGCGCTAGCCGGTTGTGGTAGAGGATGGTCCGAGGCGACTAGTCGACGGTGACCGAGGTCTCGGCAGCGCCCCCCTTTGGCACGGCGGCGTTCCCTAGCGGCCTGTGCCTCGTTCGCGAAACCACCAAGCCGATGAGCTTCATGAGGCTTGGAAGAACTCGCAACGAGAAGAAAAAGAGTCAAACCTCCCAGAGTCGGCCTAGCCGCGATGAAGATCACGGTGGCGGCGCTTTGCCGACCGCGAGGATGAAGGGGTCCGTCCGGACGATGCTGGCAACGAAAACCAGCGCGAGCAGGTTCAAACGACGCGTGAGAGTGTGGCGAGGCTATCTGCAGGATGGAGTGAGTGATGATAGACTGAAGACGGCTAATTCCGCCGGGTGACCGAGAACTCGCCCTCGGCGACGGGGAGGAAAAGGAAGGGGCTCGACGACCGGAGCGCTAAATAGGGCAGCAACGGGATCAGGATATGGGGAGGACCCCTACGGGCCCGGCCCCATCGGCGACACGCGGCCGGCCGGCCGCGCGCGCACGCGCGGCTCTGTCCAGAACAGAGCAGAGCCGGACCCCCCTTTTACTGTAGCAGACTCTACACCCCTATCCCCTTTTGCAAAATTACTCCTTATTTTGTATACAAACTTGAAAATTGTCCTTATTAAAAGTTGTAGTAAATTAAATTTAGAACAACTTTGGTTTTTGAACCAAATTCAAATTTTGAATGGATTTTTGGTAATTCAGAAGGGGGTAAAAGCTTGATTTGAAATTCATTTCAAATTCAACAAAATTCTCAAGCTTTTTCTCAATAACTAGAAAATATGCAAAAATAAAAGTTGTTCCACTTGTCCAGTCCTACAACATTCATTAAATGGGTTTTATCCAGATTCTTCATAGTTTTTGAAATAGCATTTCAAATTTAAATTTCAATACACTGTTTAGGGTTTAATTTGAAATATTACTACATAACATCAAAATTCCCAAATATAAAATTTGTTCAACTTGAAAAGTCTTACAACTTTCATTAAAGGAGTTTGCCCAAATTCTTGATAGTTTTTGAAATGGCATTTTAATTTTGAATAAACAAACACTAATTGGGTTTTAATTTAAATTTCCACTGGTAAACTTTAAAATCTCCAAACATGAAAGTTGTTCCATTCTGAAAGTGCTAAAACTTTCATTAAAATACCATCATCTTATTTCCACTAGTTTTTAAATTTGAATTTCTAATTTAGATTTTTAAACATAGATTAAGGTTTTATTCAAAATTGTATTTACTAACTTCAAAATTACCCAAAATAGAAGTTGCTTATCTTTTAAATATTTACATCTTTTGTTTAAGTCCCAACACCTAATTCCTTTTAGTTTTTAAATTAGGTTTTCGGGTCCGATGTAGAGTTTATAAATGATTCCTTTTAAATTTATTCGATTTTATTTAGCTAATTACACACCAACACAAACATTTACATAATCAATCACTCTAAACCACCTATGCACAATCATATGTAGGAACAAAATTTATTTTAGTTGATGCACATTAACAGGGTCACATGCGGAATGATTACATGCAATCATGATGACATGGCAAGTTTTAATTAACCGTAACACCAGGGGTATTACAGCTAGGCACGAGGATGGAGACGTTAACCTCGATGGACAAGTGGTGGCCAAGAGGGATACTTTTCGGTATCTAGGATCGATACTACAAAAGGATAGCGACATTGATGAAGATGTTAGGCATAGAATTTCAGCCGGTTGGTTGAAATGGCGTCAAGCTTCTGGTGTCCTCTGTGACAAGAGGGTACCACAAAAACTAAAAGGTAAGTTCTATAGGACAGCGATTCGTCCGGCGATGCTTTACGGTGCTGAATGTTGGCCTACAAAAAGACGACAAGTCCAACAACTGAGTGTAGCAGAGATGTGTATGTTGTGCTGGTTCTATGGGCACACAAGAAGGTATAGAGTCTGGAACGAAGACATTCGGGATAGGGTCAGGGTGGCACCAATTGAGGAGAAATTGATTCAACATCGGTTGAGATGGTTTGGACATGTCCAACGGAGGCCTCCTGAGGCGCCGGTGCGTAGTGGGGTTCTAAAGCAGGGCCGACGATGTTAAGTGGGGTAGAGGTCGACCTAAACTGACTTGGGACGAGTCAGTTAAGAGAGACCTCAAGGAGTGGAATATCTCCAAGGAATTAGCTATGGACAGGAGCGCTTGGAGATTAGCAATTAGTGTGCCTAAACCATGACCTTTGTTCCCTTGTCTACTTATCTCTTTCTCTACCTTTCACCTTCTGCCCGTTTTGTGTTGCTCTTATCTTTGCCTCTTGTGGGTTTCATCTCTAGCCTACCCCAACTTGCTTGGGACAAAAGGCTATGTTGCTGTTGTTGTTATGGTAGTCTACCTGGAAAAGGTTCTCTGAATTGTTGGGTTGCATAGCACTTTAGATCACTACTGAGTCAACGAACTGGAGATTTTGTAATTTCTGCAGTTAACATCCATAGCTGAAAAGATTGTTGTAACTTTTTTCAGGTTTGGTCTTAGTAGCTTGTGCCTTTTGCTTGGCTGCTGGCAAGCTCCCTTCATTACCCAGGTGAACGGTGAATGCCATCCATTTTTAGCTTCCTCCTATGTAAGCATCATGGTCTTCAATTTACATTGTATCTTGAAATGGACTGTTCCAGAACAAAATTCTTGTGGTATGAGTGACCGGTGGATCAACATGGTCTGGGCCCTTCAGTTCACCCCTAACTGCAGGTTCCTGGCTGCAGCTAATGCTGCTGATTTCATGCACGTGGACTATGCTGTGGCTGGGTACGTCAAGGACTCATGGCCGAGCAGGAGGTTGAGCTGTTCGGAGAGGTGGCCGGCGCCACGTTCAGTCCTGACGGTGAGGTGTTGTAGTGATCCTTCCTCGATGGTTTATTTGCTGCTTCTCAATTCTCACTCCATCCGGCAACAATATCAATTCTGTGATCCTTCCTTGCGCTGAAACTTTGCTTCTCTTTTGTTTTATCTGAACAATGGACAATTTTTCTTGATCTGGTAAGAGATTAGCTCTAATGTATGTTGTGCTCACGAAGGAAAAGAAATTATGTATTTCTCTCTTCAATACCTTTCCCCTGGGAGGTGGGTTGTTTTCTTATTGCCATGATCCAGTTACACGATATTGATATCCTTGTCACGTGAATTCATCAACTGATGCTAAGATGAAGCAAAGTCTTTCTCTGTTACTGCTCTAAAAAAATATTTTGAAATTGCAATACTTTGGCTATGCAATAATTTGATATATGTGGATTAGCACTTTGGTAATTTTGAAACATCAATTACACTTGTTATTTGGCTTTCAGTGTTCAGTATTGGACGGAAGCTAGCTGGTCGTGGTCACGTACTGACGTAAAATTGTATAACATAGAGAAATTTCAGTAGTCACATGATAGGTGATCCTGCCTTGTTTTTTGAGTGGGATTGATTTTGTTTCTATATACATGTTGCCTACTATATGATTTTGAAAATTGTGATGCTGAAGCAGAACACAACCTTTTTTTCTTAGAGTAGAAGAATCAGTGAAGGTGCTTAAAGAATTATCAAGATTGTTTAGCCGCAATCATTGGCATGGATAATTTGGTTATAGAATATATTCTTGGCTGAGCTGCTGTGGTTTCAGCATGTCTGGTTGGTGGACTGGTGAGCAGTTGTTAAGGTATGCTCATATGATAAGTAGTAAAGCAATATTTGAGAAAGCCACTGATGTTATCGCTGATATGTACATACATCTCGTGTTTAGGTAGGTGGCAGACTGGCATGAATGGGACGGTATACTGGTAAGTTATCTGTTCAGTTTCTTTGCATAATCTATGATCTCCTAGCAATGAGGCGCTGTTTAGAATTTAATTTAGCTCAGCATCGATAATTTTCTAAATCAGAACCGATAGAGTTTGAAGCAACGAACAAGTGATTTAGGGAGAAAATATATTTTCTACTATAAAGTATAAGGTTTTGATGATTTAGATTGAAAAAAACTAATTTTAGGATATAAAAATAAGGCATTGTTATAAATATTTTAATTGTTGTCTAAAAAACACTTGCTAAAAGAACACTTGCTGGTGTCTAAGCAGCTGGACATTAGCTAAGATTCAAAATTACTTGCCATGATTGTTTCTGTCAGCAAAAATTACCTGGTGTCTAAGAGTTAAATACTACAATAGAGAGAACTAGATGTGTTATATGTGTCTAAGAGTTAAATCCTACAATAGAGAGAACTAGATGTGTTATATGTGTTAAGAAATCAGCTTATTTACACATGGTCACAAGCATGGCACACACACAGTACAAGCACAAAGATGAACACAGAATAGGAGAGGGAAAGGAGTTCTCTGTATATTCCATTTCATTGTGATTGGTACATGTACAATGAAGATGACCTCCTATTTATAGAGAGGAGGCAGTCATTTCCTGTAAATGTGAACTCTCAGACTTTGTTTCCCTCTCTCATAATTGGCCACAATTCAAAGTCCATTGTTCACATTGCTTTTGGACTTTGATTCACAACACTCCCCCTTGGCTAATTATATGCCATGTGTATGCCTCATTAAAAACTCCTCCCAAAACCCAGTGGGAAAAAAAGGTAGGAGAAAAGAGTGCATTACATGCATCGCTTATTTTGCACCTGTTGCCTCGTTAAAAACCTTGCATGAGAAAACCCAGTGGGAAAAACTCATCAAGGAAAAAAGAGTACAACGGTTGATGTTATAGTCAGGTCTTCAGGACCAATTCGTGATCTTCAGGATCACAATTTCATAACACTCCCTCTTGGGTAGATCTCGTGTCTTGTGTATGCCTCGTTAAAAACTCCCCCCAAAAACCCAGTGGGAAAAAAGGGTAGGAGAAAAGAGTACATCACACGCGCAGGCTGTATTGCACCCGTTGCCTCGTTAAAAACCTTGCATGAGAAAACCCAGTGGGAAAAACTCATCAAGGGAAAAAGAGTACAACAGTGGATTGCGGATTAGGTCTTTAGGACCATCCAATCTGATTTATGCATTTTAGATCTTCTGGACCTATCGGTCTTCAGGACCGACTTGTGATCTTCATGATCACAATCGTGAGCTATGACGTTAGGGGTTATCTCCCCCTGAACCCTGCAACTCTCTATGCCAATTCCACATAAACAATTATGGATCTAGAGTGGGCATAGATTTTGTGAATAATCTGCCATATTTTCACAAGAATTTCTTGTAGGATATTCATCTCCTAGCACTTTTGGAGCTCATGGAATAAAAGAGTTTTAGAAGCAATATGCATCGTGATATTGCTCTTGTCATAGCCCATATGCATATGTGCAACACAAGCTGCATTATCTTCACAGATAATGGTGGGGTGTGTCGATGATGTTTATACCACATGACTTATGGATGTGGCAAATCTCTGTCATAGCCAAACACACTCTCGTGTGGCTTCATATTGGGCAATTATCTCTTTAGTGGTTGGCTGACTCATCAACCAGGGTCAGCTTCATAGACCCCATGAAGTGGTTGTACCACCATATAGAGATACAAAAACTAGTCTATGGTTTAGCATTATGCGGGTCAGACATATAGCCAGTCATCCACATACCCCACCATGGTTGGGACTTTGGTCATTCGAAAGCCATAGACCAAGTTCTCAGGTACCTTGTAGGTACGTGAGGACAGTTTTAGCGCAAAACCAATATCCTTTTGTTGGGCAGCACTGTACCTTACCATTAGCGAACGCAATATCATGTCTTGTGCAGTTCGCTCAGTACATTAGTGCATTAATGGCGCTTATGTAGGGAACTTTCAGGTCCCAAAAGCTGCCTCACCATCACCCTTAGTTTAAACGCGTCCATATCCACTTCCGGGGATCGGACAATCATGGGGGTTCTCAGAGGGTGGCATTTGCCCAAATTCAATTTCAAATACCCTCTTTATAGACCGGTGTACAAACACTCCTTCAGGGAGCTGCTCGAGCTTCTGGCTCAAGCTAAACTTGGTTTTACCCAAGTCCCTCATCTCGGATTCTCTTTTGAGTGAAGCCATTGCTTCCTTAGTGTCCTCTGCGATGCTAATGATATTCAAATCATAGACCGAGATGATGTAGAAACCCTTCAGGGATTTTTTTATAAATATGCAAGGACAATTATCATTGTTTGTGTAATTCCTCTTCAGGGGGAAATTACTCAAACATTTGAACCACAACCTTTCGGATCGTTTCAACCCAAACTACGTCCACTGCAGTTAGACGCTATGCATGTTGCGGGTTTGATTCAGTCCAGGGATCTGGGTCCTTCAAGGACTCTTCATGTGGATCTCCGAATCAAGTGACCCATATCAGTATGCGGTCACAGGTTTACCAACTGCATTTTATATTTAAGTTATTAGCTGCCATAGATATTAAGTGTCGGAACATTTTGCCACTTACATTCGGAGAGTAAGTTTCATCGTAATCGATGAACGGTCTCTGCGGGAACCCTTATGCCACTAGCCTCACTTGGTGCCAGTCCTATTCTATAGGAAGACCCATTTGCATCCTTCAGGGATGACTTCTGGAGGTGTTGGGGCTGCAAGCCCAACCACCTCTCTTTCATTAAGCGAGTGCAACTCTGCCTCAATTGCGGCTTTCCATTTGTCCCAATATGAGTGCATCTGACACTCTACCATGGGCTGCGGTTTTGGATCCGGATCCATTGAGCCAACAATTTTGGAGGCAAAAATATTTATCGACAATAGTGGTCTTTCAAATATATACTCTCCTGATTCCACATAATTAGTCGCGATCTCATTCATATCCTCTAGCTCATCATGATTTCCCAAAATGATCGAGCTAGGGCGTTCCGATCTTCCCATGCGATATTATACACGCGACGCAATGGGATTTCCATCTTCAGGATTGGGTCCTTCTGGGACCATCTCAACTTCAGGTTGAGTTGCCACTCCAGGGGCATTCTCGACTTTGGGTCGAGCTTCCTCAGCTGATTCCTTAAGTGATGCAAGTGGCTCGAGAACTTGTCTACGCGGACGTCTCCGCGGACCCTTGTTCGAGCATCCAGAGGTCTCCCCCTCAACCTAAGATCGGGTGGAGACAACAGAGTTGGTAACCTTCTGGGTTATTCCTACTCTCTTCGGCGCATTTACTGCAGGTAAATGCGACATTGTCACTCCTTTGTTCAGTGAAGGCATTTGTCAACTCATTTGCAACATTTTGCAAATGCATAATCCTTTGAACTTCTGGTTCAGATTTACTAGTGCATGGGTCTAAGAACTATGCAATTTCCCGGCATTCTTTTAGAAACCTATCTCCCCCTAATACTGGGAAATACAATCAGCGTTCCGAGCCTTATGAAGATCCCCAATCATAAGCTCATATATCCCCAACTTCTGGTGGGATCTCAATAATATACGCTGATATGGCGGTACTGGCACATATACCGCATAATTAGACATACGCAGATGGGAAATACTTGATTCTTTCCCATGCACTAGCTTCAAGGGGATGTGCAGTTGGCCTGAGTTGGATCATGATGCAGCATGCAACACTTCATGGCCCCAACTGCTTATTGGCGGCCTATATTTATGCAACAATGGTCATACAATCCACTTGATCCTTTGATCAAGGCTTCAACCAAACCATTTTTGTGTTGCACATTCCTAATCTTTAGGATTAGGGAAGCCTCTGCGGCCAACAGAACTATTGATGAGTCTTATCATCATACCCAACTCTAGATGACCAATTGGTCATGCCATATTTCCTAAATATGGATTGTCATCGCAACATATTCCTCAGTGGGTTTTGCACGAGGTATGAAAATTTGGGGATTTAGCATATACTGCAAAAGGAGAAACCAACATTAATATCTTTCAAGGCAATAAATGCCCTTCAGGAACATGTATGGCTAGGTACATATGGACATTGCATTACGACTGACATGATATCTTAGGGAATAATTCAGGTCCTTAATTATATCAAAGTCACCCTCAAGAAGGTCATCCCACTACTGTCCATTTGGACGTCTTCACCATTTCCCTTTTACGTCGACAAGCATGTCATTGCATTCCTGAGCTTCAGGCTCAGTGGTGGATTGGGACTCATGTTGACTCTACATGTTCTTACTTCTGGAAGAACCTTGGTAGAGCTCAACTAGGTGTTTCGGGGGACAACAATTGTGGAACCAAAGTCCCATGCCTCCACATCTATAGCAGTGATCCTGCTACTCAGATGTTTCACCTATGGCCTTCTTGGGTTTACCTTTACCCTTGGGCTCCCCCATTTCCCTTATCTTTGCCATGACCGCTTTTGCGGTTGCAAGAATTCTAAGCAACACTATCGTGTGCTTCAGGCACAACCATAAATCCAGTAGAGAAAGAGTTTTTTCGATCATATCAGCGTCAGTGATCTTCTAGCCACTTAGACGCAGTGTCGACACAATCCTTTATAAAAGTAGAGGTGTATGCTTCCACAGACTTACAATCTTGGAAAGCGCAAGGTGATCCAGTCATGTTGTGCTCTAAAGAGCACAATCAACTTATGCTGGTTAAAGTGATCCTCCAGGGATTGCCATAAAACCAGTAGATCATGCTCATCCTTATACTCAGACTTCAGGTCAGAGTGTAAATGGTGTTGTAAAAGTACAACACCTTTGCTTTTATTAGGTATTGTGCGCTCATCCTTACTAGCTTCAGGCTAGACAAGGGTATGATCGAGACACATGGCGTTGAGTTTGATCTCGACATTGATAGCCCCAGTTAGGTAGTTGCTGCCGATTACGACGAGCTTAGCGAACTCCCTTTTCGCAATGTCCGACATGCCTGCTCAATATGCAGGACCAGTGAATGTCAATTGTGCGTAATCTTCAGGATTACGATTATGTGTAATCTTTGATATGACACATTCATATATATGGTCTTCAAGACTATATTTCCCCAAATATCTCATGCATATAATCTTCAGGATTATATGCTACATCTTGCAATAAAATAAATCTACAGGATTTAAATAAATGCAATGAAGTAAATTGCAACAAGTAAAGTAACATACAGTAATGTAAAGTTGCAATAAAATAAATAATCATGCCATGCAAGGACTTCAGGCCTCAATGATTTTTACGGGCTTGAGGCCGCGTAGTGGCACGATGTGGTGAGCTTTAGGTCACCGTTAAATAGTGCATATGATTAATCTCGTCGTATGTGATCTTCGGGATCACTTTGCGACTTGTATGAGATGTAAATTGCAATAAATAATATATAGACTGCAATAATTAAATCTGTGGGATTTAAATGCGATAAAGTAAATTGCAGTAAATAAATGCAAGAAAGTAAATTACAGTAAATAAATATTACTTACAGTGATATAAAGACTTCAATGAAATAGTGATGCCATTTGTGAAATTCAGGTCACAATGATTTCTACGGGCATCAAGCCACGTAGAGCATGACACGATGATCCCCAGGTCACTGTTATACGCTAACGGTTTCTGACCGTATTTGCATGATCTCTTGATGCACTAACCAATTAGTCTGCCATGATCATACGGGGCCCCAGGCCTTCGTTCTTTGTCTGGTGGCTTCAGGGCACCTTGGCATATGACATAGTGTGCATGGATCAGAGCAAAAAATGCTCTTTTGATTGTAATCTTCAGGAGTACAATTAGGTGTAATCTTCAGGATTACACACTTATTTTCACACATATAATCTTCAAGATTAATAGGAAATTCCAATAATGTGAATATATGGAATTTAAATGAATATGATAAAATATAAATTGTAGTAAATATAATGCAGTAATATAAAAAAATACAGTGGGCTTCAGGCCACTGTTATTTATACGGACTTTAGGTCGTTTGCGCAACTATAAATTTGCAATTTGGTAAGGTATACGACTTCTGGTCGTATATATCAAATAGCTTTGTATTACTATTATTTTCTTTGGAATTAAGGCGCAACGATAGAGTCATGCACAGGTCGGAAAGTAGCAGCAACAGTGCATGCCGAGAGCTTCAGGCCTCTAGCGTTGGTAGTGGCTACAGGCACTTATTAGAGTATGCACTTATTATTCCATCTCCTCGGTGGGATGGGAAGCTGCTAGCTCACGTTCCTTTTCACATGGCTCAACCTTATCCTCTCCTTACTCTGGGGGTATTTAGATGTGTAAAGTTTTGGAATTTTGACACTGTAACAGCGAGAAATCTTTTTCAATAATTGTCCAATCATGGCCCAAGTAGACTCAAAAGATTCGTCACGTGATTTACAGGCAAACTGTGTAAACATGCAAAAATTTCGTCTACATTTAGTGCTCTATGCATGTGCCGTAAAATTGATGTGACGGAAGTTTTAGGATTTTGGAGGGGATCTAAACACCCCCAGCTTATCTCTTCACAGAAAAGGCAGCAGGAAGGAACGGAGAGGGCGAAGGGGCGGCGGCGGCGGCGCCTGCCTAGGCCACGTGGGCCCGCGGCTGCGCCTCCTTTGGCGCACTCACCGGCGGTCAGAGCCGCGCCTACGCCGCGCGGCCGGCGTCAGCTCCCCCACGCGTGCATCAGGCCAGCAGCAGCGGCCTAGGGGCCGCGCACGCCTGTGCCCTGCACAGGCGACCTGCTGGGTAGCGCCGGCAGCTGCGCCCCCGCAGGGCGGCCGGGACGACAGAAAGATGGGGCAGCCACGTTCTCGCGCCTGCAGCCAGGATGGCCGGCAGCTGGGGCAGCCGCGCCCTCGCGCCTGCAGGCCAGGGCGGCCGACGGCCAGGCTAGCGATGCTTGTGGCTGGACATGACCGGCCAGAGCTGCGCCATGGCTGGCCGTGGCCGGTTGTGGGGTGGCGGCTGCGCAGGGGAAGGTCGGCGAGCGCGGCACAGGGGGAAGCCGCCCCGGATCTGGTCGTGGGGGCAGCGCCGCCGTCGCGTCGTTGTGGAGGTCGGGGCAGTCGACGACGCGTGGGGGCCCGATCTGCAGACGTGTAGGGGCGCGGAGGAAGCCACCGGCGCCGCTCAAGGTTGGTGTGCCCAAGGCCGGTGGCGCTAGGAGGCCGCCGCCGCCGTTATTGCCGCGCTGCTCGAGGCCGACGCGCTCGAGCCCAGCGCCTGCTCCCTATGGCCATGCGACGCGTAGGTGGCCGCCCGGCTGGTGGAGCGGGGGCGAGGAGGCAGTGCTCGAGGTGGAGTCGCCGAGATGGTCGCGCGAGTCGTGACTCGCCAGGGGAAAGTGTCGAGCCGCTGCGGGGAGGGATTGGGGAAATGATCTTTGTGAAGGGTTAGGTCGGCCTCTGGGCCTTAGAAGGCCAAGGAGGGAAAGATGCGCTTAACAAGCGAAGGGAGCATCGGGCTGCTACCGGGCCTTTTACATATTTACGGGCCGTGCTGTGCCAGCCTGCATGCCTAGGGTGTGCCCTAGGCACGGCCTAGTATGCCGTGCCGGGCCAGCCCGGGCCCACTGGTGACCGGGCCGGGTCGTGCTCGTGCCGGTCTAAAATGTCGTGCTTCGGGCCGTGCCATCGTGCCTCGGGCTACATGGACATCTATAGTTAAAACCCCTATCTTTCTATTGGTGACCTCTTTTATGCATGTAGTTGACGGTATAAAATTGGTGCTTAACGACCGTCAACAAGTTCCCCCACACTTGCTCTTTGCTCGTCCTGAGTAAAGGTTAATATAAATATAAACATAGCTATTCAAGATGTAGGACCAGCATGTAGATTATTCCATAACATTCCTTGTACCTGCGGGGTATGTGGAGTGGCTAACAAATCTCCTTGAGCGATTGAAAAGTGGAACAACTCTCGAAGCGAAGTCATCTTCTCGATTTCCTATCTCGGCAACTTGGAGTTTTTAAAGTTTTCACAAGAAAAGACATAGATCACTTTATACTCCTCGAATGGTACTCTCTGTCACTCAATGATGTATGATTTCTCACCAAGGCATAACTTAGGATTGCCTTCTTTTCCTCCCTACTTCTAAAAAACTTATGTGGAGTTTTGGGTAAGGAAATATATAGCATACTTACCTTGCATATGTTGTAAAGTCAAACCCTGGATCCAAGGAGGGAAATGTCATACTCTTAGATCAAGATGTGCATGTGTGTAAAATATTTGGTGGCTAACCTAATTCTACTTTTGCTCCTTGTAAACAAATCTCTCTTTTTAAAACTTGAGGCTTATGTTGCAGGACAACATGGGTTAGCTCTCACTTTTTCCTTCTCTACTCCCCTTCTTTCTTTCTTTTTCAGGTGGGCATCTGAGTACCCATTGTTTTATTCATTCGGACACTTGTCCTTTTTTACCTCTCAGGCGGACATCTTTGTACCCATTGTTTTCTCTCACATCTCACACTTTTACCTAGCCTCATGCCTCTCCTCTGCAACTTGATCCTTTTGAGAGATAGTAACAAGAACTTGGAGCATGTATTTGGATAAATCTATCTAGAATATTTTTAGTGTTCACTCCCAGTGTAGGAGTAGAACATTTTGAGGTGGATGAAAAGCATGTTTTTGCGTACTTCCAGTGTAGAAGCAGCATATGTATGTGGGTGTACGTGATCTTGATCTTAGGAGTATTATAATTCTTTCGACAAGGGTCAACAAGACTTGACAAAACTCAACACAAAGCAAGTAGCATGTGGAAGGTTTCCATCCTATAAGAATGTATATGGCTCTGGTAGGAATTTATCACCACTGAGGAGTATGTGACACTATGGTTTTTATAATTTTCTTATCAGAAGAAAATTCTCCAAGCACCTTGACCAGAATCGGTAGGATTTCTAAGCCAGAACTATATAACACTCCACAACAACTCTGTCAATATGATTTTCCTATAAGATATTTTCCCATAAGTATAAGTATATGTATATGGAACATTCTTTATGCAAGGTTCTATCTTAAGTATGTTGTAAGCATGTCACCTTTCTAAGTTTTAATTTGAAAGTTTAAGCAAGTGCATAACAAGTGCAAAACTCAGTAAGCATATGAATAAGTCAAGAAAGATCAAACCGAGTTTCAGTAGTTTGTATGCAGACTCCTCCACTAGTTCATGATGTACTTCAGCGCATTCATGGTGCAGGTGTCACCTTCCCACACACTTCTTCGAGACAATACCTGGCTTTTATTCATAGACAAAAAAATGGTAAAAATAACAGGGACACTTCTGGTGTGTAATACCATAGAGTCAAGAACCTACTAAATTAAACTAGAAAGAACTAAGAACAAGACTGTACTTATTCATTATTATTATTTATTATTTTCTTTATTATTATTATTATTATTATTATTATTATTATTATTATTATTATTTTATTTATTTTATTTATTTTTTTAAATTGGATTACTTAATTGCAAAAATTCAATCAAGTCTACTTCTTCTAAGTTTTCGGGTTCAAAAAATATTTTCAAACGTTGGCCATTTACCTTAAATATAGCACCTGAGTCATCTTGAATTGTGATGACACCATGTGTTGATGTATCAATCACCTTGAATGGTCCTTCCCATTTGCTTCAAAGTTTTCCATGACCAAAGAGCTTTACTCTTGAATTGAAGAGCAGAACCTTGTCCCCAGGTTTGAACTCCTTATGCTTGATTCTCTTATCATGCCACCGTTTGGTTCTCTCTTTGTAAATCTTGGAGTTGTGGTAAGCCTTCTCTCTCCATTCTTCAAGCTCAGATATTTGCATTTGGTGATTCTTGCAAGCTAGATGGAGATCCATGTTCCATTTCATGATTTCCCAATGAGCCCTGAATTCCAATTCCACAGGCAGATGGCATGTCTTTCCATATACAAGTTGATTGGGTGTCATGCCTATGGGTGTTTTGTATGCAGTTCGGTATGCCCAAAGTGCATCATTAAGCTTGTATTTCCATTTCTTCCCCATCTCATCTATGGTCTTCTGCACAATGTTCTTGATTTGCTTATTTGATATTTCAGCTTGACCACTGGTTTGGGGATGGTATGGTGTTGCAACATTGTGCTTGACTCCATTTTCTGCCAAGAACTGTCGGAACCTCTTATCGATGAAATGTGGTCCTCCATCACTTATGACCAATCCAGGCATTCCAAAACACGGGAATATGACTTCATTGAACATCTTCTTGGAGTGCTTGGAATCGGCGGCTCGACATGGTAATGCTTCTACCCACTTGGACACATAGTCAACTGCCACTAAGATATATTCAGCATCTCCAGATTTTGGGAGTGGTCCCATGAAGTCAATCCCCCAGCAATCAAACAGTTCCACTTGGAGGTTATCCGTGAGTGGCATAGCATCTCGAGTGTTGATGTTTCCATGCTTCTGACATCTGACACATCTCTTTACAAACTCCTTTGTATCTTGATACATTGTTGGCCAGAAAAATCCACTTTGCCAAATCTTAGCATGTGTACGGAATGCTCCATAATGTCCTCCATAGGATGATGAATGATATCTTTTTATGATCTTCATGCCTTCAACTATTGGGACATACCTCTGTAGCAACCCATCGGCACAGATCCTATAAAGATATGGATCGTCCCACATGTGGACACGACTTTTATACTTGAGTTTCCTCTTGTCTTCTCCTGGTGGTACATAACCTGCAACCATATAATTCACAATATTTGCGTACCAGGGATCGGAGTCCGTTACCACGAGGAGTGTGCCATCCCTTTGATAGTCATTAATAGGCAATTCATGTGCGTCTTTATATTGAAGCCTAGACAAGTAGTCGGCTACCGAATTTTCTACTCCTTTCTTATCTCTTATTTCTATATCAAACTCTTAGAGTAGAAGAATCCATCGGATTAACCGAGGATTAGCATCTTTCTTAGTGAGGAGGTATTTTAAAGCAGCATGGTCCGTATAAATTATCACCTTTGCTCCTACTAAGTAAGATCTAAGCTTGTCTATTGCAAAGATAACTGCCAACAACTCTTTTTTAGTGGTAGCATAATTGAGTTGAGGCCCAGACAAGGTTTTGCAAGCATAGGATATAGCATGATGTTTCTTATCTTTGGTTTGGCCTAAAACGGCACCAACCGCAAAGTTGTTAGCATCACACATGATTTCAAAGGGAAGATTCTAATCAGGTGGTTGGATAACTGGAGCTGAAATGAGTGCCTTCTTGAGAATTTCAAAAGCTTCATAACACTCATTGTCGAAAATGAAAGGTGCATCTTTGGCTAGAAGGCTAGTCGGGGCCTAGCGATTTGAGAAAAGTTTTTGATGAAACGCCTATAGAACCCTGCGTGGTCTAGAAAGCTTCGGATTCCTTTCACATTTGTGGCAGGTGGAAGTTGTTTAATAACTTCAATCTTTGCTTTGTCCACTTCTATCCCACGTTCGGACACTTTGTGTCCTAGCCCTATTCCTTCCCGAAACCATAAAATGACATTTTTCCCAGTTCAGGACTAAGTGCTTTTATTCACACCATTGTAAGGCTTTGTCTAAATTCTCTAGACAAGCATCGAAGGTTTTCCATAGAAGGTAAAGTCATCATGAACACCTCCATGATTTTCTCACTCATGTCAGAGAAAATAGACATCATGCACCGTTGGAAGAAAGCTGGAGCATTGCATAACCCGAACGACATTCGTCGATAAGCATAAGTTCCATACGGGCATGTGAAAGTGGTCTTACTTTGGTCATCGGGGTGGATCAGGATTTGATGATATCCGGAATAACCATCGAGAAAATAAAAGAAAGAGTGCTTTGCAAGCCGTTCCAACATTTCATCAATGAAGGGTAACGGGAAGTGATCTTTCTTTGTAGCCTTGTTGAGTTTTCGATAGTCAATGCACATCCGCCACCCAGTGACAGTTCGTTGAGGGATGAGTTCATTCTTCTCATTCCTTACGACCGTCATTCCTCCTTTCTTTAGCACAACTTGGACAGGGCTTACCCACTCACTATGAGGTATAGGATAAATAATCCCAGCATGTAAGAGCTTGAGGACCTCTTTCCTAACAACCCCTCGCATAGCGTTGTTAAGCCTCCGTTGTGGTTCCCTAGATGGTGAAGAATCAGGATCGATGGGAATACGATGTGTGCAGAGAACGGGACCAATCCCTATGAGGTCTTGGAGTGAGTAGCCTATGGCCGCTTTATGTCTTTCTAGGACAGTGACAAGTTTATAAGTTTCTTCTTGGGAAAGCTTGTCACTTATGATAACAGGGGTTTCTCGATTATTGTTCAGAAAAACATACTTTAAGCCAAAAGGAAGTGGTTTTAGCTCAATTGAGGGTTGTGGTGGCACTTCTGTTTTGTCTAATTCAACAGGCTCTGCCAACTCTTCCTCTTCTTGAATAAAGTGTTCATCATCGAGAATTGGTTGGGCCACGTCTTCTAGAGATGCCATTAAGACCTCCTCAATTGGGTCTTGTTCGGGCTTGGGTTCTACTATTGCATTAGTTGAGCGTGCAAGCGAGATGGCAATAAGAGAACTTCCTAATTTTAGGTCTAAGATACCTTGCTTTGGTCGCTCTCGAAAGAGTGTCCCAAAAGGCACACTAATCAAGAGGGATGTGTCCCATATGTCATAGATATGAAAATCTAGACGATATTCAGAACATCTTATTCACAAAGGGATAGACCTTATGACCCCATAACTTTCTAGAGTAACTCTAGAAGGAATTCTTAGAAACTTATGAGATGGGATCACGAACTCGTTGGGGCATAGTTGTTCGGCCAAAATCTTTGAAATAATATTCATCCCAATGGTAGACTATAGTGAGCCTCTATGGTGGTTCCCATAAGGATGCAAGAGATGATGTCTGAGGGAGCAATAATTCGGGCTACCTCAATGGATAACTCCGATTCTGCCAACCACTCATGACTCATGATGGTCGATAATCCTTTAATGTGTTCTATAAGGAAAGGTTCATTATGTGGACCATCGTCATCCTCAGATGACACTGAATGTGCCAGAGGCCTCAATTGAACAGGTAAATTCAAGGCATTTCTAAAATCTTCAAAAAGACCATCCTCGATTTCAAAGGGGAACATGGAAGGATTGGGTTCATCATCTTCCAAAATGTGTTGTGTTCCCACAGTGGGAGGCTCTTCGACAACTAAATCATCAGAAGGATTTGAAGGAATTTCAAATTCAGTTGTGTCTACCTCCTTTTGTTGGTCGGGGCGTGGCTCGACTTTTTCTTCTTCTTCAGGAAATTCATCAAAAATGCCTGTGTAAGGGGTGTTTTCTAGGATTTTCTCTAAAATAGCTTTCCCTTCACTAATGGTTTTGTGCGAGAACGAACCTCCAGAAGATAAGTCGAGATGTAGAGCAGCTTCCTTGCTAAGACCAAGTTGGAAGTGTCTAAGAAGCACATTGTCAGGCAAGGAAAGGGTTGGACCGGTATTGATAAGATTTATGAATCTAGCCCAGGCTGCTCCTATGGTCTCCTTCTCCTTTTGTTGAAAGGTAATAATTTCTATTCGAAGAGCGGCAATCTTGGAAATTGGGAAGAAAGTAAGACAAAATTTGTCCCGAAGTTTTTTCCAATTTCCATCTACACTTCTAACGTTATGATCATACCAATGTCTCGCCCTCTCAGAAAGAGAGAACGGAAACAATACCCATTTCAAGGTCTCATGTGTCATGCCAGAAATAGTCAAGCAAGCACATAATTACTCAAATTCTCTAAGGTGAGTGTAGGGATTTTCGTCTTCTAATCCAAAGAAGGGTTGCTCCCGAACCATGGCTATGAAACCAGGGCGAATTTGAAAGCCATCCGTAAGAATAGGATGTGATGATGGCGGTGGCTCTAGTAATTCACCCTTTGAAGCGGAAAATTGGTAAATGGGTGTGGAATCCATGTGGTAAAGGTGGTGGTAAAAAAAGAAAATAAAAGATACACGAACGAACTTGGTTCGATCCCAGAACAGCTACCGTTCCCCGGCAACGGCGCCAGAAAGCTTGTTGGTATTTATTAACGTACACAGATTAATCCGCAAGCGCATGAATACCGCTATAGCTTTCACATAAGAGTATTCTAAGGTATCGATTTTCCACGGGGAACGCGAAGTGTACTAGAAACAAATCAAGAACGTCCAAGGACAGGTGAGATATATATTTTTGGTGGGTAGAGAGGGATTATCTAAAGTCAACTAGATGAAAAAGGATCAGACCTACTATACTAAATCTACTTTGGAGCAACAATACATTTCCAACTCTCGAAAAGATGAGAAAGAAGTAGCTGGGGAAGGCTACCAAAAAGCTCTACGAAACACCAACACCGACGTGGTGGAATACGAAGACCGACAGAGCTGTCACTTTTGGGGCTACCATAACTAACCTTAAGAATTGGGCACAAACTCAGGTAAATACTAGCCTAGACACCACATCTACACCAATGAATATTACTCTAATCATGTACATTGAATTTAATTAAATAGAAAACTTAGAATTACCGACTGAAGAACCTGAAGATGAATCGACGAAGAATTGTCTCCGTAGAGGTACAAAGTCGAGGAAAATCCGACAAGCCGGCTCCTCAGATCTCTCTCCTCTCCTCTCTCCCTATTTTCTAATTACAACTAGATGAATTAGAACTAGATCAATTAAAGGGACCCTATTAGCTCTAATTTATGTAGAGAATATGAAGCTCCGGGGTGTAGCATGCCTCTAGGAGGGGCCTTGAGGCGTCATTATATAGGCCGAGGTGGAGTAGAGGGTAAGGAATCGCCACGTCATCGATCTGCGTCTCATGTTATGTGCACCGTCGGATCAAACCGACCTTAGATTGACGTAGAGATGCTTTATTTAAGTTCCAAGGAAGTGTGGGAGGAAGATTCTAGAAGGGGAGCGCCGCCACTTGACCTAGGGCGGCGGGCGGCGTGCCTAGGGGGCCAGCCGACCCCACCTTGTGGGCTTTGGGCCCCGCCTCCGCTCCGGTGTCTTCTAGATACTTCTACTAGTACAATACGCGATGTCTTCGTCCGTGACACGTTTTGTGACTTTTAAGCACTTTAAACCCTCTTTTAATCTTTTTCTGAAATACTCTCTGAAAAATATGAAATCACCAAAACTTGTGGAAATTGTCAGTTCAAACCCATATCTTTCTAGTGGTGACCTCTTTTATGCATGTAATTGACGGTATAAAATTGATGCAAAACGACCGTCAACACTCTCTCCCCTGTATCGCTTCCTACCATTAATGCTTCTATTAGATCGAGTTTCTTGCCTGAACTGCTGCTCTTCAAGAAACCTTGCTAATGGGCTAAAGCTTCTACCTGAACGTACTTGGAGATAGTGGCGGATCCAGGGGGGCTAGTGGGCTCTGGCCCCTCTACAACTGGTACATCAATGACTATTTCTTCCTTATATATTCTACATATTAGTAATTATATGTTTTTTCTTATAGGTTTTGTACTTGGCGAATAGAGTTATCTTGCATTTGTAAAAAAGAACGAAGGTAGCAATACCGAAATGGGCCACAACGTATCAACGCCTGATCCGCCTGCCGGGCAGGACTGGACTGGATCCAGCACCCAATGGATCATATGAATGGACTGGAAGGTCTTTTTTTATTTGTTTCTTTTGTTGGGTCCATGCAACTTGCGGGCCTAGAACGGAGCACTGGGCCATTTTTAGATGATAAGAACGTGTGCATGCATGCTTATTTTCCTGGAAATGAATATACATATTTCATTCAAATAGTTTGATTATAAGAAGAAATAGTCTCGTATGCAAAATATCAAAATATTTTATTAAACATTAAATGCATGACACCCACGTGAATGATCAAGCCCCAGTATTCACTATGTAAAAAAATACAATTCTAACATACTATCGGATCAAATTATCTTCATTGTGAATCTGTGATCAAGTTTATCTAGAAAAATATCAATATTTATGACATTCATTCCATCATAAATTATAGTTTCTTTTTGGCTCTTAGGGCACTCTTAATGCAGAAACTAGCATAGTTTCTATGGACATTAATTGCACTATCACATAAGCGTTTTGCTCATGTAGTAATAGAGTTATTGAAGAGAGAGAACAAAAAATCATAGAAACCGGGTCTAAGTTAGAAACCATGTCTACATAAGAACCAAGACACGAAGAGATATGACTGGTAGAAAATGGAGAGAGAATACATGTGATTGGATAGAAAATTGTTTGGTAAAAGCTATCCATTACGACTATGGTTTCTATATTTAGAATCTATGAAAAATAATAGATATAGAACCTACACTTAGTTTCTAGCATTGAGACTACCCTTATAAGCATATAATTTTTTGATATAAATCAACACCTATAAGTTAAAACAGATGGAGCACCAAATAATTTAGAAGGCCACAACGTCAATGCGACAACGATTTAAGCAATGATGCACAGGCAGTGAGTGATGTGGCGCTGGCAAAGGCACGCGAATGTGAGGCGGTAAGCGTGGCTATATATAACGAGGCCAAGCAGGGCCGTGCTAGAAAAGGGTTTCAGTCGTGCGCAGGAAGTTCTTTTAATTGTGCTCTCTTATAGAGATTTCAGGTAGGATGAAGGCAAAAATAGTGGTTTTATCCTCACCCTGTCCCGACAGGACCTATATATATGCTCTATATGTGAATCTACTTTTGCCAAACGTTTTACTAAATGGTTGCAGCTCCACCGATAAAGTTATTTATAGAGGTGAAGTCAATCACTCGTGAAGTAAAGTCGTGCTAGAAAGGCTATAATATAATTGAACTTTGGATAATTTAACAAAAAGGCACCAACTACTAACCGGCTACAGCCATTGATGTTTGCACCCCGGCCCGCATCCTTACCGTCGCCGGTCTAATACGTGTCTCAGTAATGTTCGGCACTCACGATTTTCTTGATTAGAACTGAATCCCAACAGCTCGCATGCTACGACGTCGACAAAAATGCTTAGCCACTCACGATTCATTGATTAGAAATGAATCCGTACAGCCCACAGACTAAACCGTTGGCTAAAAATGTTTTTAGCTAATTGAAGAGCAGGGCTACATGAAGTGCGAGACAAAATCACTAAGATCAGATTATCACGTCGAACCAAAGGAATGAACTAATCAGAGAGAAACAATTAATCGACCCTTCCTAACAGGCTAACACACACACACACACACACACACACTAAAAGCGAGGGGAAAATGTACCATGGGCGATCAATCAGTCGGAGCCCAGCACTACTGCACATGAACAATTCTCATATCGCCAGGGGAAATGATAGCGACGTACGTGGCCTACACCCTCTAATCCTAAACAGGCCTACATAATTAAGCGGTGTCGCCTCGTCGCAGGCACAACAAGTAACGGTGCCACTCTACGGCGCGACCACAAAGCATCCGGCCAGGAGCAGCGCCGCCGCGACGAGCCGGCGCGCCAGGGACAACAACGAGCTCGGCGCCGCAGCAGCAGACACCACCCCCATCTTGTGGTGCGGAGTCTGCTCCCTGAAACAACAGATCGGAGTGGAAGTAACACAGAGCATCGATCAGCTAGCAAGCAATGCAGGATGCGAGAGACCGATCGAGTTGAGCTGAAGACACTGGAGTGAGTGGATGTGCGGCGTACTTCTGGTACTTGTGGAGCTGGCCGCAGTAGAGGGCGTTGTCGGGGATGGCCATCTCGGTCTTGTTGCCGGTGTCGTCTTCGGGGTTGACGACCCTGACGTAGAGCTCCTGCCCGAGGTACCACGAGTCCAGGTTCTGGGACCGCACGTTCCACACGCCGACGTTGTCCAGCGACACCAGCACCGCCGCCCACGCGCCCGGGTACACCTGGATCGTGCTCCGCGCCACGCCGTCGCCCTTGTTGTACGTGCCCCTGCTGTCCTCCGTCCACTCGCCGTAGTCCATCCTGCGCCGCCGACGACGACGACGATCAGCATGTCGTTCGTCGACATATCGATTCGATCGACGCTGGTTGGTTTCAATGGTTTGGTTTCGTTACCCTACGTACGTACGTACCCGACGACGAAGAAGGCGTATCCGTCCATGTGGTAGCTCTGCATCCTGGTGTCGTTGTTCTGGAAGATGAGCTCCATGAAGCCGCGGTAGGCGCCGTCGATGACGGAGCGCGCGATCCTCGGCGGCGGGGCGCCCTCGGCCTCGAGCGGCGGCGGCCGCTCCGGGAAGTCGATCGTGTACACGCCCTTGAGCCCGTACGCGTCCGCCAGCCGCAGCGGCGTCTCCGGCGGCGCGTACGAGAGCCCGTTCAGCGCCGCGCGCCGCCTCCCGCCGATGAGCACGGGCGGCGTGCCCCGCAGCAGGTACGCCTGCGTCACGTTGATGGAGGAGTAGCGGAAGGAGCCCTGCGGGTTGGGCCGCGCCGCGCCGGCGCTCAGGTTCCACCGCACGGACCTCGCCTGGTTCATGGAGAACGCCCTGTCGTTTTGGTCCTGCGGCGGGACGGGCAGGGGGCCCGACGCCGACGCGGACCTTGGAGTCCTTGGAGTAGCGGAGGACGGCGACGCCGGTGACGCGGCGCCAGAGGGACTGGTTCACCTGGCGGGCGCTGGCGACGACGTAGTAGTCGGAGGTGGCGTCCTGGTCCATGGCGACGAGGAAGGAGTAGGACTGGCCGACGTGGACGTCCAGGCTCGTGTAGTTCTGCTGCGACGTGTAGGAGCCCTCCGTCTCGACCAGCACCATGGTGTGGCCCTGGATCCGAAAGTTGAGGCTCGTCGACGTGCCCACATTGTGCACCCGGATGCGGTACGTCCTGCCTGCACGTACCCAGCATATGCAAATGGCAACACTCAGTAGTATTGATATTCGTCAGTCTGTTGTGTGGAATTTTGGCTCTGCATTGTTCCTTTATCAAACGCAAGCTCTTTGCACTCAAAATGAATTAAGCTTTTGTGCAGTAATTTGACTGACAGGAGAGTGGGAATGAGATGAATTTTTAGTATATTTTGGCGGATCCTGCTACTATAAAAAAATATGCGCGGCGTGCTCAATTAGGGGAAATTTTTGAATTAGATCGAGCTACTTTGAAATCAGATGGTGTTTTTCGCAGCAGTCCAAGGGGTTGGTTATACGATTGGAACGTATAGTGACCATTTCAGCTGGATGAACAGGACAGCGACTACCAAAATCAGACTGCTAGTACAAGACCACTACATTTCCGGGAAACCCTTGTTTTACCGAGACAGTTGGCACTATTACTATTAAACAGTACTGTGCCAAGGTTCTTATCCGAAGAGAAAAAAGCGTGCTAGTTACCTTCTCCTCCACTTGCTAGTCCGTTAGCCTTTACGGATTAATGCAGAAAGAACAAAGGAGTACGTACGATGCTAACACGAGGGGGCCGATGGATGGATGGAATTAGAATTACCCGGGTGCACATTGAAGGTTTCGTACTCGATGCCGGGCGGCACAAGGCTGTCGTTGTACCGGTACGGGCCCTTGCCGTTTATCAGCACGCCGTCCGGCATCCCGAGGTCCTTCCCCTTGTCCAGCATCTTCCTCAGATCCTACATACAGCACCGCTCACCTCCAAACGTCTCAGGCTGACTGACAGGCTTACAAAACGTAACTACCGTGGCATGCATATGCATTGGGCCACTACTCTTCCTGTCTACGAATGATAAGAACAATTACCGTGTGGTTCTTGTTGTACCAGTCGCCGATGAAGACGGTGATGTCGCCGTCAGGGCGGGCGAAGGGCACGGCGATGACGTCGCGGTTGTTGACGACGATGCCGCCGAAGCCACCGGCGGCGCGCTGCAGGCCGGTGGAGGGGAAGTAGAAGAAGCTGCCGATCTGGTCCTTGACCTGGAACTCGTACGTCCAGTTCCAGCCGGACGGTATGGGGCAGTTGGTGCCCAGCACCCCGTCCTGCCAGCAGTTCTTCCGGTGCTGGATCCCGTTCCTGCGTGCGTGTTGTTTGTTCCGAACAGACGTTCACTCGTCGCTGCAACGCTATCTGCTATCTGGGTATGCCAACGTGCGAATACGTACCAGGTGATGAGGAGGGGCTCGTCGAGGTCGTTGAGCACGTTGACGACGACGTTCCAGTTGGTGCTGACGTTCACTAGGAGCCCCGGGAACTTGCCGTTGATGCCTATCAGCCTGCTACCAGTACCAGCAGCAGAGCAGGCAGTTTTCCACCGGCCCGCCTTGTCACCACTCAGCACGCGCTGTCGTCCACGCGAGAGCGAGGAGGAACGGAGCAACCGAGCAAGGAATAATCTGGCGCTGGCACTGGCACTGGCCGAAAACTAAGAAAAATGCTTGCCTGCTGCTTGACGCCGAGCGGCGCCGCAGTGACGTAGGAGACGTCCCAGTCGAAGAAGGCGTAGGGGTCGGTGGCCAGCGCCGGCCGCAGTGCCAGCAGCAGAGCTGCCGCCAGCGCGAGAACGAGAAGGCGCCGCTGCATCTCCGGGCTTCCTCAAGCTCTCGGCCCTCGCCTTGGAGTGAAGGTGGCGGGGGGAAGCAAGAGCGAGGCGAGACGCGAATTGGATGGAGCCTGTGAGTGCGATGGACCGCGGGGAGGAGCACTGTAGCAGAAAGAGGCGGTGTCCTGGTCCTGGTGGTGGTGGGGGTAAACACATCGATTGGACACAGACAGGGTGGCAGGCAGGATTGGAATCGGGACCTGGCCTGGGCGAGTGGCGACTGGCGTGGCGTCGGCGTCGGCGTCGCGTCGGACGGTTCCTCATCCTCTCGCGCGGGCGCGGTGGGGGATGCGTGCCGAGTGCCGACCTGCGGTTTTTGTATGGGCGATGGAAATGGGAAGCGTTTGTTGTGCAGGGAGTCGGCAGGGGTCATTGCTCACTTGCTTGTGAGATTTGTTGGCGGTTTGGGGTCAGGGGCCTCAGGCCTGTGCCTGCCGCGGTCTGGCTGTTTTGAGATGGATAAGATCGGCAGCGTACTGCCTAGTATGTTTTACTCCTTTCTCCAAGTAGTTGGAGTACTACTCATGGAGCCTGACTGACACTTCAACATGGGGAAAAATGAATACGAGTTACGTGCGCACGCAGAGGACGGAGCGAGAGGAGACTCGCCCATCTTGCCCGGGCACGGGCTACGGTCGAGCGAGGCAACGAACCCATATTTGCCCGGGCGCACTCGCACATGCGCCGACCTCGCGACGCGCGGCCCGGTGCACGTCGCGCCCGCCGTCGTCCAAACGCTAGCCGAGAGAGCCCGCCGCGCGCCGGTCTGCCGACGGACGACCCAACTCAACCATGGTCATGGGGGGCGCGCGCATGGGGGGTCGATGGGGGCCGCGGGCCGCGGCTATTGGCTCCGGTCGGTGCATGCGCGGCGCGGCCGTGACAGCTAGCAGGTGCACGTGCATGGGCCGGTGGCCTACGACGCCCCACAGCGGCCCACGCCCAGAATTATTACCCCGGGCGGGGCGGGGCGGGGCGGGGCGCGGAAGACGGACACGGACGGGCGGTGGATTCAGTTTTACTACCGCATCAGCCACCTGCACGTACAATCCGTTGTACAGAAACCGAGGTGTCACAGACGGTGTGCCCCTTCCAGCTCCATCCATCCATTCCACATGAAGACGGATAACGAGCGCCCGAACCCGATTCTTTTGCCGAACCCGCGGTACACGTAGACCGGCGCGTATTCATTAACGGATCCAACGGCCCAGATGTACAAGGCCCATGGCTCATAAGTTCTTTTGTTGGCCCAGAGCCCCAGACCAGTTCAGTTCAGTCGACTATTGTTTTGATCTGGATGCGCTTAATTTCTTGCAAACGACGGTTACGCCTTGAAAGGGAGACGAAGCACAAATTTCCTACACTTGTCCAACCAGGGAAGGGAACTCTGATAAAGGCCGTGGCGCAAGCAATTCCTAGCTTTGCTATGTCCTATTTCGATTTAACATAAAGGATTATGTGATGAGATGAGTACCATAATTTGTCGATACTGGTGGGCTCAGCATGAACATGAAAAGAAAATGCATTGGGTGTCTTGCCAGAGCAGGAAGGAGAAAGGAGGCTTGGGCTATCCTCCCTTCCGCCCCAAAAATAAAGTCGTTTTAGGGAGGAAGCGTTGTTCCGCAAAGAACGTCATTTTAGGCCGGGGACCTGAACACGCTGCAGACCTACTCTCTTGTCCCATCATCCCTGTCCCCATCCCCATCCATCCCCACCACCGTGCTTCTTCCCAGCACATCCCCCACCATACACCTTCTCTTCTGTGCACATCAGAGAGTTAGAGGCCGCCGGCATCGAGTTTGAGCAGGGTCGGCGTCGGCGTCGGCGCAGACTAGAAGAGCGGCCAGGCGCAGAGGTGGGTAGTGGGCGAGCGGCTCGACGGCGAGCCGGTGAGGCAAATTCGGCGGCGCATCGCTAGTCGGCCACGCCCCTTCCCTTTCTTCTCCTTCATCCGGCGTTACTTGGATGGGTCGCCTGTGATCCGGCGCGTTCCTCATCCAGGCGACGCGGAGAGCGGCTGATGGCGCGGCGGCAGGAGAGCATGAGATCTAGGTCTATCCTCGTCCATGGTGCCTGAAGCGGAGGTGTGCATGGCGCGGTGGCGTTGGCTGCGAGGACACGGACGGAGGCGGTGTTGGCTAGGCGGGCGCGCACCACGCAGCAGACGAGGTCGCCTTGGTTTCTGGGCACACTGGGAGGAGCAATGGTAGCTTGTTGCTAGAGGAGATGGCGCTCGCTCGAGCTACATCTGGATGGGGACGGGGACGAGCGCATGAGAGAGATAGAACCTGGTAGGGGTAATTTGGTATATTATCTTCGTCCTTGGTAGTCGCAGCAGAGTCCTAAAACGACTCTTATTGCGGGACAGAGGGAGTAGAGATTTACACCTGTTCAATCTAGGCCATGTTGGCCCGGCAAGCTTGGCGTCTAATCCAGGTCACTGGAATCTCTTTTGAGCAAGACTGCTGAGGGCCAAATACTAGCCTTCTAGGGACTTGCCAACGAAGGGTCAGGTATTCGACGGGAACGTCGTCGTACCACTGAAAGCATAACACCATTAAATCCTAGGAATAAATCCTGGAAAAGGTGCGACAATCAGGATTTGAACCCTAGGTGGGTAGGGATCCCACTGGACAATCCTACCATTGGACCACAGGTCCATTCGCAAAGGTATCAGAGTTGATCCTTCCAGTTTTCGATACATAGAATGATCAACTAGTCAGGGATATTTTTTGGGAAGAAGATGTGGTCAACATCCTTGCTATTCCATTGCGGCCCAATCGGGAAGATTTTATTGCATGGTTTTTTAACCGACAGGAATATTTACTATTAAATCTGCCTATCATGTCTTGGTGGATAACGAAGAGCAAAAAAGAAAGCGTCAATTTGGTGAGAGCTCTAGAGGAGCTGGTGGACAGAGGAGTGGTGACCTTCGGAGGAAGATTTGGATCGGAGCACCCACCAAAAATCAAGCAATATATACATGTGGAGGGTAGCCCATAATAGTCTTGCCATGAAACTGAATGTCAAGAGATGTAATCTAGAGTTGGACACGATCTACCCAGTTTGTAAACGACTAGTGGAAGGGGCGCGCCCTCACGCGCCTCGATAAACATAGGTAAATATATATTGAAACCTTTAATACAAAACAGTCAAGTAGACAGAGGTAGTTGTAAGATTACATGACCAAATATAGATCAATAATAACTATAGATATAACAAATAGTTTATAGAACAAACTCAAATTTTAACAGCCGATAAAATTCAATGCAAGGAAACTGGAGATAAACAACCAACTTTCAGAATCAAACTGCTATTTTACAACCAAAGTCCTGATGCTAATATGCAAGTATTTGACTTGGAGAAAACGACATTACTTATTCTGCGCTTTCATTTGATCTTCTTCTGGTGTCAGTTTGGAAATAATAATTCATAGGAGATGATCATTTGATGGACTCCTCTTGAAGTATGCACAAATAAGGAACACATCCTCTGTTCTGGTAGATTGTCTTTCGTAGAACCTAGTTAAGACTGTTGGAACCCATGTACCTGATGATGTGGTACAAAAATTGTTTGTACTCAAATTTTAATGTTTTGAAAATAATATTATGATCAGTTGTGTGCATGTATGCTTGCAAGTCAAGGTTGAACCAAGTTGAAACTTGGATACAAATAAGTGGATGGAAGCAAATTGAAATGTACCTTTGACTGTTTGATGCTCATGAATGATGGCTGGCTTGTCCAGGAGGAGGGATTTTTCATGAGCTACACTTGATCCCAGGCAGAGCTGAATACATAGCAAAGGGGAAAATCCTGTAGTGTCTCCTTCGGCCAAAAAAATGCATTGTTAGTGACAAACACAAAGAAAAGTGGATGCCTATCTCTTAGAGAATTTAATGGAAAAGGAACTTTCATTTTTCTCACATTTTTCATGATCAGACACGGCTGGTTGAATGGCATGAGCTTTGTCCACAGATTTGAACTTGGTTGGCTTGAAACATCTTATCCACTAATATAGGATTTCATTTTCAAGCATGCCCTTGGGTTTCATTTACTGAAACATAACTTCATTCACAATTCCCTCATAATAATTTCTAAGAGAAAGATGCGTACATACAAAAAAGGCATAAAAAAGGGGAAAGGAAATATGTGTCAGCATGGCCATAACTATTACCGGAGGTAACTGGGAACAATTGTCTTACCTTCATATTCTTCTTCGGGTGGTGGATCAAAGGTTGGAAGCTCCCTATAATCATAAAAACAGCACATTAACAAAAATCACCAAGGTCTAAAAAACATGTCCTGATTCCTGAATTAATAGAGTCAATACAAATTTTTTTGGTAACAAAAGATGGGAGAGGCAACTGGGAACAATTGTCTTACCTTCATACTCTTCTTCAGGCGGTGGATCAAAGGTTAGAAGCTCCCTATAATCATAAAAATAGTACATTTTAAAAAATCAGCGAGGTCTAAAAAACATGGCATGATTCCTGAATTAATAGTCTTATTACAATTTTTTTTTTAAGAAAAGATGGGAAGCACCCTGAGATTCAATTAGCTAAGAAAGAAACAGTGTTCAAAGCAATCTGGTTTTACAAATGTTATCAAGCAGGTATACTACTGACAGGCTGGTTTGAGTACAAGACTAAGTCTAAAACACCTTTCAGAATCACCTAATGGAGAACACATAGAGAACTCACCAAATGGTACCTGGCAAGATCCTCAAATCAACATGTATTTTTAGGAAAGAGTTTTAGATGCACACCACTTGTATGTTGTTCTTAAGTTTGAAGGAGGTAACTGTCCACAGAAGAATCAATGAACTGAATCAACATATTAGATGATATAGGTTGTAGGCAATGCATATCATGAAAGAATTCAGCAACAAGAAAAACATTCTACCTTTCGAAGAATGGAGTACAGTTTGTAAGCAATAGTAACTTTGGATGTTACTGTGGACAAGGCAAGCAATATTAAATTTTAATTTCCAACTACCCTCACCAAAAATTATGTACATCATAAGAAAGAAAATAGGTATACTGATATGGAAGAAAGAAGCCTAGGAAGGTACAAAATAATAGCTAGCACTGCACAAACTAATTAGCCAAGCAAGTGCTAATCTTAGATGAAAAAAACCTGAAATGATAGCCTTCATGAGGGCAGTTTAGTTCACTAATAAAAGAGAACATGTGACATTTTATATAGTACAAATTTAGGCAATAGACTATTTTTTTTCTTGCATAGCAAATATGTCTAATCTGAAGCAATGGACTATTCTTTGCATATAAAATATAATTGCTAGTCTTTTGAATCCATTGAACCCAAAATTTCCATTGCTGCACCTTATGTGCACATTTATCCAGAAACAAGAGAATGGCCTACAGTAAACTGATGCTGGAATTGATGAAGACTGGTCGTTAAATTAAATGCGTAGCATCACATGAAAAGTAACTGAAAGAAGCATATCATTTTTTATCCCAACCTAATAAAGTAATATCAGAACCAACATGGAATTGCAATTAATGGAGAGAAGCACACACGTTTCATTTGAGGATTATCGCTTTGCTGATGTCAAATCCTCCACCATCATTTAGGTTTGATGGGCACAGGCAGACGGATGCAATATATTGCAAAGGAATATTGAAAAAGTGCGTGAAACATAATTTTGGGGCAACCAATATGCAGTTTTACAAAGAGTAACAGCGATGGTTAGCTGTTAGCAAACATGACAATGTTGAGGCAACCAGTGATCACAGCATCAGTCTAGACCACAGAATCAGCGTCAGCGACCACAGTAGCGAAGTGCAGGAAGCCAGGAAACAAGATTGGATTTCATGGCAGGAAAAATTAGGTCATCATTGCATATGCCAAATTGCCTCAGGTCATTAAGAATACCAGAAAAGGACCACATATACGTAATAGTTCATATGACTCGATATGCTAAATGCCTCAGATCGAAAACATATGGCAATGCCTAGAAAAAGATCATGAGGGACTAATAATCATGGCCTCGTATTCTCATTTGCTATAGCCGTTGAAAATATATGTGTTTTTCAGCATCATTGAAATCGACATGCGTGGAAAAAATTTGCAAAATAGTAATGACATGGAAACATGGTGAAACCTAACACATGGTAGTGTTATATTGTAGAAAAAGGAAACTGTTTCTAACATCATTGGCATGGACATATGGCGAACCCCAAACGCAAAACAATAATGACATGAAAATATGCATATTATAGAAAAAGGAAAATGTTTCCAGCATCATTGGCATAGAGCGGAAGTTAGATTTGGACATAAGCTATTTACAGCAGATATTTACAGAGTAGGAGCAGTAAGAAGTAAACAATGTTTAGGGTAAGCTGATTCTATGAAAAACTGATTCAAGTAATCATAGCTGTTGATTTGGAGATCTGACAAGAGAAAATTTTCAGGTGACGTGGCTAGGGCTTCTGTTTCAGGAGCTAACGCTCCTTTTATCAATGATGACATGGAAACATGCTGAAATCTAGCACATGGCAGTGTTATATTGTAGAAAAAGAAAACTGTTTTTAGCATCATTGACATGGACATATGGTGAACCCCCAAACGCAAAACAGTAATGACATGAAAAATATGTCCAGAGCTATCGGAAGCACATCACATGTATGGTCTTATGATCAAATTGCAATAAGCACATCATTAGCAATGGCATATACTCAGACTAAAAGAAAGAAAGCAGCACCATAGGCGCACGCTTATATATAATGAAAAACTTATACCAGCAGTAGACTGCACTGAGCTTTGCCGAAATTTCCTTGCCAGAAAACGAAGCTTATACATAAGAAAAATAAATCCATAGAGGGATCCAATTAAGTTCAAGAAGGGAGGCATCGTATGGCACAATCGTCGGAGGCAACCACCGGGGGCTGACTGCCGGCCCAGCGTAGCCCATAGTAGAGAGCAGGCTGTGTCTCCGTTTTTCATTTCTTTGGGGGGGGAGGGGGCTGCCCACGCCGTGGGGAGGGGGCTGGCAGCGCCCGCGACGAGCGCCACGCCGGTGGCCAGCCGGTGCGCCGCCACCTATCCGACCTATGGTTTGCGTGCAGGCCACGCCCGATGCGCCACCACATCATAAGGGAGGGAAGGAGGAAGAAGGGAGGAAGGTGTACGTCACGACGCGAAGGGGAGGATGACGACGGCGGGCGTAGCCACCGCGCTGTCCGTCGCTGCATCGGGACGGAGATGGAGAGAAGAGAGCGGAGACCCGCCATGCCCCGGCAGCGGCATGGGCCCGTAGGGAGGGCGCTGGCAGCGCCCACAAGGAGCACCGCGCCGGTAGCCGTCCGGTGCGCCGCCGCCTCTTCGACCTAGGGTTTGCGCAGCAGGACGCGGGGCCAGGGAAAGGCGCGGTAGCGGCACCGTTTGGACACAGCCCCGCCGTGACTTCGCCGGCGGCGTTCACCGGCGGGGAAAGAGGATGCACGCACCGTGCAGTGCGGCGCGGCCCGAGGTCGTCGCCACTCTGGCCGCCTCGAGAAAGAGAGAGGAAGAAAGACGAGCGAGGGGAAAGGTCTAGCGGAGGCCCGATTCGGGCAGAAGCCGAGGACGCTGTGTATGTATACGGTAAAAAGAGGAGCGGAAGCTGGATTTGGACATGAGCTATTTACAGCAGATATTTACAGAGTAGGAGCAGTAAGAAGTAAATAATGTTTAGGCTAAGCTGATTCCATGAGAAACTGATTCAAGCTAATCATAGCTGTTGATTTGGAGGATCTGACGACGGGAAATTTTTCAGGTGACGTGGCCACGGCTCCTCTTCGAGGAGCTGACGCTCCTTATCAGGTTTAAATTTGATGAGAATGAGGCTCATTTTTTTTAAGTGCAAGCAGGCTCGTCATTGCTGGATAGAAGCACAACTTGAAAATGTCCGAGGTATGCTACTGGAGATTCAGACGTCTCAACATTTTGTTGAAAGAATTTTGGGCATCAGGTCGGATCAACGCTTGAAGACAATACTGCTGCCATGGAAGTTGTGGGATATGTGTTGTTAACATCATGCTCAATAATATTAATAGGGACAAAAAACTGGCGCCTCCAACCAGGTCTCATAATGTTTGGAAGCCACCAGAGATAGAGATTATAAAGATTAATATTGATGGGGCATTTATGAAAGAGAATAGTGCAGGTGCTTGTGGGTTCATAATCCGTGATCATTTTGGTGAACTGGTGTTAGCAGGTGCAGCTAAGATAAGTCCAGATGCCCGATAAGTCCAGATGCCCATGATTGTTTGCCTTGGAGTTGGCTGAAAGACTTGGTATCTCAAGAATTGAATTGGAGACCGACTCATCTCAGCTGCAGGAGACAATCACCTCAACGACATGCGACTTGGCATCGAGGGGCATGCTGCTTGAATGCATGAGATTTGCTCAGTGAACATTTTAAGCGTGTAACTCGTCTGCATATGAGATTGCTAAACTTGCTTTGAGTTGAGGCCCAGATCAATCTTCGGTGTAGGGTGATCCCCTCCCAGAATTTGTACTTTTTACGGTACCTCGTGATTTAACTCAGCTTTCATCGGTTAATATATCATGTTTGACATAATTTATTTTAACTGTGGCTGATCTCTACAACTAATTTATTGTAAGAGAAAAATACTATTGTATAAAATAGCTAGTGAACACGGTGCCTTGAGCCTTAGTTTTTAGCTGTGGCTGATCTCTACAGCTAAGTGAACACGGTGCCTTGAGCCTCAGTTTTTTTAAAAAAGAAATACTCCCGACGGTTACATACTGATGGCAAGCATCGGCAAGGCTTGCTGGAGAAGTTGAAGAACATCATTTACAAACAAGGTCCCTATACAAACTAAACAAAAAGGAATTCCGCATAAACCCTCCAGTCCAAAAAAAAAACAACCCAGTCCCCTCCACGGCTCCACCTCCACGGCTCCACCTCAGCCGCGGCCGCCTAGCGAGCAGCAAGCCGCCGCCTCACGACTGGAGCGGGATGGCGTCGGCGCCGGAGCCGGAGGGCGGGAGGGAACTCTACGCGCTGCTCCACCTCTCGCCGGACGCCTCCAGCGAGGAAATCCGCAGGGCGTATCGCCAGTTCGCGCAAATCTACCACCCCGACAAGTACCAGGACTTGCAGGTATACCCGCCGCCCCTCCCCATGCCGCTCCCCATGCGATTTGATTGGCTTGAACTGTTGAACTACTTGGCTTAGGGTCCACGAGTAGCTGGATTGTGGTTCCGGTTCGGTGCGGCAATTACAACCGGTAGTGGGATTCCGTATTTCATCGGTTTGATTGGTTCAGCTGCTCGTGGGTTTTAACAATAGTTCTGTGTTCCTTTTGAACTGGGGTTAGGTTAGTATTAGGGATGGAAGTTCTAATTACTTTGCGTCATCGCTTGAGCTAATCAGTTTCAGCCACGGAACCGTATTTTTCTCTCACAACAAACATCAACCAAAATCAGCGCTTATTTTCAGCTCAAGCGAACAGGATTGGGTCGATCCAAAAACTTGCCCAAATGAACTAGGATGCCATTTCACATAATTTAATTTGAGGGCAGAAATGAACTAGAATGGCATTTGACCGTAATTAGTTAGCTGACCAAAACAACACCATTAGGTACCCACCTGCATCCTTAGTTAGCATCCACTGGCATTTCAAGTTTCCTGTGCCTGGTTGAAGTTATGCGTTTACCAGTTACATGCTTGCGACTTTTTTGAGGACACAAAATCAAGGGTGATGGTTTGACAATAATATGTGCTGGGATGTGGTCTTCATCATGTGCCTATTTGATATTGTTAGTAGCATCAGAGTAGTGGTAGAATTAGACAGAGCAGTGTGTATAATCATGTACTTTGGTACTACTTTTATTTGTTTCCAAAATGTTGGTAGGGCAAATGAAAATTTTGTCAGTTGTTCATTGGGGGTTAAAAGTATTGCGAGTTTTGGGTCGTTTATGTTGCTATTCCCCGAGTCCCCTAGGGTTTAATGGATAGTGTCATGGTTGGTGACTTGGTGTGCTAGCCACCATGGGCATATGGCCCTTTTAGTAAATAGGAGGGGAAAAACCCTTATCCTTTGCACATCCATTTGGTACAAATACATTAAAATCTATATTCGTTTTCTCAGAAACAACCTTTTCTCTTTTATTGAAAGAATGCTAGTTAAAGAACGAATTTATTACTAGCTTTCAGCTTTTCTTTGTCTGTTCGCTTGTCTAAAAGGAGACACTGATTGATTTCGGCTGATGCTGATTTGTTGTGAGAGTAAAATATTGTTCTATGGCTGAAAAGAAGCCAAAATCTTGGCTGATTGGAACAATATTTGATTTTCAGCCATAGAACAGTATTTATTTTCCTCTCACAACAAATCAGCCGTAGAAATCAACCGCAACCAAAATAAGTTGTGTCAAAATAAGATACATCCTTCCATTAACATTGGCATATTGTTTATCTGGTAACTTGGCTGATGCCATCACATGTTTCTAGTGCACTACTGGATTCTCCACAGTCCACACCTCCATTTCAAGTAATAGAAAAATAATGTGTACTTCCTACATTCCAAATTATAGGACACTCTACCTTTGGCCTAAGTCAAACTTCTTTAGTTTTGACAATCTTTAGAAAAAACACTAACATCTAGAATACCAAATCAATGCCCTATTAAGACATATTTCATTGTGTATTTAACAAAACTAATTTGAGGTTATAGATGTTGGTGTTCATGTAGTTTTCTATAAACCTGGTTGTACTTAGAAAAGTTTGACTTAGGACAAAGCTAAGGTGACCTATAATTTGGAATGCATGGAGTACTCAGTTAGATTTCTTGCATGTGTTAAGTCTGTATTTTGTTTAAGTAGTCATTTACTGTTTACATTATTAGTGCATTCTTCTGGCCTGACTAGTATCCTTCATTTTCATCTGTGATTGTCTAGATGAAGGAAGTAGCAACTGAAAACTTCCAACGAATACGTGATGCATATGAGATATTGTCGGATGAGAACAAAAGACAGATTTATGACATCTATGGTATGGAAGGTTTAAATTCTGGCCTGGAACTTGGTCCCAAGCTAACTAAACCAGAGGAAATCAAAGAACAGTTGGAACGACTGCGGCGGCGCAAGGAGGAAGAAAAACTTTTGACACATGCTCTACCCAATGGCTCAGTCATTGCAAATTTCTCAGTACCACAATATTTAAATGGTGGAGGCATCATGAGAGGGTACATAGTGTTTTCCATTTTAGTATATCTATATGTCTATAGTCTTTTCATCCAGTCACATCACTGGGAAGCTGATTGCGATAATATAGAAACTATTCTCTTGTTTAATTCTTGGCTATAATATGCTGCAAATTGCCTAGTAATTTATTTAACCTGAAATACCAATTGTAATTTTGATGGCGAAAGCACATTGCTTAGTAATTTATTACTTTACCTGAAATATCAATTGTAATTTGATGGTGAAATCATTGCGTGTTAGTTTGCATTCTTCAGCATTTGTTTTTTTATGACGGACTATATCTAATTTACATACATTTTCCATACTGGCAAATAGAAGCTGTATTTTTTAATGGTTTGCAGTGTTTTCTAGTTTATGTGCATAACTACCGCTTGCACTCCTTTTGATGCCATTCCTGTTCACAATGCGTAACTGTTTATATATAAGTTAGAGTTACAAGGAGGGTTTAGAAAACCTTGTCAGGAAATTGCCACTAAGAGATGGGAATCAGCTATGGCTGCATACATCTTACCTTTAACATTTCTCTCTTTCATTTTTCTTGCAGTGTTCAACATATTTTTTAACTTTCAACAACTTATGATGGCACTTTAGCAATTTGTTTAGAACCACTGACATATCCTGTCCTTCAGTTACTTCTTTAGATTTATTCATTTGATTTTGAAATGGCTAGAATGGCGATGTCTAGTGAAGTTGAGTTGCCGGTGTCAAAGCAAAATACTGTCGTTGTTGGTGGTAATTTGGTTGTAAATGGCTCAGCTGGAACTGGAGCAGCAAGCACTGTGCTGCGACACCAGTTGTCTCCCGTTTCCTCTATTGAGTTTATGGCCACAGCTGGACTACGTTCTGTTATTGGCACACAGATGTTTCGGTGAGAATGCCCATCTCATAATTTATTTCATCTGTTGCTAATTCCGTGCATGTTGCAAATTGTAATTTGTCAAATTGTGTACTTCAGTCAAATTTCACCACATTCTACAGCGACTTCTGGACTTGCTGTTTCTTTGAGAGATGGGTCTATCAACTTGTCGAATGCCTGGACTCGCCAATTATCTGAGAATGCTGTTGGAAATGTATGACTCCCTAAGCTCAAATGCTCTCTTCATCTGCACATGTGAAACTAACTCAGCACTTAACTCTTCAATATAATGTACATGATGGTAATCTGTGATTTGAATAATAGATGTGTACATGACTATTTGAACAATTATATTTAATCTAAACATAGTGTTTTAGTTGAGACACAAAGCTTATAGTTAACAGGATTGCTGGAGCTAAGCAAACTTTAGACAGAATGAACTCTGGCCATATTATTTTTTGGACAATATTTTCACCTGTACCATCACCTGAGATGCACTTAGCCTCTATACCATCAACTTGTTTCAATGGCACATGTAGAACTAGACCCCACATGTCATTCACTAGTTTGGTGGTATAAACAAGAATTACCCCCTCAAATGGAGGTATGGATGAAAATTCCCCTTAATTTTGATTCATGTCTAGTGTGAACATCAACTGTTAATTTTACAGTGGTTCCAGAAAAATACTGCTAATTTTATAGTTACATAGTTAGTGTATAAGTTTAGGCCTCTGATGACCCTGTATCTGGGTCCATGTAAAGAATAAGTTGTCGATCCTGGATAAGTTACAGCAATATCTTCCGAGAATTTTTCAAATGCTATAGATGTTCAAGACGTGTCTTCCTTCACTTTTTTGTTGATCTCTAGTAAGACATTTTAGAGGGGCGGCCCTGGTGCAAGTGGTAGTGTCTTACCGCCTGTTACCGGTTGGTCCTAGGGTTCGAGCCCCAGCCTCCGCATATTTGTGCGGGTAAGGCCTGTGTGCTGATTTCCCTTTCCCAGACCCCGCTGTCAGTGCGGGAGCCTACGGCACTGGGTACGCCCTCTAGTAAGACATTTTAGCATAGTTTTTCTTACCTGCTATCTTTTTACTTACAGCTGCACTATTTAGTGTGGATGATAGTTCATCTACTGCATATATATTTTTTGTGCAGGTAAAGCTGATGTTCTTTCCCATTTGTGTCTGTTGTTTTCTCTTTTCACCAACTTCCAGATACAGCTAGTCCTTGGTGAGGAATCAAGTATTTCTGTTGGATGGCAAAAGAAGGATGAAAAAAGTACTGCAACTGGAGAAGTAAAGGTAGTCTCACTTAGAAGCCAACTCAGACATTATGACAGTTGACATTTCTTAGAAATGCATAGTTGACTCCAGATAGATCTAGTTTGAAGGTGTGATCTTATTGTTCTGTTCTGAAGAATCTATTCTCTTTTGTCATATAAATATTCCCATCGAGTTCTCTTACTTGCTGCAATCATTTTAAAAACTTTCCATTGTGTTCTGAAGCTGTTGTGTAGTCAGTAATGGGTAGGATTATCGAGCAGCTTAAAAGTGTTCATTACTTGATGCCCATCATATAGTTTATTTTTTAGGAAAACAGTAATGGAGGCCCTACAGAAATTTTAATATCATTGATATAGACTGATGTTGTGCAAAGACTTAAAACAAAACAAAGGTCTTCAAGACCAGGAAAAGACAGTATATTACTTCTAAAAGATGAAGACGCATTTTTCTGTCTAATAACTTCAGCACTATCTTGTGTTCACTGTGGGGCCTTGAAAACAAGAAACACATCCATGCACATAACTTGTGGTGAGTATGTTACAATTCCATGGCTGGGATATGTTCTTACAACACATGGGCAGTATAGTGTCCACACATTTGAACTGATTTTGTGTACTTTTGTTGTAAATCTTCAATGCCTTCTTCCTTCAACAGCTACCTGTTTTTATATATTTTCTCTTATGTCAGGCTAACATCTGAAGCTTCTGTTTTGGTGGTGTTCAATTATTAATTACCTTTTCTTTTTCTCCTCAGTTTGGAACTAATTTTGTTGGTGCATCTGCTCATTACACGCATCGCTTCTCCTCCAAATCTCATGCACGCATCGCTGGTAGAGCTGGAAGGTAGCTAAGATTTTGAAATCTCTTGTTTTTTTGGCTGTATGACATGCATTCTTTTATGAGTTTATAACCTTCAGTTACAATTTTTTGGCTGCTCTATTGCAGCACGGCCCTTGATTTTGAAATTGGAGGAGGGAGGCGAATATCAGAATTTAGTACTGTAAGGATGATGTATAACATAGGAATTCAGGTGATTGCTGGCTTCTAAGGTCCCTTGTCCTATATGTTTTCAATTAGCCACTTTGCTTCTTGAACTTACCCGTGTCGACTGCTGGTGCAGACTGAATTAATGCTATTTTCTTGTAAGAGTCTTGACCTTGTCAGTTCAATTAGATGTCATATAAGAGATCTCACCATTTTGTTTTTAATTTTCGGTGCAATTATGATGTGGCAAATGCAGTTTCTTTTTCTCGTCTTCTGTTGTCATGATATTGATCATCTTAACCACTTTTCTTCTTGTATAATATTTTGTAGAAAACTTCTACTGTATTGCCTAACATATTTCACGACTACTGATTTTTCCTTGTAGTTTTGACATGTCATTTTCTTCGATCCAATTTTGTGATCTGAATTCCTTCGTGTCTGATGTAGGGCGTCTCTTGGAGGTTTGAGTTGCATCGTGCTGGTCAGAAGTTAATTGTCCCAGTAAGTGGCACTGCTCCCCCTTGTAGGCTCTTCGGGTTTCATATGTTTTGTTTATCTGATAGTGTATAATTGTGGCACCAAGATCAAACTTTCTCAGCGTGATTTTATTTGCTTTGAGTATTCTACTAGCGATCCCTACCAACACATGGAGGTTTTGTTAATATGTTTTTCCCACTGTCATTCTTTGTTCAAGTTTCACTGAGGCTGCTTAATTCTGCAGGTCTTGCTATCAACTGATCTAAATGCATTGTTTGTTACCAGTGCATTTGCTGTTCCTTCAATACTGTATTTTCTACTTCAGGTTCTATTCCTGACCTAGTTCTATTCTTGATATTACAGCTTTACATATGTTGTACTCTTGCTAGTTTACTTTCTCACCTTAACTGTATATGTTCACTAAAGCCTTGCTGTGGCTTCTTATTGTTCAACAGACATATGTTGTAAAGCCTTACTACCTTAAGCGAGAAAATCAGAAAACACTAGAAAAGATGGAAGACTTATCTACACAGGTATCATGAGGTTATTGTGTGTATTCACATTCTAGATGAGGTGGTGCATTATAAATCCATTCCTCAAATTTGGTGGAATAACTCAAATCGTGATTTATCAGCATCAATCCATTCCATTCCACGGACCAAACAAAAAAAAAAAGGAGTGAGAAGACGATGGACTAACTCGTTCCTTAAACCAAACACTCTATTAATGTGTAGTTTTGTTTTGGAACGATCACCCAAATTTGGTTGCCTATAAATGATATGCATATGTACATATAGTAAGTAGCATACCTTTCATCTTTTTAACCAAATCGTGATTTTTCTTGCTTGCAGTATATAGGTTTGCAATAATTCCCTAACTGCTTTGCCATGTTCAAGTGCTTTTTTTTTTTAAAGAATTGGCAAGTAATGAAGATATCATTTTCCTGTATAGCTAACGGAAGCCAGAAAGGCAGCTGAAAAAGCTCAAAAATTACTGGAACCTGTCTCCAATCGTAAGAAGAATAGACAGCTAGAGAACAATGGATTGGTGATAACAAAGGCCCTGTATGGCAGTCGCAAAAAAATCAAAGAGAGTAGTGAGTTGGATGAGATACATAATGACATGGCTTCACAAGTATTTGATGTGACCATCCCACTGAACTTCCTTGTTACTGAGGCAGGCCAGCTCAAGGTACATTCGAGTTACATTGGTGATAATTGTTTTTTATCCAAGATATGAACCTAGTACTCAAGTTCTACCATATTCATAGTTGATTTTGTATGGTACCTGTGCTATCGTTACTGGTAGGTTTCATTGGAAGAGCGATGTAGTAGGGGCATTTGCAGTTCTGCCACTGGTTTTGCATCTGGGTTGCCACTGGTTTAGGGTTTTCTGCAAGATAGCAAATAGTTGCTCTGGTTATTCTACACTGAATTTTCTTCTGTTACCTGCAGCTTCATGACGGGATAAAGAAGTCTGGAATAATGGGTTTCTACGATCCTTGTCCTGGAGACTCGAAGCTGTTAGTTATCGAGTACACGTTTCATGGTCGTAAATACAAGGTAGAGAATGCTGTAACATTCCATACGTACAAACGTACCGTCTTGGCGCCAAAAAAAAAAAAAAAATGGGGGCAAATTTTCTTGACTGCTTGGTTTGTTGACAGGTCATGGTGGATGACTATGAGGCGCTGTTGATACCACAGGATATCCATCAACTTTAAACTCCTGATGTAAAGCCGCATCAAAACAGTTTTGGGTCACCATAGCTGATAGCTTTTTGTTCTTTGTGTGTTGATGATCTCTCTCTGTTTTTCGGGCATTCCTTAATGCGCCCCGTATATTGTATGCACATATGGATTTGCTCATTTGCACCACCTCGAGGACATGCACATCCACAGCAGCTAATAATTTGGAGCCAGTCATTTTCCAAAAAGAAAAGTACGGTAAGTAAAGATGATACGTCATGCTTGCTTCTGAACATGGCGAAAGTGCCTGGGCATACAGCATCCCAGGATGTCTCTAGGGCTGGCCGGTGGATGGACCTGCCTAGAAGAGCGGCCCAAGGCCACGCTGCCAAGCAATTGCCAGGTTTAGAAGCAAACAGCACTTGTAACTTCTAAAAAGGTCAGTAGAAAGACCCTTCCGACGACTCTGTCCGTCCAAGTGCTCGTGATCATGGGGCTGCCTGGCCTTGGCAGAAGGACGGAGGTCTCTCGGTGAGGGCTTGGTTTCTGGCCGAGAAGGATGGCGGCGGAATCTTTTCGGGGAGACGCGAAGGACGTGGACGCCCTGAGATGGAGCAACCTCTGCGGACCTTGCGACTAAATGAGGCAGAAAAGGACGGAGTTGTGCTGGGCAAAGAGGGTGAAGTGGCTGGCAGCGAAGCAGTTCAGCGAGCAATCGTTCAGCTTGTTCTTTTCGATCAATCAGCGCTTATTTTTAGCCACGAAATAGTATTTTTTTCTTACATAATAAATCAGTACGAGTCGAAATCAGCGCTTATTTTCAGTCAAGAACAGGCTTGTTGTTCTCAACCGACGATGCGGGCGGGCAGTGTGGGACACGGCGAGGGAAGTCTCTTTCCGCGCCATTGGGAAGAATTTGTTCCTGATACAGGCTTTCTGATACAGCGTGGGAGACTGGAGGCTTGGGCCGAAGGGAAGTCGGGCAAGTCTAATGTTGGTGCTCAGGAGAAAGAATGGACCGAGCTATGGAGGACCAAGGTTCCCTCGAAGATTCGGATTTTCTTGTGGCGCTTGGCCAGACATTCTATTCCTACAGGAGATGTGCGTCGGCGTCGCCATCGGAGTATTGCCGCGGATGCACGATGTGGTCTGTGCGGAGCAGCCGATTCAGCTAAGTGTGTGTGGGCTCTTGAGAACGAGAGCATCGTTGAGTTTATGAGCCAGCATCACTTAACGGACGCTCTTGCTTGGTTAGCAGAGATCATGAGCTCACTTTTAAGCATGCGGATATTACGCGGGTGGCTGTCCACCTATGGGCATTGGGCAATATAGTATCCGCGACGCCTGGCGAATGGCGATCCACGAGAACCAGTTTCAGAGCCTGCTCTCAACACGCTCTTTTGGTTTTCCGCCTATGGGCAATATGGACCAATTGTCCGGGAGATAAATATAAGGAGGGGTTTCAACAGAGCAGATTTCCTTTGGTTTTTTGAGCCTCCGGATGGAATTTGCTGAATAAATAAAATCAGTGCTCCTCTCTCTCTCTCTCTCAAAAAAAAAAAAAAAAACAAACATCACTTTGTCTTGCATACGGCTCAGCGTGGGTCGGTGTTGGATTCTCCGACCAGCGTCTTCGTGTCCATTTATACTAGCACGTACTAGTAGTACTCCAGTTCATTTGTTTAGTGCTACTGTATTGCCAACCACATGATGAAACACAACTAAGACAAACCGTGCCAGGAAGGCCGGCAGCTCCTGGCCTCCCGTCCTGCGGCCTGTTGCGTGTCACCAACCGTGCCAGCGGCGAACAAACATGGCTCGACGCGCTTGTGCTGCCTGCCGGAGCCGTGCCCCTGGTTGGTTCTTGTCTGTCTCGCACGGTTGGTTCGAGAGGTTGGGAACACTGGCTCCCTGAGGCTCCGCTGCTGCCCCGCTGTCCGGAGAGGCTGAGACCGCTGGAGCACTTGCCACCGCGTGTGCTCACATAACGGACATGCTGCTCCTGCTGCTGCAGAGAAAGCCAAGGACGTGATGATCAAGCCTGCATCCGCGTTAGCGTCCATGTCCATAGCAGCTGTGACCTTTCACCGCCGGTATGGTTTCTTGAGTGAAGAAGAAGATGCCTTTCCGGCGATTGATGAGTTGGGGTTTTAAGCAAGTACGTACGTATATACTACTGCTACTAGTCTAGTAGAAGCAGCTTAGTAACGAAGGCAACAAAAGTTCAAAAGCTGGTGAAGTTTTAGTGGTGGCAGCGAGTGATACATATAGCTCAATAGTTTTATCCTCCGTATTGTATTTAATAAAGTGGCAGGTTGCCTTTATAACCTTGTTAATTTGGCCAATTCGGCATCGCATTGTAGTATACTACTGGATCCGGATCCCAAGAGATCTTATGCAGCTTGGTGTTTGACACTTACTAATTATTGCTACATGAGTTCCAGCTAGCGCAGACCCATGTCGCCACAAGCTGAATCACAAAGCCGTGAAACGTTGCAGCTCGTCGAGCACCGGGTCTTCTAAAGTCGTGAAACGGAGCAAAGTAGGCGCTGCACCAAACTTGTGTCCAACCACTCGGAAATGGAAGCAATGATGATGCATGGCAGAGCAGAACAGAACCCCGGCTCTCTGTCTCGCAGTAGAATCTGCTACAAGTAGAGTGGGAGGAAAAAGAAAAGCTCGACTACTATGCCAGTTCGCGCAAAAACTTCTCCGGGGCGAACCTTCACCGCATGAATAGCTTTTCTACGGCAAGTTTTGATTTCGCGTCGGCATGGACGGATGGACCACAGGTTCAAGAATTTTTTTTTTCCCCTCTCGGGATGCTTACTCTGCAGGAACGAGAAATATTTCCTAAACTTAGAGACATGGCGCTGTCCGTCCTAGAAAGAATAACATTTTTAACTTCTAAACTTTTTGTTTGACCATTTATCTTATTTAAAAAATTTTATATATTTATTATTTATTTTAAAAACTGAATTAGATGAATAGTTAAATGAGGAATCTCAAGAAAAAACATCTGTTAATTTAGATCTCGCAATGTCATAATCTAAAGCGGAGGGAGCAAAAAGGTGCGTCCCATGTTATACGTGGACAATTTTTTTTGTCAGATGTTCTTCCGTTTTAACAGTGTTTCTCTCACAACAACCAGTCAGCCAGCCGAATAGAGCTTGAGGAATTATTCCCTCCTTTTCATTAGTATACATAAACTTTCATAGTTCATAGATTAAAGTTGAGCCCAACATGAAAAGTTTGAGGACTGAAATGGTCACTTTAATAGTTCTATGAAACTAAACGTGACATGAAAAATATAAAGACTAAAACAACCATTTTGGAATAAGTTTACGAATGGAATTGAATATCAGATGATACAGTTCAATGATCAACACGACAATTTTACCATCTTCTTTTGCAGCACTTCATCTAGAAAAGCATTCCAAGGAAAATGTATGTGGCTGCCAGAACAATGCAAACGATGTTTCTTTTTCTCACTATACCCATGCCGGCACGCTCACAGCTCACGTGGTACTCCAGCATAACACGGCCACTCGAAGTAAAGTGGCTGGAAAAGGATCCCTTGTAAGTGAAGATCCGGTGCAGTTCTTGGTGTGCACATGATCTTTTACTCCGTAATTACTTCCATAAGGTAGCACGGAACGAACTCTGTAGCCACAAACGCGCGATGAAAAGCTGCCGCCGAACTAGATCACGGGAGAGCTCCCCCAGCTACGGTACCTCTTTCAAAACGCGTGTTCGGACTGGACTGGGACAGTGGGACGGTGGACTGGACTACAGGACTAGCGAGTGGTTTGCTTGGGTTTGGATGCTCGTCATCCAGCTACGCCACAGACCAGCGGCAGCAGCAGTGCAGCAGTGGGTCCTTGGCTGCAGCCTGCAACCGCTTTGACATCGACAACGGTCAAATGCAGGCGGCCCCGCCGTTCCTGGAAAGGTGTTGCCGTAGCCGCACGCGCTGCCCGTGACAGGCGCCCGCATCCGCATCCGCATCCGCATCCGATCCTCCCCAGGACGATCTCCCCCGATGCCGACGTCCTCCCGTCCAACCGCCCAACCGATCCAACGATACTACAAGCAGGGCAGCGCCAATTCGCCATCGCATCCGTCGCAGCAGAATCCCGTCAACACCCAGCTCACCATCTCCCTACTCATCAATCAGAATCAGATTCTCATTCATGTGCCAGCTGGATCGGACACACACGAGACCTTGGTCCCTCCCCTACTCCTACTAGCTTCAATCTCATTCTATTGCTAGCTCACATCACTGCTAATATACTATATACCAACCCCACATCACATTGTTCTCGTCTCGCACACAAAGCTCAAAAGCTCAACTCTGGAGCAAAGCAGAGAGACGGAGCTTTGCTTTGTTTGCCACCTTTGCAACAACAACTGTGCTGTGCCAATGGCGAGCCGCTGCGGCTCCTTGTCATTGCCGTGGCTGCTCTTCCTGGTGGCCCGCCTTGGCGACGCTGCGGCTGCGACGGCCATGCCCAGGCCGCTGCTGGGCATCGCGGAGCCGCCGGCCGCCGCGCCGGGCACGGCAGCGGGGCCCGCCAGGGGAGGCGGCAGGCCCGACCGTTCCGAGGCCGGCGCGGAGGTGATCCTCGCCGGGTTCGCGGCCGCGGTGATGGTCACCATCTTCTGCTATATCAGGGCCACCAGGAAAAACCGCACCAGCAGCAGCGATATGGAAGTGGGAATGGGAGGGAAGCAGAGAGCTTGGGCGGATTGGTCGTCGTAGGATCTCTTTTTTTTCAGTTCAGAGTTCAGAGTTTTAGAGGCTTCTAAAGGGGATGAGATGAGAAGACGGTAGAGATAGTAGTACTCCATCGCAGCTAGCAGCTGTTTTCAGGTTCGTCAGATCAGTCCACACATGACAAGACTGATCTGTGGTGTGTATTGTCATGTACTAAGTATTGTCTGATGAAATCAGGTGATATGTCGGAGGAGAAAATAGAAGGTTGAAAGAAGCATCAGGGATTGGTTACTCCAGAGTGCTCTAGCGCAATCTGTCTTTTATGCTTTCTGACTGCTGTGCTCTGATCGAATGACGAACTATATATCCACACTTGTTCATCACCTGGCCCATCAATCCATCATCGCGTCGACGATGCTGACAAGGCCGAAGGTGAAGCCTGTGCAGTGTGCACAGCACAAGGTGGAGTATATTTGCAGGTTGTGAACTTGTGCGTGTTTTTTTTTTTTATAGGATGAGATGTGTACCTTTGAATGACTGAGGACTGAGATCTACTTGTGCATACGCAAGTATATGCATTAATGTATCAGTGCATTAGGGTAGAGATTGATGATCAAATAATACAAATTTTTGTAAAATATTTTAGAGCTTTTCATAAGTAAAAAATCATTAGAATATCAGTCAGAGGCAAAGTTATTATACCTAAAATACGAAATGTTACTATGCTGAAATCTGCAAGTAACCAACCGGTCTGCTCCTCACAAAAAACGAACTGGTTGATGATAATTCCGTTGTTCACATATTTTTGAACATGGGGGTTTAGAACTTAGAAAAGGACAGAGTGATCCAGTTTTCAAATAACAAAAGGACATCGAACACACTAGACCACTAGTGTTTGCAGAGGATAATCCGATCCTTCCTATGAGAACAAAAATTGTGATCACTGCTTGGAGCAACGACGAGTTTTCGTTGGTGGATGTAATTACGTATACCCTTCCATGGGTTCATTTGCTGGAGTTGCTGAAGAGTGCTAAATCAAGGCGCTTAGCAACAAACCTTAGGACATAGGAGTGACTAGTGAAATAGAGTGGTTCTAGAAGAGAGTGTATTTGTGTACTTGATCGAGTTGCTACTGATTAAAGGAGTGGACCACGCTTGTACGTCAATGGCTCAGGCTACCTCAATGGCTCAATCGGAGGCCAGGTAGTCTTAGCCTGGAGTAGTGGTGAAAACTAAAATCAATTATGTTACCCTTCAAACCTCTTTAATTCAACAAAATGAACTAACTTTTCAAAACCTCCCATATTTTTAAGAAGCTAGTTCATTTCTTTAAACTAATGAGGTTCATAGGTTAACCTTAAGTGCATCTATTAACACCTTTGGCCTGGCGTGCCCTGGTCTCTAATGCATGTAACAATACTTCGTTCAACTACAACAATAACTCTACTCGGAACATGATGCTTTTTTATGGCAATGTTGGACAAAAGTTTGCGCCTGCAACTGTGGAGCTATCAAACGCGGAGGGAGAGGCTGCTATCAAACCGTCGCAAATTGGCAATTCGCTGAAAAGAAATGTTTGCGGAGAAGAAACGTTCATTTCGATTTATGCTGATTTGCTGTGACTGTTCTATAGCTGAAAAAAAATAAAATCCGGTGATTGGTCAAATGAAAGGCAAAGAGGGACGGACGCTGCTGTACCATGCCGTCCGCAACGCGTCTTCTGATCGTGCCAGCGTACGTGGCCTGCTTCTGTGCTTAGGTTGCAATTGCAAAGAGGAACGGACGCTGCTGTACCATGCCGTCCGCAACGCGTCTTCTGATCGTACCAGCGTACGTGGCCTGCTTCGGTGCTTAGGCGAAACAGATGTACTATAAATTAGAATTGTAACTAGTTACATCAACGTTACGTATATGTATAGAGTATTAAATGTAAACAAAATGTTTGTATGTTTGTACTTTTTACATGTACATCACGAGACGAATCTTTTAAGTCTAGTTAGGACATGATTGAACAAAAGTTGTCAAATACAAACGAACATGCTACAGTAAAGAATTATAACTGTAACTGAGATCTAAACCGGGCCTTGGTACTCTCTCTCGGTCCGGTCCGCCACCAACCAAACACGGACACGGAGCCGCTCTGATGACACTGGTCAAATGGCTCTGATGGCACTGGTCAAATGGGGCTCGTGAAAAACAGTGCTGGACTGCTGGCGCTGCACTGGACTACTGGAGCAACCCCTCAGTTCCTGGAGTAATACCGGCATCTGCTCTGCAAGTAGTATGGACAATGAAAACTACTTTCGTTTCTATATTTGTTTTTATGGAAACGGAAGAAAATGTGGGTTTTAAAACGAAAACAGAATATACAGATGTACAGAAATGAATAAATACGGATAGAGATCCGGAAAATTCGAGTTACAATAATAAGATTAAATATTTTTTAAGGATTTATAACAAAGTCACTAAAATAATATACACATACGGAGTTATTCGGTTAAATATTCACTATCATGATATGTATTAACATATTAACATGTATAATTGATGATTAGTAGTCTGGTAAACATATAAACTTTTAGATATATATTGAGAACTGGGATAAAAATTGAAATAAATATGGGTCAATCCCGCATAAAAATAGGATTCTGCGGAAACGGATGGAAAAACCTCTCTATCAGATTCGTAAATATGGAAACGGGATCTACAAACACGAAAATGGACTGGGACAAAAGTACAAAACACAACGAGTGGAAACATAATTTTTTTTCGTTCGTTTTCAACCGTATCTGCAACGATGCAGCAGGCAGGAGTGCAGGACAACGGCTCCACTCCCGTATGGTGAAACCTTCCCCGGACAGATCGTTCCTCTCTGGATGCAGCATGCGAGTCTGGGTACTCCCCCGCATTGTCTATTGATGACTCATTGCAGTGGGTTAGAGATGAGCAGCAATCGGTTTGTTTAAGGTTTAGTGCAATTTCATTCGCGTCAGGCCGTCAGCTGAAACGGCACAACCAATGCAAACATTCTCAATGAAACACAGCTCTCCTGAGTTTTTTTCTTAAAAAAAAATACAAACATTCTCCTATCCTCGCACTCCAGGGCAAGATCATAAACCTTTTGTGCCTACAACCACTCAAGGCAAAGGTGTAGTAGCACAGTGGTAAAGAAATGAGAAATCACACACGCTGTGCCTACACACATCCATGCCCGAGGACAGCGTCCCCCAGGTCCAGCCCTCCCCAAGACAATCTTCCCCGATCCCGACCTCCTCCGTCAACCAAACCAAGTACTCCAACCAATCCAGCAGTAGCAGGGGAGCGTCGCATCACGGCGTAGCAGAATCCCGATGATACCCAGCTCACCGTTGTCCGTCCCTCGCCTCGATTCTCTCTCGTGTGCCAGCCAGGCGCAAGACCACGGTCGGACCCCCTTGCTTCCTCCCTCCCGTCCGTCCCGACCATATATATCCACCCCAACAGGCCAACACCATAGTCTACCTCCACCCTCCTCACAACTCTGGAGCAAGCTCAGAGACACCTCTAGAACGGAGGAACAGAGCAGTTGCGAGCTGCTTGTTGCAGGATTGCAGCAGCACAGCAGTACAATGGCTAGCTGCCGCAGTTTCTTGCCAGTGCCAAGGCTGCTCCTCCTGCTCCTGGTGGCGGTTCTTGGCGCTGTTCTTCACGGCGAGGGTGCGATGGCCATCAGGCCGCTGGTGCTGGGCATCGCCGAGCCACCGGCCTCGCCAGGCGCTGCGGCGGCCGGACCGGGACCGGGACCGGGGCCTGCCGCGCTGATGACCGGCGAAGGCGGCAGGCCCGACCGTTCTGAGGCCGGCGCCGAGGTGATCCTCGCCGGGTTCGCGGCAGCGGTGATCGTCGTCATCTTCTGCTATATCAGGGTCACCAGGGAGAGCAGCAGCAGCAGTGTGGGAGTGGGAGAGAAGCACGAAAGCTTGGGAGGTTTCTAAGCTTTGTCTAGTGCATAGATGTGCCAGCGACTTGCAAAAAGAAGATAGATAGATGTAGCAGCAAGTACTTGTAAAGAAGATGAGATGAGAGGGTTGATATATATAGCGGCTAGCTGTTTCAGGTTCGTCAGTTCACCGATCTGTGGTCCCTCCTGTACTGTACATATCTGTTAGAGATGAGGTGAGATGTAGGGAGAATATCACAAGAAACATTAAGTTTGGTGATTTCTTGGGAACATTCTGTGCGTAATCTACCGGGCATTATGTCTGAGCGAAATCTGCAACAGAATTTGCTCCGGACTAATCTGCTCCTGTGGTTTCTGGCCGGTAGTAGTGCATTAGTCTATCTGTCTACGAACCATGAAGTATGCAGAGTTTGCTATTCAGTTGGCCCATCACTCGTCAATTCGTCATTATATATGTGACCACGCTCACGCATGGTGCTTGGTCTGAGAAATCTAAAGTCTTCTTGATTATCCTATGAATTTTGATGGGACGAAGAACTTATGGTCGTCAACTAATAACCATTTGCTGAACATGAATGAAAAATACACTTTGTCAACTAAATAACCATTGCTCTCCTAAATCAGCAATGCATTGTCTTGCCATGACAAGCCCCAAGACAAACTAGCTTCTCGACCAGACAGCTCTCTTTTCATTTGCTAACTATCACCCTATTCGGCGCTGATTTTGGTACATTACTTTACTTCATTCATGTTGCCAAGATCTTCAGTCATGCATCTCAGTACCAAGTTACCAATGCAACATCGACAGAAATATTCTCACATTGACATTGTTCACCATCTTTCGCTAAACTAAGTCGACCTCCTAACAAATGTTCCAACCTTTCCGCTGATCTTTTTTTTTCTTTCTGAGAACACGATTTCACGTGTATTTCATTAAGAAAAATTTAGGTGTCAGAAAGAACGGCTTAGAAGAATCACGAACAAGAAGCGGAGGCTTCCCACCCATTCCCCCAATGGTAAATACTAGTAGAAGGCGCGCGCCCTCGCGCGCGTCGATGTGCACAGGAACATTTTTCTTGCAGCGCATATTTTGTATCTTTAGTTGGGAGATTGTATTAATCTAAACTACTGTATTTATAATGCAAACTGGAACACAATAGTAATAAATAAACAAACTCTGCCTAGACAGCTAACAAAACATGTGCATAGACCGGTGGCATGGCCAAACTGACAATACTGGGATAATAATATGGACATATATGATACTGTATATGATACAGAACACATCGAAGAGCTACACAGTGAAAGATGGTATAATAATTTACTGGATGGCAGCCCCCACTGGTAAGGCCCTAACTTTCTTCTGGACAACCTTAGAGAATGGCTTCACTTACTCTCCTTGGGTTCAGAATATGGCGAGGGCGACTCAACGAAAGGCCTCCATCAAGAATATTCCAATGTACATATTTCATGGAGATCAGGTTGTACCACAGATGAAATGTGTAGTCTTGAATCATAAACAAAAGAAAAATGGGTAGGTTTGCGGGTGAGGCTATCTTGTTTTTTCGTCTTGAAACTTATTACAGATGAACCAGGGGTTTACATTGACTACTTAAAAGGCATGCATGGATATAAAATAAAAAGATTGTTAGTTTAATAAGTGTGGGCACAGAGTCTTGCACATAAATAACTTTCAGATAAGTGGATGCTCATTCTGTGTATAATGCCTTCTGATAATGTGGACAGAAAATAGGGAAGAATACAGTCAGGTCACCAACCTGCAAAATATTTAACGTTGAGTTGCAACATATTTTTCTTCATGGCAAAATATTGGAATTATATAAATACAGAGATGGCTGAGGGAGTGCGTCGAGAGAAGAAAATGCAAAACTATCATATATCATATAATATGGGGCAAGAGAAAAGTTCAAAATAAATTTATACATAGTAGACCATTATGTGGAGGTGGTGAAGCAAGGCAGGTAGGTGCTGCACAGAGATGCTAGGTGTACCATGGAAACACTTATTTGAGTGCCAATGTGAAAGGTATATACATCTTCAATATAGCCCCTATTTAGTATATAAGTCTGCTACGTAGAGCAGAGCAAAAATTATGATACTAAGTTTTTCTGTGAAAGAGTGCTAAAGCAATCCAACTAAGAATGCAGTATCCATGTGGCAGGTAGGACAGATCTTAGCACTGGCCGACCTATTGGAGTGTAATTTATGGCAGCACAAATTAATGAGCATAAATTCAGAGAGAAAATATATAGGCACAGTAGATCACCAGCACATGTAGCATCAGCTCTCAACATGGAGATGTCTCTCAAACTGAAACAGAGGCACCCATTGCAGCCACCCAAACCATGAATCTTTGCTGAGTAAATACATCATTAGCAATGGGGTGTGCTCAGCAATATAACAGGCAACAAATTAAGTGAAGTAAAGACATCATCGACAATGGACCTATGCTCAGTAACAAATGAAGAAATTGTAGCAGCTAATAAAAATAAAAACGAAACAACACACGCAAAAGAGAACTGCTAAACCATAATGACATTGTCATCACAAAACAAATGCAAATAGCAAGAATCATGTAAGAATGAAATAATTGATCACCATTGCACAATTCCATTGTCTCAGTCTAAAAAAACCATCATTGCACCATCGCAAAGCCTCAGTAGATAACATAACATGAACAATGAAACAATTAATCACCATCGTACAACGAAGCATATCAGTTCTGCACATTGTCTGCACATTTAAAAACAATATGGTAGGGGAGGGAGAGAGTGCACCTCGACCACGCGCAACGGCCCAGACGTGCTGATGTGGGGCTCCTCCAGCGATAAAAGCTGGCAAGCCAGATCCACACACGTACCCAGCCCTGGCGATGGCAACGAGACCAGGCACAGAACAAAAAGGTCTTTTCCAGCACACACACAAGCGTGGAGAGCTGACTCATGCCACAACGACGAGGAAGGAGGGGAACTTGCAAGCAACACCTCTCTAAGTGCTGACGATAAAGTAAAGCACCTATCAGGTGGGGAAGGAAAAATGCAAACCTGATCAAGTATAAGGCAAGCAATGGCACCTGATGGCCCACTGTTTGTCACTAACTTGCTGAAATACATGTACGTACAAATAGAGGCCTTTTATCAAACATCAGTGCCACAGAAAGTTAGGTACACCGCATACTTATAATTACTCTTGAAGGTCAGAAAAAGCTTACCAGCCATGTAAAGTTGGCCCCACAAGGTCTAGGGCCAAAAATGTGAATACAAATGTTCTTCTCAAATCAAGCTCTGGAACTCAGTCAATAACAAGCTGGAACAGAGAGAAGACTAAAATTAGAACTACACATGCAGGTCTTTATGTAGCAAGTAGGGACTGAAACAATTCAGTTATCCATCAAGACCAGTTTTCAATATGCAAAAAAAAAAAAGCATGTTGGTAACCAACACAACATAGGTAAAAGGAACATACTGCCACTGAGTACAACAAACTATCACCGAAAAAACTATACATCTGACCCATGTATGTAGGATGTAAAAGAAACGGGAAAGATTTCCTGTCCATCACCAAAAAATGCATAACTGCAAGCTTTAAATGGAAAACATAAGATGACGCAATCCAAGAAATTATTGGCACAAATTATGCATTTCATAATATGGCATTTGTTTAGATGCAGAGAACTGCACTAATCATCAGTGCAAGTAATGAAAAGCCTCACATGGATATCTATGGATTAAAACATATATTTTACAGTCACCTGTAATGCTCTAGACTAAAAACAACAATTCTTACTGACACCATCTTTGTTAGGAGAGTAACTGCTACCACTCATTTTTTTAATCTGTAGCAGAGGCACATCAACTAATAAGTTGAACTGCCACCAATTTGTAAATTATCTGTAACGCTCTGTATAATTTAGTAAGGCACATTTGAAATCACAGTAGTACGTTACAAAGAATAAATGACAGGAGGCTTACTTCCATTAGTGTTTGCAAGAGCTTGTGGTTGGGACCAGGAGGGGGTTAGGGGAGCATCAGTAAGTGTGCCTCCTGAAGCTGTTCCTGGATAAGGGGAGCAGCAGGCAGAAGGAGCAGCAGTACCTCCACGAGCCGAAGCTGGAGAAAGAACCTTGAACTGAAGTAAGCCAAAAGTGGGAGAGCAAAAGCTCCTGGTCGTACCTGTGATGAGAGAAGCAAAAGCGAAAACCAGGGACAGGGAACAATTGCAGGGGCTCGAGGAAAAACAAAAATCCATGTGAAAAATCCAAAGATGACACCAGGAATTTAGCAAGCCACTAAAACCATCACCGTCAGAATAAAGCGGATCTACCAAGGCCAATGGAATTAACAGCGAAAAAACCTAACCACCGGCAACCAGCCACGCGGACGGCGGCTGACCTCGCATCCTGTCTCCTGCACGTATAGGGCGGGGGGCAGCCGGACCCGACCACACAAGCAAGGGATTGGAGCATGCAGGCAGTGGATCTAGCCACGGAGTCATTGGTGTGGCAATCGGCCAGAGCCGAGATAGAGAGAGTGAGGAGAGAGGAGCAGAGGAGAGGCGTCGAGGGCTCGGAGTGGCCGCCGGTGGGCCGGCGGCGGCGGCGGCGCCATCGACCGGCGGGGATGCGGCCATGGCAGTTTCCTGCGCGACCGCAGAGGCCGGGCGGCCAGCCTGGGCCAAGGCAGCGGCGGTCAGCCAGCGGGGTTCGCGCCCTGCGAGGAAAGGGAAGGGAAGGTGTGGAGAGTGAGTGAGTGAGAGAGAGAGCACCTGTGCCGCGGGGGTGGGGCATCTCTGCCGCCAACCGCGCCGGTGGCAAGCGAGCTCGCCTAGCCGCCGTGCCACCACGTTGGGTGCCGTCGGGTGCCGTACCGGCGCGACTGGAGGAGACGCTAGCAGTGCGGCACTACCGCAACACCACGCCGGGCCCGCGCCACTACGGGAAGAGAGGAAGAAAAGAGTATATATCTAGGGTGGAGCCGACCGCGCCGTGCCATGGTGAGGGGGTGGGACGGACCCACGCCGCCGGCTGCGCAGGGGAGCTCGCTGCCTGGCGCCGCCACGGTCGGCGAGGGAAGGGAAGGCAAGGCGGCCGTGAGGGCACGCCGAGCCCGCGCCGCCGCTCCCGCCGCGCCTGGGGGATCGGCACGCGCCGCCGGCGCCGTGGGGGGCGCGGCAACCCCGCGCCGCCGCGCCGCCGTCGCGCTCGCCCAGGAAGCTGGCCGTGGGGGCACGCCGGCCCCGCGCTGCCGCACAGCCGCGCCGGGAGGGGGGCCTCGCCCCACTGCGCCTGCACCACCATGGGATGAGGGAGAGAGGAAGAGTAGATCTAGGCTTAGGGAGGAGCGCCACCACCGAGAAAGAGGAGGGAAGGGAGGGAGCCGCGAGTGGAGAGGGAGAGGGGCTGGGGACAGCCCGCGCGGCGCCGGCGGCCGCGACCATGCGCCGCGCCGAGTTTGAGTGAGGGGAGGCGGAGGAGGCGACGAGAACCGTCGATAAGAAGACGGGATTGGCAACCGGAATATTTTGCATGTAAAAAAAATATAGGCCCGCGCGAAACTGTAGGACAACAGTGCGATGAGAGACGCTGAACCGCTGATGGGAAGGATCGGATGACGGCTAGAATTTCAGGTGACGTGGACGGGCTGAACGGCAGGCTAGCATTGCCGCCTTGTATCGGTTAATTCTTAACCATCACCCACAGGCAATAGGGCTTGCTTGATTGCTGGACCAGCACTCAGCGGCTCCCCCATCACCATCAATCCATCAATGTCACTGTGCATGTGGCCTGGACCTCTAGTACGAACGAGCATTGCTCTTCACTCTGCCGGCCAAGACGAAGCCGATCAGAGCATGAACTCGAGGGGGACACGGCGCCGCTCGTTGAATGCTCGCCGGCCGGTACCACCACCCAGTGCGCCGATCGAGGACGGCGCGCACGCGTCTTCCCGGGTCCCGGGCAGCCATTTTGGTCCGGTGCACTGCTCCTCAAGCATCCGTTTCAATGCAAAGGGCCAGCGCGGCGCCATCATAAACAGGACTTTTAATCGCCGTGGTCAGCCTAGTGCTAGCTAGCTTACTGTGACACGCCTGGCACGATGTAGTATTGGCAAAAAAAATATGAAGGTGGAATAGTCAAATTCGTCCTTAAACTATCATTGAAAGCTCAGTTTAGTCTCTCAACTATGAAAACGGTCGTTTTAGTCTTCAAACTTTCACAGCCGGCTCAATTTCGTCCCTAAACTATGAAAACGACCGTTCTCGTCCTCAAACTTTCACAGCCGGCTCAATTTCGTCCTTAAACTATGAAAACGGCTGTTCTTATCCTCAAACTTTCGCAGCCGGCTTAATTTCATCTCTGGTCCGATGTGGAACGCCACGCTGGCTCGTCCCGTCATCGCCTAGTCAGGTAGAATCAGTTTTTGAAAGTCTGCAACTGATTTATTCTTATTCCAACTGGTTGCAACTAGTTATAACTCTTCAATACAACATTGATGAAGATAATTTTTAATTGTAGATCTCAATAAAATCTACAAATTTTTAGTTTCAACTTTTTTTATTTAAGGATGTTAAGATGCTCAAAAAGTTAATATAAAATTTTAGCACCATAATAATTACCTGCTGCTGCTTGTAATTAATATAAAAGTTAATATAAAATTTTAGCACCATAATATGAACTTTTTGAGTATCTTAATGTCCTCAAATAAAAAAACATTAAAAGTAGAAAGTTGTTATAAAAAAATCATCTTCATCCCATTTTGTATTGAAGAGTTACAACTATTTGCGACAAGTTGGAATAAGAATAAATCAGTTACAGTCTTTCGAAAACTGATTCCAGCTGCCTGGGTGATGACGAGACAAGCCAGCGTGGCGCTCCACATCGGACCAGAGACGAAATTGAGCCGGCTGCGAAAGTTTGAGGATGAGAACGGTCGTTTTCATAGTTTAAGGACGAAATTGACCCGGCTGCGAAAGTTTGAGGACGAGAACGGTCGTTTTCATAGTTTAGGGACGAAATTCAGCCGGCTGTGAAAGTTTGAGGACTAAAATGGCCGTTTTTATAGTTCAGGGACTAAACTGAGCTTTCGACGATAGTTCAAGGACGAATTTAACTGTTCCGCCAAATATGAAATATGAATGCTTCAGCTGTGGAACGCGCATTCATTCATTGCTAAGGTTAGCAGTGAAGTAGAACTCATATAATGCAAGAAACGGATTAATAGGATAAACTATTAATAACTGTATTTAGTCATTCATGCAAGGAAAGATGAAGATTAAGAACATGTTAAGTTTAACCATAAAAACTTTACATCCATCACATCGAATGTTTAAGCACATATATGAAGTATCAAATCTAGACGAAAAATAACTAATTACAGAGATTACATGTAAATTACGAAACGAATGTTTTAAGCTATGATTTGGCGATATTGTGCTACATTATGTGACACGTAAAAAATTTACGCCCCGAATTTAAACACCCCTAAGAAGAAGACATCCAACGAAAGGATAAATATTCATGGAAGCAAATAAAATTTTAACCAGTTACGCAATAAGAAAACTAATTGTTATCTAATCTTATCTTATAAAGCAAAACCATATTAGAGTTCAATCTCAACATGAAAGCCATCCACCTTATTGTCTATCATAAGATGGATTTATAGCAACGCGCGGGTAATGCTTCTAATTACTTGAAAAGGTTAGAGTTTTCAAGATATATATTTTATTTCATTTTTGGAACTTCAATTACATTTTAAACCAAAATATCTACTATTGATATAAAAAGATATAAAGAGTCTTTTAGAGTTGCGGTGTTGCTTTTTTTTGTCAACAAGTTCGATGGGAAGGATAAAGAAAAGACCAAAAAGTATGCACCTGCATAAAATTTTAACCTGTAATTTTTTTCGAACTTCACGAGGAGATTGCAAAGTAAAGTTTCTGGAGTACCCTTTGGGAGCTCTAAAAAATGTGAAGTTGATCTTCAAATCCATTTTTGCTCGAACATGTTTGTGGAGTCAACATGTTTGGCTAGCAAAGCTGAACGTAGAGTTACCTTGCAAAAAAGTTGAAAGCACCCTCTGTTCGGCTGGCTGGTACGGTACGGCTGACTGGCTGATTGTTCTGAGAGAAAAACACTGCTGAATATCTGGCTGGTGCTGGCTGAACCAGCCAGCCGAACAGAGCCTCAGAGTTCCAAACAAGTCTACCAAATATCCTACCTTCTCAACACTCAAAACCGTTTAAATTACCTCCATATCTGGTTAAAAGTGGTTTTCAATGCAATTTTTTTCACCCTTTTGAAGTTAAAAAATTTGATAAATACCAATTAAAAGTCTTTAATATTTTAAAACTCACAAGGAAAAAATCACAAGTAGATTGAAACAAAAAAAATTAGAACTAGTAAAAATATTTAGAAGCTTCCAAGAAATGGATTTAGCTCTAGCAAAATGAAATATATTAATAAAAACCCAAAACGTGTAAACTGATGTATAAATGTGTTTTAGAAACTTCCCATAGCAAAATTTGAAGATGCAACCAACAAAAATCTAGCTTGCATTTAAAGTGGCCTAGGCTTCAAATCAGACGGGCCAGTGATGGGCCCTTTTCACTATCTTCTTGCTGTTTTCTAATTGTTGAGAAATTTGAGAATATACTACTGCTACTGTGCGCGGTTGGCCCACACGAAGTGAAAAATATGCTCCGGCTGGATGTTTCTATGCAAGTCGTGCTGGACGGATGGATGCCTGCTGGTTCATACGGAATTAATGTGGACCCAGATTTCGATTCTATGTACTCTTATATTTTTGATTGACGACACACTACTAGAGCCTAATGGTTTGTTCTTTTAATCAATCAACGCTTATTTTTAACCACGAAATAATATTTTTCTCTTACAATAAATTAACACGAGTGAAATCAGCATTAATAACTGATACTAGTAACCTGAGTGCCTGACTGCAATGCAACATGAGAAACCATGTGGGATTTGACGGTTTGGAAAAAAAGAGTCCAAGACCCCACAAAGTGCTCGCTTGACACCTTTGACATATATAATGGGGTGTTTAGATGTGTAAAGTTTTGGGATTTTGACACTGTAGCAGTGAGGAATCTTTTTTAATAAGTGTCCAATCATGGCCCAAGTAGACTCAAAAGATTCGTCACGTGATTTACAGGCAAACTATGTAAACATGCAAAAAATTCGTCTACATTTAGTACTTCATGCATGTGCCGTAAAATTAATGTGACGGAAGTTTCGAAATTTTGGAGGAGATCTAAACACCCCCAACATATACATCATGTATGAACACCCGGCTCTTCTTGTCTCACCCTCTTGAGGCTCTGTTCGGTGAAGCTGAAAAGTGCTGAAAGTGCTGTAGAAGTGCTGACATCCTGTGAGAGAGAAATACTGTAAAAGTGCTGAAATTTCAGCACTTTTTCCTCCATCCGAACGCAGCCTGAGATGACGTATGCGCACCTTGTATTTATTGTGAAGCGATGCCATCTTGGACGATAATGACACCACTACAACGAGAGTATATGCTCCAGATTAGCTGACGAGTGAAGGAAATCAGGAAGTATACCTCTACTGTTTATAAGGAAAGCAAAGTGCAGATAGGGAATTAGGACCAAAAAAAGAGAAAAGGGAAACTCATGAATGGAAAATATTTTTTTTCGGTAATGCTATGTGGTGGGCGTTTAGACGACGCCACGTGCCCGCACTCTGCCGGGCACTCTGCCTCCAACCCATCCGAATCTTGGTTAAAAACTTGTCCAGCATCGTACTGTTCGCCACTCACCAACCCACTGTTCTCCCATATTCTTCTTCCTTTCCTTAGCAGATCCACTGCTGAAAGGTCCTAGTATAACTAGAGGGGGAGTAAATAGCCTAATAAAATTTCTACAAAATATTTAGACCAAGAGATTAGTAACAAATATGACGAAATGTGCAATGCTAGAGCAACTACTAACCTAGACAAGCCACCTACACAATTCTAGTTCATCCTTAGTTCTAAACCACACAAGCAAAATAGCAAAAGCTAAACGACTACACAACTACTCAAGACAAGAGAACAAGCTATTTTGTACAAGGATAAGAAGGGGATGATTGTCGATTATACCTTTGCCTTGAGATGAAGTCAATCACCGGGATAAAGATCAAGTCACTCACTCGAAGGTGAGGAAAACAATATGAACACAAAGATTTATCCCCGAGGTTCACGTGCTTGACGGCACGCTACGTCCTCGTTGTGTCGACTTCAACCGGTGGTTCGGTGGCTAATCGGTATCACACACCGAGCCTACACTAGGCGCGACAAGAACCTACCACGGAGGAAGTAACTCAATGACACGAGCAATTCACTAGAGTTACCTTTGAGCTCTCCGCTCGGGGTAGGCACAAGACCCCTCACAATCACCGGTGTCAGCGAGCACAATCACCAAGCTTCTCCACACCTTCTTCTCCTCTAAGCCGTCTAGGGACACAGCAATGTCCCAAGAGAATAAGAACTAATCCGAGGCTTGCTCTCAAGTGCTCTAGAATGCAAACCACAAGCAATGATGTACTTAAAGTTCACTCAATCTCACTAAGCATGATCAAGATGATGAACTAGTGAGAGAGTGAGAGGCTAGAATGCAATAAAGTGTATGACAATGATCCAAATGTGCAAGAGGGTCACCAGGTGACCAGGGAGAGAGTATAAATACCCCCAAGTGCAAATCTAGCCGTTACCCCACTCGAAACAGCCGTTAACCACGATTTTATGCCGTTGGACGCTACTGTCGGACCGAGTCCGTCGGACTAATACTTTGCATCCGACGCTTACGATGAAGCCACGTGTCAGCTGGATTCAACATCGATCGTCCGATCTCAACGGTCGACTTCGCGCCAGTTTTTACACCATCTGACTGGGGGCGTCAGACTAAATAGCAGAGTCCGACGCCCTCTCTCAGTTCACTGTGCGCGTACCGTCGGACGTTAGCGCGAGTACCGTCGGACTAAAGAAACTCAGCGTCCGACACTTCCAGAGAGGTTTGAAATCGCTAAAATTTCGTCGGACTCCGTCCGACGCTCACCTGTAAGTGCATTCGCCCCCTATGTGGGATTTTGGTGATTAATGACAATCAAATTAGGGACTAACGGTTTTATCAAGATTATGTGCAGATGTTAGTCCATATGAATGAGCAAATTGAAATATTCGGTGAAACAGCACCCCTCCAACTTGACCGAGTTACTTGGTGATCTTTACTCATAATTTAGCAAGTTTTATCTTTTATTGAGTATAGGACTACCGCATTATCAAGAGGGATGCATAGCTAGTTGACTAGTAGAAGGTTTAAAGTGCTCAAACATTGACTTAAACAAACATGCTTGAGAGACACCTTCACACACTTGTGCACTGCCCTATCCTGTTCTGCCCCTGGAGAATCGGTAGTACCGGTCTTGGACCGGTAGTACCGGTAGGACTTAGAGCAGGATCCTCTCCAGCGAACTGCTTGCTCTCGGGTTCCAGAAAAGTTTATTCCGGTAGTACCGGATTTTAATCCGGTAGTACCGATGTTGAACCGGTAGTACCGACTCTGTATCGGTAGTACCGGTAGGACTTACCGCCGAGACTCCTCCCAGCCAACTCGCTGCTCTCGGGTTTGAGTAACTATATTTCGGTAGTACCGGATTTTAATCCGGTAGTACCGGTTCCAGAGCGGTAGTACCAGTCCTTGACCGGTAGTACCGGTAGGACTTTGCCCAAGCAGTTACTCAGGGTCTGGATCGGTAGTAACGACTGTACTTCGGTAGTAGGTTGACTGTTGTATCGGTAGTACCGGTGTACCACCGGTAGTACCGGTCAAGTCAACTTGACTGACAAACTTTTCTACCGTTGGGGCCTCGAGCAGTGCGTGTGTCAGGCTTTTAACATTCGATCTGCTGAGGTAGCATCGGTACTACCGGTGGGAATCGGTAGTACCGGTAGCTCCCAGACGGAGGAAGTATAAATACTTCTTCCCTCTTGTTTAGAACGTCACCCACTTCATTTGTTGCCTACCAACCCGAGACAACAGCTCTCTCTTGCTCTCCCACTCTCTCTCTCACACACATTCATTGCTCCTAGCTCAATCCATTGCAAGTTTCAAGTTGAGAAGTGAGATTCGAGTGAGGAAAACTTAAATCCATTGCTTGAGCACTTGATTCCTCCCTCTAGCCGGCTTTGCTTTGCATTTGTTACTCTTGGGTTCTTGGAACCCTAGGCGGCTAGGCGTTCTTCGGGAGAGCCCGGTTTGATCCATTTGTGAGGGCTTCCCGAAGTGTTTGTATCACCCCAAGATTCTAGTGAAGAAACTCAAGTGACCTTTGTGGTAACCTTGAGTGAGGAAAGGAGGTGAAATAGACTCCAACCTTTGTGGTCACCTCGACAACGAGGAGTAGGCCTTCCTTTGTGGATTGACCGAACCTTGGGATAAATAACTTGTCCCTTACTCTCTTTGTTGTTGTGTCTACTTGTGGTGTCACGGCTTCGACCGTGCTCTTTCTCTCTCTACCTTATTCTTAGGTTTGGAGGCCCGATCTACGATTTGGTGGTGATTCAAGTTAGGGAGAAGGTTGCAAGGGACTCTACATACACTTGAGTGGTTTGGTATAGCATAGATCTAAACTTACTGTGTAGTTAATCTTGGTTTCGTAGCTATCTGTTCTTGACCAGTAGTACTGACGGATTGCATCGGTACTACCGACAGGTATCGGTAGTACCGGTACAATCCCGGTAGTACCGGTCTCTGTTCTCACTTTTTAATTGAGTTTGAGTTTCAGGTTTTATACTACGCCTATTCACCCCCCTCTGGGCATTGTAGATCCTTTCAATTGGTATCGGAGCCTAACCCTCGTGTTAGCGCTTCACCGCGTGAGGGAACACAATGTCGGAGATAAGTGAAGCTCAAATGACCCAATTCGCCGAGAAGATAGCAGAAAAATTGTTGGAAAATCAAGCCAAGCACTTTGAAGAGCAAATGAGCAAGATGAGAGAAGAGATTGAGAGCTTGAAGGTAGTCTTGAGCAACAAGAATGTGAAGCAATCTAGTACATCAAACTCAAAAGGTGGTGCAAATGAAGAAGAGAAAGATCAAGAAGGTGACAAGACACCAAGAGGGTTCACCGCTACATCCTTTGACTACAATCTATTGAACAAGACCAATGTGAATCAAATGCCACACATCAATCTTGGGAAGCCACCGCCGTTTGATGGGATCAACTACAATGATTGGGCACACAAGATGAAGATGCATCTCATTGCGGCAAGGTGTTGGGAGATAGTGAGTATTGGCATTCAACCTCCGGAAGTAGATGGTGAAATCACTCCTCAAGATGTACATGATTTCCATCTTAATGCTCAAGCCGCATCATTGATTCTCTCATGCCTCAAGCCCGAAGAAAGCAACAAAGTGCATGGAATTGAAAATGCCAAGATGATTTGGGATACACTTAGAGTATCATATGAAGGTGATGAAAGTGTGAGAAAGTGCAACATTGAGTTACTACATGGGAAGATTGAAAATTTCTCTATCAAGAGCGGAGAGACCACTCAACAAATGTTTGATAGATACATGACCTTGATCAACAAGATAAGAGCACTAGGTGATGAAAAGTGGGATGACAATTCGGCGGCAAGAAAGTTATTGAGAGCATATAGGGTCAAGAACAAGACACTTGCGGCAATCATCATGGAAAGACCAAACTATGAAAAGATGACACCACATGAGATGCTAGCAAAGATAAAGCACCATGAAGTCCTTGATGATGAAGCTATTGAGGATCAATCACAAGAAACAAGCAACAAGAAATATGTGGCTCTCAAGGCAAATCATGAACATGCATCAACTCAAGAAAGAAGAAAGAAGTACAATGATGAAAGCTCAAGTGAAGAAGATGATGATTCCGATGATGAAGCCGCACTCCTTGTCAAGAACTTCAAAAGATTCATGAGAAGAAGGATGTCAAGGAAGAGCTATGGTGATGGAAGTAAAAGAAATAAGAAAAGAGTTTGCTACAAGTGTGGTGCCCATGATCATTTTATTGCCGATTGTCCGCAAAACAAAGAGAAGAACAAGTCCAACAAAGATGATGACAAGAAGAATAGAAGGAAGAAAAGAGGTGAAGCACACATTGGTGAAGAATGGTATTCTAGTGATGAGTCAAGTGATGATGAGAAGACTAAAGGGAAGGACAAGGAGAAGGGTGCCGCAAACATTGCTATTCACAAGACATCTTCTCCAAGCTTCTTCACCAACAACTCATCTTCATCCAAGCTCTTCATCAACCTCTCCGACGATGATAACGTCACTCCAACTTGCCTTATGGCTAAGGGGGAGAAGGTACCACACAACTCTCCTACATGCTCAAGTGATGAACATAGTGATAATGAAAATGATGAGATGAATGAATATAAAAGGAATTTGATAATAAAATTTGGTAAGAAAGGAGGCAACAAAATAATCAAATTGCTAATGAAAGTAGAAAGTCGGAATGAAAGTCTTGAAATGCAAGGTGATTTGATTTCGCAAGAAAGAGAAAATAATCTTGCACTTGAAGCTTCTCTAACCGAAGAAAGGTTGAAAGTTGAGAAATTGACCGTGGAACTATCCTTAGCCAATGACTCTATTAAGAGGTTGACAAAGGAGTGTACCACGGCCAATGACTTAATTGCTAGTGTAAAGAACAAGTATAGCATAGCTCAAGAAAGCCTCACAAGCTTAAAAGAAAAGTATCAAAAACTTGAGCTAAGCTATAATGCTCTTTGCAATAGCCCCTCAACCTCTTCTAAGGTTTCCGATGACTCTAGCACATCAACAAGTAAAAGTTGTAAAAGGTGTCAAAATGTTGATATAAAAGCATATGCAACTAACCTTGTTGAAATAGCAAAGAAGGACAAGGAGATTCATAGGTTAAACATGATATTGAGAAATGGTTGCAAGTGCAAAGACCAACAACCAAGGCTCACTCTCAAGTTCACAAGGCACCCATCCATCAAGGAAGGAGTTGGTTTTAGTAAGTATAATGGCAAAGCCAATGGAAGAAACATGATCAATGTAGTGCCTTATGTGAGGTTCAACAAGGGAGTTCCTCTCTTTGAACTCATAAACAAGGCAAACAAGGTCACAAGTCCATCTACTCCACTTGCAAATGATAAGTCCAACAAAAAGATGCAAGTGGAACAACCCAAGCAACAAGTGCCCATCTCACGAACCTATGCTAGTGATTACATGTGTTGTTGGAGTAAAGATGGCAAGATAGTTGTGAAGTATGTTGGTGTACTCAAGAAGAGGGAAATCATGAGGAGTGTTTGGGTGCCTAAAACTTATGTTACTAACCCTCTAAGACCCAAATCCATTTGGGTACCTAAAACAAGAACTTGATTTATTTTTGTAGGAATATGCTTCCGGTGGAACAAGCTGGGTGTTGGATAGTGGATGCACCAATCATATGACCGGAGCAAAGAACATGTTCACCTCATTTCAACCAAATCATGATTCATGTGAAAACATTGTGTTTGGCGACAATGGTAAAGGAGAAGTGCTCGGTTTGGATAAAATTGCTATCTCAACCGAAAATTCGATTCGAATGTTTTACTTGTGCATTCGTTAAGTTACAATTTGTTATCCGTTTCTCAACTTTGTGAAATGGGTTACGATTGTCTCTTCACGGATAAGGGTGTGACCGTCTATAGAAGAAGGGATTCCTCTATTGCATTTACGGGTTGTTTGAAAGGCAAACTTTATCTAGTTGATTTCACAACTAATAAGGTTGAGCCCGAGACTTGTTTAATGGCAAAATCTAGCATGGGTTGGCTTTGGCATCGCCGGCTAGCACATGTTGGGATGAGGAACTTGGCCCAACTTCAAAGAGGCGAGCACATCCTTGGACTAACAAATGTTTCATTTGAGAAAGATAGAATTTGCAGTGCATGCCAAGCCGGAAAGCAAGTAGGAGCAAAGCATCCAATCAAGAATGTTGTATCAACCACAAGACCATTGGATCTACTTCACATGGACCTATTTGGACCCGTCGCTTACCAAAGCATTGGCGGTAACAAATATGGACTAGTAATTGTTGATGATTATTCTCGTTTCACTTGGGTGTTCTTTATGGTAGATAAAAGTGAAACACAAGGCATCTTCAAGAAGTTTGCAAGAAGAGCACAAAATGAGTTTGAGGTGAAGATCAAGAGAGTTAGAAGTGACAATGGAACGGAGTTTAGGAACACCAACATTGAAGCCTATCTAGATGAAGAAGGCATCAAGCATGAGTTCTCGGTTCCATACACTCCACAACAAAATGGTGTTGTGGAGAGAAAGAATCGAACTCTCATTGAAGCCGCAAGATCAATGTTGGATGAGTACAAGACTCCACGCAATTATTGGGCTGAGGCGGTTAACACCGCTTGTCATGCCATCAACCGCCTATATCTTCACAAGCTTCGGAACAAGACTCCATATGAGCTTCTAACTGGTAACAAACCTAAGGTGCACTATTTTAGAGTTTTTGGTTGCAAGTGTTTCATACTTAATAAGAGAACTAAAAGCTCAAAGTTTGCACCAAAGGTACATGAAGGTTTTCTACTTGGTTATGGTACTAACGAACATGGATATCGTGTGTTCAATAATGTCACCGGCAATATTGAACTAACGGTAGACGTGTCCTTTGATGAATCCGATGGCTCTCAAAAGGAGCAAGTCAATGATGAGTTTGTAGGTAAAGATGTTCCTCCAAGTGAAGCAATCAAGAAGCTTGCCATCGGTGATGTAAAGCCCAAGGAGACACAAGATGAAGAAGAGGATTCAATTATGTATTCCCCTCTTGACTCAACTATTTATCATGTGCATGAAAATGCATGTGGTGAAGCTTCCGCACCTACTACTCCGAGTGATGGGAATACACATCAAGCTCATGATCAACATCAAGGAAATGATCAAGACCAAGTACAAGTAGAAGATCAACAAGATGATCAAGAAACAAGAGAAGATAGTGCAACAATTGATCAAGATCATGATGATGATGGTCCAATGCAAAGAAGATCACTAGCGCCACATTCAAGAGTGCATCATAGCATTCAATGGGATCATCCCGTTGATAACATACTGGGAAGCATTCAAAGGGGAGTCGTCACTCGCTCACGATTAGCTTCCTTTTGTGAACATTACTCGTTTGTCTCCTCTTTTGAACCCATGACAGTGAAAGAAGCACTTAAGGACATGGATTGGGTGATGGCCATGCAAGAAGAACTAAACAACTTCAAACAGAATGAAGTCTGGTCCTTGGTGGAAAGACCCAAGCAAAATGTGATAGGAACCAAATAGGTCTTCCGCAACAAACAAGACGAGTTTGGCGCCGTGACAAGAAATAAGGCACGGTTGGTAGCTCAAGGATTCACCCAAATCGAAGGTTTGGATTTCAGTAAAACTTATGCACCCGTAGCTAGGCTTGAATCAATTCGTATATTACTTGCCTTTGCTACTTACCATGATTTCAAGCTATTTCAAATGGATGTAAAAAGTGCATTCCTCAACGGCCCCCTATCCGAAGTGGTGTATGTTGAGCAACCACCGGGCTTTGAAGACCCTAAATTTCCCAACCACGTCTACAAACTCGACAAGGCACTCTATGGGCTCAAGCAATCCCCTAGAGCTTGGTATGATTGTCTTAAGGACTTCCTTCTCAAACAAGGGTTTGAGATAGGAAAGGCCGATCCCACTCTCTTTACTCGCAAAGTTAAGAATGATATTTTTGTTTGCCAAATATATGTCGATGACATAATATTTGGTAGTACTAATGTGGCATTTTGCGAGGAATTTAGTAGGATTATGACAAAGAGGTTTGAAATGTCTATGATGGGTGAGTTAAACTACTTTCTTGGTTTTCAAATCAAGCAACTCAAAGATGGCACGTTCATTAGCCAAATCAAGTACACCAAAGACATGTTGAAGAAGTTTGGCATGGACAAAGCCAAGGCCATCAAGACTCCAATGTCAACAACCGTCCACAATGATTTACTAAAGGATGGTAAGGCCGTCGATCAAAAGCATGTCTCGTGAAGGTGGAAAGCGCAAGAACCCCGTCCGTGCCGCCCGGGGTGAGAGCTCACACCGTGGTCGCGGCTCCCATGGCGGAGATGGCGATGATGAGCCGAGTGGTCAGCCTCTCCACTCTAGCATGTATTCGCACGTCCCACGCACTCATGCGGAGCGTGTGAGGAACGCTCCTCCGCCTGCCAGGGCGTCGGATGCCGAGGCAAATATTCATATCCTTGGCAAGGCGATTGATCCTCGGGTTGTCCCTCGGACCCCCTAGCATGTGCAGCTGCTTCTCTCTCGCAATCTCCCTCGCCACCAGCACTTCAACGCTCGCATTCGCGCTCCTGCAGCTGGTGGTGGGTTTTCAGTGCGTTCTCCTATTGATTATCGCCACAAACTTCAAGAGTTGAGGCAGCAACGCAATGAAAATCCTTACCTTTATGTCAAGGATCCCTCTCTTGAGGCTCGTTTTTGGAGTCAGTTCCAGTTTGATTACTATCATTCTGTCATTTTGGGTTGTCAAGAACCCACTGGTGCTGCTCCTATCATTGCTCCCAAAGCAATTGATCTCGTTTCCCTTCATGCTTTTGATGATCCGGATGTTGTTGCTTTGGTGAATGATCTTGAGGCGTGGGGTTTGCTAAATTTGATGGCTTTTCAATATTCCTGGAATACTGAAATAATTGCTCAATTTTACTCCACATATCATTTGAAAGCTGAGAATCGCGTCATGCATTGGATGACGCAAGGGCAGCATTATCGTCTTGATTATGTCACTTTTTCTCGTCTTCTTGGGTTTGGTCAAGCTGACCGTGATGCTCCTAGTATCTTTGATGGGCATGATCATATCACCTATCGGGACATCCGGCACTTTTACCTTCCCGGGAAGACTCCTGATTTCAAAAACACCTATGTTCGTCCCTATTATTATGTCCTCAATAATCTCATTCGAAGCACCATTGATCCAAAGATTGGGGATTCATTGCACCTTCAGCATGATGCTCCTAAGATTCTCTTGCGCTTTGGCGAGAGGGGTGCTCGCTTCTCTGTCTCGGACCTTCTTTGGCGCAAAATCTATTCTACTTCTATTGATCCTCAGCGCCACCTTCCATTTGCTCCCTACCTAATGCACATCATTGAGCAAGTGGTTGGTCTTTCATTTGCTCATGATCGCAAGCATGATCAAGTCAAGGTCCGGAACCTCCACACTCCTAAGGCCAAGGATGACTTCCTGCGTCTTCGTAGGCCTCCACAGGATGTGGATGAGGAGGATGTGGAGGATGAGGAGGACTCGCCCCAGCGTCCGTCTTCGGTGCGCCGCACTCGAGGTGCCGCTCGCTCCACCGCTGACCCTAGCTCCTCTCGGGGCCCTAGCTTCTCTCGTGGGCTTGGACCTCGCCGTCGTCGCAGTGGTGCCATCAAGCATGCGCTCCAGAAGATCTTCTCGGCCTTTTGCTATAAGGCTGAGAAGGATGACCGCCGCCTTCGAGCTATTGAGGACAAGCTCGGCCTACCTCCTTCTTCTCCTTTGCGCGAGTTTCGCGATCCTTTTGAGGAGTACGCCGAGTCTTCACGTGCAGCGGGTGGTGATGAGGATGAGGACGAGGACGAGGACGAGGACGAGGACGAGGACGACGACGATGACCAGGAGGAGCCTTCCGATGACGACATCGACGAGGTCGACGACTAGCTTTGCTTTCATGCGTGCCTACCCTTTTTGGCACTTGATGCCAAAGGAGGAGTGTTAGGCTTTATTATGATGTAATAAGTAAGTTGCGACTTGCTTTGCCCCATGGTGGTCCAGACTTTAGTTATGGTTTGTAATATTTATATATTTCGTGGTGAACTATGTGTTGGACAAGAACTTTGTTGGTGTAATGCTTAGTTGGAGGTATAACTCTTGTGTTTAATGTTATCTTAGTGAGTTTGCTTTTATCTTGTGGTTTGTGATTTGTTTGTGACTTGAATTTTTCCTGTGCTTCACGCTTATCACTTATTCTTGTCACACTCTTTTTGGCACCCCACGAATTACAAGATTTAGGGGGAACCTCTCTAAATGTATGCACTCTTGACTATGGTCGTTATTTGGAATTCAAATCCTATGCGTACATTAAGGGGGAGCTCCATCCTAAATGTTGGATTCAAAATCTTCAATTTATCTCAATCATATATAAGCCTAATTTGGTTGTCATCAATTACCAAAAAGGGGGAGTTTGTAAGTGCATTCGCCCCCTATGTGGGATTTTGGTGATTAATGACAATCAAATTAGGGACTAACGGTTTTATCAAGATTATGTGCAGGTGTTAGTCCATATGAATGAGCAAATTAAAATATTCGGTGAAACAGCACCCCTCCAACTTGACCGAGTTACTTGGTGATCTTTACTCATAATTTAGCAAGTTTTATCTTTTATTGAGTATAGGACTACCGCATTATCAAGAGGGATGCATAGCTAGTTGACTAGTAGAAGGTTTAAAGTGCTCAAACATTGACTTAAACAAACATGCTTGAGAGACACCTTCCCACACTTGTGCACTGCCCTATCCTGTTCTGCCCCTGAAGAATCGGTAGTACCGGTAGGACTTAGAGCAGGATCCTCTCCAGCGAACTGCTTGCTCTCGGGTTCCAGAAAAGTTTATTCCGGTAGTACCGGATTTTAATCCGGTAGTACCGATGTTGAACCGGCAGTACCGACTCTGTATCGGTAGTACCGGTAGGACTTACCGCCGAGACTCCTCCCAGCCAACTCGCTGCTCTAGGGTTTGAGTAACTATATTTCGGTAGTACCGGATTTTAATCCGGTAGTACCGGTTCCAGAGCGGTAGTACCGGTCCTTGACCGGTAGTACCGGTAGGACTTTGCCCAAGCAGTTACTCAGGGTCTGGATCGGTAGTAACGACTGTACTTCGGTAGTAGGTTGACTGTTGTATCGGTAGTACCGGTGTACCACCGGTAGTACCGGTCAAGTCAACTTGACTGACAAACTTTTCTACCGTTGGGGCCTCGAGCAGTGCGTGTGTCAGGCTTTTAACATTCGATCTGCTGAGGTAGCATCGGTACTACCGGTGGGAATCGGTAGTACCGGTAGCTCCCAGACGGAGGAAGTATAAATACTTCTTCCCTCTTGTTTAGAACGTCACCCACTTCATTTGTTGCCTACCAACCCGAGACAACAGCTCTCTCTTGCTCTCCCACTCTCTCTCTCACACACATTCATTGCTCCTAGCTCAATCCATTGCAAGTTTCAAGTTGAGAAGTGAGATTCGAGTGAGGAAAACTTAAATCCATTGCTTGAGCACTTGATTCCTCCCTCTAGCCGGCTTTGCTTTGCATTTGTTACTCTTGGGTTCTTGGAACCCTAGGCGGCTAGGCGTTCTTCGGGAGAGCCCGGTTTGATCCATTTGTGAGGGCTCCCCGAAGTGTTTGTATCACCCCAAGATTCTAGTGAAGAAACTCAAGTGACCTTTGTGGTAACCTTGAGTGAGGAAAGGAGGTGAAATAGACTCCAACCTTTGTGGTCACCTCGACAACGAGGAGTAGGCCTTCCTTTGTGGATTGACCAAACCTCAGGATAAATAACTTGTCCCTTGCTCTCTTTGTTGTTGTGTCTACTTGTGGTGTCACGGCTTCGACCGTGCTCTTTCTCTCTCTACCTTGTTCTTAGGTTTGGAGGCCCGATCTACGATTTGGTGGTGATTCAAGTTAGGGAGAAGGTTGCAAGGGACTCTACATACACTTGGGTGGTTTGGTATAGCATAGATCTAAACTTACTGTGTAGTTAATCTTGGTTTCGTAGCTATCTGTTCTTGACCGGTAGTACCGACGGATTGCATCGGTACTACCGACAGGTATCGGTAGTACCGGTGCAATCCCGGTAGTACCGGTCTCTGTTCTCACTTTTCAATTGAGTTTGAGTTTCAGGTTTTATACTACGCCTATTCACCCCCCTCTAGGCATTGTAGATCCTTTCATCACCGTCGGACTATTCTCAAGCGTCCGACGCTCCTCAGCGTGCCACGCGTCACCCTGCCGCTGCTCGGCATCGTCGGACTAAAGAGGACAATGGTTCGACGCTCGTTTACCGAGCGTCCGACGCTCGCCAACAGCACAGTTCAGAGTGTAGGCGTTGGACACGAACAAATGGTCCGACGCTACGCCTCTGCACAGTCCGACGCTCATTTTTCAGTGTTTTTCAAGTCTATTTTTCACCCCTTGCTTCTATGTGCTAACACTTAAGGTCTCCAACACTTATGCACAGTGTGTTAGCATTTTGCAAACATTTTTCAAGGGTTTTCAAAGAGGTTCTCTAGGTTGGTTAGATCAATGCACATAAGATGCAGCTTAGAGCACTTGAAAGTAATCCAATAGTTTAGTTCTCCCCTTGATAGTCGGCTATCTATCTTAAATGTGATCACTCCCACTTGGAGTCTTGATCACTAAAAGAAAAGCCCTATTTGAATATACCTTAGCCTCTAGCTTTCCTTCTTTAAGTCCTTTTCTTTCTCCTTGATCATTCCATCTTGATCTTCACTTGAGCTCATGTCATCTTCCTCCTTATCACTAATTTTCTCTTGGCTACACATACTTAGCACTTAGATTAGTAACTAGGTTTCATCAATTACCAAAACCAAATTAGGGTCTTTCAACTGCCGGTGCAGCACTCGTGCCCCATGGTCCAGCGCTCCGGCGCCTCGTGCCGCCGCATGACCCCGCCTCCATCCTCGTTCTCTCTGCGCCACCGTTGGTCCACTCCATCACTAAGCACGGCAGGGAGAGGACCACACACCAACTTCCCCAAGGAGCTACTCGTCCTCATCTTCAGTCTCCTTGGCTCCGGCGATCGCAAGCACTGCTCCCCTCGTATGCCGCCACAGGTTAGCCATAGAGGCCACCTCCGTCTCGCACTTGATGCTCGGGCACTGCTGCTCACCGGTTCTGCCATCCCCTGCCTCCTCATGCGCTTACTTGCCGTCCTCATGCCTGAGATGTTGCGCTGAAAACTCTTATTATAATAGTATTTTTCAAGTGTTTTTATATGCTACATCTGTATGTTGCAATTGTTTTGTTTTAATGTTGCAAAAGTAGATCGGAATATTACATATGTTGTAAAGTCTACATAACAAGTGTTTTATCTGGATGTTGCATGTGTTTGCAAATGATTCTTCAAGTGTTTCTTTCCGATATTTTTATAAGTGTTTCATACATATGTTTTTTGATGGTTTCATCTGTTTTATATTTTTACCTTGACGTTTCAAAAGCGAATCCAGGGTTGCCGCAACTATTTCAGACACATGTTTCACGTATTTCATCTCCATTCATATACATGTTGTAAGTGTTGTATCTGGATGTTTCAAAAGTAGATCTGGTGTTGCATCTTTGTCCTCGCTTTTCTGCTACTCCCCCTTCGTTGGAGTCCCTAATCTGGACAACAAGGTGGTGACATGGTAGAGGTTGTGCATGGAGGGAGCGAATGGTGAAAGGAATGAAAGGCTCCAACTATTGATGGAAGAGGAAGGGATGGTGATAGATGAGAATGAGGACCTAATGATGAGAAAGAGTGGAGGGGGGCTGAAAATTGTGTAGGCTTCAGAAGGAAGGGGGGAGGGAGCCACTTGATATTTCGAGATACATAAGATATTTCTTTTGCCCTGACCATGCGGAAAAGGAAAGGAGAACTGTTATTATAGATTAGATGTTTATAATATTTTTTTTTGTTGACAGTAGGATCAAATATCTCATAATTACAATGAAGCATGGTTATACGATCCTAAGCCTACATTGTAAGGAACCTTATTTTGAGAGCATCACTAGTGGTTGAGTGGATGTATGTCTACGGTGTATCTTAAAATGTTTTTTTGGCTTGCATTGGCTAAACATCGCATGAAGTAAGACCTGGTCTCATAAGGAAGAAACTAAAAAAAAACACAATCAATGTAAATTGATTACGTCCATGTTGGTTACTTCCATGTTATTATTCAGGTACCTAAAATCTCAAAATACATTTTGAAAACCATGTAAATTGAATCATATAGAGTAGTTAGAGCGCAGGTTGGTAGAGTTCCACTTTCTAACAATTATTTTAGCTTCACTCTTTGAATCTTTGATGGTAAATTTTGGCTATACATGTGAGAGGTGATATGTGATTCTTACTAAGACTACTAAATTTCAATTATATATAGATTTCACGCACGAGTTGGTTTTAACTTATTTTAAGCTATATAATAGTATTTTTATAGAATTTAGGTGCAGCCAAAATAAACCCTGCCAGCCAAGAAGGTAAAGTTCACTCTAAAAATTAGGAACAAAAAGGTCAGCCTGCCAAATGGGTCCAAAGTGTCACGCTGGCTCTACTCCTTCCGTCCCTAAAAAAAATGTCGTTCTCGCTTTCTGAGAAATATCTTTGATTAAATTTATTTTAAAAAATATAAATATTTATAACACATAATTATTATTATTGGATAGATCTTTGAGTCTAGTTTTTTAACAAATTTATTTGAGGATGTAAATATTACACGTATTTTCTATAAATCTAGTCAAACTACCGGCACAAACACCCAAAACATCACTTTTTTTTAGGACGGAGCGAGCAGTACACGGGGTTGATGACGTCAGGGCTCAGGCAGATCAGAAACGTCGCTATCAATACGAATCCATTTTTTTTCCTTCAAAAAGGACAATAACCATAAAACGTGCAAGTAATTTTTGCAGCCAAAAACAAAAGCAAAACCACGGCCCCAGCGCCTGCCTCCAAAGCCCACCTTTTCCCACCGTTTCTTTCCTCACCTCCCGCGACAGCAGCGGCAGCCGCCATGGCCGCCTCCTGCGAACTCCTCGATGTCGACCCTCCGGAGCTCCAGTTTCCGTGTAAACTCCCCGCTCCTAGCATCCGCTCATCGTCCTTCTCTGGTTCAGATTCTTGCCGAGTTCTTTCCCCGAATTTTTTCAGCTGATTCTTTCGCGCTTTTTTGGGATGCAGTCGTGCTGGACAAGCAGATCTCCTCCCCCCTGCGTCTCGCCAACAGGACTGACCGTACCGTCGCCTTTAAGGTGGTTCACCTGTTTATTTGCGATGCTAAAATAAGGAATTTTGTTGTGGAATTGCGGATAGCTCCATGAAGAATTCTTGATTCTCTTATGCTTTTTTGGCGCCCTTGTGATTTGTGTGGGTAGTAGGTCAAGACGACGAACCCCAGGAAGTACTGCGTGCGGCCCAACAATGGCGTCGTGCCTGCCCGATCCTCATGCACTGTTGTAGGTAATGTGTTGCTGTTACTGGACCAGCCAGAGTTCAAGAAACGGCTTAGTTTAGGAGCCTTTTCTTTCGTGAACTTTGGTGGGAAACTTCGGTGTTTTCTTTTACGCATTCAGTGCTCCTGCAGTCACGATGCAGGCGCAGACGGTGGTGCCTCCGGATTTGCAGTGCAAGGACAAGTTCTTGGTGCAGAGCGTGGTCATCAGTGATGGCTTGTCAGCCAAGGACATAACATCTCAAATGGTAGTAGTACGATGCATTTTTCCTTTTGGTTTATGTCTATCAGTTTGGTACTGAATTTGTAATCTGGTGCCTGCTTCTTAGTTCGTGAAAGAGGGGGGTAATGTGATCGAGGAGGTGAAATTAAAGGTTGTCTATGTGATGCCACCTGAACCGATATCAGAGATTGCAGAGGAGCACGATGGTTTACAGAGAGTTTTAGTGCCTATGCAGAGGATTGTGTACAATGGGAGGAGTACTTCAGAGCTATCGAGTGGCTCCGTGTCATTGAGATCAGCTGAGGTGGGGATGGCAAGCGTGCTGTGTCTTATTTTTCTTTCCTTATCTTTTTTGGCAAGTTTCTCAGAAAAAATAATCGACGCTTTTCCTATATCTTTTCAGGAGACCGGATCACCTGTTGGTCGAATTGTGAAGAGTGAGGAGCTCCTGAAGGCTGTAGGACCTGCTATGGTATGTAATATATGCATATTCTTTATTCTACATTTTATATCTTGTGCCATGACCCATGGGTATTAAAAATGTCGGTTTTATTTGTATGTCTCATGTGAATTGCTAGGAAACAAAAACATATGCTGGTCCTGGTGAACAATCTCATCAGGTAAGCTTGCATTCTGCATAGACTGTGGAATATTGACAGCTTTTCCATTCAGCTAGTTAGAACTCTCATTTAGGTCCTTTCTAGTTCTATTTTATCCCTTCATTCATTAATTAATGATTAGTCTTCGAATTTTATTGCCCAGAAATGGAATAGCAGGTTTTGGAACTTTGGTTTAAAAATTCTATTTCAGTTCATTTATATTGGGGGTTCTTTTCCCCTCTTTTTTCTTCCATAATATAATGATATGCAGCCCTCCTGCGTGTTTGAGAAAAAAAAGTTTGTTTATATTGGATAATCTACATGCAATCTTTTCATTGCCACTTACCGACATATCTGTTCTCTAGCTAATTTGTTTAAGTATAATTAGGTTTGTTTGTTGTGAGCATAATGACATCTTATTTTCATTGTGTTCACTATCTTTGTAATTCGATACAAATCATATAACTGAAGTTTGTGACATGATGATCTTTTAGTTCAATGTGTTTTGAGTTTTTGGCAGTTTGGCTATTGATTGTTTAAAGGAATCAGTTACTTGCTTGACGTAAATGTAATACATTTGGCATTTCTCATGTAATTTCTGTTTCTGAGGTTTATGTACACTTTTTTATTTTCCTCATTCCAGCTGTCAGCTATAATTGCAAAGCTGACTGAAGAAAAGAATTCTGCGCTTGAGCAAAACAGAAAGATTCGAGTCGAATTGGTGAGTATTTGGTTGAAATCATATGAAACATTGGCACTTTAATTAGTAGGCTTATGTACCTGACCATAATTTTCTCCTTTTGATTAAGCTAAAGATGAATATCACATAAGAATACTTGTTCAACCTCTTAGTATAGGCATTATCCTAGGAGGTCTGTTTAAAGGTGCTTCAGGTTGCATAGAAGCAGATGTATATACAATCATTAATCAACTGTAGTGTACAACTGTTATAGTTTTCTTGGTAAGGAATTCATTGACGGGCATCCATATACATCAAGATGTATATTTTATTACTAGCCAAAGTAGCATATATTTGGACTTTGAACACAGTTAAGGAACCATTCTAGATGATTAACTATTGGACTTGTTGGTGTGCACTGAGCACTTATTGGGTCTTACGGATCCAGTGTGAAAGCCCAAGAATAGTTTACTTCTCATGATAAGGTGAATATAGGAGCAAGTTCTATCTAAAAAAATATATATTTGAATCTAATTTACCTGTGAATATTCATGTTGCAATGGGACTAATTCATCTTAAGGATGGATTCCAGTTGATTTTTGGTAATAAAAACAACATGTAAGAAATGTTGTAGGAAATTCTGAATATCTGATATATGTAACCGTCGTGATTTTTGTTGACCTTAATCAAAGATGGTTGTGGCCATGACATCCAGGAACTTGTAAGGTGCGAAGCCAGGAAACAGCAAGGCGCCTTCTCATTGGTCCTCTTAATAGCGTTTGGGCTAATTGGCATTGTTCTAGGTTATATTGTAAAGAAATGAGAATCATACTCAGGCAATCGTTATGGTAAATAAAAGGTGACATATCGTGTGATTCTTACATTCATCAGCCAGCTGCCAATGCTACAGAGCCGTGCAGAATTGCAACCGTGAAATTTACAGAACCGGGGTGTGGGGGTGGGTGGGTCGGTTTTGAGGGTTGATAGCATCTAATTTGATCTACATGTATTTTAACTAATCACTGGAAAAGTGATTGCTGCTATGTTGCGGTTTCTGTTTCTTATCTCTTAAATTGTGGATTGGGTCCACTTTTGAGTGTGACCATGTTAAGAAAATAAGCGGGGGAGATCGTGTCCGAGTAATGAATGCCATATGCTGGTCCACTCCACTTAGTCTGAATAAAAATGAAACAGGTTTACTGTGTCTGGACAGGTGGCCGGGTGATCCGTGGTGCTCCAGTCTGGCTCTTCAGTCTTCACAAAGATGCTGGTTCTTCCTTGCACGTAGAACTAATGCTCCACAGGTTGCAGCTATCGGACATTGAGAGTTCAGAATTTTGCAAGCTAGGTTTGTATGCATGGGTAGTTTGTATATTGCTTTGAAGATGCACATAGTACACCACAGGTTGCAGCTATCTGACATTGATAGCGGTTCAGAGTGTTTCAAGCTAGATTTGTATACGTGAACTGCTATCTCGTGATAATCTGAGTGCATTGGACATAATACGTTTGGGAATTACGATTACGATCAAGATTCCACACATGAACATAGTCTTATTGCTATTGATGAGCTATTGATGAGGTTGTTCTTGCATCACGTGCTACTCCAAAGGTCATTTTTAGTTCTCCAGTTCTAATACTAAAAACAACCGTTGTTAAATAGTTCAGCATCTGATTCAAATAGCAGCAAGCCTTCAGCAGAAAAATTCAGTTCTAACGCCAACCACCTAATAAGCACTTAACCAAGACTTCTCAGTTAACTACAAGTGACACATTGGCCTGATTGCATCATTACAGTAGCTAACAATGCACAAAACAATCATGCCAGTAGGATGCAATACAAATTTGCAGGGAGATGTTTCAGGATGCTCCTAACAGTACTCAGGAAGTCAGTTGGCATTGAAGAGATTTCATAATATAAAAAATGGCAAACCAAGTAAATAGCTTTACAAGCAAAAACCGGTGTTACATGTGGTGCTAGCTGCCTAGCTTCATGCCTTCATTGCATTCTCAGTACATTACACGGAGTATTTTACAAACGAAGACCCAACAAATTGATTTCCAACAAAGAATACAAATCTTCCTGATAATATGCTAATGGACTGCTCACAAGTATCCTTTCCTTGGCAACTGAACGGTTTAATTCTTGCAGCCACATGCATCTGCATCTACTTGGTAAGGTAGTCAGGCCATGCCGGGTTAAATCACTTAAGAAGAGAGAGATCAGTAACAAGAATAAACTATTCTTCCGTTAATGTTTTGTTCCAAGGAATAAACTGGGGAACCTTCTCTCTAAGAGTAAGCAAATTTTTTTCTTTTCAAAAAACAAGCAACTAGAATAATTAAAGATCCTAAACCGCCAATAAATCGCTGCCTTCTGAGGGCATCGAGCACTATTCCTTCCTGCTCCGTTGTCGTTGTTCCTGTTTCCCCCGTTCGGCTGGTCCAATTTCTGCTCTTCTATCCTCCTGCTCTGTTAGTTGCTTTTTACGCCGTTTGTTCCCCACCTGTGCGCTGTGTGTGGATAGAAGCATGTGAGACGCTCACGGTGAACCAGCCCTTACCGTGTGGGCCTGCTTCATGCCTTGGTAGCGTGCAGCTGTGCCTGCCCAGTTCCATGCTCATGTGGACCAGTGCACCGCGGTCGCCCTGTCTCGCTTATTGGGCCTCGCATTTATGCTCCCGGTCGCCTAGTTGTTCCTTCCGCGCACACCACTGTTGCCTGGACGGACGCCCGTGCCGTTCCTCGGCGCCGTCGCTGGGATAGGGGGTGGCTTCCCTCGGGTCGTTCGCCCGGCTCCTCGGCGTCTTCGTCGGCTCCAGGTGGTCGTCGGCACGCGCCATTGATGCCCCGTTGGAGGCCCGTGCTGTTCTTGGAGGCAGGGCACCCACGCCATTCCTCGGCGCCGTCGCTGGAATCGGCAGCGGCCTTCCTCGGCTCCTTGGCCCGGCTCCTCGGAGTCACTGTCGGCTCCAGCTGGTCATCGGCGCCGGCCATTGCTGCTGCGCCAAAGGCCCGCACGGTTGCTCGGCGCCGCCGCCAAGACCGCGGTCAGGATCGGCGGTGGGCTTCCTCAGGTCATTCGCCTGCCTTCTCGGTGTCAGGAGCGGCTCCAGGCGGTCTTCGTCATTGCCGCCGTCTCTCCTCGGATTTGTCGTCAGTCGTCTTCACCATGCTTCCGAGGTGCTCCCTTCCCCCTCCTCCCTGTTCAGTCTTGGCTCCCCCTGCTCGTGGTCCCACCTGCGCCGCCTCCCCTCGATTGTTTCGCCTATCTCCTCTACGTCGTCCTCGCCGTTGCCGACGTCTGCTCGGTCGTTTATGTTTCTTGGCCAATCCGTCGTCATCGCATCCTCTTTCACCGCGGGTCCTTCCCGCTCATCGCAGTTCTTCTTTAGGGTCGTCTTGCAATTTGTAGCTGCTCCGTCTCTTGTGCCATACCTGCCTTCCTACGTGCTATGCTGGTCGTGTCTCTAGGGTCATTTGGGTGCATTCATTCTTTGCCGGCAGCTCACCTTCTTCTTCTTCTTCTTCAGCATTTGGGGTATATTTTTGTGTTTTTTTTCTTACCATGCTCCTTGCTCTTCTTTGGTGTTGCAGGTTCCCTATACGATCATCGCTTCTTTGGATTCATCCTTGCTGCGTCTTCGTGCTGTTCCGTGACGCTCGTGCCGCGTCTCATGTTACATGGGAATATTGGCTGATGATCTTGAAAGGTTTGAGGCATGTTCATGCGTGTATATGTACTATTGTCTACTAATTTCTTTATTTAACATAAACCATCTCCTCCCTGAGTTATGTCACATGCAATTTTCTTCAAGACTTGGCACAATCCATCTCCTCATATTTATATTCTTTTCTATATGTGCTAACCCCTTATATAATATAAGACACCTCAGCCACAAATAAATTGGATGCCAGGCCTATGATTTGTTTATTCATGGTTGAGATGGCAGCCTTCAAGTTGCTAATCGTTCATGGTTTAATGATTTATACAGTGAGTTCTATCAAATGCAATTTCCTTTATGACTTCCACTACACACCTCACCTCCTATTTATATTAGGATGTTGTTTGTTCATTGCACACTGTGCTTAACTGACTACAAACAATCAAATAATGCCATTTTATTTATTTCTATGGCTCCCATTAACTATTTATTGTCCTAACTCCTAATCGATAATGGAACAGAAAGGCATTGTCTCATGCTTCTTTCTACTTTCCACATATTTATATGATTTATGAATGATTCGGATGGCTCCTCCCAGGTTGCTAATTATTCATGATTTAAATGCTTTATGTAACCCACCTCTAAGTTGTGCCAGTTACAATACGCTCTCATGGCTTATAGAATCAGAGAAGCTGTCCACCTTTGGTAAATAGGTGCCGAATGTGCTTCGATTGTGTGTTCTTTAACTGAGATAGATATAAATTTTCCATTCCCTATTTATTGGTATTACAGGCTATTACTTTGTGATGTAAAAAAGAGTCAAGTTCCTAACTATTTTTCTTTATTCTTTTTTGCTCTTCTGACGTTTTCTTAAGGGGTCCTCCCATATGCTCATGCTTGATGGATTCAGCTGCACATCTATGTATCTCTAAGAAGAAGGTAAATAAGCAGCTTCAGTTACAAAAGTTCTGTGGCTGCTCAGCAATGGAAGTGTCCACATTCTTTCATGTTCCTCTATCAATTGAGGCTCATGCTCACTTTTAGATTATAATAAATGAGCTTAGCTCCATTCAGTTGACTCTGAATAATGATCAGTGGGGGTTTATTTGGGGTTCCAATACCTTTACCTCAAGTAAGGCTTACTACAGATTGTTAAGTTCCTCACCTGCTCCACCTGTCTTTAGATAGTTATATGGAACTCTGATTGCCAACCGAAGAGGAATTTTTTTTCTGGCTCATTCTGAAGGACAGATTAAACACAAGAGAAATGTTGAAAATAAGAAATATGGTGTTACCTTCTTACAATTGTGTGCAATGCCATCTGAAGTCAAGAGGAACCTTTAGATCACCCCTTCCTGGATTGCCCTTATGCAATGAGTTGTTGGGAGCTGCTTGGGTTGGCTCATTGCATCCAACAATCTGTCAGTGATAGTGTTTTGCCTTTCAAAGCCCAGCTTCGCAAATCCTTCTCATTTGAAATTATTGTTGCCATGTTCTGGGCTATTTGGACGACAAGAAATGATGTCATTTTTAGGAACAAGGAGCATAGCATCTCTGCATGCAAACTCCTTTCCAAGTCGGAACTTGCTAGAGTTAAGCTCAGGACAAGGAAGAAGGATCAATCTGCTTTGCAATTATGGCTAGACAGCTTTGTGTAATCTTGCTTATTTTCTTTGTAACTTTCTTTGTCTCTTGATTGTAAAGCTACAACTCTGTGCTGTTACTTTATTTTCAATAAATTTCAGGAGGGGGAACCCCTGCTGTTTCCTCAAATGGAAGATGACGAGACGTTACTTCCTCACTCTCAGTTGTCCTAGTAGTCTTAACTATCGCACGTGTAGGCTGTAGCAGACGCTCTTCTTCCAAATTACGCATTCCGTTCCCTGTACAGACAACGTTCATCCGCGTTTGTATTATTCAATCGTTCAGAACCACTGTTAGACCAATTTTTTAATACTTTAGGTCACTGAACAGACATAGCCCACTGTTCATCGCCGGCGCGGCGACAGCGCGCCCGATCGTGCTAGTATCTGTTATCCGACAAACATTTCAAGTACAAGCAAAGCTCTCAAAAACTTCAATGCAAGCAAACCATATAAGAAAGTTCAATGAAGTTCTGGCCCCAACCACAAAGGAACAGTATTTACAAGATCTTGCTTTAAGCATAAGATACTCAATTCTTCTGAACATAGAACACAATCAAACTATTACAACCTGTGGAGGTTTTGTACATACATACATACAAACATACAAGCATCCAGTCCCGAGGGTGGGTTCGGATTGACTCTCAAAAATCTTTTTAACGGGTGGAGAGCGCTTCTTTTATTGATTTCATTCGAGGTGACGTATATACAAAGCTTGGAAAAAGGGACAGCTGCTAGATGTCCCAAACGCTAGCGTAGACTTCGCCCTTATCGTTGGCCGGCTGAAAGGTCCTTGTTTGTTTTTGCTAATTAAGTGACAACTTAGGTGGGCTAATATGTATTTAAGTGTTGATTACACAGGTGATTAATCCACATGTACATGTGTGTGAGCATTTATGCCATGGAGGTGGAAATGGCATGGAGATGATGCTTAGCTCACATATATGGTATGAAGAAGCTAAACGCATGAGACATAACATGGAGTCATGTGGCTAGGTGGAGAAGATCAAGACATGACTTGGCGTCGGCGGACCGGTTGCAAGTGTGAAGGGCAAGCTAGTGGGCTTGGCGCCGATGGATCAACGCAACAGTGAAGAGCAAGTGAAGTCGAGGATCGATAAACCAAAAGCCACGTAATGATATGAAGTGGATCATATCATTGTTGAGGTGTTAGTGCATGTGTTGCACCGACATCGATAATGTTGGAGACGGTGATGAAGACGGTCATTGGAATGGAAAGCGCAAGGCAAAAGTATAACCTAGGGCATTTTCATTTCACCGGTCTAAGGTTGAGTAGAGAAGTGCTTGACCGGGTTTTAGGATAGATGGCCGTACTATCAAGAGGGGCAAACTTATTTGCATATCGATCATCTAGTGCCACTTGAGCGATCTAACTTGCGTGCATTGATAGGACCGAGTGGCGTGGTGAAAAGAGTGAAAAACACTTTGAAAAATAATTGTGAAAATGTTAACTCACATGCACAAGGTAGTGGAACACTTTGGAGTTGGCACATTTGCAAAAGGGTGAAAGTTTCGAGCTCGCAGAAAGCTTGGTTAGATCTTGGATGGATAAACTATTTTTATCCTTTAAGTTTTGGATCAAGAAATCATATGGGTTGTGTAGCCCTTTGAATAAGCTTTCCAAAATGTTCTAGATCATCAAAATCGAAGTTCGGAGTTAAGAGATATCGCTGTTTTTCCGAACGGGGGGCAGGCGTCGGACCCTGGGAAACATTAGTCCGACGCTAAGCGTCGGACCAGTCCGACGGTTCAGTCCGACGCCCTAAAAAGAGCCGTTCGAAGGGGCTAAAGCGTCGGACCTTTGAGGTATAGTCCGACGCCCACCCCGGGACAGTCCGACGCTATTTTGCTCTCGAGAAAACTCTCTGTAGACCGTCGGACCCTAAACAATGGTCCAACGCTCCGGTCCGATGCACAGTCCGACGCTCCCAGAGAGCCGTTAGAGCGCGGTAACGGTTGGATTCAAAAGGCTAGTGACACGTGGCGCAAATCCAAGGCGTCGGACCATGAACATTAGTCCGACAGTAGCGCGTGCGACGGTCCGACGCTCGGTCCGACGGTCGGCTTGAGTTGATAACGGCTCCTTTGGCTTGAGGGCTATTTATAGGAGTGTATGGCCGGCTGTGAGAGGGGTCTTGCACCTTGGGAATGTGTTTCCCTTACTTGTGCTTGGCTTAGTGCTCTCCAACTCACTTGTGCTCATACAATTCACATCGGAGAAGTGAGTGATTGATCGCTAGTGCATTGCATTGCGAGATTACTTCGAATGGCACTAGGTGATCGAGTTGCAAGCCGGTGGTGCTTGTTACTCTTGGAGGTTGCCACCTCTTAGACGGCTTGGTGGCTTGTGGCTCCGTGAAGCAAGCAAGAAGATTGTGCTTGGCTCCGGAGAAGCTTTGTGAGGGGTTCGAGCTCACCCCGCGGGAGATCGCGAAGAGCATCGCTAGTAGAGCGAGACGTGAAGAGCGACAAGTGGTCCGGCCGAGTCAAGTTCTATAGCTTATTGTAAGCACTCCACGTGGGAGAGTGTGACTTGCGGGTCACCGCTAGCAAGAGGAGCGGCGGCAACCTTAGAGCTTGTCTCAACGGAGAACGTAGCTTGTGACGACAAGTGAACCTTCGGAAAATAAATCACTGCGTCAACATCTTTCCATCCTTCGCGGTGGTTTGCTTTCTTCTACACAAGTTATTTATTTTGTGTATTACTTTACTTGTGTAGTTGTAGTTGCTCTTGTGAGACCGGTTAGCTTGTGTAGCTTGCCACTCACATTCTTAGCTTGTGTAGCTTAGAACTAGTGTCTTGCTTAGCTTGTGTAGGATTGTGTATCCTTGTCATTGAGCAAGTAGTGAGCTTAGGTGCTTAGTGCACTTTTGCTTGCTAGTTGGTAGGAGTTTCCCCCGTGCTTAAAGTACTAGTGCTTAGATCTGTGTGATATTACGGTAGAACGGTTTAGGGAAGCTCAAACTAGACTTGCACCTTTGTTTTTGCTAAGATCTTTTACAAGGTGCATAGAGTTATAGTTAGAGGGGTGAATTGTTGCTAGAACCGAATAGGTTTTATTCCGCTGCGATTAGTTGTTAAAAAGGACTATTCACCCCCCTCTAGTCCGCCATCTCGACCCTACACTGGCTTGTCAACTCTGGGGCGGAGCGGCTTGGCGACGATGAAGGGAGCACCCCATAGTGAAGTCAGCTTGTGTCGACCCTTGTTGCTCTGCCTTGGCTTCAGCACCAAGCCTTTTGCGTTGAAGGCTCGGCCTAGGCTCTGAGGACCACGAAGAAGGTGTGAACCCTGTAGGATGGCTCGAGGTTGTCCTCAAACTTCATATGACCGGGGGCGGATTGACGAGCCACCGCTGCCCTAAGGTAGAGCCTCTGGGCCACGAACCTTGGAGGAGTCCACGCCAGCCCATCCATCATTGTCCTCCTCAGAGTGGGAGGCAAACGACGTCGAGGTGCTCGCAAGCAGCCCCGAGATGGACTGGAAGTGATGCTCGGGGAACCCTACGGCGAGGTCTGAGGTGGGGCTCGCCAAGCGGGAGTCAGTCCCAGCGGTGCTCCGGGGCCCTGAGTAGTCGAGTATTGGGAGCTGAGTGGCCCCGGTCGCCTGCGTTTCACCGGTAGACAGGCTGAGGCCGGACATCGCCCATTCGAGGGAGCGGACACCAGTGGCAGGTCGAGATGGTCCAGCGAAGGTTGAAGGGGTCACTCCTGGCCCTCACAGAGCGACCAGAGCCCTTGTCGAGCCTTCGGTGGCCTGTGGGACTCATCATCCAGCGGGACTCTGTGAGGAAGAAGGACCATGTCGTAGTCGTGCCCCATGGACATGAACTCCATGTCACCAAATTAGATAAGCGTACTGAGAGGGAGTGGGGTTTGGCGATTGGCCATCCGGTACCCGGGGAAAGGTGGATTGTGACACGCAGTGTAGCCCCACCTGGCACGCCAACTGTCGGTGTCTCGAACTAACACCAACTAGTAAATTTACGGCTGCGCGTTAGGGTTCGGATGGTGTGCAAGATGGACACAAGGATGTATACTGATTCGAGCGGTCGAAAACCCTATGTTTAGTGTGAGAGACGATTTCTTGTATTACCTTGCACCCAGGTGTTTGTAGTAGGGTTATAAGCCGGATTGAGAAATAAAAGGAACTCTCAAGTGTCTGTGAGGTGTGGGTACGCGTGTGGTGAATACATGAGAATTTGGATGCTAGGGTGTTGGTGTGCCTATCGGTCCTTTCCCATAAGTGATATTTGTGTCCCCCTTTTATAGCCGCAAGGGTTCTTCTATGCCTAGACCGAATCAGTACTGTAGGATGGACGGGGGTCATCCTTTTGGCCTTCCCCCACACTGTCAAGGCGTATCAGGGCGTACCTGCTCCTATAGTCTTCGTCACTCCTGGGCTGTGGCTTTAGTGTGTACGCCATTTGCACAGAAAGGACGAGAGCAGGCGGCACAGTGAGTGACGCTCATCTAGCAGGAGCATGGCTGCATGGACTGGGACGAGACGCACGTCTAGTCAAGCTTGACCATGGTGCCCAGGGAGGATGGGGTTAGGCAACACAGGGGCCAGTCATGTCCTCCCTGAGGCGTCGTGGAGATGAATTGACACACATCTTGTTGTGCAGGCTATGGAGTCTTCCATTGCCAATACGAGAACATGTCTTCGTTGAGCCTGCCTAGTCAACAACGCGTGCACAAGCATGCCCGGGGGTCGCCTGGACGGCCCTCGGGCAGGTCAAAAAGTGCTTATACCGCCTCAGGGTTTGGGCGAGGCGAAGAATGCTCACCCGAGGCACAACCGTTCCCGAGCCCTCGGGCGAACAGGAAAAGTCACCCGAGGCGCGTTACGCCGTTAACACACTCGAACCCCTTGGAGGGACCTCAGACAGGCTGGAACTTCACCCGAGATTCAAGGTAGGGTCTCGGGAAAGGCTAAGAGTTACTCGATCGATGTCGCATTGCCCTGGTGACTATGACTTTTGAACGTTTAAATCGAGTACCCCCTAATTTAGGTACCCAAGAACTGCTAAGGTGGTAGCTTGTATGTTGAGAAAATACACTAGTGGGATGTATGTATGATTATTAGATATATAGATAGAGATAGATATAGGGATTGATATGGAGATGGAGATAGATAGGGATAGAGATAGAGATAGAGATGGAGATGAAGCGGAAGATAGAAGAATACCCCCACACATTTGGTGTAGTTAGTTGTTCAATCCTAAGGGTCTAGATGCTCTTTTAAGCAGAAGCAAGTGTGAAAGAATTGCATAGACGAATATTTATAATTTTTATTAATTTTTGAGATCCCTACTTCAAGTTCTGTTCCCCTCTGATGGGGCCATTTAGTCTTTACGAGCATTGCCAAGGGAGAGCAGTTTAGGCGGCAATGACTATGTACCCTACCCATGGGGAGAGCAAGCAGACATAGAGAGAAATGGGGTAGTGGGGTTTACAAGTTTTACCTAGCCTTATCTGTATGACAACATTCATTATTTGACACTAGAAAAGCATTCTCTATTTGACACCAAAACTTAAAATCTTTCCTATTGGTCAGCTATTCATCTTTTATTCCCTATTTGATACTTCCGTCACTTTTTTTTGGCTATGACGGTGTAAAGTCGAATGCAAAAAGACCATCGTGCCCCTCCTATGTGTCTTTTTGCATGTTGTGTTCATATGTACCAGAAAAAGGACAACCGCAAATAAACAAACAAGAAAATCTACAATAACACAAACACAACACACCTTAAAAAACAAAAAAGAGGCAAGATGATCTTTTGGTCTTGGACTAAACACCTTTAGAGTTAAATAGTGAGGAAAGTGTAAAATATGAAACAAAAGATGAAATAGGTGATATATAGGGAAGATTTTAAGTTTTGATATGAAATATGGAAGGAAAAGTTTTTTCTTGTGTTGAATAGGAAATTTTCTTCATCTATATTGGCACGGTCAGTCGGTCATATATACAGTTGTAGCTACAGGTGTCATGGCAGGCTTTGAACTTAGGGCCCGTTTAGTTGCCGAAAAGTGGGTGAAAATACACTGTAGCACGCAGGGAATCTTTTCCAATAAGTGTCCAATCATGGACCAAGTAGACTCAAAAGATTCATCTCAAGAAAGCCAGGCAAATTGTGCAAAAATGTAAGAGCTACTACTTCATTTAATGCTCCATGCATGCGCAAAGGACAATCGATGTGATGGGAAATCTACAAACTTTTTGTGAACTAAAGAGGGCCTTATTATGTACTTGAGCATGGTGTTAGATTCAAAATCCAAATGGTTGGTGTTTAGTTGTACTCAAATGGAAATCTATACAAAAGTTTAAGGCCTGTTGGAACAAGGGAAAATTTCCCTGCTTGTGTGTTTTTTCTGTAAAATTAAACCGATTTCTATGAAATTCCTATACGATTCTTGTGAAATTCCCACGTTTCAAACAGACTTTTAAGGATTTATAGTGTATTTTTCTCTTTTATGAATCTCAGTACGTTTGAGTGCTATGGAACCCATTTTAGAAGAGCTAGTTTTTGATTCACCTCTGTGCCATTTGATCTTTGGTTGCACGACGTTTCTTTATTTTAAATCATTACAAGCTAGTATATCATGATACAGTGTCAACTTCTAGTGCCGAAATTCAAATCATGATTCCAATTGGGCAGCAAGTTGCTCGAGGTAGTGCGTGATATGGGTCCGCACAGCTTAGCGCCTGTTTAGTTCACGAAAAGTGTGGTAAGAAGTTATTGTAGCACATAGAAATTTTTTTTCAATAAGTATTCAACTATAATCTAAATAGACTTAAAAGATTCGTTTTGAAAAAAAATAGATAAACTATACAAACGTGAAACAGTTACTACTATATTTAATGCTCTATGTATGCGTCTAAAGATTCGATAGGATGAAAAATCTAGAAATTCTTGAAGAACTAAACGGAGCCTTAGCTGAAATATTGGTAATCGCAGTCTATACAGATATAGTCCTAACAATGAATTGAATATAATAATAAATAATGGTCAATGTTATACTACTATAGTACCGTGAAGGAAAGAAGAGAATGCTCGCTGGACCGAGGCTGTATACACTTAACGAGGGCAATGTCGTCATTTCTTAATAGCTAAGCAAACGAGACCCCCGAATGAATTGAAACAGCACCGCACACGGCACACCAGGAAAGACCGCAGCCATGGCCCATGGGCGACGACGAGCAGTGAAACGGCCGTGGTGGGTTGGGTGGGTGAGGTGGGCCGTCATCGCACCGCGGTCAAACGTGGGAGGGAGGCAAGCATCTTCCTCTGGGCCCTGGCAAGTGGCACACGCGCACACAGCAGCCGTCCAGGCCAGGAAGCCGCGTGGAGACTGGAGGAGGGGTCCCCTCCCGTGGACTCGATTCCACCGTCCCCACTGCCACCACTCCCCAGCCGAGCGCAGCCGGATAGAACCCGGCGTCACGTCCCTATTTATACGGGTCGCCTTTCTCCTCGTGTTGTTTCAGTGCGTGAAGTCACCCACCACGAAAGCAAAAGCTTCCCCTTCCCAAGTTCCAATCCATCCTTCCGTTCCATCCCGCTCGGGCACCGACGGGGATGGGCTCCCGCTACGAGGTGGAGGTCACGGTGGGCTCGGCCCGGGACCTGAAGAACGTCAACTGGCGGCACGGGGACCTGAAGCCGTACGCCGTCGTGTGGATCGACTCCGGCGCCAAGTGCTCCACCCGCGTCGACCTCGACAACGGCGAGAACCCCACGTGGGACGAGAAGCTGCTGGTCCCGCTCCCGCCCTCCTCCCGCCTCGACGGCGCCGTCCTCTACGTCGACGTCGTCCACGCCAACGCCGCCGACGGCGTCAAGCCGCTCGTCGGCTCCGCGCGCCTCCCGCTCCGCGACGTCCTCGACGACGCCGGAATCGGGGGCAAGGCCTCGCGCAGCCTCCGCCTCAAGCGCCCCTCGGGCCGCCCGCACGGCCGCCTCGACGTCCGCGTCGCCGTCAAGGAGCCCTCCAGGTACTACGACCCCAACAACCCCTACCCGGCCCCCGCGGGCTACGCCGCCAACGCGGGCGCCCGTGACCCCTACGGCTCATCGGCCGCTGGCGGCTACTACGGCGGCTCCGGAGGCGGCTCCGGTGGTGGCGCCTACGGCAGCGGCGGCTACGGCGCCGCGCAGCCCTACGCCGCGGCGCCTCCGGCGGGGTACCCTTCCACCTACGGCTCCGCGCCGCCTACTCAGCCGGCGTACGCCGCGCCTCCTGCCGCCGCCGCCGCGGCGTACGGTGCGCCTCCCGTCGCCGCCACCGCCGCGTACGGAACCAGCGCCGTTGGTGCTGTCGACGGCAAGAAGAAGAACAAGATGGGGATGGGGACGGGGCTGGCAGTGGGCGCGGCGGCGGGCGTGCTCGGAGGGCTGGCGCTGGCCGGCGGGGCCAGCTACCTGGAGGACAAGTTCGAGGAGCACGTGGAGGAGAGGGTGGAGGAGAACCTGGAGAGAGAGGACGCCTACGGAGGCGGAGGCTACGGGGGCGGCTACGACGACTATGGCGGCGGCCGCGACGACTATGGCGACGACTACTGATTGGACCTGCTTCACCTTCGTCTTGGTGTTCGAAATGTTTACACTATGAACCGGAAATTAGACCATGTTCTATTCTATGCCCCTCCTTCGATTTCTATTCTCTGTTTGTGGGCGGTATCGCTGTTGAGATTGAGATGTGAGATCCTCATATCAGGAGTTGAAAAATGCCAAATTAATTAATCCCATCGCTAAGCTAAGTGTGTATTGGACTGGATCATACATCGACTGATTCACGGATTCTGCGTTGATTGATCGGCAACAACGGGCCCCGATCTCTTCCTCGGACGCCATTGAATGCTCTACCCTCTTCCCGTGCGCTGCGTAGTCGGTGTATCGAAGACGAAGACAAAAGTGACAGTGACTCGGTGGGAGCCACCAGTCCATTTTCATTGCTTCCTTTTTTTTGTTTTGTTTTGTTTTTTTTCCTGAGGAACCTTCATTGCTTGCAATTGGATAGAGTGAGCAGCGAGATGCCGTGCCGCGACCTCTATTCGGCATATTCTTTTCCCCGTCGGTTTGTTGCCTTTAAGCTATCTTCCTTCTATATAGGAGTATACTCCATCGATTTAATTGGGCCATATATGTCCATCAGATTGTACCACAGAACGACTTCTTTGCTTGCATTTCGTTCGACTACCCCACCGAGCAATTTGCAGTTAGACGAGAAGGAACACTCAGAGCAACTCTAATAGCTTGATAAAATTAACATCTAAATTCTAGTATTTAGCTATTTTTTAAAAAATAGAAAACCTCTCCAAAAGGAAGAGGTTCAGAATAGACTTGCTAGTTTAAAATTTTATATACCAAACTTTCATGGTTGGCTATATATAGCCAACAAAAATTAAGAGACAACTATTTTTTTAATTTATAAAATCATATAACATATATTTTGGAGTAATCTGGCGCCTGCTTCTTAGTTCGTGAAGGGGGGGGGGGGGGGGGTGGGTTAATGTGACCGAGGAGGTGAAATTAAGGACTCGTTTGGTACAGCTCAGCTTTACAAGTGGAGTTTTTTTTTACAAAATAACTTTAAACAACTTTTTTGGTGAAGTTGAGCTGTTTTGGAAATATTGTTTAGCAAAACAGCTTCATCAATAACTCCACACATGGTTGTGAGGGAGAAATGACGGAGAAAGTTAGGATAAGCTACTTTTTTCAGCTTCATGTGAACTTATCCTTTTATGAGAGGGGGAGAAAAATAGTTTCACTCATGAAGCTGTTTTAGAAAAGGGTGTTAGGTAAAAAAATAGCTCATAATAGCTTGTAAAGCTGTTGTGAGCTTTATCAAACAGCCCCTAAAGGTTGTTTATGTGATGCCACGTGAGCCACCATCAGAGATTGCAGAGGAGAACGATGGATTACGGAGAGTTTTAGTGCCTATGCGGAGGATTGTCGACAATGGGAGGAGTACTTCAGAGCTATCGAGTGGCTCCTTGTCATTGAGATCAGCAGAGGTGGGGATGGCAAGCGTGCTGTGTCTTATTTTTCTTTACTTTTATTTTGGCAAGTTTCTCAGAAAAAACAATCGACGATTTTCCTATATCTTTTCAGGAGGCCGGATCACCTGTTGGTCGAATTGTGAAGAGTGAGGAGTTTCTCAAGGCTGCAGGACCTGCTGTGGTATGTAATGGCCCTGTTCATTTGTCCAGATTTCGGCTTATTAACAAAAATCAGCATCAGCATATTCTTTATTCTACGTTATATATCTTGTTCGATGACCCATTGGTATTAAAATGTTGGTTGTATTTGTATGTCTCATGTGAAATGCTAGGAAACAAAAACATATGTGGGTCCTGGTGAACAATCTCATCAGGTAAGCTTGCATTCTGCATAGACTGTGGAATATTGACAGCTTTTCCATTCACCTAGTTAGAACGCTCATTTAGGTCCTTTCAAGTTCTATCCCTTCATTCATTCATTAATGATTAGTCTTTGAATTTTATTGCCTAGAAATGGAATAGCAGGTTTTGGAACTTTGGTTTACAAATTCAATTTCAGTTCATTTATATTGGGGTTCTTTTTCCCTCTTTTTTCTTCCATAATATAATGATATGTAGCGCTCATGCGTGTTTGAGAAAAATAAGTTTGTTTATATTGGATAATCTACATCCAAGCTTGAGCAAAACAGAAAGCTTCGAGTCGAATTGGTGAGTATTTGGTTAAAATCATATGAAACATTGGCACCTTAATTAGTAGGCTTATGTACCTGACCATAATTTTCTCCTATTGATTAAGCTAAAGATGAATATCACATAAGAATACTTTTTCAACCTCTTAGTATAGGCATTATCCTAGGAGGCCCCTTTAGAGGTGCTTCAGGTTGCATAGAAGCAGCTGTATGCAATCATTAAACAACTGTAGTGTGTACAACTGTTACTTTTCTTGGTTAGGAATTCATTGACGGGCATTCATATATATCAAGATGTATATTTTATTACTCGCCAAAGTAGCATATATTTAGAATTTGAACACAGTTAAGGAACCATTCTAGATGATTAACTGTTGGACTTGTTGATGTGCACCGAACACTTATTGGGGTGTTACGGATGCAGTGTGAAAGCCTAAGAATAGTTTGCTTCTCAAGATAAGGTGAATATAGGAGCGAGTTCTATCTAAAAAAAGTTTTCTGAATTTACCTGTGAATATTCATGTTGTAATGGGACTAATTCATCTTAAGGAAGGATTCCAGTTGATTTTTGGTAATCAAAACAACGCGTAAGAAATGTTGTAGGAAATTTTGAATAACTGATATCTGTAACCGTCGTAATTTTTGTTTACCTTACTCAAAGATGGTTGTGGCCATGACATGCAGGAACTTATAAGGTGCGAAGCCCGCGTTTGGGCTCATTGGCATTGTTCCAGGTTATATTGTAAAGAAATGAGAATTTCATTCAGGTAATCGTTATGGTAAATAAAAGGTGACATATCATGTGATTCTTACATTCATCAGCCAGCTGCCAATGCTACAGAGCCGTGCAGAAGTGCAAACCTGAAATTGACACAACCGGGGTGTGGTGGGTGGGTCTGTTTTGGGGGTTGATAGCATCTAATTTGATCCGCATGATGTTTGATGTACTTTAACTAATCACAGGAAAAGTGATTGCTCTCATGTTGCGATATCTGTTTCTTATCTCTTAAATTGTGGATTGGGTTCACTTTTGAGTGTGACCTTGTTGTTAACAAAATGAGCGGGGGAGATCGTGTCCGAGTAATGAATGTCATATGCCGGTCCACTCCATTAGTCTGAATAAAAATGAAACAGGTTTACTGTGTCAGGACAGGTGGCAGAGTGATCCGTGGTGCTCCAGTCTGGCTCTTCAGTCTTCACCATGATGCTGGTTCTTCCTTGCACGCAGAACGAACGCTCCACAGGTTGCAGCTGTCGGACATTGAGAGTTCAGAATTTTGCAAGCTAGGTTTTTATGCATGGGTAGTTTGTATATTGCTTTAAAGATGCACATAGTACACCACAGGTTGCATAGCGGTTCAGAGTGTTTCAAGCTAGATTTGTATACGTGAGCTGCTATCTCGTGACAATCTTAGTGCATTCGACAGTATCCGTTTGGGAATTACGATGAAGATTGTATACGTGAGCATTTGCTATTAATGAGGTTATTCTTGCATCATGTGCTACTCCAAAGGTCGTTTCTCGTTCTCTGACTCCAGTTCGAATACTAACAACAACCATTGTGAAATAGTTCAGCAGATGATTCACATAGCAGAAAGCCTTCAGCAGAAAAATTCAGTTCTAACGCCAACCACCTAATAAACACTTAACCAAGACTTCTCAGTTAACTACAAGTTACACATTGGCCTGATTGCATCATTACAGTAGCTAACCATGCACAAAACAATCATGCCAGTAGCATGCAATACAACTTTGCAAGGACATGTTTCAGGATTCTCCTAACAGTACTCAGGAAGTCGGAGTTATCTGGCATTGAAGAAATTTCATAATAAAAAAAATGGCAAACCAAGTAAATAGCTTTACGAGCAAAAACCGGTGTTACATGGCTGCCTAGCTTCATGCCTTAATTGCATTCTCAGTACATTATTACACGGAGTATTTTACAAAAGAAGACCCAACAAATTGATTTCAAACAAAAAAATACAAATCTTCTTGTTAATGATCATATGCTATTGGACTGCTCACAAGTATCCTTTCCTTGGCAACCGAACGGTGTAATTCTTGCAGCCACATGCCTCTGCATATACTTGGTAAGGTAGTCAGGCCATGCCGGGTTCAATGACTTATCCTGTGGAAGGGAAAGATCAGTCAAGAGGATAAGCCATTCTTCCGTTAATGTTTTGTTCCAAGGAATAAACTGGGGAACCTTCTCTCTAAGAGTAAGCAATTTTGTTTTCAAAAAACAAGCAACTAGAAGATATGTTGTCCGACCGACATTTAGTACAAGCAAAGTTGTCAAAAACTTCAGTGCAAGCAAACCATATAAGAAAGTTGAGTGAAGTTCTAGCCCCAACCACAAAGGAACAGTATTTAGAAGATCTTGCTTTAAGCATAAAATACTCGAATATTCTGAACATAGACACAATCAAACTATTACAAACCAAGATAGAAATTTCCAACTATGAATTAGAAAAACGCTGTTCACAGTCCGCTACCAATGTCAATGTCTACTTTTCGGCAATATAACATGAACCAATATTACGTTCTGGAAAATGGAGCCTATAGCATCTTCCTAGTTTTATAGAATTTTAGGGGTTAATTATAAAAAAAATGGATAGGGGAGCAAACTAACACATACAGAGGAACCAAACATACAACACAACTTTTCACAAACATCATCAGCATGATCTGGGGTTGTTAGAGCAGCAGGTAAGAGAAAAAAATTAACTCGTTGTTCTTATCAAAACGACCAAAAGTGTGTCGACAGTCATGACCTATGAGCCATCTGCCCATCTATGTCACTCGAATTTGAAGAGGGTTCAGTATGCACAAAAACAAAACTAGTTTTATGTCAACTAATCAGTAACTGCAATACTTTACCTAGCAATCTTGGACATTATACCATGAAAATCCTTATATCACCGCGCCCATCTGCATTGAAAACAAAAACAGTGACCATCATACATACATACATACATACAAACAAGCCTAGAATGCAAAGTAAGATTACACAAAAACAGTAACCATCACATAATCCATATGAACAAGCCCAGAATGCAAACTAAGATCATCAGAACAAATCTTCCACCATGACGCTACCTTGATTGACGCCCCCGATCTGCCAGTCTCTCCTTCCTTCCCGCAGCAACCAGGATGGCTCGCTCGCGCTCCTTCTCCTTGGCCTCCCTCTTCTTCCTCTCTTCCCTCAGCTCCTCGATGCTCTTCTTCCCTCCACTCCTCTTCACCTCGTTCCCTTCCCCTGCATCTCTGCTCCTCCCCTCCTTGGCCACTGCTGCTGCAGGGTTCGACATGTACCAGGGCACCGCCACGCCCTTCCCGGCGAGGCCGTAGCCCAGCCTGTACTTCTCCTCGTCGGGCCCCACAACCCTCACCTCCTCTTCCTTCTTCTTCCGCTTCTTAGGGTTAGGGTCGGCTGCGTCAGGCCCCCGCTCCCGGGCCGCGCCCCTCCCACCACTGGCCGAGGCGAGCGCGGCGAAGTCAGCGGGGACGCCGGATCCACCCGAGAAGAGGTTGATGTGGTCTCCGTCCGAGGGCGGGGGCGGGGAAGGGAGGGCGTCCGCCGGATCAGCGGGGCCGGCAGGGCGAGGCGGCGGAGTCGCGGGCGGCTCCTCCTGGACCAGGCCGCGGTTACGGCGTAGCGCAGCGAGCCGGAGGTCGGACTCGCGGCGGCGCTCCGCCTCGCGCTGGAGCTGCTCCTCCCGGGCGGCAGCGGCCTCGTCCTTTTGCACCTTCTCGCGGTTGTCGAAGTTGTAGACGTTCCACCGCTTCTGCGGCAGGATGTTCAGCCCACCGTGCCCTCCCATGGCTGCCTGCTGGGGTCGGCGGTCAGGTTACTCGTCGCCGCCGGTGGGAGGCCGGGAGAGGAATAGAGGACCGGGAAATAATTTAGGAGGAGGTCTTCAGCGTCGCACGGCCGCAGGGTGCAGCGACACATACCCTCGGGATTTCTATCTAAAAAAAATATTTCCCTTATTTAAATAATATAAATTGATTAAATTATTAAAATATTTCTAATAATAAAATAAGTCATAACAAATAAATAATAAAGTTACTCCCTCCATTCAAAATTGTAAGTCGTTCTAAAAATCTTGAAGAGTCAAAACATCTCAACTTTAACCAAATTTATATAATATAACAATATTTACAATATTAATTAAATATCATTAGATTCTACATCAAATATATTTTTCTAGTACTCTTATTCGGTGTCAAATAAACTTTATATTTTTCTCTAAGATTTTGGTCAAACTTGAGGTAATTTGATTTTCTAAAATTTTTAAAATGACTTACAATTTAGAATAAAGGAAGTAAATAAGATGAACGGTACCACGCAGCACTCCCACGGTCCTCCCTCGTCGCAGAAAACGACACTCTCCGTCTCCGTCTCCGTCTCCGTCCGTTAGCGAGAAAACACAACTTCACTAAATATATATTTAAAAAATATTAATATATATAATTAGTGTTATTAGAAATATTTTTAATCTATTTTAATAAATTTATTTATATATACAAATGTTGCATAAATTTTTTACAAATTGAGTCAAAATTATGGTACACATCAACAATCTAGAGATGGATAGAGTATTTTTTAGTCCTTATTACATTAAATGTTTGACTGACTATTTATAAAACTAATTACATAGATAGACAGCGCTGCAGCTAAACAGCGCTTATTTTTCAACTCTAAAACAGTATTTCTTCTCACAGCAAATTAGCTTTAACCAAAATCAGCTCAACTTTTCAGCTCCAACGAACAGATATGATATAAATTTATTAAAGCTAATTAACCCATCATTAATAGATGTTTATGGTAGCATCATATTATTAATCATAGGACCACGTAGGTTAAAAAAATTGTCTCGATAAACAGCCTCTATTTATAAATTCGGTACAAAGTTTGAATATTATAAATCTAAGTATTTTTGGATGGGGTGAGTATTCACCTTGAAACGTAAGGTTTGCAAAATAGAACTTGCAAACCTACCTGCACGTTATCCTTCGGATCTCAAACAGGTGCAGTACCAGAATCCTCAACAAGGGTCTTATGGGGAATGCCGAATGTGTGTACGCACGCGTGTGTTTTTTGCCAAATGAATTAAAATACCATCTTCTCGGGTGGAGCTCTATAACATTGTTCATTTAACGCGTCTTGTTTTACTCTCTTTATTTTGCTATCGTCTAATAAAAACTGCAACAAAACTCTTGACATCCCTTCTTAAAATTTCAAAACGCCTAGCTGTATATGACTACTCTAAAAGAGAAGAGAATTGCTACGGTACCCTCAAATAATTATGAGTCGTTCATTTAATTTGATCGGACGGTCATGATCAGATCTTACCTCTTAGAAAGTAATATTTTAAATATGTTTTACTTATTTATTTATTTTATAAAATAGGATAAAAATGAATATTTAGGATATGGAAAAAAATAGATTTATTTGTATGCGCATAATAGATTTGTTTTGCATGCACATGCACTTGAGGAAGTTGCATGCGCGTGATCTAAATCTTATTTGTGGGTGTGTGCATGTGTTTTTAATAGTTTGTCCGTATGACAATAGTTGTGATTTTTCTTTTAATATGCAGCGATAGCTTTTGTTCTATAATTTGAATATGATTTTGAGAAAATGGCAACTTCAAACAACATTTTGATTTAGCAAATGACATTAGCTAAAAAATCATAAATATAAAAGTTGTATAACTGATCAAGATGTACAACTTTTATTTTGGTCGTTTGTTCATCCGACAAAGTGATAGTAATATTGTTAATAAATTTTACATCTCTCTAATAATAGTCTCATAAATTATAAAGGAGAATTTAAAATTTGTGAACAACGTGACTCTCTGCACGCGCCGCTGGGAACCCACACACCGACGGACTCGAGCTCTGCGCACACGGCCGCTAGGATTGAGACGAGGAAGAACGCGACCTTTGCGTGTGCCGCTGTCCAAATATTACGTATCTAAAAATCCAAATATTTAACGGTTCAGATTCATTTGAGATATTACCTTACCTTAGCATTAGCCAAAAGAGGAATCTGAAAGTAGTGGTACCAGGATCAGAAGAGTATTTCCACAATGTATGAATACTTGAACAGTATCTTCACGATGCATATATGCTGCAAGAACAGAAGAAGAGAAAGAACACAAACACTATTGTTTTGGATAAAGGAAGATTCAATGATTTTCAAGTTTGTTACATCGAGTTAATACAAAGAAATAACACAGCATCAAGTACTTTATCGGGACTCTGGATAGCAAATCAAGGTGGGCTAGTTACAGGTCAGCTGAAGCAGACACTTGATGCCCATCAATCCATACTAATATCCTCTTGATCTTGCCACGATCCTCACTTCCCTCATTCATGCAAGACTCTGCAAGCAGAGGGCAGTTGTTAATGCTCACGACCTGCACTGAGCTAGGCAGGCCTGTATTTGGCAGGGACTCAATTGAACCACAGTCTGAAATCTCAAGTCTTATTAACGAATAAAGACCATCCATGTCCGGAAGGTAAGTAAGCTTCCCACAAGAAACAATCTCCATGTCTTCCAATGCTTGCAGGCGTTCAATGCCCCATGGCAATTCACGAAGCAGAGGACAATGCCTCACATAGAAATGAGTCAGATTACATGGTGGCCAATCCTCTGGTATATACTGAAGTTGCTCGCAGTGGCTGATTTCAAGGCGTCGTAAAGATTTATGCAACTGTCCGATTCCTGAGGGGAAGGTCACTGTAGGCATTTTGCAGAGGGTGATGGATATAGGAGAAGAAAGTATGCGCCATGATCCCCAGATCCAGTCGCCACTTGCATTTACGTTCACATGCTTCAGAGATGGGAAATTCCGAAGTCCACAAAACTCATCTGACCCTTCCACTGTTAGCTTCGTCAGTGAAGGTAGGCTGTGGGTCACTTGTTCCAGCTTGCAGCAGTTCTCAAGAACAAGCTCACGAAGAATAGGGAGAGCACATCTCCCATCTCCATCCCAACGTTGCAGTTTGTCCATCCTCTCCAAATGCAGCTTCTTCAGTGATCGGAAGCTACCTTCCCGTACTCCATCTTCCCCAAAAGAGTTACCACAGAATTCATGGCAACTGATAGAGACCAAGCTATCCCAACCTTTAAGATGGAGATTTTCCAAATGAGATAATAGCCCAAGGCAAGGAAGAGCCCCACACCTCTTAAAATCACAGAGGCTCACAGTGACCAGTTTCGTGTAGCCTGCAGAACCAAGCCAGATAGGGCATGCAATGCCGGTGTAACCTGAAATGGTAAGCTCCTTGATGCTGGTGGGTGCCCCTAGGTGAGCTAATATTTTCTCAGCTTCTTCATTATAGTTGTTGCTACTGCTAGAGGAAAGCTTTAACTTTTGGAAAATCTTCTTGGAAGCTAACCTGATACTGGTGGGTGTCCCAACTGTTTGCTCAGCTTCTTCATTGCTCCATGAAAGCTCCAGCTTCTGGAGGAACTGCTTGGAAGCCAATCGTGCTTGTGTAGCTTCCTCCGCATCCTTAACAAGATGCACATTTGAAATGAGAAGTTCCCCACGGAGATCGTTCAACTGGGCCAACTCCCCTATACCACCACCTCTGTGAGTGTGGACAATAGACATCTCGCTGCTTATGACGAATCTTGACAGGGTTTGAAGATTCGTCAGCAACCCTATATCCTTGGGCATAAACCTCAAGCTGCAGGCATTGTGACGAGGATCACGAGTCATTAGCAGATCAATATGCCTTAGCTTGCGAAGGCTCTTTAAACCATGTGGCAACTCTTCCAGATCATAACAGTTTCTTAGTCCCAGTGTTTGAAGATTGTATAGGTCACAAATCGACTCGGGTAAGCATTTGATCTTGGTGCCTTGAAGCTGGAGACACCGAAGATATTTCATTTTTCCTATCGATTTAGGCAGCATAGTTACACCAAAATGGCTTAGATCAAAAGCTCGTAGCCTTATAAATCTCTTATCAATGTCATCAGGGATCTTTAGATTCAAATCCTCAGAACCACCCAAAGCTATTAGTGTTTGCAAGAACTTGCCACAGGAAATCACCTGAAACATGCCGTCTTGACTCATATCCTTGTTGAAGACTACTGTTAAATGCCGAACTCCCTCTGGAATGTTGTTGGAAGGTTGTCCCACCACATAACATGCACAGTCCTCGCCTGAGACATCTGAAGCAAGACCTTGCATCATTTCTGAAAAGATGTATCTGTGCTCTTCTCCAGTGCGGTCAACATGTGCTATCTGGAAAAAGGATTGGCTAACTAAAGATCTGAAGTAAGTTCTTCCAGTGTGCTCAATTGTTTCGTCGCCACTGTCAGGTATAAAGCCCTGAGCCATCCAATGCTTGATAAGCCATTCCTTCTCAAACTGAAACTTCTGCGGAATAATGGAGCTGTAAGCAAAACAGGGCTTGAGATGGTAGTCTAGCTGCACATAGCTCAGTCGTAGGGCTTTGTTGAAATGATTGATATTGGAATCCCATTTCTCCTCCCGCAAAATATCTACCCACTTGCTTCTGTCGTTCTCCTGGCGCAGTCTAATGGTGTATCCTAAACTTGCTGCTATGAAAGGTACACCCTTGCACTTCCGTAAAACTTCTTCCATCAGTCTGCCAAAACAAACACAATGAAGTATAAATAAATGCATAATATGCCACACATGATACATAAAAGGAAGAAGTCCTTTTACTACCCTGAACTATCTTCTTCTTTTTGAAGGTAACGGCAGGAACTCTGCCTTTCAATTAAGTAAGGAAAAAAGGTTTTATTACAAGGTTTTTTGACATGAGGTGGGGGGACCCCTCAGAGAGAGACTAGAGAGAAGACACAAGCATTTACGGACTTTCTTTTTGAATTACCCTTCCAAGTTATAGCCTTTTTTCTTTGCTCGATGTCTTCTTTTGCTCGTGAGGCCACTTGCATTGTTGATTCATGGTCGACTCTAAAAATTCTTCTATTCTTGCATGCTGAACTATCTTTCTGGACTATTGCAAATATGTTTACAAGTCTTTCTGGATTGTTCTATTCAAAATACGTTTACATTTTTTTTCTGCTGCCAAATAAAATACTCTCTCTCTCTCTCTCTCTCTCTCTCTGGAGATGCTACGGTACACTTATTACTCGCTAGGAGGTAATAACTAAAACAAATCCAAGCCACTGGTTTTTAAAATTTTAAAGTTAATTAATTGATTATTTAATATGAGAAAAGAAAAAAAAAATTATTCTCAAATCCCCCTTATCACGACATGGGGATGTGCAGCAATAAAATTCCCTTCATCACTGCATGCACAAGTGGACTTGAAGCTATTGATTTATGAAATTCTCCCAACTCTATTAATTATGTATAATACAATGGCACGATACATATGAATCTATGAATATATATTTTTTTTAAAAATGGTTCATTATGCATACGTGTGACGCTAACGTACATATTTTTGCCTTAAAAGTGTTCAAATTTTTTTTTATGATACACAATCACATTAAAGTTTTGTATACACCAATCACGTTATATACTCAATTGAAAAAAAAAACTCTTATGTGCCGCCAGGTATGTATATTTAGGAACAAAAACTTGTTCGTACCGTACGTATATGTAGGCACAAACACTTATACAAGCATAAAAAAAATGGTCACATGAACCCATATGGATTGGCAACGAGACATTCACGATCAATGTGATTTGGGAATGAGATTACATGCAAGAAAAAAAATGCTCACGGCAGCTATGTCTGAACTAACAAATAAAAAAAATATACTATACTAATAGATCACACATGAATCAATTAGATCTAGAAAAAGAAATTATATCTAAGACTTTTCATATGTATCCTATTTTACCAAATTTAAAATTAAATAAACAAATATTTCATGTATTATCTCCTAAAAAGTAATAGATGATTTTAACCATCCGATCTAATTAAATAAACGGCTCAAAATCATTTAAGGATACCACAGCAAAGTCTATCTCTTCTCTCTGTTCCAAAATAACTATTCATCATGTTTATCAAGGAGTCAAACTTTTCTAAGTTTAACCAAATACATATAAAAGAATATTAATACTTATGATGTGTAACTAGTACCATTAGTTTGCTCGTGAAAATATATTTTTACACTAAATTTATTTGAGATATAAATATTGATATCATTTCTATATATTTAATCAAACATAAAAAGAGTTTGACTCCTGGTAAGCGAAAGGTGCACTCATTACGGGACTGAGGGAGTAAAGTTGTAACGAGGATAAAAAAAAAGTACCTTGTGTCTAGGACATGTCCAGAATAATGTGCATGAGGCTCCGTGGCCTTGGGCGCACTGGCTGAATAATGACAAGCAGTCCTCTTCATTTAGACGTTGCAACTTATGTGGACCCAAACCCGATGAACCAAGAAGTCGAGCAACATTTTCACTCCTTGTTGTCACTATGATCTTGCTTCCTGGAGCACCACTGAGAAATGTACGCTTGAGCTTATCCCAGTCCTGCCAGTTCTCATTCCAGTAGTCATCCAGGACAAGGAGGTACCTTCTTCCTCGCAACAGCTGTTCCAGCGTCGTCTGGAGGGTGTTGAGGTTATCACATTTAAATGGAAGGCCTTGTATGGATTCTATGATAGATGAAGTGATCCTTTCTATATTGAACTCATGTGACACATGAACCCACAGCTTCAACTCAAAGTGCTTCGATACACGCTCGGCATTGAGGACTAGCTGAGCCACAGTTGTCTTCCCGACATAAGCCTCCCCCACTATTGGCAAGACTGCTGCAACATTGGTGGGCTTCAGATCAGATTGAAGAAGCATCTCTACAATCTTCTCCTGATCATCATGTCGACCACACACCACGGTTGGAAGAAGCAACGAGGTCCGCTCATGCCCACCACCATCACAGTGCTGAACATTGTGTGCTTGGAAGGCTGAGTGCATCTCTTGTATCTCTTTGATACTATTAATTTTCTCGGTGAAATCCTTAATCTTCTTTTCCATGTCATGCCTAAACTTTGTACGTAGAGGATTCAAGACACAAGTTACAGGGTTATTACGCAAATTGGCAAAATGGTCGATCACCTTGCGGTGTTGAACTTCGTAGTAGTACTCATCCAATGCCTCCGTCCCATCGTAGCTAGCCTCCTTCAGTCTGTCAAAGAACACTTTCTCTGACTCAGCAAGCTGTGTCTTCTTCTCAGCTATTCCAAGGGTAGCTTGAATCATGTCCAGTTTATAGATCAACTGTGCCCTCTTTTCCTTAAGATGATGTTCAGACTTCTCCTCCTTCACAAAATCTACGATGGCCTGGAAAACGGATTGCAGAAAGGCTGAGAGTAGAGCTTCACCCATTGAGCTGGTTGAGTTCCTGAGGTATGAATGTATGATGCTCTGCTCTCACGAGGTATGGAAATGGAAGGATGATCGAAGGTACAAGGGAGAAGATGGCTGCAAATGCATAGGGGCTTCATAAATAGAAAGCTTTGAAGGAAACGCTAACCAATCAAAAACTAGTGAAGACTTGGAATTTGTCAATGCAAGGTCAACTCTACGAAGCTTCTTATATTCACCCCGTTTGGATCCTTAAAATTAAATTTATTTTAAGAATCATAATTTACAACCATATTAATTAACTTATTATGATTGTATATAAATTATATTTGTATATTAGGCTACACACGAGAAATATTTATATGTTATATTTTTACCATGTGAGAGCTAATTGAAGAGCATACTATAAATTACAAAGTATAAACATAGTATGGTGATTTATGGAATTAAATTTCATCTCTCACCTTGTGAATATTTAAAATAGACTAATATATGAACTTTGAAAAGTGATGAAATGTATATTCCAAGTGAAATAACCTAAATTGTTAACTAGATTTCAATTTCTCCAAATGAAAGGATCCAAACAGCCTCTTAGGCTAGGATAAGCGCCTAAGCTTATCCTTTTCTTGACGCAGAAGCATCAATTGTAACCATGAGTAATAACACTTAATTACGCCCCAGCAATGTGGCATCATGCTTGATCCATTTCATAAGACCACTAGACCAGTCTCAATGGAGGATTTTATGTTTCAGTTTTTAACACATCCTATTTTGAAAATAGTGTAGAAGTTTTATCCCCATGAAACTATCTCTACTCGCATGAAACTTTTATCATCTCTCTCTTTATTACTGTAGTGTCACATCAACATATTTAATGCCCATAAAACTTTGATAATATGACATTGAGAGTGGCCTAAGTTGACTTTCATATGCAGGTTTCTTGGGTAACTCGACTAGCTCAGATTCGAGTCTATTGTTAATTGTATATAGAAAAATTAAAGTACATTCCTATATAATAATTTAAGCATATTTTGTCTCTTAATGGAACACTTGCGCCGTGGTGTATGTTCGCAAAAAAATTCAGGATATTTGTGCATTATTGAGACGACAATTTTCTGCCATAGAAGCTGAAAATAATGGCACCAGCGAACCGCCCCAACAATGTACCTCTAGCTAGTTGAAACTTGAAAGCATGTCACAAAGCTTGAAGTACCCTGAAAAAAAGGTCACAGAATCTACAAAACTTTCCCACTAGAACATCATCTTTGCTTTCGTGGTGGTGTTCAAACAGAGCAGAAAACCAGTGCGACAATGACTGTAGAAATGTTGAGGCCAATCGTTTGATCCAGCACTATTCTCTTCTCTTATATGTACAATCGTTTGATCACGCATCATGTCAAATGCTTGAAATATTTCTTATTTTATGGTTTCTTTCATTTTAACTTCACAGAGAGAGAGATGTTATGAGGGAGCTATATTCTTGACAAGACTGGGTAAAGGTAAATAGGTCTACTTAGGCCCTGTTTAGTTACCCAAAAATTTTCAAATTCCCCATCATATCAATTGTCCTTTACGCATGCATGGAGTATTAAATGAAGTAGCAGCTCTTGTATGTTTGTATAGTTTATCTGGCTTTCTCGAGACGAATTTTTTGAGCCTAGTTAGGCATGTTTGGACAAAAGTTGCTAAATACAAATGAAAATACTAAATACCAAAATTTCACAAACTTTGTGAACTAAATGCAGCCTTAATGTGTTGATCCTTCGTGTGAGACCTTCGGTGTTGCCATTTTGAATGTTTTTGCTTTGGGATTACATCATTGCTTTATGAGAATAGAATTTATTCTTTTCCTGTTACAATCCACTCCAACATACATACATGGATTAAGGGGGTGTTTAAATTAGAGGGGTAAAGTTCTGAAGGGGTTTTCAAATACAAATAAAAAACTAATTACATAACTCGCTTATAAACCACAAGATGAATTTATTATGCTTAATTAATATATCATTAGTAAATGTTTACTATAGCATAATGTCGGTGCTAGTTTTGGCGGGGCTAACACCGGCTAGTAAATATGTGTTTTGCGGTTGAGGCTACGGATGGTGTGCAAGGGGAACACAGGGATTATACTGGTTCAGGCCAAGCGAGCCCTACGTCCAGTGGAGAGGAGAGTCGTGCTGCCTTGCACCGGGGTGCTTGTAGTAGGGGGTTACAAGCTAGGCGAGAGAGGGAGGCGCTCCCAGGTCTCTTGTGTGTGTGTCTAAGTGTTTACAAGTCGTTTGCTATGGGTACGTTTGTGTGGGTGAGAACTTAGAACTTCTCCGTTGTCTTTCTAAAGCTGGCCTCTGCTCTCCCTTTTATAGTCGCAAGGGAGAGGCAGGGGTAGCTACGTATTTTACAGTGAGGAGTTGCTGTTCCCCGTTTGACTATGCAGTTACTGCCTTTTCTCCGCGTCTCCGGGACATGGCTGTCGTGGTTCGCACGTCCTTGGTGAGTTCCAAGCCGGCAGCAGTCGTCGGATTACGACGTGCCGTAGGGTCACACCTATCGGCTATCTTTCCGTACGATGTGACAAGAGGGTGAGTCACCTTAGGTCTCCCGAGGCTCGGGACTAGGAAGGCGTGATGGGATTGAGCGGGGGATATCTCCCCTGGTCATATTTCCGGTCTTTGAACAGCTCTTCCCGAGGGTCAGGCGAGCCCGGATAGAAGGCGTGCTCGTCCTTTCGAGTGGACAGCGCAGTAGGCGCCTTTCCCGTTCTTGCGTAGCCCGTCGTCAAGCGCTTGGACTGTCACAGTCGGAGTTGATAGGTTCCGGCGGAAAACGGGGCGGCCCACCGTAGACCATACCGTGGAGGACAGGTGGTATGGGCGTCAGGGGCGTGCGAAACACAGTCACGTCGAGAGTCTGTCCTGTCGGGACAGTGCTTGTAAAGTGGTCAGAGAGAGTATGGCCGTCAGGAGCGTGCGAAGCACAGTCGCGTCGAGAGTCTGTCCTGACGGGAGAGTGCTTGTAAAGTGGTCAGAGAGAGTATGGCCGTCAGGAGCATGCGAAGCACAGTCGCGTCGAGAGTCTGTCCTGACGGGAGAGTGCTTGTAAAGTGGTCAGAGAGAGTATGGCCGTCAGGAGCGTGCGAAGCACAGTCGCGTCGAGAGTCTGTCCTGACGGGAGAGTGCTTGTAAAGTGGTCAGAGAGATCTCTTGTGGTCCAAGATTGCTCCGCTGACATCACCTGCGCCTTGGATGCCTCTGCGAGATTGCGCTCGAGGGGGATAGGGAAGCTCGGGCGAATCGGAGACTTGGGACGCCGAGGATGCCGCTCTCCCGAGCTGGTGCCGCTCTCCCGTGCTCTCCCGAGCTCTTCCGAGGAGGCTCGGGCGAATCGGAGACTTGGGCGCCGAGGAGGCCGCTCTCCCGAGCTCTCCCGAGGAGGCTCGGGCGAATCGGAGGTTTGGGCGCCGAGGACGCCGCTCTCCCGAGCTCTCCCGAGGAGGCTCGGGCGAATCGGAGGTTTGGGCGCCGAGGACGCCGCTCTCCCGAGCTCTCCCGAGCTGGTGCCGCTCTCCCGTGTTCTCCCGAGCTCTCCCGAGGAGGCTCGGGCGAATCGGAGACTTGGGCGCCGAGGAGGCCGCTCTCCCGAGCTCTCCCGAGGAGGCTCGGGCGAATCGGAGGTTTGGGCGCCGAGGACGCCGCTCTCCCGAGCTCTCCCGAGGAGGCTCGGGCGAATCGGAGGTTTGGGCGCCGAGGACGCCGCTCTCCCGAGCTGGTGCCGCTCTCCCGTGTTCTCCCGAGCTCTCCCGAGGAGGCTCGGGCGAATCGGAGACTTGGGCGCCGAGGAGGCCGCTCTCCCGAGGAGGCTCGGGCGAATCGGAGGTTTGGGCGCCGAGGACGCCGCTCTCCCGAGCTCTCCCGAGGAGGCTCGGGCGAATCGGAGGTTTGGGCGCCGAGGACGCCGCTCTCCCGAGCTCTCCCGAGGAGGTTCGGGCGAATCGGAGACTTGGGCGCCGAGGACGCCGCTCTCCCGAGCACTCCCGAGGAGGCTCGGGCGAATCGGAGCCTTGGGCGCCGAGGAGGCCGCTCTCCCGAGCTCTCCCGAGGAGGCTCGGGCGAATCGAAGGTTTGGGCGCCGAGGACGCCGCTCTCCCGAGGTCTCCCAAGGAGGCTCGGGCGAATCGGAGACTTGGGCGCCGAGGAGGCCGCTCTCCCGAGCTCTCCCGAGGAGGTTGTCGTTAGTGGAATGATGTCGGGCCTCTGTAGACGCGGCCTTCGTGGGCTTCCACTGGCCTTACTTGGGCCAGGCCATGTTGGGAATGAGCGTTTTTGCATCGAAGTTGGGTACCCCTAACTTTGGTACCCGACACATAATATTATCAAATCATGAATTAATTATGCTTAAAAAATTCGTCTTACAATTTACACGTAATCTACGTAATTAGTTATTTTTTATCTATATTTAATACTCTATGTACGTATCTAAATATCCAATGTGATGGATGTAAATAAATACACTAGGGTAAACGAGAACCGATAAGGGACCTTGAACTTGTCAAGGTCAACTGTGACTATAACAGGGCAACAACTGACATGAACATGTGCTAAGACGAGGTACAACTTCTGAATAGAATCATCAACATCATACATGTGATTATAACAGGGCAACAGTTGGCATGAACATGTGCTAAGACGAGTGTAGGATCGAAATGGCGGACTAGAGGGGGGCGAATAGTCCTTTTTAACAACTAATCGCAGCGGAATAAAATCTATTCGGTTCTAGCAATAATTCACCCCTCTAACTATAACTCTATGCACCTTTTAAAAGATCCTAACAAAAACAAAGGTGCAAGCCTAACTTGAACTTATCTAAACCGTTCTAACGCAAGATCACACAAACCTAAGCACTAGTACTTTAAGCACGGGGGAAACTCCTACCAACTAGCAAGCAAAAGCGCACTAAGCACCTAACCTCACTACTTGCTCAATGATAAGGATACACAATCCTAATCAAGGAGCGCAACTTACTTAGCTACACAAGCTAAGCAAGACATTAGTTCTAAGCTACACAAACTAAGAATGTGAGTGGCAAACTACACAAGCTAACCGGTCTCACAAGAGCAACTACAACTACACAAGTAAAGTAATGCAAAAATAAATAACTTGTGTAGGAGGGAGCAAACCACCGCGAAGGATGGGAAGATGTTGACGCGGTGATTTATTTCCCGGAGGTTCACTTGTCGACATAAGCTACGTCCTCCGTTGAGACAAGCTCCAAAGTTGCCGCCGGTCCTCTTGCTAGTGGTGACCCGCAAGTCACACTCTCCCACGTGGAGTGCTTACCACAAGCTCTAGCACTTGACTCGGCCGGACCACTTATCGCTCTTCACGTCTCGCTCTACTAGCGATGCTCTTCGCGATCTCCCGCGGGGTGAGCTCGAACCCCTCACAAAGCTTCTCCGGAGCCAAGCACAATCTTCTTGCTTGCTTCACGGAGCCACAAGCCACCAAACCGTCTAGGAGGTGGCAACCTCCAAGAGTAACAAGCACCACCAGCTTGCAACTCGATCACCTAGTGCCACTCGAAGTAATCTCACAATGCAATGCACTAGCGATCGATCACTCACTTCTCCGATGTGAATTGTATGAGCACAAGTGAGTTGGAGAGCACTAAGCCAAGCACAAGCAAGGGAAACACATTCCCAAGGTGCAAGACACCTCTCACAGCCGGCCACGCACTCCTATAAATAGCTCTCAAGCCAAAGGAGCCGTTATCAACTCAAACCGACCGTCGGACCGAGCGTCGGACGCTCACCCGCGCCACCGTCGGACCAAAGTCGACGGTCCGACGCTCCCGATGGGCGCCACATGTCACTAGCCGTTTGAAGTCGACCGTTGAAGCACAACAGCTACTGCTCGCGCCAACTCCACCACCGTCGGACGGGTTGCGTCGGACCAACGAGCGCCACAGTCCGACGCTTCCAGAGAGCAACCGAGAGCTGAAAACACCGTCGGACTTTGTCCGACGCCCAACGTCGAACCAAACTGCCCCGTCCGATGCCGTGCCCAGAGCGCGCCACAAGCCTCACCACGCCGTGAACTCGCCGCGACGCGCCGTCGGACTGTCAGCCAACAGTCCGACGCTCACGCTTCTTACCCCGTCGGACTATCCGACTCTCACAGAGCCAAACACCGTCGGACCGGCACAATAGTCCGACGCTCCCATAGCGACCGCCGTCCGACGCTCGCACTAAAGTTAGGGTAAGCCGTCGGACCCAAACCAATGGTCCGACGCCCCTCTTCCTTAGCGTCCGACGCCCTTCCACTTCGCCGAAAACCTCTGAATCCTGCCTCGCAAGCTCGGCAGGAGGAAGAGAGACCTAAGCCACCTTTCACCTTTGCAAATGTGCTAACACCACAAGTGTTCAACCTTAAGTGCAAGTGTGTTAGCTTTTCGCAAACATTTTCACAAAGGATTTTCTCTTTTTTCACCGCGCCACTCGATACTAGCACGTATGTAAAGTTAGATCACTCAAGTGGCACTAGATGACCGATATGCAAACAAGTTTGCCCCTCTTGATAGTATGGCCATCTATCCTAAATTCGGTCAACCACTTCTTTACTCAACCTTAGACCGGTGAAATGGAAATGCCCTAAGTTATACATTTGCCTTGCGCTTTCCATTCCAATCACCGTCTTCATCACCGTCTCCAACACTATCGATGCCGGTGCAACACATGCACTAACACCTCAACAATGATATGATCCACTTCATATCATCACGTGGCTTTTGGTTCATCGATCCTCGACTTCACTTGCTCTTCACCGTTGCGTTGGTCCATCGGCGCCAAGCCCACTAGCTTGCCCTTCACACTTGCAACCGGTCCGTCGACGCCAAGTCATGTCTTGATCTTCTCCACCTAGCCACATGACTCCATGTCATGTCTCATGCGTTTAGCTCCTTCATACCATATGTGTGAGCTAAGCATCATCTCCAAGCCATTTCCACCTCCATGGCATAAATGCTCACACACATGTACCTGTGGACTAATCACCTATGTAATCAACACTTAAACACATATTAGTCCACCTAAGTTGTCACTCAATTAACAAAACCAAACAAGCACCTTTTAACGAGGTCCAGCTTAACATCAATGTAGCGGAGTGTAGGAGACGAGGCCTAGAATCCCACAACTGGTTCTAATCCTACTTAATTTGTTTGTCCCTTGCGAGACCTTTAGTTCTTTGGTGCTATCAATGTGAATATTAATGGCTCTGTTCGCTTCAACTAAACAACACATATTTTTCAGTTCTGGAACAGTATTTTTCCTCGCAACAAATCAGTTTCAGCCCAAATCAGCTCAGCTTTTCAGCTGAAGCGAGCAGAGCCATTGTCTTTGCGGTTCACATATATACACGGTATATAAGTTATAAGTTAAGCATCTGTTCATTAGTGTGACTAGATACAATAACAGTAAAAAAAATAACTGCTGGATGGGACAGCAGTATAACTCGCACCTTAAAAATCTACTTTTTTTCAATGGGTATGATACTAACCTGCTATAGTAATCTAATACTTGGACAAATATCAGCAGTCGGTGTACCAAAAACTACCAAAATCACATAGTTAATTTAATTTTCAATCCACCAAAATATTAAATTATTAATAAATCGGATGGTTCAAGGACGCCTATTAAAAAAAATATTAGGGCTCATGGAACTGTTTAAAATCTCAAGTTGCTTGAACAAAGGATGATTAATGAAGCAACGCAAATTCGCAACAAGACAACAGGTATAGTAAGTTCGCTGCACCAAGGACAAATAATCACTTTCAACAGCAGGGACTTACCCATGATTTATTAATTATTTTGTCACTGCTTGTGATAATAATATTACAATTTACAAACTTCGGAAGCTTGCCCTTGTCCTGCATCGAATCTTAATTGCAGTCTTGTGCATAGCGTCTTGTCAACTCTCGGCGCCAATACTACGTCAACCGATGAACCGAAAGTGCGAAATTGAAAGGAACGTCCAAAAGCCGTGACAAGTCTCTACTGCTAAAAAGTAACAAAAAAGACTCTACCCGGCGAGAATTTTATTTTTATTTTGAACACACTGTAAAAATTATTTTTAAAACTAACACGTATAAACTTTATTTTTGAAAACTAGCATGTTTGGACGCGCCGCGCTGGCTGGCTCTGCCGCGCCATGCCGCCTGGCGCGTCCCCTGCCGTGCCACCCCGCATGGCGCGGGCAGGGCGATAACCCCCTGGCCGCGCGGCCCCCTCCCTCTCCCTCCTCACTTCGTCCGGTGCGTCATCTAGTAGCCAACCAAAGTTTTCTCTGATCCAACCAGACGTGACACCGGAAGTTCTCCTGCAACAGTAACATTTATAAGACTAAGGTAGTAGTAACATGAAACCAAATATGTTGCAGTACTCTACTTACTTGGATCTTTTCGCATGCTCGTCCTCTGGTGGCCTAAGTCCACAGAACTCCTCCACCATGTCCATCCAGTTGTCGGGGTCGATAGTGCCGGTGACTGCATGGCCACCCAAGCGCAGGCAAAGTATAAGCGAGACGTCCTGCAGGGTGACTGTCATGTCTCCAGCTGGTAGGCGGAAGGTGTGGGTCTCCGGCCTCCACCTAACAATTTCAAAAAGAATATAAATTCAGCAAGGGAAAACTCAAAACACGGACGGGGGAATGATTATGATTTTTCCAAAAAAAACGCATACCTGTCAACAGCTGCCGTGAGGAGTGCAGGGTCCAGCGGTGGCAGACCGGCTAAGTACGAACGCACTAGCTCCAGGAAGCCCGCACGCCGTAGGTAAGGCGCGTACCTCTCGTCCCAAGGGTGCACACCGTGAACACGACTCCTGAATCACATACTGCCATATCCGTCATGCTGACATCCCTATAGTTGGGTACTCCACTAAATTGGATGTTTCCAGCCCTTAATTGCATCAACTCTGTAGCCGTGTACGGAGGTGGTGGAACGTACGCCTCGGCTTCTGTAATACCCCGGGTATTACGGATTTAATTAATCTGCCATGTCATCATATTTAAATTAATCATTTGCATATGATTGTGATTAGGCCCCTAGAGTGATTTGAATTTAGTTAGTAATTGTTTGTAAAATTAAAATTCCCAAATAAAGGTTTAAAAATTTACTTTTATTAGGACCAAAACCTAATTCAAAATCTAAAAGGAATTTTGAGATAGTCCCTTAATAAAAGTTTTAGATCTTTTAAAATGGAGAAACTTTCATTTTTGGAGATTTCAAAGTTCTGTGGTGGAAATTCAAATTTATTTCAAAACAATGATTTAAAACTTAGTTTCGGATTGGCATTTCAAAAATTATTTGGAATCTGGCAAAACTTCCTAAATAGAAGTTGTAAAGCTCATTGAGTAGAACAACTTTTATTTTGGCAATTTTTCAAGTTGTTGAGAAAATTTAAAAGTAATTTTGAAAATACAGTTTGAAATTTAAAACTCTAGTTTACCCCTTTTTCTGTAGTTTCAAAAATATTTCGAATTTGGATTTAGTTCCAAAAGCAAAGTTGTTCAGAATTTCAAACCCTACAACTTTTATTTTTGCAGTTTTTCATGTTGGTATTCGAAAACGATCGCAATTGTGCAAAAACCGACAGCCCTAGGGTCTAGGTGCTACAGTGACATGCCCCTCTTCCTGTTCGCGAACAGCGCCGACCCGCCGCCGTGCCGGGCGCGCGCGCGCGGCCGTCCGTGCCGGCCGGGATCGTGTCTCCGACACCGTTCCTCGCGCGGGCGAACGTGCGCCACGCCGTGCTGCTCCTGTCCCCTCTCCTATGCCCCTTAAAGACGACGACCGCCTCCCCCTCGTTCCTTTCTCTCCGCTCGGCCGCCATTGCTCTCTCGGTCCCCGGCTAAATTCACCGCGCTCCGTCCACCACCACCCTCTCCATCTCACAGCCAGCTAGCTAGCTTCCTTGCGCACCGTTTGCATCCAGTGGTGCCAGCCGTAGCGCCTCACACGGGTCGGAACGCCGGTGTCTTCCCCGCGGGCGGTCAGAGCGCCGCCGCGAGCTCCGCCGTGCCACTAGCTTGTTTGGGTAAGCTCTGGGGCTCGGTTTGGTGCGCACGATGTTCTCCGTGATCTCCCGATCCTCATGCTTGTGCCGGTGTGCTCTCTGGTTCCCTAGGTTCGTCGGAACGCGGGGTTGCCGTTGAGCCGAACCGCCGGATCCGCCATCGTCGTCAAGCCGCCTTCACCGAGTCACCTCTACCTTCACCGACTCGCCTGCCAGCTTTGTGGTGAGCTCCTGATGCTCGCGCACCCTTTTTCCCCTATCTCTACCAGCTTGTGCTCGCCGGCGACGTGCTCGCCGCCATTGCCGAGCCGCCGTGCTCGCGCCTCTGGGTGCTCTGTGCTCTAGATCTTGGCATGTCTTAGCTCGATAGGTTCGTAGTGGAGTATGGAGTCCAGTGGTGCCCTCGGTTGCGTCCCTCGCCTCGCCGTCGGCGAGCTGCGGGCGGTGAACCGCCGGCGCAGCATCTCTGTTTTAAACAGAGGTGAGGCCAGGGGCCACGGGTTAGAAGGAGAATAAAGGCAGGGGGTTAAGTGCAAATCCTGTGACTCATTTGAATAGTACTCGTTGGACTGCGGGTAGATTTGCGAGTTTCTCGGGGTCTCTTTTGAAAAGTTGTTGGCGCCGTGCGGGGCGGGCCGAGTGGGCCGGTTTGTGCTGGGCTTGGGCCGTAGTGGGCTGCTTTGGTTTTTCTATTTTCCCAGTGAATTACTAAATGCTTTTCTTTTATATATTCATATGAATAGTGCTGCAGTTTGTTATTTTCGTGTGGATTAATTTACTGCGCCAAAAATGATGAAATTAATTGTGTATGCTCTCTGAAGTATGTAGTATTTGTTAAACATATAATATAGGGTGTTCCAGTGCCTTTAATCTGCTGTATAAATCAGTGAAGTAATTAATAAATGCAAGTTTGTGTAATTTTAATTAATTCTCTGTAAATCCAAAAATCATGAAATTTATTGTGGCTCTGTTTGGTGATAAAACCTAGCTGTTGGTAAAGTTTGATTGCAATTGAAGTTAGTTTGGTCAATTAATAAATATATGTGAAATTAGGGATTAATAAAGTAAATAGAAAAATGAATTTAGGGTTGTTGTGTGAATTTTTGGGTTGAATGAAGACCAAGGATCTTTCGCTGTGTGATCCTTGGCAATTCGAGAACTTAGTGCTTGATAGTAGTCATAAAGCTGTGTAGCGGCTTTCTGTGACCGTTAAAATGGTCAATAAAACAAAAGTAGAAAACATTACTTTTACCTTCCGTAGATCGTTTACAACTTTAGCGTGAAGGAAAGTTGTACTCAAGGTATTAATGGTTTACTTTCAAGCATTTCATTTGTTGCCCTCATGCCATGCTAAGCATACATCATTGCATACGTGTAGTGCCCGTTCCCGAGGGGGTCCAGGTCGAGACTACTACTGAGGAGGCCGCTCCAGAAGTCATCCAAGGATTCGACATCTGCGGGACTGATCCCGACCCGACGCTGTACACGATCCAAGGCAAGCCCCGGTGCATTCAGCCCCTCTATTACAAAATATTTATAATTCGAGTTAATCTACTGCATTAGGTTGATAGGAGTTGATTGTCACCTATCCAGATGCATTGTCTCAAATAAATACCCTGAAACCTGATTTAAATAAAATGGTTTGAGAAATGCTTAGGCATGCTTAATGAACTTAGCTTTGCGTAAAAGAAAAACTATTTTCTGTGCCATGATTATACTTATACTTTGATTGGTGAAGAACTGGTTATCCGTTGGTCGATGTGTATTTGGGTTGGAGTCCCAATGCATGGTCGCTTTCGGAGTAGATTGGAACTGGTCGATGTCTTGGAAACGTGTTTCGTTGGGTGGCCAGCTCATGGGGCGGCGTTCCCTATGTCTCACTCACCCGACAGGCACGATAATAAAAACTGTCGGGTAGTCTTGTGCTTGGGTTAGAGTCCCAATGCAGGATTGGCGGCAGGAAGGAAGTAGGGACCGTTCGTTGTAGGCCTGCTGTGATCATGATGAACAGCCTAGCCACATACCAATGCGGAAAGCCTAGAGTCCGGTGACGCTATTGCTGGAACCGACAACCACGCACTGGGAGTGGAGAGATGGCGAGAGTAGCTTGTACCCACGTGGCCGGCGTGCCTGGATAAGAGTGGAGTACTGTGCTCTCGGGTGGCGCAGGACCGGTTTCGGGATAGCAAAGCCGTGACGACGGGTTGGTATATGTATGCCGGCGTGCTGCATATGCAGTGTGGTTAGAATCCCCAGCTGGGTACTTTCTGGATTCGAATCGACGTGCTCCTCGGTTATGGAGACTTGATCCTCACACTCTACACCGAAAAGTGGTTCTCAACTAGGTTATCTGAATGAATAAAGTAATTGAAAGAATGATGATACATGAGTCTGAATATTGGAGCTATAAATATGATTATAATAATGACAAAATAAAATATGGAACAGGATAGATTGCTTTTCTGCAAACTCCTCATCCTCTGCTAGCCTTACCCATAGCCTTGCATTCCTGAGTCTCATTTTACACCCTTAGTCGGGTAAGTCTTGCGGAGTACCCCAAGTACTCAGGGTTTGTTAACCCCGTTGCAGGAGGACCGCAGTCGGAGATCTGTCTTGCTCCATGTTGCGTGACCGTGGTCGAAGAAGAAAGCGGCGATGAGTGAAGTGGAACCCGTGGGGGGGTTCGAGCTATCTTTTCTAGTATTGTGTAACTATTCCACTGCTACTGTTATGTCCTCTGGCCTGTAATAACTATATTTGGATCCTAATTGAACAACCGGTTTGTAATCTAAATGTTATGTAATCTTCCGCACTGTTACTCTGATGTATTTTATTATGAAATGTTGTAATCCTGTGATGATTCTGCAATGGTGATCCTGTCGGAGAAAAGGGCGCTAATGTAGCCCGACAGACCTGTCTAGATCATTTGGGACACGGGCCTGGCTGTCAGAAGTCGTTAGTGACAATGACAGGTGCCGGTGGGCCAGGTGATTTAGCCGGTTCTGTTACAGTTGGTATCAGAGAAATTCCATTGCTAATCATTATGGATTACTTTTCAAAAATTTCAAAATATTTTGGATCATAAAAAGTTTAACCTATTATTTTGGGTCCAAATTGCTTCTATCCTTATCTTGTTCAGTAGTTCTTGCCTTGTTCTATATTTTACCTTATGGGATTAAGGTAGCATGTGGAATAATATTATTATTAGCCCTATGTTAAAAGTTATTTATGTATGTAGGTACCTTGCATGATTTAAATTCGTAAGTACGTACATGCATCATGATAATCACACCTGTTAATTAACTTCCTCCTTAAAGTGGGTTTTTGGGATAGTTTACCAAACCTATTCTTGCTAACCTATTATATCTTAAAATTCCACTTACCTTCTCCAGATGGCTCGTTGCAAGCTCACAGCACGCAAGATGACCGGACCACGTGGCGTTCCACGCCACCAGTTGGCGCCACGCGCTGGCGAGGGCGGAGCTTCTGGGAGTCGCTCACCTCGTCGCAGCAGCGAGGAGCTTGAGGCTGAGGTTGGAAGGCTGCAGGATCTAGTCAGGCAGTGGGAGGAAGAATACAGAGTGGCACGTCTCAACCACTACCGTGACGTGAGGACCAATCGAGATCTGCGTCGAGAGATCGATCGCCTGACCAAGCAGAGGGATGAAGCTTGGGATCGTGAGGAGACGATCATGGACAGGATGCTCGAGGCGGAGCAGCGTGTTGGTCAGCTTGAGCTCTACAACAACGTCTTGCACGAGGAGGTGCATGAGCTCTATGGTGAGCTCCACCCTATTCCTGCACCGCAGGAGGAGGATCCTGAGTTGGGAGTTGTCCTCGGTCAGGAGGATGAGGACGTGGAGGTCGAGCCGGTCGAGGTCGTCGAGGCAGATGCCGAGGAGGACTTCGAGGAGATCGACGAGGACAGTGACGCTTCTGGCGCGTCTGGGATCGAGGAGGACTAGGCCGGTGTGGCCTAGAGTTGTCAGCTAGTTGTTCTCTTTTGTCTGTAATATAGGTGCTTACCTAGAAAACCTTAGTTATGGGTTGTGGGTCTTGCCTGGGTGCAAGCCATGTTGTGTGAACTTTGTATTGTTGCTGTGTGCTGCTATGTTTGCTCAATTAATGTAAGACTCAAGTTGGGTTTGCTTATTAACAGATGGGAGACAACTCTGATAATGCAACTGGTGTTCCCCAACCACCTCAGTTTCCACCCACTCTGGCAGAGGCCATCGCTGCATTGACCAATGTTGCAGCGCTGCTAGCTCAGAATCAGCAAGATCGTGGTGGACGTCGTGGCCGCCGCGATAATAAGGATACCACCTACGTTGACTTCACTGACACCCGCCCACCAGTGTTCACTAAGGCTGATGAACCCTTAGAAGCCGATGATTGGCTCCAGTACCATGGAGCAGAAGTTTAGCTTGATTCACTGTACCGAGGTCCAGAAACCTCTGTTTGCAGCTCAGCAGCTCCGTGGCCCAGCGACTACTTGGTATGCCAACCTTTTGGCTGCGCAGGATGCTGGACATCAACTTACCTGGCAGGAGTTCCGTGATGCTTTTCGTGCTCATTATATCCCTGCGGGTGTGATGAAATTGAAGCTGGATCAGTTTCTGGCACTGAAGCAGAATGAGTCTACTGTCGCTCAGTATCTTGGGCAGTTCAACCACTTGGCACAGTATGCACCTGAGCATACCAACACTGATTCTAAGAGGAGAGCCTGCTTTGTCAGAGGTCTGAATTTCAAGATTCAACGCAGTCTGTCTAACAACCTCAAGTGCACTTTTCATGAGGCAGTGGATAGTGCAATAGCTTTTGAGGAAAGCGACCGTCAGCTCCAAGAGGAGAAGAAGAAGAGCAAAAGGTCTAGCTCTTCTGGCAGTCAGAAACGCCAGAAAGTTATCTATCATCCTACCCACCATAACCGTCCGTCATATCCCCATCAGCAGGTAGTTGTGCGCACTGCCGCTACCTCTCATACCTCTAATCAGCAAAACACCACTCAGCCGAATGCCCCTGGCGTTCGTATCAACACTCCACAGACCAACTACAATCACCCATGCTACAACTGTGGAAAGATAGGACACTGGGCCCGTGATTGCCCTTTTCCGAAGCAGAACAACCAGAATGTGCAGAGAAGTCCTGGTGTTCCGCAACAGCAAGTTCAGCACCGTGGTCACCAGCAGCATGCTCAGAAGGGCAAGATTGTCAAGAAGGCAGGTCGGGTTTATTACACTCAGATCGAAGATATTCCTGCTGGAGAACCCGTCATGATGGGTAAGTTTCCTGTTGCTAGTCATTCTGCCGTTCTGCTATTTGATTCTGGTGCATCTCATTCGTTCATCAACCGTACATTTGTGGTTAAGCATGAAATGCCTATTGGGGAAATAAAGGAAGATCTCCTTATACATTCGCCCGGGGGGCGTATAACTACTAAAGAGGTAGTTCAGGGAGTACCTATAGAGCTGGGAGGGCATAAATTCCCAACCACAATGATAGTACTTAAGGATCAGGATATAGATGTGATATTAGGTATGAATTGGATGTATCAGCACAAGGCCTTGATTGATGTGTTGAATAGAACCATAAGAGTGAACATACCTAATAGTCAAACTCAACTTCTTATCCAACTTCCATTGCCCGTAAGAAAGATTGAAAAGACCGTGCAAAGGTTGTGTGCCACCGCAGTTGAAGAAGTATTGAAGATTCCAGTGGTCTGCGAATTTCCAGACGTATTCCCTGATGAGTTGCCTGGTTTGCCACCTGATCGAGATGTGGAATTTGCTATTGAGCTAAAACCTGGAACCGCACCTATATCTCGTAGAGCCTACAGAATGCCTCCCAAGGAATTGGCAGAGCTTAAAGTGCAGCTACAAGATTTGCTAGATAAGGGTTTCATCAGACCCAGCTCATCTCCTTGGGGTTGTCCTGCCATCTTTGTCAAGAAGAAAGACAAATCCCTCCGACTCTGTATTGATTACCGTCCACTCAATGAGGTCACCATCAAAAACAAATATCCTTTACCCCGTATTGACCTACTCTTTGACCAGCTGGCTGGAGCTAAGGTGTTTTCCAAGATTGACCTTAGGTCTGGCTACCACCAAATAAAGATCCGTCCCGAAGACGTCCCAAAAACAGCTTTCACCACTAGATATGGCCTATATGAATACCTCGTCATGTCTTTTGGCCTAACCAATGCACCCGCCTATTTCATGTACCTCATGAATTCCGTCTTCATGCCTGAGCTCGACAAATTTGTTGTCGTATTCATTGATGACATCCTGATCTATTCTAAAACACCCGAAGAACATGCCAACCACCTCCGTATCGTCTTGAACCGTTTAAGAGAACATCAACTCTATGCCAAATTCAGCAAATGTGAGTTCTGGTTGGACCGAGTTCCATTTCTTGGGCATATCCTGACAGCGGAAGGTGTGTCAGTAGATCCAAGTAAGGTGGAAGAAATCTTGAACTGGAAACCACCAACCACTGTGCACCAGGTTCGCAGTTTCATGGGAATGGCGAGATATTACCGCCGATTCATTCCGGATTTCTCAAGAATAGCTAAGCCTATAACCAACCTATTGAAGACTCAGGTCAAGTTTGTCTGGTCGCCAGAATGCGAGACAGCGTTTCAAACTTTGAAGAGATGTTTGACTACTGCACCAGTCCTTGCTCAGCCAGATATTGAAAAGCCGTTTGACGTGTACTGCGATGCGTCGGGTACTGGCCTTGGTTGTGTTTTGATGCAAGAGGGCCGAGTCATTGCTTATGCTTCACGACAACTTCGGCCTCATGAAGAGAATTATCCCACTCATGATCTTGAATTGGCAGCTGTGGTTCATGCATTGAAGATCTGGCGTCACTACTTGTTAGGCAGCACATGCAATGTCTACACCGATCACAAAAGCCTGAAATACATCTTTACACAAGAAGAATTAAATATGAGGCAACGAAGATGGCTTGAGTTGATAAAAGATTATGATATTGAAGTGCACTACCATCCTGGTAAAGCTAATGTGGTTGCCGACGCACTCAGTCGGAAGGCTCATTGTAATTGCTTGACTGTGAAGCCATATGATCTGTCGTTGTGTTACGGATTAGAAAAATTGGGCATAAAGATAGTCCCTCAAGGCAGTTGGAACAATATCAGCATCAAACCCTCCATCCGTGATGAAATCGTGGCTGCTCAGAAAAATAGTAAAGGTATCAGGCACATCAAAGAGAAAATCCAAGCAGGGAAAGCAGATTGTTTCAGAATTGATGATGAAGGGATTGTATGGTTCAAGAATCGGCTTGTAGTTCCAAAAATTCCAGAGTTACGTGGCAAGATTCTTGACGAAGCTCATTTGACAAGATACTCTATTCATCCGGGAAGCAACAAAATGTACCAGGATTTGAAACAGAAGTTTTGGTGGACTAAGATGAAGATCGAGATTGCTCGGTATGTAGCAAAATGCGACACTTGTCAGAAAGTAAAAGCTGTACACATGAAGCCTGGTGGAGAGCTGCAACCATTACCTATTCCTGCATGGAAATGGGAAGACATCAGCATGGATTTCATTATGGGTCTCCCAACAACCTCTAGGGGTTTCAATTCCATCTGGGTTGTTGTGGACCGCCTCACTAAACAAGCTCATTTCTTACCTGTCAAGAAAATGTACAGGGCTCCGCACTACGCCAAGCTATACATAGAAAATCTGATGAAGCTACATGGAGTGTCCAAGACCATTGTCTCTGACCGAGGTACTCAGTTCATATCCCAATTTTGGAGATCCTTTCATAAATCATTGGGTACAAAACTCCTGCATAGCACAGCCTATCATCCTCAGACTGACGGACAGACAGAGAGGATAAATCAGATACTTGAAGACATGTTAAGAGCCTGTGCACTCAATTACCCTGAGAAATGGGACGAGTGTTTGGCATTGGCCGAATTCTCGTACAACAACAGTTACCAAGAAAGTATAAAAATGGCTCCGTTTGAGGCAGTATATGGCCGCAGGTGTCGTCCTCCATTGAATTGGTCCGAGCCTGGAGAAAGATGGTTCTATGGAGTTGACTTGGTCAATGAAGCCGAAGAGAAGGTTCGACTGATACAGGAAAATTTGAAAGTGGCACAGTCACGACAGAAAAGTTATGCCGATCAGCGGCGCAGACCTTTGACATTTCAGGTTGGAGACTATGTATACTTGAAAGTTTCGCCTATGAAAGGAGTTAACCGTTTTGGAGTCAAAGGCAAGTTAGCCCCGCGTTATATTGGACCGTTCTTAATCATAGGACGCGTGGGAAAGGTAGCTTACAAGCTTGAATTGCCAGAACATCTCTCGGAAGTACACAATGTGTTTCATGTTTCTCAGCTGAAGAAGTGTCTCCGAGTACCTGGACAAGTCATCGATGTTGAAGGAGTAGCACTTGAACCTGAATTGACATACTCGGAACAGCCAGTACGAGTTTTGGATATAAAAGACCGTGTTACCCGAAGGACCACAACCAGATGGTACAAGATCCAATGGAGTGATCATTCTGAAGATGAAGCTACCTGGGAATCTGAAGATTTCTTGGCAGAAAACTTTCATGAGTTCTTTGCTACCTTGTAAAATGTAAACCTGTCTTTTAATGCGTATGTTTTCCCTTGTCTCTTGTTTAAGCTTGAACTTATTGTTGTTATCCTTTTTCATTACTTTGTTTCAGCCTTGGTTATGTACCTAATCTCGGGACGAGATTTCTTTTAGGGGGGAAGACTGTAATACCCCGGGTATTACGGATTTAATTAATCTGCCATGTCATCATATTTAAATTAATCATTTGCATATGATTGTGATTAGGCCCCTAGAGTGATTTGAATTTAGTTAGTAATTGTTTGTAAAATTAAAATTCCCAAATAAAGGTTTAAAAATTTACTTTTATTAGGACCAAAACCTAATTCAAAATCTAAAATGAATTTTGAGATAGTCCCTTAATAAAAGTTTTAGATCTTTTAAAATGGAGCAACTTTCATTTTTGGAGATTTCAAAGTTCTGTGGTGGAAATTCAAATTTATTTCAAAACAATGATTTAAAACTTAGTTTCGGATTGGCATTTCAAAAATTATTTGGAATCTGGCAAAACTTCCTAAATAGAAGTTGTAAAGCTCATTGAGTAGAACAACTTTTATTTTGGCAATTTTTCAAGTTATTGAGAAAATTTAAAAGTAATTTTGAAAATACAGTTTGAAATTTAAAACTCTAGTTTACCCCTTTTTCTGTAGTTTCAAAAATATTTCGAATTTGGATTTAGTTCCAAAATCAAAGTTGTTCAGAATTTCAAACCCTACAACTTTTATTTTTGCAGTTTTTCATGTTGGTATTCGAAAACGATCGCAATTGTGCAAAAACCGACAGCCCTAGGGTCTAGGTGCTACAGTGACATGCCCCTCTTCCTGTTCGCGAACAGCGCCGACCCGCCGCCGTGCCGGGCGCGCGCGCGCGGCCGTCCGTGCCGGCCGGGATCGTGTCTCCGACACCGTTCCTCGCGCGGGCGAACGTACGCCACGCCGTGCTGCTCCTGTCCCCTCTCCTATGCCCCTTAAAGACGACGACCGCCTCCCCCTCGTTCCTTTCTCTCCGCTCGGCCGCCATTGCTCTCTCGGTCCCCGGCTAAATTCACCGCGCTCCGTCCACCACCACCCTCTCCATCTCACAGTCAGCTAGCTAGCTTCCTTGCGCACTGTTTGCATCCAGTGGTGCCAGCCGTAGCGCCTCACACGGGTCGGAACGCCGGTGTCTTCCCCGCGGGCGGTCAGAGCGCCGCCGCGAGCTCCGCCGTGCCACTAGCTTGTTTGGGTAAGCTCTGGGGCTCGGTTTGGTGCGCACGATGTTCTCCGTGATCTCCCGATCCTCATGCTTGTGCCGGTGTGCTCTCTGGTTCCCTAGGTTCGTCGGAACGCGGGGTTGCCGTTGAGCCGAACCGCCGGATCCGCCATCGTCGTCAAGCCGCCTTCACCGAGTCACCTCTACCTTCACCGACTCGCCTGCCAGCTTTGTGGTGAGCTCCTGATGCTCGCGCACCCTTTTTCCCCTATCTCTACCAGCTTGTGCTCGCCGGCGACGTGCTCGCCGCCATTGCCGAGCCGCCGTGCTCGCGCCTCTGGGTGCTCTGTGCTCTAGATCTTGGCATGTCTTAGCTCGATAGGTTCGTAGTGGAGTATGGAGTCCAGTGGTGCCCTCGGTTGCGTCCCTCGCCTCGCCGTCGGCGAGCTGCGGGCGGTGAACCGCCGGCGCAGCATCTCTGTTTTAAACAGAGGTGAGGCCAGGGGCCTCGGGTTAGAAGGAGAATAAAGGCAGGGGGTTAAGTGCAAATCCTGTGACTCATTTGAATAGTACTCGTTGGACTGCGGGTAGATTTGCGAGTTTCTCGGGGTCTCTTTTGAAAAGTTGTTGGCGCCGTGCGGGGCGGGCCGAGTGGGCCGGTTTGTGCTGGGCTTGGGCCGTAGTGGGCTGCTTTGGTTTTTCTATTTTCCCAGTGAATTACTAAATGCTTTTCTTTTATATATTCATATGAATAGTGCTGCAGTTTGTTATTTTCGTGTGGATTAATTTACTGCTGCCAAAAATGATGAAATTAATTGTGTATGCTCTCTGAAGTATGTAGTATTTGTTAAAAATATAATATAGGGTGTTCCAGTGCCTTTAATCTGCTGTATAAATCAGTGAAGTAATTAATAAATGCAAGTTTGTGTAATTTTAATTAATTCTCTGTAAATCCAAAAATCATGAAATTTATTGTGGCTCTGTTTGGTGATAAAACCTAGCTGTTGGTAAAGTTTGATTGCAATTGAAGTTAGTTTGGTCAATTAATAAATATATGTGAAATTAGGGATTAATAAAGTAAATAGAAAAATGAATTTAGGGTTGTTGTGTGAATTTTTGGGTTGAATGAAGACCAAGGATCTTTCGCTGTGTGATCCTTGGCAATTCGAGAACTTAGTGCTTGATAGTAGTCATAAAGCTGTGTAGCGGCTTTCTGTGACCGTTAAAATGGTCAATAAAACAAAAGTAGAAAACATTACTTTTACCTTCCGTAGATCGTTTACAACTTTAGCGTGAAGGAAAGTTGTACTCAAGGTATTAATGGTTTACTTTCAAGCATTTCATTTGTTGCCCTCATGCCATGCTAAGCATACATCATTGCATACGTGTAGTGCCCGTTCCCGAGGGGGTCCAGGTCGAGACTACTACTGAGGAGGCCGCTCCAGAAGTCATCCAAGGATTCGACATCTGCGGGACTGATCCCGACCCGACGCTGTACACGATCCAAGGCAAGCCCCGGTGCATTCAGCCCCTCTATTACAAAATATTTATAATTCGAGTTAATCTACTGCATTAGGTTGATAGGAGTTGATTGTCACCTATCCAGATGCATTGTCTCAAATAAATACCCTGAAACCTGATTTAAATAAAATGGTTTGAGAAATGCTTAGGCATGCTTAATGAACTTAGCTTTGCGTAAAAGAAAAACTATTTTCTGTGCCATGATTATACTTATACTTTGATTGGTGAAGAACTGGTTATCCGTTGGTCGATGTGTATTTGGGTTGGAGTCCCAATGCATGGTCGCTTTCGGAGTAGATTGGAACTGGTCGATGTCTTGGAAACGTGTTTCAGTTGGGTGGCCAGCTCATGGGGCGGCGTTCCCTATGTCTCACTCACCCGACAGGCACGATAATAAAAACTGTCGGGTAGTCTTGTGCTTGGGTTAGAGTCCCAATGCAGGATTGGCGGCAGGAAGGAAGTAGGGACCGTTCGTTGTAGGCCTGCTGTGATCATGATGAACAGCCTAGCCACATACCAATGCGGAAAGCCTAGAGTCCGGTGACGCTATTGCTGGAACCGACAACCACGCACTGGGAGTGGAGAGATGGCGAGAGTAGCTTGTACCCACGTGGCCGGCGTGCCTGGATAAGAGTGGAGTACTGTGCTCTCGGGTGGCGCAGGACCGGTTTCGGGATAGCAAAGCCGTGACGACGGGTTGGTATATGTATGCCGGCGTGCTGCATATGCAGTGTGGTTAGAATCCCCAGCTGGGTACTTTCTGGATTCGAATCGACGTGCTCCTCGGTTATGGAGACTTGATCCTCACACTCTACACCGAAAAGTGGTTCTCAACTAGGTTATCTGAATGAATAAAGTAATTGAAAGAATGATGATACATGAGTCTGAATATTGGAGCTATAAATATGATTATAATAATGACAAAATAAAATATGGAACAGGATAGATTGCTTTTCTGCAAACTCCTCATCCTCTGCTAGCCTTACCCATAGCCTTGCATTCCTGAAGTCTCATTTTACACCCTTAAGTCGGGTAAGTCTTGCGGAGTACCCCAAGTACTCAGGGTTTGTTAACCCCGTTGCAGGAGGACCGCAGTCGGAGATCTGTCTTGCTCCATGTTGCGTGACCGTGGTCGAAGAAGAAAGCGGCGATGAGTGAAGTGGAACCCGTGGGAGGGTTCGAGCTATCTTTTCTAGTATTGTGTAACTATTCCATTGCTACTGTTATGTCCTCTGGCCTGTAATAACTATATTTGGATCCTAATTGAACAACCGGTTTGTAATCTAAATGTTATGTAATCTTCCGCACTGTTACTCTGATGTATTTTATTATGAAATGTTGTAATCCTGTGATGATTCTGCAATGGTGATCCTGTCGGAGAAAAGGGCGCTAATGTAGCCCGACAGACCTGTCTAGATCATTTGGGACACGGGCCCGGCTGTCAGAAGTCGTTAGTGACAATGACAGGTGCCGGTGGGCCAGGTGATTTAGCCGGTTCTGTTACAGCTCAAACGAGCCCACGAATCATGGGTCACAACATCATCATCCTCAGTTCTAGCCAATCTTCCATGCACCGGCAACGCATGTAGTTCTTGCAAACTAACTGGCGTTGGCATAGGACGGACGGTGTTGCCATGCTGCTCAATGCCTCCTTGCTCCTCCTCCGAATCCGATGAATCAGTGTCTACCAAATCACCAATTCTTTCGTCCTCCAGCTCCTCCTCCTCCTCCTCCTCTCGTTCAAATTTATTCACATCGAAGTCATTGCTTATGTGCCCCGGTGACCTCCTCATCGGCTCATCGACTGCCATATCATCGTGATCCTGCGTCAGCACACCATCCCTGTCCATAACACCCTCTGCTTCTACTGCATCAGCCCGAAAACCGACTTGGTCACCTTCTAATCCGTCATGGTACGGCTCATCATTGGACTCATCAGCCACCTTGTAGGCATTCTCCACCACAACCACAGGAACCAGAGAATTCGAAGCCTGAAGTGCTCGATTGTAGCGGCTCCAATCCGAGGGGCCAAGCAAGGGCATTATCACATAGCGTGGCCTATTCTTCCCGGCATCGAACCTCGCTTTCAATGTGAAGTTACCCACAAACTTCGACCTCAACCGCACCAAAAGGTCCATCAACGTAGACGGTTCGTCAAACATTTCCAAATTTTCTTCCATGTCCTCAAACATACAATCTTCTCTACTAATACTTCCCCCGGAAAAAACACGGACAAAACAATCTATCCTGATTCCATGCCTGCGAATCATCGCACCAAAGTTAAACTCTAATATTGCAACAATTTCCGTTCACCTTTCAAAACCCACTAAATCAAAATGTACTAACTAACTAACTAAACCCTAACTAGTTAGGTCATACAAACTACATCTTTTGCTAAACTAACTAAATCCCTAAACCTAACTAAACCCTAACAACTGAACTAACTAAAACCTAACTAAACCCTAACTACATAACTAACCAACTAACACAATGAAATCCTACCCAAACCCTAACCAAACACGAAATGGAATCACAAGATCGACAATGTACCTTCACACCACTTGAAGAACGATGCAAGAGCTCCTCTAAAGCGCCGCTGGCCGGCGAGCCGTGGCTATGGCGCTCGCAGCGGCTTCCCTGGCCAAGGGCAGCCGCTCCCGCCCGTGCGGCCAACTACAGCTGTGGAGGGGAAGAGAGGATGGATCCGGGACGTAGACGGCCGGCCGGCGGCGCGGTGGCGGCGGAGGACGGCCGGAGCCGAGGACGCGGCGGCGGAGGCGCTGGGCGAGCGGCGGCGGCGCTGGACGAACACGAAGTGAGGAGGGAGAGGGAGGGGGCCGCGCGGCCAGGGGGTTATCGCTCTGGCCGCGTCATGCGGGGTGGCGCGGCAGGGGACACGCCAGGCGTCATGGCGCGGCGGCCCCCGCGCCGTTGCATGTGGCGCGGCAGAGCCAACCAGCGCGACGTCAGGTGGCACCTCTGCCACGCCAGCCTGGGTGGCGCGTCCCGACGCGCCATCGGGTGTCCAAACGTACTAGTTTAAAAAAAATTGCACGTGTTAGTTTTAAAAATAGTTTTTAAAAAGGGTTAAAAATAAAAAAAATTCCCCGGCGACGACGTGCGTCGCTTCCCTTCGCTCTGCCCAGCTCTAATCACCCCGCGTCCCTCCTCCATCCTTCCTTCATGCGCGGCGCCTGCGAAACCGCCGCATCGCCACAATCCTCCCCCATCTTCTCCACACACCGCTCGCACAGGTGCATCCCCCACCCCCTATACGCTCCGTCCGCCTCCCTGCTCCTCGTCCGCCGCCAGTAAGACCAAGACCAGGCGCCACCGCCAAATCCTCAACCGCTGGGCAGCCCTGGTCGCCACTGTCTAGCGCACGCGCCGCCGTATTTTAGGAGCCATCGCCGTCACCCTCCGACAGCTCCTCCACAGGCCCTAACACCGCAGCCGCACCCTCCGAGCTCCCGCCTGCGGGTCCCCAGGCGTTGTCCCTCATCCAGCGCTGGCGCGAGATCGAGGCCATCGGCCCCGTCACGCCGCACCCCGTCGTGCTGCTGACCCAGGGGCCTCCGACTACGACTCCGGCTCTCTGCGCAGCCGCGTCAGCAGCATCGTCATTCGTCAAGAAGCTCAGCGGGGCCTCGTCGGTGCCAGAGGAGGAGCTCGACGACGTCGCCAAGTCCAAGCTCTCAATCTGGCAGTCCTTGCCCATGCGTGACGACTCGCAGTACCTGTAACCGTCGTCTCTGACTACCTCAGGCAGTTCACCACGCCTGGTGGGCCCACTGATGGGGCAGTCCAACGCCTCCGCCATCCCCTCCGTGAACGCCTGGTCTGGCATGGTCTGCCTCATGCCCTTGCTTGGTGCCTTCCTCGCCGATGCCTACCTGGGAAGATAACGATCTGTCATCATCGCCTGCATCCTCTACAAGCAATGTCGTATTGTTTCTTGATTCTTAACTTCAATATATTGGCATTGTGTTGGTTTCTACTACTACTCCTGATTAAGTAATGATCCTCCATCCGTTCCATCCATGAATCAATCAATTGCTTCCTGCTCTGTTTCTCCGTCGTCTTTCCTATCACTACATAGCCATAAGCAGTTACATATATCTAAATACTCTACTCTCAATAGCTCGCCTGACAACAATAGGAATAGCATCCATCCATCCATGCAAATACTCTACATAGAAACCATGTTCTGTATTCTGTACTGCTGTGATCGGCAGATCATGTAAGCTGGACATGGACTCTTCTTGTCTCGATTTTGACCTCAACGTATGTCATGGACTTTTTATTCATGGGCCAACACTATTGTTTTAGATGGAACTTTGGCTAGAATAGCTACCTTTTGAAGTTATCTTTAGGCAGTGGTAGTCAGTTCCGCCAAGTGTAGTCTGCAATGTTTGAAACTGTATGCTTGATCAATGTTATTATGACAACAATTTTGGGGATCTGCAAATTAATTTTGCTCCTAGCAATTGAATTGTTGTCTTGTCTGTCTGCCAAAAAAAGGAGCTCTGCCTTCGTTGCTTAGATACATTTAATGTCTGATATTGATTTTTTTCTTTTTTTTGTTTAATGGTCAGTGATTATTTGTTAACAAGTGACTGAAACTCTGGCGTTGCTATTTGTGCTTCATTTTTTTTTCTTTCAATATTTTTCTACAGGACAACTTGGTTAATTGACAACCAAAAAGTTGCCACCAAAATAAAATGATCCTTGGTCATCAGATCCCAATAAACAAAAATGGATCAGCAACCTAAGTAAAGAGTGCCCAAAGTGCAGCCATGTCATCGATAATAGTGATGTAATAGTTGTGCATTGTTATTATGTTGAAGTAGAATTAGGCTAAGCTACAGTATTTCCACGCCTTGAGTAGATATGTCATTTCCATTTCTCTGTAATCAATAACGGTTAGGAGTAATAAAAAAAATGATATATGAGCAATTGACAAAGATCAATAATTTTCATATCTTAAGGAGTTGGTCAACTTATTTATAACACTAGAATAAACATCTATCTATGGTTATAATTATATTTGTCACTTTAACTGCCTTTCTTTTGAGCCAGCTCATGACCAACTTATATGCTCAGTAGACCTATCATTTCTTGAATGCTTTGACTTTTGCATATGCGGTATGTGGCTTTAGCTATGAAATATTCCTTTTACTACAAATCAACATTGAGAAACAAAGTCTAAAATGTTCTATTAAAGTGTGATCATCTCATGACTGTGTTTCTTGCTGCATGTTGTTCACCGGTGGCCTGGTTTGCCTAAAGGTGTGACATTTGATCTGTCTGGCCAGGACTTAATCTGGCACTTTTTGGCAAATCATGGAAAATCTCATATAAAAGCTCATTTGTTCATTGACGAATTTATTCCAACAGTTGAGAAAGTTGAAGGCATCTGCTACACTCATCCACAAAAACTTCAAGGTACTTCTATCCTCTTACTGAAAGATTATGGGATTTTCAGGATTAAGGTTCTTATTAGGTAAGAACTGCTTTCAGATAAGATCAAATATGAAAACCTGGAGTTTACAGCTACTGTCAACTATGCAAACCTGGATTTGACAGTAGCTGTCAACTCCAGGTGGGACTCTTCTTTGTTAGTAAACCTACAGTTGACAGTAGCTGTAAATCTTTGTTAGTAATTTGTTGTCCCATGGGACTCTTCTTTGTTGATTACACCATGTGGCCTGCATTTAGCCTAGGAAAAATGGAGGTAGGGAAAAAGACCTATTTTTATTTTTCTTTAAATTTTTCACGATGTCGCTATGCAACAATTAACCACCTGTACAACTCTTGAATTGTTACTGCCTTCTTTCAAACTGGATGGGATAGTCTTGCTTTGATACCCCACTTGTTTTTCAACACTCAAAAGTGATATCTTTCCATTTCAGGTTTCAAGCGAAATGGAAGTATATCACATTTCTTCCACAGGACATTTAAGGCCTACAAGACTGAGACTAGTAAGCGTCGAAAGATAAACACTGATGATGCTGATGTCTGTTGGCACAAGGCAAGCAAGAGAAGCCAGGATTAGTTGATGGAAAACACTAAACACCTTGGCTCTAAGAAACACTGATGATGCTAATGTCCGTTGTTAGCACAAGACAAGAATTGAATTTGAATTTTCTACTGAAATATTGTAGAGCTTAGTCTGCAGCTGTAGAAATGGAAAACAAGCAGGCTGATCATATTTGAGTTATCGGTTCATTAATTTTGTTCATGTTTAAGTTATCGGTTCATTAATTTTGTTCACATAACATTGCACGGGCACTCAACTATACTCTAAAGAAGAATAAATTGGAAGGCTTGTTGCTTTTGATGCAACAACGGCCATTCCATACAAAAAAAGTAATGAATCATTTAACGTTGCAGCTCAATTTTCAGTTAGAAAAAACAGGATATCAAGAAGCAAGGATTGAGCCGCAACCAACTTGGTCAGCGTTGTTGCTACTTTACATTACAGTTGAGGGAGGGACGTCATGTGTTTTCCAGTGCCTTACTGCATATACTTTCATTTTCCTCTTATGATCATATTTGGAACTGCCTATGTGGGACCTCACTATAGTGAAAAAAAAGAGAGGATTGTTGTTGGTTTGATTTTTATAGGCAGCTTAGTTCCTTTGAATTGAGGAATTGTCTGGTTCATTTTGTTATGTTTTGTTATTTCTGCTACAAGGAGGACACAATCTACAACGACTACGGTCCTCTGACTAGGCGGGGAAGGTTCTAGGCTGCTCCTATGTGGTCCAAGAGGTCTGTAAATCCTTCGCTACTTGAACGGTCCTTTTTGTTGTCCTACTGTAGTCACTACTGCTCCTTTATTCCTTTTATTACTAGAGAGATGAACTATATGAAATTGTCAATTGCCTTTGCTCTGTGTAACCACCCAAACAACATTTCTCAGTCCTACATGTCGTGTAACTCTGCCGTGGCCAACTTATTATAATATAATGCTACTCAATATACTTTCTAATTTTATTATGCCTAGGATGTCCAAAGAATACCAAATGATTTTGTGATCCAACTTTTGTTATACTGAAAAATTTCAAGACAAACTTTAATTCGTAAAGAAGTGCGAGCTTATCTTTCACGTATGGCAAGCACGAAGTGATATAATAGTTTGTTAATTATGAATACTATGGAGTTGATGTTTTAGTTTCACAGCATAATTTGAAGTTGTACTTTAATTATCTGTCTTTTTAAAGATTTATGTCATCTTGAGATTTCAAACCTTAGGATTGCGAAACCTTTTTTAGTAACAGCATAACACATGTTTGTACACAAGTTAACGTGGTATTATATGTTTCTGTTGTAACGCACGGGCACTCACCTAATAATGGAAAGAAAATCACAAGACGCACCAAACTTAAGTTATGGTAAGTGTTTTGTTAAAAATTTCCGGTCGTTGAAACATCGCAACAAGTGCAGCAAGTTGACCGAACTAAGGACAAAGCATTCATTATGAAAAAAGAAAAAAAAAGGACAAAGAGTTAATTTCAGCTGACAGAGACTGTTATGACTTCATCACTGCCTAAGAATAATCTGTAGAAGTACATAAGGCTATGTTTAATTTGGTTCGTAGGATTTGACAGGAATTGAAAAATACTCTAATAATAAATAGAAAGTACTTTTTTGATATTGTTTTAATTTATGGGATCCAAACATGTTCTGGAGCTGATAAGCTAAGCTGATTTTGGCTGATACTAATTTGTTGTAAGAGGTTCCAGAGCTGAAAAATAAGCACTGATAAGCTGAAACGAACGAATTACAAAACGCATTTGTGTTTCTCTTGATCTGCGTCCCATGTTTGTGTCTCTCTTGATCTGCGTCCCACTCAGGTTCATGGTCGTGCACACACGAATTACAAACATACGCATTTGTGTGTTCAATGACCGTGTGGAGTTTGATTTCATTATACATTGGAACAAACAACATGTACTTACCATGTAACCGATTAGGCTACTTTTCTTGTAAACCTACTTATTCAGAGTATATAAGGAGGGGCAGGGGTCCCCTTCAATACAATACACCAGAATACATGATATAGGGTATTACGTCACGCTGATGGTCTGAACCTGTCTAAATCTTATATCTTGTGCTCTTGTATTACATCTGGATCATCACAAGTGCAGCTCTACCAAATCATCTACTATCGCGGCCACACCCCTCAAAAGACTGCTGTCGATATTCCGTCGACAGCACGCATGCTTGTTATTACAAGTTCTAAAGGTCAACCTCAACCCACATCGGATATTCCTGTTGCATGTATTGTACGCCTATACAAGTTGCATCTTGCTAAATGTTGGCATCAAACGTGAAGCAAAAGTTCAAAATTAAAAGGGGAAGGCAAGTATTTTTCGAAAATATGTTCCATAATTTCACCTAATATCTCTTTTAACTTGTTCCATTTATCCCTCAAAGCTGATGGTATCCTTTCAAATATGTTCCATAGATTCCATTTGATTAAATATGGAAGCTTGGACACGCGCGCGCACAACGCACACACTAAGAGAGAGAGAGTAATGATTTCCAAGTGCATAAGGGGGGAATGAAGGATAGGGCAGGGATAGCAAAGAAACAAAAGGCCAAGTGAATAAAACTTCTTTTTTTAGCCAAACTGAGTGAAACTTCTAGAAAATTAACTTGTTAGGGTTATCCAAATATTTTAGGATCAGCCGTACCAACGTATCTCAATCAATATCTAAATCAACATGATACAAATGGCATGTGAAACTATTGATATCAGGTATTAATTATTGATTGAAAGTATTGCACCTACTCCTTACAGGGCGGCGTGTAGCATTCCAACCCTAAAAATAAATATAAGAACCATATTTCATAGTTTCAGCCCTTCACTGAACTAGAGGGTGGATTCATTCAACTAATTGATGATACTTTACTAAGAGAAAAAATAGAACAAAACCACATCAAATCCGTTCATCTTGACAGTCATAAATCATAATTCAGAATGCGAAGAGATGGACGCCCTATTTTCTGGTCTACGGAGAAGTTCTGTCAGCTATTGCCTATGGTCTATGTTCTGATTTCTTCCATCTATAAGTGGAATCTTACTATTTTCAAATGCTAGTGAAATTTACTTTTATAATATTCAATTACAAAATGGGAACACACTTGAAACCCTACACACCAAATACACTATTTTTTGTCCTAAAGAACTTCAATTAAATGAGTTCTACTGGGGGCACACGTGGCGTGGTTTAGAAATTGGTAGAGGCAACTTGTTTTTTCTTGGTAGAATTTTTTTTAATTTTCAAAAGATATCGATGAACAAATTGTGTGAACTACATGATTTAGTAAAATGGATTTTGCGGCCCCGTTTGATCCTTAGAATTGAATTCATTTTAAGAGTCATAATTTACGCACATATTAATAAACTTAATGTGGTTGTATATAGATTATATTTGTATATTATTATTGGCTATATGCGAGACATACTTATGTGTTGTATTTTTACCATGTGGGAGTGAGTTGAAGAGCATGCTATAAATTACAAAGTAGAAATATAGCATGGTGATCTATAGAATCAAATTCCACCTATCACCCTATGAATTTGATATAGGCTAATATATGAACTTTAGAAAGTGATAAAATATCATATTTTAAGTGAAATAGCTTAAGTTGTTAACTAGATTCTAATTCTTCCATTTCTAAAGATCCAAACGGGTGATTATAGTAGCATGATTTGTGGTTCACGTTCTATCAATTTTGGTTCTAAATATATGAGATGTTGGGCCATTCCAGCCCAGCCCAAACTCCTGAGTGGACCGACAGTTTGTATGAATTCGGCCCAAAATGACCCAATAGCCTGCGCTTTCTAAGGCTGACGTCACCAATCCACACTCTCCCTCCGGCTGCAGCCACGGGCTCTCCATGGAGCGGCTCAAATCGGCGGTGCCGACCGAACTCTGGCGGGCCGTCGGCGAGGGCACGGCTGCCGACCTCCCCGCCACCACCTCTCGCCTCTTCGCTTTCTTCGACAGCCTTCCTCTCTTCCACCAGGTAACCACCGCCCACCCTCCCCTTTAGGTTCTCGATGCCCTTCTACCCCAGGAGGCCTGAGTTTAGCTGCTAGGTCGCTGGGTCTGAATGGCTTTTTCCGACTGCAAGGTTATGCAAGAGCTGACCGACCCCGAACTTGCGCTTTGCCGCAAAGACAAGGTGAAGGCTGTAGAGTTGAAGGGCCACGGCAATGCGTGCTTCTCAAGGAGGGAGTTTCGGGAAGCTCTTCGGTATTATTCTCAGGTTTGCATCCACCTACTTATTTGAAACATGCAGATTGAATTTTCACTCTGGTTGGTCGAAACTGTTTAATGGCTGTAAACTTGATTGATATTATAAGAGTCATCAGGTGGCTCTTAAATTGAACATCTTTGTTTGTTTCTGTGCCATGAAAGCATATCAACGGGACAGTTAAAAGAATTGCAGAATGAAACGGTAAATATCTGGATGGTGAGCTTAAATGAGCGTAATGTTTCAGTGTTTCACACCAAGTATATAATCTTTTGGATGTGACACTTCAAAAGCAGCGTCTCTGTAGCTATGATTACATTCAGGGGCGGACCCATGACTGTTTGAACTTTGAAAGGAGGTGCTTTATGCTTATGTTCTAGCTAGATCAGTGCTGTGACATTCGAATTTAACTTCCCAGATGTTCTTAGACTCCTGAAAATACATGGGTTGCTTAGACATTCATGGGCTCAGGGGGTGCTGCAGCACGGAAAGCACCTGCCCTGGTTCCGCCCCTGATTATATTTTTCACCTGTTGTAAAACTAAAGTTAAGCAGCTACATCTGCAGTCATCCTAAAATTGAAGTTTGTGGGCAGCTTCCAAATTCAGAAGAAATTGTATTTTTCACCATTGTGGTCTGTTAGATTGGTAAAATAGTGGCATCCCATCCATCCATTTGTAATGGTGATTTTTCTGTGGCTTATTGATGAATATTCTATCATGATAATAACAGATTGTTTGAATTATATCTTGCAGGCATTGCGTCATGTCCCGATTAATTCAGATGGCATGGATGTGAAATTGCTATCTGCAATATATGTCAATCGAGCCTCCACCATGCATGTTAGTCTTCTGTATACATGTTTGCAGAGTATGAACAGTGGTCAAATTTGTGCCCTTTTAGTATTGAGTTTGATAAGTAGTACTTGAGTCTATTAGGCTGAAAACAGCACGTGAAGATATACTTGTGGCAGGTGGATAGCAGAACAAGTCTATACCCTCAGCCACAGTTCCACAGAGCTTTAGAGACAGTTGGTCAAGATCTGTGAAAAATATTTAAAAGCTTGGAGTGGATGTACTAATTGTGTTTCCTGCTACTATGTATTTCTATCTCTAAAAATAATATTACTTTGTACTTTTGGCTGAAGAGTTTCTGTATTCTAATCATTCTTCTCAACTATGCAGAAATTAGGTCTGTTCAAAGAATCTCTAAGGGATTGTGACAGGGCCATAACCATTTCACCTAATTATTCAAAGGCATGACATTGCTGTTTCACATAATTATACTGAGGTTCTGTTTTGGAGAATTCAAGCAAAAAATGGAGACTACCTTTTCATTTCACCTGTTTCTGCATTTCAGGCATGGTACAGGAAGGGAATGGTAAAAGCAGCGCTTAAGAGCTATTCATCTGCAGTACATGATTTAGAGGTTGCATTGAGCCTGGAAGTGACTTCTTCAGGGAAGAATAACATAGAACAAGAGCTAAAGTTGATTTTGCAAAAGCATGAAAGTGTCAATGAAGCTGGGACATCAAACTGTGATAGCAAGGATGAAGCTTTGCCTCTTGAAGGTTAGAACTTCTTATGTGCAGTCCATACTACGTTCTTCTGTTGGATGTGTGCTTAATGACAGACATTGTTTGACTAACTGACAGGACAACCTCATAAGGTTGTTATAGAGAGTATCTCAACACCAAACAAAGGTAGAGGAATGGCTTCTACAGATGATATCCCCCCAGCTTCGTTGATTCACGTCGAGGATCCTCTTGCCGCGGTATTAACTAAGACCCATTCTGTTTTGTTCCAAATGACATTTCTCCGTCTTCCTATAGTATGTATCGCTGAAGCCACAACAATTTACATATATGAATGGCCCTAAATATCCGTTTAATGTCCATACTCCATAGAGATTGCTTTCTGAGGTTTGGTGTTTATGTCATGTCTATGAACCTGTTCTTCCTCAACTAGATGAATAATTATTGCATCTGATTCCTGTTTCCTTATAAGCATGAACTGAAGGTTTGTGTGCTTCTTACTTGCAACAGTTGAATGCAGATTATCAGGAAATCTTCACGTGAAACACACTGCCACTTTTGCTTCAGTGGAACTCCAGCAGATGTTGTATTCTGTCCTTCGTGTACAATACCAATTTACTGTTCAAAAAGGTGCCAGGAGCAATCCCTAGGTGATATTTCTTGTGATGAAGATACTCATCTTGGATATTCAACAAGTATTGCGAACCTGAGTATAACTTCTACTAGTTGCAAATCTTCAAGATCTAAGCTATTTGCTGAACATAAGCATGAATGCGGAGGTGCCCATTGGGCAGCTGTTTTACCAAGTGATGTAGTTTTAGCTGGACGAATAATGGCACGCAGCATAGAAAAAATGATACTGTCTGGAAAGAGTTTTGCTATCTCTGGCCCAAATTTGGTAAAGTACCTCATTTCTAAATTAGTTTGACATTCTCTTAGGCTGTTAGCACTCAAATGTTATGGCATAGATGATATGATATCAGGAATTAATGAGCTAAGTTGGCTATTGCAGGATCTAGTTCACCATTATGATCAACATTCTCCTGCCAACAAGTTGGAATCGCAGATATATGCAATTGTCCTATTGTTATGCCTCCAAAATCATTATAGATCAGACCTTTTGCGGACAGAAGATTCTTTATCACAGGTATATATGACATTTATCTTCACAGATTATCGTTTTAATATACCAGGTTAATGAGTATGGTCTGAAATCTAAAATTGATGGCAATTTCAGTTCCAGGTTTTTGAATTATTATATAAATTTGTCACAATGCTAATTGTTATCAAATGTCTTCATCTCTTCTGTTGTGATGGAGATAACCAGTCCTCCTTGGGTATTGCCAGTTTCATATTCCTCAGTAACCTTAATCTCATCTCAACAATACCAGTATTTATTAAACTTCCTCCTGTGTAATCGTCTTTAGCACATTTTTAAATTTGTTTTAATACCTGGAAACCGACTTTTTAACATGCAAGAATTTGTGTCATTCCATTTTAAAAAAGTGGGACAGAACGAAAAGTTATTTGACTTGCACACCAAGTAAATACATCAAACCAAACAAAATATGGAAGAAAAGCAGAATCGATGAGGATTACTGTTATATAGTCAATCTTCAACGACCGTAAATAGCCTTTAGATCACTAGCCATCTCGCAATGCAAGTCTGCAACTGTGTCTAGCGTCTTATACTCTTATCTAAAGCCCACTGATTGCCCTCATGCTAGTCAGACAAGAAATCAGGCAAGCTTGGAACTCTAGTTTCTGTCAGATCCAATGTTTCTGATCGTCCGATTAATCTTGATTAATTATGATTATTCGTCCTTATCGGTACTTAGCACTCAATTAGGGCCTCTGATTCGATCAGAGCGATCAGAAACCTGATCGTCCGATTAATCGTCGATTACTTGCGATTAATCGTCCGATTAGGCCTCTCGGCCGATCAGCAGTAAATAGATAGATGGGCTGCTTCAGTACTGGGCTATATTTGGGCCAGGCCCATTAGGGTTTCTCTTATATACCTCATCCCCCACTCTCTCCTCAGTCCTCACTCCCACTCCAACCGTATGGAGGCTGGGACTGGGACAAGAATATGGAGTCAGATCTCACAGGTAACAAACTAACTATAAATATAGTCTTGATGCTCGATGTCTACTATATAAATATATAGTATATGGTATATATACCATACATATATGATATTTATTCCCCCTATATGTTGGACGATTATATGGACGATTAGACTGACCAGAGGTCGATTAATCGTCCTGATCGTCATGATCGATACCAGACTGATCAGGGACGATAAGCCGATCAGAAAACATTGGTCAGATCCCTAAGGTACTTGGGTTCAAGGATGTTCTTATCTATACCATGTTTTTGTTTCTCATTACTATGGTTTCCTATAAACTGCAATTCCCTACAAACTCGTTCCCTGAGGTACACAAAAGTTAAGAGTATCACATTCACATTTTATTTCGGGAAAGAAGAAACTCAAGTGTTCATTATCCTCTACAGCTGGTTCTTTTGATATTTCAAATTAAAGTCAATTCAATTGCTATTGTCCGAGTGAGATCGGTGGATGGAAGCCCAGAGCTCACAGTAAATAGAGGTGTTTCTGGAGCTGAAGGTGCAAACATGTGTAGTGTGGAGCAGGTCTGTCTTTTTATACCTTCTGTAATTTTTTCTGGGATTGGGAGCAATCTATCATCCAGCTATTAAAGCTGCAAAAGGTCATTTGGTTAATCATTGTGCTTTATCTCACGCTGATAGCCCAAAACTTGATTAGATTTAAAAAAAAAAAGGAGAAAGAGGAATTCTTAGCAAGTAACTATAACCACAGTATATGAGCCCTATGTGCTCATTCAATTTCTGGCTTTGCTTTCGTCTTTAGTATTTCGTATATTGTACTGAAGCTATCTTGTAATTTTATTGCTGCCAAGTAATGAAATTCGGCTCGTCCGTAGTGGAAAAAAAAGTAACTATAATCACAGTATATGTGGCTGGTTTATTGGCATAAAATGCGCTTCACTCTATGACTCTAAATTTGGTCTTGTGCTCTGTAACCTTTGTCTTATGTTTTGTTTTCTCACTGTTAGGTCAGGGTTGCTCAAGCTGTTTATGTATCTGGTAGCCTGTTCAATCACTCATGTCAGCCAAATGTACATGCATATTTTCTTTCACGTGCGCTCATGCTGAGAACTACAGAATTTATAAAATCCGGGAGCCCAGTTGAACTGTCATATGGTCCACAGGTTTCACTGAACCGCCCAGTTTCCTCCTCTCTCTGGAGCAGAGATGAATGCCTTATGCCTTGAACTTTTCATGCTTCTGATTTCTAGGTTGGTGAGATGCAACTTTCAGAGAGACAGAAGTCACTTCAAGAGAATTACTACTTCAGTTGTCAATGTTCATGTTGCTCAGAGCTAAATCTATCAGACCTTGTTATGAATTCATTCTGTTGTCCACAAAGCAACTGCCTTGGTGCCATATCAGAATCAACTTACTACAGGTCCAAAGAGAATTTTGTGAATGTTTCCCTAGGAGGATCTTATGTCTGCAAACTATCATTGCCTGTACGGTTATTTTCGTATACTATGGGTTTTTTAAATATCTTCTCATTTACTCCTCTTGTTACAACTTTGAATACTACATTTGTTACAAAGTATTTATAAATCAAAGCAATTTTGTTTACTTTTATGACACTATTTTCGTATTCCTGACAAATCTACTCGTGTTATTTTTAAATATCCAAACTCAACACAAAAAGAAATATGCAATCAAAATTTGAATGGTTGACTTGAGATACCTTCAAAACATCACTTACTGTGACTGGAGGGAGTACTCTTAATGATGATGATCACAGATGACATAATGATGAGTTTCTTTTTGTTTAGGATGTATCAAAGGTTGATAAGGATTTGGAGAATGTCGCAAAATCTCTTTTAAGAAATAGTGGTGTCAGTCTGAACATAGATCATGGATGTTGCATGAGTTGTAGAACCCATATTGATGTATCGTCTGCTCTGGCTACATCACTCAGGGAAGAATCTACCATCAATAGGTATATTCTTCACAACTGCATATGAAACTGGAAATTTGGTCACCTCAGCTTCTTGAGTTGTTTTTGGAATTGTAAATTTGAGGTTTCATCCATACCAGAAATGCTGATAACAACCGCACTTGACAGGTTGAAGAAACTTACATTGCTAGACAAGGCTCTCATCACAGAGGCATTACAATCCCTGAAACAACTCAAGAAGTTGAGGCACCCATATAGCAAGGTTCTTGCGCAGGTGAGGTTGCTCAATTGTCTTGTTCAAATTCTGTATAGTCCGCTTGCACTTGTGTACAATTGTACACACAAGTTGTGTTCTTATGAACATATGGAAGTATGTAGGCCGAAGACACAATTGCAGAGGCCTTTGCGAAGGTAGGAGACCAAGAACGAGCAAGAAAGCACTGTGAAGCATCAATTCAGGTAATCATGTTTGTCCCTATCCTCAATTGTCACTCAGGATATTTACGTTTCTGGTCCCTCTGAGTCATTGAAACATCTTTACGCAAAAGGAGGGGTCCATATGCTATTGCATTATGCTGAAGAAGTGACCCCCTGTGATGTTGCAGATCCTCGAGAAGCTTTACCACCCGAAACACATCATCATTGCGCACGAGCTTATCAAGCTTGTTTCGATTCTGTTGTCCCTGGGAGATGGGGCAAGTGCCGCAGCCGCATTTGCTCAAGCAGAGGCAATATTTTCGCTTTACTACGGATCTCATGTGGAGAAGACTTTGACATACATGGGTGCCTTGAAGAAAGCTGTCAGCGACGTGTAGCATGCTGACGATCCACATGCGCAAATGGCCAAAACGGTTTTGCGGAATTACCTCACCTTTTGGGCTCCTTCGCTAATCAAGAATTAGTGATTAGGGTTACTCTCGGGAAAAAACCAAAAATATTTACAAACCTGTGTAGTTTAGTTTGTTCTAGAAAGTACAAACTAAGCTCAACCAACTTCCTGGCTAATGATTTTCTTTTGGGGATGGTGGGGGAGGGGTGGGGGGATTTTCTGAGTGCTTATATAGTTATGTTAATGACTTGTTTCAGAATTTTATTTCCTATATACTTGTTGCCGTAAAAAAGTAATTTTATTGATTACCGATTCTGATGCGAAATACTCGAGGTCTCTCCTAGAAGCGTGGTGTGGTGGATCTGGTTGCTTCGGCGTGTGTTCATTTACTCGTTTGCATCGTCACCTCCGTCTTGAAATGCAAGACATTTTTAGATGTTATTTAAGTCGAACCATCCTAATTTTTGTTGGTCTTTCTAATTGTTTAAAATTTTTGGTTCATTTGGTTGGTGCATGAAACATAATATGGTAACAAAGCTAGAAGCACAAAGCTAGAGGTCTCGAATCTGAATCCTACTAAAGACATCGTACTCAAGCTTTTGGCTTCATCTATGAAACCTAAGAAATTTAACCTTAGTTTATTCAATGAAAAATAATTATGGTATCACTTTGTTAGCTAAGTTATGGAATATGTCTTTAATTATTTACCTCTTATATAGATGTAAATGTCAATAATTCACCTTTGTGAGTGAGTTGGTGGGCTCAACGTAACGGTATTGATGAGTACTCCATACTCTCTCCGTTCCATATTTTTTTATGATTTGCATGAAACAAGGAGAGAGATAAAGATGTATTTGACTAACTGCATAACGGTTAAATGACTTATTGTGAACGGAGGTAGTAACTCACTAACTCATAAGACGAAATAGTGATGGGCACATAGATCAGTTGACAAAATAATGAATAACAGAGGTTATTAATTACAGGGCCGTAAGACGAGCTATTTACACATCGGAGGTACTTCTCGTCAGAGTTCCAAGAAACCATCCATCCAGACACATGCAAAATCTACGCCAGTAATTCGTATAGCTCGTTTAGAAGAGAAGGCTAATGTGTCAATCATCTAACTTCTTTAGTTGTTTGCGTCTAGCCTACTCTCGACCTCGTCGATGATCTCGAGTTCTCCCAACAAAGCAGCGAGTTTCCTCGTATCCTCGTCTTGCTTCCTCTGCGGAGCCTTCTCGCGGTAGCCCGAGGCATTCATTTTCTGCGACAAGGTGTCGTGTTGCCTGCATTTTGGTAATAGAAAAAACACACTAAATACACACTGCGGGATTACTAAACTAGTCCGATACAAAGATGGTTGAACAGAGGAGACACATTGTGATCACACTTGCCTTTGGATATCCTCCCTCTTTCTCCTTAGTTTCTGTCGCTCGGCTTCAGTGTCCAGAGCTCCCCGAAGCTGGAGGTACACGGATAGATCCTTGTCTACGATATGTGTGGCATAGTGAGGTGGAGTCGGATCATCCTCTGTTAAGATCTGATAGATTACCGTTTGGGTCAGTGCTTATGTTTTCCAGTGCATCAACGGATTAGTAAAGTAAGTACTGGAATCATAAAAAATGGATAATAAAATAGATACTGGAACCTTCAGAGATGATACGGATGTAAGCTTTGTAATTTGTAAGTGGTAGTGCTGAATGGTGGCTACAGTCTCGAAGCTTCGGCAGAGAACAAAGGCAGGACGTCTGTTCATATGCACACAGAAAATGTGGAATTAGATTCAAGTGAAGTAATTCTCATGAATTAGAAGAATCTAATGAAATGTCAGTAACAATACACATCGTGTCTCGCACAATGTTAACACAGATAGCACACTTCATTAAGGGTTATTTGGTTTCCTGCCATTACAATTTTCGAATGTTGGAGAAATACCATTACAATTCGCCTATTTTGAAACATACCATTACAATTCATGGTTTGACAGAAGAATGCCATTGAACCAGTTGGTCCCAGCTGCAGGTGTATACAAATACGTATAGCCCCTCTCCTCTATCACTGACACACGGGTTCCACCTGTCATCTTCGTCTTCCTCCTCTTGCCATCTCCCATCGTGGGCGCGCAGCGGCAGCAGCACAAGGCCGGGGAGCTCGTGGTGGCAAGCACGCGGCCTGGGTGACGAGCAGCAGCAGCACGCGGCCTGGGTGGTGGTGAGCAGCAGCAGCACGCGGTGCCGTTAATGGTGGCGAGCAGCAGCAGCACGCGTCCCGTTAATGGTGGCGAGCAGCAGCATCATCTCGTGGCTTAGGCGGTGGGGGGCAGCAGCAGCAGCACGCGGCCGGGGAGCTCGCCCGCCGAGCAGCAGCAGGACGCAGGTGAGTGAACGTGGGCACACGGCATGCTACTGTTGCGCGTGGGGGGAGCACACGGCCGGGGCGCGGAGTTCGCGACCTGGGCGCGTGCGGAGCTCGTCGTCGCCGTGGACTTTGCGGCCCGGGTGACGCACGGAGCTCTCAGACGGCGTGGAGCTCGTGACCCCATTAATGGCGAGCTGCTGCTACTCCAGTGTGTTGCTGCTGTTGTTTCCCTTGGCCCTGTGGATGGCGAGCTCGTGATTCCCAGGCGGCATGGAGCTCCCAGTCGGGTCTCCTGCTGCTCCGGCATCCTGCTACTCTGGCTACCCTCCAGGCCTGTGCTGCTGTTGCGTGCCCGCAATGGAAGATGGCAAGAGAAGGAAGAAGAATATGACAAGTGGGACCAGTACATCAGTGATAGAGGAGAGGGGCTATACGTATTCGTATACGCCTGCAGCTGGGCCCAACTGGTTGTTATACGTATTTAGTGGCATTCTTGTGTCAAACAAAGAATTGTAATGGTATCCTTCAAAATAGACGAATAGTAATGGTATTTCTCTAACGTTCTAAAATTGTAATGGTATGATTCAAAATAACCCTTTCATTAACACAAACAAACCTTTCATATGTATCTGTTGGTGGCCGAAGTGATCGTAGCTTATTCACGGTATCTAACACAATCTCCATTTCTTTCTCACTATGATCATTTGTCCATTTCTGCCAATCAAAAAAAGAAAGAAAGAAAAAGAGAGTGAAATAGGGGTTACAAAGTTGTATTCCAGGATGTGGAATTATCTAATCTCTCAAAGTGAGGTAGATATGTCTTACCAAAAAAAAAAAAAAATCGTTTCTATATGTATATTCACTTCAATGCTGCTTCCTTCTATTTAATATTTTTTTTTCTAAAACCGTATTGCATTTTTTCATTTATTAGACTCCATCTGTTTTCCCCACACTTAAAATAAATCAAATTGGAATTCAGAACATCAAATTCTTGGAAGACAAACTTGCTATGAAAAGTAGCAGCTTTTTTTGGACGCAATGGCAGGCAGCGATTTCACCTTTCAATTAAGCATGAAAAGGAGAGTTTATGTACAAGAGTTGTGGCATTCCCCGTGCCACAGTAGCAACGCTCTGGGAAAGTTCCAAGAGCTGAGGCAACTCCTGTGCCTCAATGCCTGTATTTAGAATGCCTCAATGCCATGGGGAGTTCGAGCTGTTGGTAGCTTTGCTTCTATGCTCAGCAACGATAACCCATGGCAGTGTGTCGTGTTTGTGTTCAGCTGCGTCGCGTGAGTTAGTTAGCCCCTCAGGTGCCTTTTTTGTCATCCCGCCTGGCCAACCTTTTTGTACGTAATTTTTTTTGTCTTAATTGAGTGGCAGAGCTCCTGCCTTTGTTTTTTTTAAAAAAGAATGCCTGTCTGTACTGCATTAAACACTCAAGGAAAAATAGCAAGTTACCTGTACAACTGAGGGGTATTCTGATATCATGATAGAATCTTTTCTCCAAGCCTCTTTAGGCTTAGGAAGACGCTGCCAAAGCTCCTCAGTTATGTAAGGCATGAATGGATGTAGCAGACGTAAACCAACCTCCAAGCATACCCATAGTGTATCTCTTGAAGCACCTCTGGCAGATTCAAACTCTTGAGATTCATTGAAATAAGGTTTTATTGCTTCAATAAATACATCACAGAGCTGGTACTGCCACCACGAGTATATAGAGGATGTGGCCTCAGAGAATTTATATGCTTCTAATGATGTCACAGTCTTGCCAATAGCCTTGTTAAGTACTGAGAGTATCCATTTGCAGACTGGTGGCAAAGAACACACATCAACAGTTGCTGGTGGCCTGTACTCCTCCCCAAGCTTGTTCATTGCAAAACGAACGGCATTCCACAGTTTATTGCACCACTGTCGATACCCATGTACTCTTTTGATATCCAGGTTTATCTTGTCAGACTGCAATTCACATATTTTACTACAAGAAGTTTGGCAAAGACAACACAAAGAAAATAAACTGTATTGGAGTTACATATAACCTGAGAAGTATAGGAAATCAGGGCAAAGCGAAGGGCATCGGTACCACATTCAGGAATCCCGTCAGGAAAATCTTTCCTCTGGCCATCTTTTGCCCTTTCTAACTCTTTTGGATCCAGATTGCCATTTTCCAACTTTTTCTGAAGATTTTCTAGCGATATCCCATTTATTACATCAATGGGATCGATGACATTTCCCAGTGACTTGGCCATCTTACGGCCATGCGCATCACGGACAATGGGATGCAAGTAAACCTGATAAATAAACAAAAGACAGTCGCCAATCAAGGTTTCATTTTCTAATTGCAAGGCATCATTTCTACTACATGCCTAAAATGTAGTTTCTGATGGTCACTAGGGAATTGGTGTTCACGTTCAGCACAACTAAAGTTGAGTTAGACCCAGAAATCATGTTAGCATTTTAGGTGATTATGTAAACTACACTAGTTTCAAGTAGATGTTGTGACAAATAGGTACAGAAAGTACATCAATTAGTGCGAGGGATTTACATGGAAGAAATGATTTAAAGTGATTAAAGGTAGTTAGAATGTTCTCTAACAGGCCAAATTGGTGGAGGTTTAAATGGCTCAAGCATGAAGCCATGAAGCATGGGTTTGCCTGCAAAAAGATTTATTAAATGTTAATATATTATTGATTCCTAACCTTTAGGACTAATGGCCGATAACAAAAACAACAACGACCTCAGCAAGGGGGTTCACAACCAGCCTTCTACCCAAACCCAACCCTCTACAGTCTACCCTACCCATGACCAGCTCTTGGAGCTTTGTACCACTAGCCAAGCACCAGAGCCTTGCGTCCTCTATGAAGAAATGAAGGGCCAATGACGAGGAAGGAGAGGCCCCATCAAAGACTTCTTGTTCCTAAAAGTATGTCCATGCCCCCAATATCAATGTTAAAAGGATGTTACACTGTTTAACACGGAAGTAGAATTGGCATAGCAAGAATTTTGGCGCGGCTGCAATTGAAAAAAAAGGTTGGCACTGCAGTTTTGTCAGAATACTTACCTTCTGAAATGGAACATCCCCGCCGAGTTGCATTCCCATCATCACCATCCGTGCTACCCAAAAGAATAGGATATCCGATCCAGTTTCAAGGACAGAACCAGGGTAGAAAGTACTAAGATCAGGTTTATCATCTGGCCAACCAAGTACACTTAATGGGAAGAGGCTAGATGAAAACCATGTGTCCAATACATCAGGATCTTGATCTAACTGATATTTCTTTGCTGGATACCTCTGATTTGCCTCCAAGATTGCATCATTTTCATTCCTTGCAATAATCCAGTGGTCACTGTAACTACCCATATCTTTCTCGTTGTCATCCTCTAGTGTTACATACCAAGCAGGTATGCGGTGTCCCCACCAAAGTTGTCTTGAAATACACCAATCACGTGAGTTTTCAAGCCATCTGCAACACCGGAAAGTCATGTGGCATTGATCATTGTTCTATCAATTTAAAAAAATTATGCAATCCAGGAGGGCGAATATGATGCATAAACTGACTATAAAAAAGGATGCATGCCTGAAGGAAAAAAAGTGTTTACCTATACCAGTCTTGCTCATATTGTGGTGGAATGATCTCAATCTTTTTGGATTTGACAGCATCAAGAGCTACCTTTGCCATTGAGTTACAACTAACAAACCACTGGGGCCTCATCATTGGCTCAACAACATCTTTAGATCTTGAACAAAGACTCAAGCTTGTCACGATATTCTTTGAACCGCGGTACAAATCCTTGATAGACAAGTGCAAACTGTTTACAAATTTGCAATTACAATAGCAGTAAAATACAGGAAAAGATGGATAATAACGGAAAGATAAACAAATAGGAAAAAGTTTCAATAAAAATAGGAAAACAAATATTTTTTTAGCAGCAAAAATAAATCAAGCAACACCTTATCCTTCAATGCATCAATAACCGCAGTACGAGCAACAAAACGTGGCATCCCTGAAAATTGTGGGCCTCCCATTTCATTTATGTTCCCATCATCTGTGAAAATATTAATGAACTCAAGGTTATGCCGTTCCCCAACCTTGAAGTCATTGGGATCATGAGCTGGTGTAATCTGCAGTAAACCACAATATAAGAGTGGATACTTATAGGATAGGTAAATAGACAAAACAGGAAAAATCAAAATCAAGATATCCAAAACACCATTATGAACACACCAACCTTGACAGCTCCAGTACCAAAATTAGGATCCACTAACTCCGCATCACAAATAATTTTTAGTTTTCGGCAATTGAAAGGGTGCAGGGCATATTTTCCATGTAAATGCTTATATCTTTCATCCTGCGGATGAACAGCGATGGCAGTATCACCAAGCACCGTTTCTATCCTCGCTGCAACTATAATTTCACCAGTACCTTCTTCTAGTGGATAGGCAAAACATATCAAAACGCCAAACTGCACCGGAGATCTATAACCAGGAACCTCTAACAAAGTCTCTCCTGTAAGATCCTTATGGTCAACCTGAAATAGGTAATAGATACATTATTATATTATACTGGAATATGTGGGTACTGCAGTTATGGAAGGAACCAAACTGTCCATTCTGTTGGAAATGTGGAAGTATCAATGTCTCATATACCTCTATATCAGAAATTGCTGTTCGAAGTGCACAATCCCAGTTCACAAGACGATGAGCCCTGCATCAGGGATCAGGGTAATCCGTCCAGAAGACATATATCAATCAAGATGGGAAAATTCCAACATAAAACATAATAAAGAAAAAACATATACACACTTTGCCGGTGTAGAACCAAAGATACTACATACAGATTACATAACTTTCAAGATTACGGAAACCCAACCTATAAATTAGGCCATCCTTATACAACCTAACAAAAGCCTCGGTCACAGCTTTTGATCTCTGCTCATCCATTGAAAAACACTGAACAAAGATTGCAAGGAAATTTGAGAGTTGAAATAAAACAAAATAGTATTCCATACATAAATGTAGAGTTTTTCCAAGTTAAACCAACGAGGAAAACAAAAAGGAATACCTCACGTGACCAATCAAGTGAGGCCCCAAGCATGCGAAGCTGTTTCAATATGGTACCACCTTGCTGGTCTTTCCATTTAAGGACCTGTGAAACAAACCGTTCCAAAAAGGGAATAAGGAAATATAAGAATGAACCAGCAACTGTTCGAGAGAAAAAAAAAAAAGAATGAACCAGCAACTTATAGTATGGATGGTATCTAAATTTTTAACAGGTAATTAAGTTAAATGAGTATTGCATATAATGCCACTACAAAGTTTTGCAATTTTACGTCTCAGATGGTAGATTGACATATGCAAATTTTCGTTGCGGTACGGACATCAGTGCACACAGACATGAAATGGAAAACATATTTTGGCACTAAATCCTACTTAAGTGTTTAAACAATGCCTATCAATGTGGCAATACACCTTGAACATAAGAAGTCCATTGTCACTAGTGAGGTCGAAATGTCAAATAGGTTATGCTTAAGGAACCAAGCCCTTACCTCAGATAAAAAATTCTCACGTCCTACATCATGCCTTGAAAGATTCCTCTCACGCATGAGTTTTTTCTCGACCACCACCTGATGGTGAAAAACAAATAAGTTAACTGATGCAAGCTACCATAAAATATTGACAAAGAGATAATCAGCCAACTCCCATACTGTAAAGAAGAGAAATATCAACCACGGGTGGTATTGCGATAACACGTAATTTCTCATGTAGAGGAAACGTATAGATATAGTTGTAGCCCAACAAAAGAAACATACGATTTCTCAACAGTGGCCGGCAGTTTCTTTTGTCCAGCCGGGATATAGTTGTAGCCCAACTACTTATAGGCCACTTTAGCCCATCTAGAAGCCAGCAGTTTCTTTTGTCCAGCCGGGGTATCAGGATCAATGAAATCCTCTGTACTCTCATCGGTGGCTCCTCTGTTCCTCTGCTTCTTATCGCTCTTCTTAGCTCGACCTCCATCTGGTGCCGCTTGCCCCTACAGAGAACCGACATCAACACAGAGATGAGACAAATATTAATCAGATCAATGAACGAAATGGGCCGTTAATAAGTCAGTGCCGCCACCTGGAGCCTAGCCATTTCCTTCTGCTTCGCTTTGAGCCTTTTCTCCTCCTTCTCTTTCACCTTAGAGAACACGTTACACGCCGAACACACTGGTTAGTGGTTACAACAGAGCATACACATGCCACACAACCTGACCAAATTTTCAGTTCCATCATGAACGCTACTTATCCAAGTCAGTACCTTTTGATCCTTTTTCAATTTCCGCTCCAATTCCTTCTCATATAGCGGCTGCAGCCAATACACCAACGGCAACAAACGAATCAGACCGATAAAAATGAATTCGGTTGCAGCATTCACTAGGCATCAACTGAACATTGTGCTTCCACAAACGCAAGCTGAGCTCTTACATTAAAAAACACATACAAATCGACAAGAGCATTTGCCGGCGCCACCCACAGAACAGAACGGAAGAGGAAGCTCCACCCAGAAACGCTCACGGCAAACGAGATTACAATTCCACGCAGCCTAACCAGCACCCAGCGGCGTCGCATTTACACGCCAAACGCGTTCGAGAATTCAAACCGACGAGAGGAGGTCGAGTCCGCGGGGGCTCACCTTCTCCATGTCGTGGACCGGGTGGTCCCCGCACTCGCCGCCGGCCCCGGCGGCGGCGGTTGTCCGGATGGAACGGGACGGCTGGAGCGCCGCGGCCTTCTGGGGCTTCCTCCCGGGGTTTAACAGGGCGATCGGAGTCGGACAGGTGCTCGAGTGGCGGCGTCTGACGTGTGAGTGTGATCGGTGGCCGGGATTTATACGAGGCGGCGGCTTCGTGAGGGCCAAGGCACCCGCCACAGAATCTGGGCTCCCAATCCAGTGGTGGAATCCAGGGAGTGCTCGACTAAATCCGAGTCCTCGCACGCGAGGGTTTAATCAATCCGAGTCTCATTTGCTGCCACTGCCAGGACATATCAATCCGATAGAAAAGGTGGCTTGAAGCGGTGGGGTTTCGATCTAAAGCCTTTGGTTCAGTTCTAAATTTGAACTGAATTTAAAAAGTTCGAGCAGTTGTCTCATTGTTGCGAAACACGACCGGTGAATTTTGAGACTAACGATTAGATTCTCATAGAAACGTTTCAAATTAAAAAAAAATATATTGATAGAATCAGAATTAAAATCTAGACAGCGAATCAGAATCACTAGACTATATAACTGCATAATCGAAATCGCTATGAAACCATGTTTTGACTGCTATTTCTCTTACAATATATAGTTTATGACAAAATTTTGATCATTAAAACATATTTGTAAATAAACTTTGACTACACCTAGAAAAATCACATCTTATATTTTATGATAGAGGGAGTATATGGTATAGCATAGGGTCAACATAAATTCTGCCTTAAGAATCGGATGAAAGGTTTTACCTCTGACCCAGCGAAACGTGAGAGGCAAGTCTATTTGGCAGCAAACTTGACAGGCAAGTTTGTTTGAGAAGAACCGTTCCAATTGCTCAGGTGATGATAGCCCAGCCCCAGCACATGTGTGGACCAGTTCGCTGCTGTCACTAGGACAGGCTCCATCTGCACTGGACTCACTAGCCCGGCCCAATTATGCATATACCTTATCTGATGGCCTGTTGCAAACCAAACAATAAGGGCCCAATTGTACAGACATTATAATTTGCAAACTTTATAAAATCTTATTTTGGTTGTGGCTAATTTCTACGGCTAATTTGTTGTGAGAGGAAAATATAATTACATAACTAAAAATAAGGTGAAAGTAGCTCAAACGAACACGGTAGGGATGAATTTTTAGCATTTCCTGTTCCGAACAATTTTTAGCCACACACGCGCGGTTCCTCCTTGGTGCCAAACAACCGGCGAGCAACAATCTGCTAGTGCCTAGTGCCCAATTTTCTCACCCTCCGCTGCTGCATCAAGCTGAAGCATCATGTAACGCCTGAGAGACCGAGTCACATCACTCGCTCAAAAATGGAATCGGATAAAGAAGAACGGCGTCAATGTACTGTGTACCAGGCGTAGTGCCACCGCCCACCCCGTCACCACCCCGTCAGGCCGACGACGACGCCTTCGACCGTGACCGCCGGCGCTGGCATGCCGCATCCAGCCACGCTCTTCCGGTTCCGGAATAAAAGTCCCGCGTCTTTTCTGCGTTCGGTGGCGTGGTCGGTCGGCGTCGGCTTGTCGCGGGGCCTCCTTCAGTCCTTCACAGCTTGTGGTGGACACACAGCGACTGCAAGCACGCAAATGCATTCAGAGTGAATTCAGATCGAGAGAGTTCACAACAAGTACACAAACAGAATAAAAAAAGGCATAGTTCCTCCAAACGAAACAGTGGTTGTATCAATAATCGACCATCCCTTTCGAACAATCGTACCTCTTCTCGAATGCAGAGTTCTGCGATGAGGGATTACTGGTCACTTTGTTATCAACGCTAAAGTGATACAAGTCTGACTCATCGCGCGTCAGCACTCAGCCATGAATCAGGCCAGCCGCACGTACGCGAACGCACAATATATTGTTTCCTTCAAAAAGGATAAGAAAACAAATAAAAAAGATTAGTGTAAAACTGTGGGTTGGCGAGATAGGCAACCTCACCTCCTCAGCCTGCAGTGCCAGCCAAAACAACAGCCCCTCGGCCTATCCGGCTACTCAGCACCAAGAACAGACGGCCAAGTGCACTCGCACCTTTATATTATATAAAGGAATCCACCAGCAGCATTAGCTTTGGTTTCTTCTCCTTGTATGCACACACCCATCGCAAGGCATTCTCAAAGATAGGCACATAGCCTCTGCCTTTCCCCTCCTCTCCTCCACTCCTTTGTCCGAAGCTTTGAGATGGCTCAGGTATGCAGAATTCTCCCTCCCGATTTGGTTCTTCACTAGTTCAAGTTCCTTCGATTGCTCATAGCTCTGTGTTGCTTCATCGGTCCGCAGCAGAAGGTGGTGCTCCGGGTTCCAACCATGACAGATGACAAGATCAAGCAGAAGGCCATCGAAGCTGTCGCAGACATTTACGGTAACATTTTGCACCCTTTGGTTGACTGTCTTCTGTTTTTTTCTGGATGAAGGATTGCTTTGCTGTTGAGGCTTGGAAAATATGTTCTGCAAATGCAGGCATTGGATGTGGTATTTGCACAAAACCAGAATACTGTTTGTTTCATTGTTTGCGCTCCATTCAATCTTTAAGGCACATACTTCGAATGATTAGCATGAGTTTTAGACAGAAGCTTGAGGATAAATCATATTAGGTGGAATTCTCTTATCAAACATGCTAAACACAACTCAGGAAATCGGTGTGTGGTCGGAAGGACTCTTTCTTTATGCATGAAAGTTGTTATATATGCTCGGTGCAGGTGAACAGACGTACAAGGGGTTGGTATATGTTTCACAAAAAGAACTGGGGTTTCAAACCCAGTACTACATAAATATTTGAAGAACATGCAGACTGAAGAAAACTTAGAACCGGTCTATTCAATTTTAGTCGCTATGAGGATATTTACTTGTTAGCAGAAAGCAGTTATAATCTTCGAAAGAATGTTTTCTCAGTCTGGTTTTTCTTCACGCCATATCTTAACAGTAGTACAACTGTACAACACATAAATGGAAAATAAATGTACTTCTACAAAGTGCTGAACAAGAAGAAAGAACAATATGTCAGCAAGAAAATTTGATGATACGTACATTCTTTCGTGCACAGGTATTGACTCCATAGCAGCAGATCTGAAGGAGAACAAGATGACCATCATAGGCGAGATGGATGCAGTGGCGATTGCCAAGAAGTTAAAGAAGATTGGGAAGATTGACATTGTGTCTGTTGGACCTGCAAAAGAAGAAAAGAAGGAAGAAAAGAAAGAGGAGAAAAAGGAGGAGAAGAAAGAAGAGAAGAAAGAGGAGAAGAAAGAAGAGAAGAAAGAAGAGAAGTGATAAACCTATAAAACATATAATATCATCGCATGGCCTCACCTATCGTCAGCTGCAATAGCGTTGACTTTGGATTGATGTTGCTATGTGGAGTTACTATGTAATATTTATACTACAGACTACAGAGTACATATTTATTAGTTAAAAATAAAAGTACAATCTGTGCGTCACTTTTAGCATCTGCGGCTCTACGCTCCCTCCTTAACAACATATGTTCATAATAAGCAATTAGATGTTCCCTTTTTTTGGCAGCAAAGTGACAGGAGCTTAAGGTAGAAAAGAGAGACTAGATGCTCAATCTAACTAACATTTATTAGGAAACTAAAATATCATAGCAGATCTGTATCTAAAAAAAATGAATCATATGCATACTCCTTGAAGCAACGGAGGACTGGACATACTGAATCTTGAAATCTACATGAATAATAATTAATATATTTGAACTGCCAGGTTGCACCTATCGCTATCACTTAAAAGAAAAGTTAAACTTTCTAACAGGTATGAGTACTAATAAAGCAGTCAGGCGATCAGATGCTGCCAATATCTTAAACGGCACCAGAAAGGGGCAATAATGAATAGACTTCCACCTCTTAGTGCTTAAAGATAATTCAAGATGCGTTTTACAGGATTTTCTAATTTCTAACATGTACTCAAAAAGTCCTATGCTAGGGTTGGCAGAAATGACTTTCTGTGTCTAATTTCTAACATGTAATCTACAAATCCTATGCTTGGGTTGGCAGAAATGACTTTCTGTGAAGAAACCATACCAGGGGAGACATAAGTTACTGCAGCGATGTTTTCTTTTTCTAGAACACGGAGGAGCGCTGCTTATCATTTATATTAAGAAGAAAAAGGGGGGCAAGAACCCTTACAACACACGCCCAGTAACATAACAGGTCATGCAACGATCTAGGTATGATTTCTTGAGCACATCTAATTGAGGGAGCAATATAAATCTTTTTCATCCTATCAGATCAGAGGACCAGTGATTACTCATGACTAGTGTCCACCACCCTTATCTCAAACAAGAATAGCACACAGCACTTCTTTTTAGTACCTCGTCAACAAACAAAGAATCCCGCAGGACATGTGCTACATCAAGCATATAAATTATTGTGTAACCACTTCCATAGGATACTCCCTCGTAATCCATCTGTCAGAAATGCAAACAGCCAAAAGAAATGAACCTCTGCATCTAACAATGGAGCATCTCATCTCAGCATCTTCTAAACCCTCCAAACCTTGACAGCAGATGAAGATAATGACCCTTATCTGTCATGTACTTAATGACATTATTAGCTTGAGTATCCTTCCCAGCGCTCCGCAGTCTACTTACTAGACTACTGTACACAGAGAAGTTTGGTGTGCATCCATGTGAGTCCATGTCCTTCAGCATAGCGAATGCTTTATCAAACTCCACTACTGTGCAAAGCCCCCGCATCATTGAATTGTATGTGTACACATTTGGAAGTTGCCCTCTTACCAGCATATCATCAAAAAACCTCTGGGCTTCCTCAAATTCCCCAGCTGCAACATAGCTTGCGATCATAACAGTATAGCAGACAACATCTGGTTCACACCCTTTCTTGATCATCTCATCAAAGAAATACTTGCAAGCTTCTAGGTTGCCAGCACGGCCAAGACCATCTATCAAATTTGTGAAATGGAGCACATTTGGCACACACCCAACATCACTCATATAGTTCAGCAGATTGAGAGCTGCGAGGGGTTTGTCTCCCTTACCAAGCACATGAAGCAACAGATTGTAAGTATGGAGGTCCGGTGTAAGCCCATTTTTTCCCATCTCATCAAGCAAACGATGGAACTGATCCAACTTCCCGAGCATATACTTTGCACGCATCACCACATTGTATGTCAAGACGTCAGGTGAGTACCCCTCAAGGATCATTTTCTCATGAACCCACTCAATCAGCGAGTACTGCTCTATGGTCAAGAGTGTGTGCAATATTGCATTAAACGCATTTCTGAATGGGCGGTAGTTGAAAGTACTCGACTTGATGAAACTCTCCACCAGCCTCCGCCTCAACCCAACCTTCCCAGATGCACATATCAAGAGGTGGAGCGTCCGGGAAGAGACAGGCAGCCCCTTGCCAGTCATCTCCTCAAACAGCTGCCACATCGCCTTCACCTCCCCACACTCGGCGAAAACCTTCATGACGAGGTTGTACATGCTTGTGCCATGTTGGTACCCCTCCTGCTGCCCCGCCCATATGAAGAACTTATACGCCAGCTTTGGGTACCTCTCACGGTTCACACTGTCCACGGACACAGCAATCCTGAACAGCACCTCCCTCACCAGCACAACGGACACCTTCGGGCGCATTTCATCGAGCGCCTGACGGGCGCTGAACCCGGGGCCGTCCTGCAGCAGGATCCCAAAGATCCTGTCCGCCTCCAGCCTCACATCCTCAAAGAACTTCCTCCTGGAATTACGATCAGGAGAAAAAGTTTCGCCGTCATCGTCATCACTCTCCAGCTGGCCTCGGGGCGGCGGCAGCCGGAGGAGTACTTCCCGTAGGAAGCGGCCGGAGTTTAGGCCTGCCACCTCCTCCCCTCCCTCACGGACTCCATCACCATTGCGCTGTACAGTTTCTGGAGGACTCTCACCGCCGTTTCTGGAATCGTCGCTGCAGAGACGCCGCAACGGGCAGAGCCGGGCCGAGATCGCCCGGGCTGCTCGGAGCGGAGGTAGGTGCCCCCCCGGAATCATAGAGTACGCGCACTCAAGCACATAGCGAGTGAGTGGCTCCGCGGGAAAGTGATGGCGCCGAGCTATGGTTCGAAGGGTGGGGCGGCACGCCGGCACGGTGGCGCGCCGGCGCCATGGGAAAGGAGAGCTGGCCGCTGCTGCCGTCGTGCCAGGGGCCAGAGCAGAGAATCTTTGTTGCCTGCTTATTGGGCTTCTATGGACGTTACACATGTTGCTGTTGGGCCTCAATCACTCATGCTTTTGAAACATCCGGAGATTTCCACACAAAAAAAAAAAAATCAAAATTTTCTCCATCAATTATCATGGTCGTTCAAATTTTCTCCCTACTCAACAAAACCAGCCTCCCCTAAAAAAAAGCCTTCTAAAACATCCTCAGCTTTTCAAATCTAGTTTCAGTTTTTTCTCTCTAAAATCAGGCTCTGTGTTATGGCTGGTGTTTAGCTTGAAATTGTTTGAATCTTGGGTGTTTATTTGCTAGCAGAAGCTCTCGTTATCTGTAATAACTAGTCAACACTCATCGATTGAACTTCGTAGAAGCATCAGTGAAGCATCATCAGGATCTTAGTGGCATTGATCCCAGCCCTAGATAACTTTTCGTCGTAGTTGTGTTAACCTGAGTGACTGCATGTATCCTGCTGCACATATGCATGTAAGCATGTTGCCGTTGTACTCCATATGTTATAATTGGTCTACATTAACGATCAAGTAGCTTTCAAGACAATACAGATACTCTCTCCGTTCCAAATTATAAAGCGTTTTAACTATTACTTTTGTTACATAGACAAAATGTATATCTACGCACATAGCAAGAGCTATTGGCCTGTTTGGTAGGCTGCTTCTACTCGTACATGGTCCATCGCATGCAAGAACGAGGTGATTGGTAGACCAGGACAAGCGCATGCAAGAGGCGACGTGCAGTGTGAGCAAGCACTCTGAGCCGAGTGACAGAGCAGACATGCATACATGCAGGTAGACTGTCCAACTAAACACCGTCCTTTCGTATCCTGGCTGGACGCAGATGGCACCCAAACACCATCGGCATGTACGCATCAAGCCTGGCCAAGCTGGGCCTGGCTCCCTCCTGTGCGAGCCAGGTTGAGCGGAGAAACGGACCAAATAGGCCCTATATGTATCTTGAAAAGCATTAACGTCTTTTAATTTTAAATGGAGGAATCTTTTAATTTGAGGCGGAAGGAGCATCATGTAACCACATCACACTTGATAATATTTATTATGAACATCTCATGTTCATGCCACCTGATTCTCTATGTACAAACAATGTGCTCCTATTAAGTAAGTACAAATAACGTGCTTCGTGTGCTACCATCTAGACTTTCCTACCACGTTGCGCTTTAGGGTTGGGGACCAGCGTCCACTTGTATGATAGAAAGTAAGAGTTTTTTTACTAATAAGCACCAAATTAAGTCCGTCAAGATTCAAACAATTTCAAGCTACGCACCACCAATAAAATATAGACCACTACTGTTATATTAAAGTTAAAGTTGAACATAAAGTTTTCAAATGTCTAAATTGAGTTATAGTAGGGTTCAATGCAGAGTGTCCATGGGTCATTTTGCTTTGTCCCAAATGTCCTTCACTGTTAAATCTATGTATAGACATTTGATCAATAATAGGGTTAAAGTTCCACTGAAAATTTGGCATATGAAAATACCACTTAAAATCAAAGTTTTTTTTGTTCTAGAGCAAGGAGTGTAACCAAGGATAACCTATCTAGAAGGCACTAGAATGGAAGCAAGCTTATTGTTTTTGCAGTAAATTTGAGAAAATCCAGCATCTTTTGTTTTGAATGCCATTAGGCCTGTTTCCTTTGACGTTCTTTACATGCTGTGTTTGGTATAAGTTTTCCTAGCAATATAAACCACCTTTTTAGTGAGTGGACAAAATTAGGAGGTCACAAGCACAACCTAAAGTTATTGACAGGTGCAAAAACAATTTGTTGGGCAATTTGACTCACAAGAAATGAGTCGGTTTTTTATAATCGTTATCCGAAAACATTTGTTAAGTTCTTTTACGTATTGGTTTAGATTTTGGATCGAGTTATATATCGCTTGGATGACTACACAGAGCAGATCATACAAACATGTCGGCTTTTAGAGATAAGAGCTATAATGTTCTTCGCTCCACACATGGATGACCTTATTATGTTTTTCGTATTTGTCAAAATAATTTAGAACTTACTTTTTTTTTGCTTTTGTATAATTGTGGATTAATTCTTCTTCAACGAAGAACTATGAAGCCAGAACTCTTTTCTATTATAAAAAAAGTTGTATGCCTCCTATCTTACTCTCTTCCTGCTCAAACCGTCGCCGCCAGCGACGCAACATCTTCGATCCTCCGTCCTCGGCATGGCAGAAGCCAGTTATATCTCACTCTTTTTACTGTCCCCGACTTCGTCCGATGCTCGCCAGCGGTGTATACATGGGCTCCGCTACAATGCTTGGGGACTTTGGTGTTAGTCTATTAGGACCGTCTAGGTATAGATCCAGTGGGGTAGACAATGTCCATTCAGTGTAAAACAAGAAGAACGGGAGTAGATCGGGAAGGTGGGAGTACATGCGTGTTCATACCATCCGAGGGGAGAGGCTTGGAGGGGCTAGATGCAGATCCCGACGCGGCCATCACTGGTTCGTTGGTGAAGTCTGCGCACGGGCAGCGACGGTCGGGGAAGAGGTGACACAGTGGCGACCGTCGGAGCAGTGCAGTGGAGACGGTGGCGTTCCCGTCACTGGCTGCGCCCCTCTCTAGATCGGAGTTAGGGTTTGTCGGTGGGGAAAGTCGGCTCACGGTGAACCTCGTACTGAGAGCCACCGGCCCCCACCTCTATTTATGTTGCGCAGTGTGACAGGGGCCCTCCAGCCATTAGTGGGCTGGGCGCCCCCCGATCAGGGCGCGAGTCAAGGGCCCAACTAGGCCGTTGGGTCCAGTTAGGTGTGGAGATCAATCTAACATTCTCCCCCTTGATCTCTTAGCATATCTTTAACTTTTAAACTTTAATACTTTTACATTTACTCATTCCATCACAAATTAGTGCATAGAGCATGCTTCATCGTCATGGTTAATCGCCGATAGATTTGACAGCTACAACACACATTTCTGTTCTAAAACAGTAACTTAACTTTTGGGCCATGTATTTGTCCAGGAGTCACAGGCTTTCCCTTAAACCCATGCCGGCTACATGTTCCTTGAACACGTTGGGTGGTAAGCCTTTTGTAAGCGGATCCGCGAGCATCTTTACTGTACTTATGTTCTCAAGACTTATAATTTGATCCTGGACTTTATCCTTCACAACATAGTACTTTATGTCAATGTGTTTGGCAGCACCACTTGACTTATTGTTGTGAGCATACTGTACTGCTGGTTCATTATCGCAGTATAACTTCAGTGGTCTATAGATGTCGTCAACCACCTTTAAACCGGGTATGAACTTCTTTAGCCAGTTCACCTGCCCAGTGGCCTCATAACATGCAACAAACTCGGCATACATTGTGGACGATGTAGTGACGGTTTGTTTTGAGCTTTTCCATGAAATGGCTCCCCCAGCGAGAGTGAATATATATCCCGACGTCGACTTTCTGTCATCTCCCGCATAATCAGAATTTGAGTACCCCACTATATTTAGTGATTCTGATTTTCTATACGTTAACATGAGGCCTTTTGTTCCTTACAAATAACGCAATACTTTCTTTACCAAATTCCAGTGTTCAATTCCTGGCTTACTTTGAAATCTACCAAGTAACTCGGTTACAAACGCTAAGTCAGGGCGCGTACATACTTGAGCATACTGTAAGCTTCCGACAGCTGAAGCATATGGAACCGTTTTCATGCGATCGATCTCATATTGGTTCTTAGGGCATTGATGATCCCCATATCTGTCGCCCTTGACTATAGGAGCAGGTGAGGGACTACATTTGTGCATACTAAATTTCTTTAGAACTTTTTCAATGTATGCCTTTTGTGACAGTCCTAATACCCCTTTATTTCTATCTCGGTGAATCTCGATCCTAGAACGAACGACGCTTCACCAAGATCTTTCATATCAAAATTTAAGGACAAAAACTTCTTTGTTTCCAGCAGTAGACTAACATCACTACTAGCAAGTAAGATATCATCCACATACAGGATTAGGAAGATATACTTTCCATTCTTAAACTTTGAATAAACACAATTATCCTCAACATTCTCTTTAAACCTAAAACTTTTAATTGTACTATCAAACTTCAAGTACCACTGTCTTGAAGCTTGTTTTAACCCATAAATCGATTTCTTTAGGCGGCATCCCAACTGTTCTTTACCCTCCATGACAAAGCCTTTCGGTTATGCCATGTAAACATTTTCTTCTAAATCCCAATTTAGGAATGCCGTCTTTACATCCATCTGATGTAACTCTAAGTCGTAATGTGCCACCAATGCCATTATAATTCTGAAGGAATCCTTACATGAGACTGAAGAAAAGGTCTCATTGTAATCAATCCCTTCTCTTTGCGTAAAGCCTTTTGCCACAAGTTGCGCTTTGAATCTTTCTATATTCCCTTGGGAGTCATATTTTGTTTTGTAGACCCATTTACAGCCAACTGTTTTGGATCCTTTAGGAATTATTTTCAAATCCCACACTTTATTAGCACTCATTGATTTCATTTCATCTTCCATGGCTGCATGCCATTCTGATGCATGTTCGCTTCTCATGGCTTCTTCAAATGAGGAGGGATCGTCCTGCATTTGAAATTCCTCTATTTGATACACCTCATAGTCATCAGGAATAGCAGACCTTCTGACTCTTTGAGACCTTCTAGGGGCCTTCACATTTGGCACATCTTCTGTTTGAGGCTGTGATTGCTCCCCCTCATGTGTGGCAACCTGTTCTGTAGGATTTTGGACAACAGGGCCCTCATCTACATTTTGTGTTACCACAGAAGGGACAATAACAGGTGCTGGCACCACAATGTCCTGCATCGTCGGTGCAGCAACAACAGGTAGTGAGAAAAATGGCTCCTGAATCTGATTGGGCGCATAGACCCGCTTCTCATCGAAGTCAATTTCTCGACCTACCATGCTCCCCCTCATCATTTCGTCCTCTAGGAAGACAGCATGTCTTGTTTCTATAAACTTTGTATACCTGTCTGGACAGTAGAAACGAAAACCTTTTGACTTTTCAGGGTAGTAAATAAAATGGCAACTCACTGTTTTCGGGTCCAGCTTCCCAATATTTGGGTTAAATATTTTTGCCTCAGCAGGGCTCCCCCACACACGCAAGTGGTTTATTGAGGAAACTCTTCCTGTCCACAACTCATACGGTGTTTTGGGCACCGACTTACTCGGTACCCTATTGAGAATGTGAATGGCTGTCTTTAGCGCCTCCATCCACAAGCTCAGTGGCAATGTACAATAACTCATCATACTTCGCACCATGTCCATCAAAGTGCGGTTGCGTCTTTCAGCAACTCCATTCTGCTGAGGTTCGCCCGGCATCGAATACTGGGCTACTATGCCATTTTCCTGTAGAAACCTCGCAAAGGGTCCTAGGAACTTGGCCATATGGGGTATGGCGACCGTAGTATTCACCACCACGATCGGATCCGACTATCTTAATCTTTAAATTGTGTTGGTTTTCAACTTCAGCTTTAAATATTTTGAATTTATCCAATGCCTCTGATCTATCTTTAATTGGATAAATATAGCCAAAACGAGAGTAGTCGTCTGTGAATGTTATGAAAGAATCAAAACCATTCACACTTTTCACAGGAAAAGGACCACAAATATCTGTGTGGATGATCTCTAAAATTCCCGCGCTTCGTTTGGCACCTTTCTTTATTGTCTTTACATATTTTCCTTTAATACATTCTCTACATTGCTCTAAGTCAGAGAACTCTAATGGAGAAAGAATTTCATTCTTTATTAATCTCTCAATCCTCCCCCTCGAAATATGGCCTAAACGATAGTGCCATAATTTCGACGATTCATTTTGAGTTCTCTTTCGTTTTCTATTTTCATTTGCAGACGAGAGTACGCTTTCATTGTTGCACGCAACGTTCCCGTTATCACATACAACATTCACATCATCACGCAATGTTAACAAATAAAGCTTATCATGTAAGATAGCATTACCAACACATTCATTACTAAATGTTATCTCACATTTGCCATTTCCAAAATGACAACCAAAACCATCTTTGTCCAAAGCAGAAACACTAATCAAATTTCTATTCAAAGAGGGAACATAAAGGACATTTGTCAATAAAAGAATGAAGCCATTGGGAATCGCCAGAGGAACATCGCCAACAGCTTCAACATCTGCTAGGACTCCATTCGCGACTTCAATGTGTCTTTCGTTTCTTTGCGTAGTTCTCGTCGAACGGAATCCCTGCAAGGAATTTGCAACATGAATAGTTGCCCCTGAGTCAATCCACCAAGTACATTTTGAATAATTCATATACAGGGATTCATTTACAAACGTGATAACGTTCTCACCTTTGTTTGCCATGATCATCTTTAGGAACTTGGGACAGTCTTTCTTGTAATGTCCCTTTTCTTTGCAGTAAAGGCATTGATTTTTATCCACTTGAAGATTCTTTTGCTGATGCTGAGGGGGCTTGCCCTGCTGGTGCATTGGAGCCTTTCCCTTCCAGTTAGGATTAAAGTTCTTTTTCTTGTTCACATAGTGGATAGAACCACCATTTGCAACCTTAATCCTTTTCTCCTCTTGCACACACATGGCAATGAGCTTCTCCATGTCCCATTTTTCAGGCTGAGCATTGTAGTTGACAACAAAAGTGTCAAACTCTTTTGGCAAAGAAGCAAAAACCAGATGATAAGGAACTGATCTTTGATGCCCAAATCCATTGGCTTTAGTTTATTTGCCAAATTGCTCATTCTCAGTATATGCTCTCTAATGCCACTGCCACCTCCAGTGTACCTTTCTGTGACCAGCTGTTTAATCAGCTGGGTAGCATATGTCTTTGAAGAACCAGTGAACTGATTCTTTATCTTTTCAAGGTACTCAGTGGCTGTGTCACACTTTTCGATTGAACCCGCAATTGCAGGCTCAATGGTGTTCTCTATCACTGCCTTACATTTCTTGTTGGCAATGCCCCATAGCCTATGCTGAAGTTGATAGGCCTCCACTTTGGACTGGTAGTCCCTTTCTTTAGTCTGCCAAGCAGCATCAGCCTCATCACCCCTCACGGGTTGCACAGGCTCTGTGGGACACGGTGTGGAGATAACCCAATCCACCTCACCAAGGACAAAAGCCAGTTTAATCTTTTGCTTCCATTGAACATAGTTGTCACCTTTGAGAGGAGAAATATCCTTAATAGCAGCCATTAAGGAATATCCGCCTGAAATTACCATTCATAACAGTGAGAACATAATAAAAACAATAATAATTGCATGCCTTAATTCCAACGTTGGTCAAAAAATAAAGCATACAATTATTTATGCATTAAATCTACATCTCCGTTGGGCAGAAATAGAGATAATACATAATTTAAACCATTAACATCATAATATTGCAACTAATCAACGTTGGTCAGAATAATAATAATATTATAATGCACAGAAAATATAACTTTATCACCTTTTCTTTGAAAAATTAAATTCTCCCGTTGGTTCGAATTTAATAATAAAAAATATAACAATTAACTTTCGCAGCGGAAACAATATACAATATTTTCTAATTCAGAAGCGTGACATATTAATCTGTTCTCTTAAACAATATGCACGTTGGTGCAGAATTGAAAAGAGATAAAGATTGCAAGAACTATTAAAACAATGTTAATTCTGCTTCTGAAGAAGAAAAAACAAAAATGCAAGAGATACGGTTCTTTTGGCCATCAGGCCTGTGCGCGTGCGCACCCGGCTGCCAAAACGGCCCAGCCAATCGGACGCAGTAAGCTCAAAAGGAGCATGCACAGATGCTGCCCAGCAGCACCTCATTTCTTTTTTTTTTGTTTGCTCTTTCTATGCAGCGAATGCTGATGCCCAATATGGCCTGCTGACCGTGCAGCGCAGCCTCCCAGGCCGCAACCTGGGCCTGGGCCGGCAATCTCTTGGCCCGCCTGGGCCAAATGTGGCCCGACGCGCGCCCTTCCTTTTTCAGCCGATTACAGCCCTTGATTTGCATCTCATGGCTGAGAGTAAATTTTGGTTGCATAAAAATCCCCACAGCCGGCTGTTGCCCTAACCCTATAGCATTTTCATTTTCTTCTCTCTATACCAGCCGCACAGCAGCCGAACGGCTCTGACGGATCAGCCGCGGTGGCGGCTTCCGGCCCGGCCGGCTGTTTGCCGGACGGCGGAGCGAGGCGGCCAGCTCCGCAGAGCTCCACCCCTCTTCCCTTCCTCTGTTTTCTCTCTCTGTTATGCGCCACCACCGACAGTAGCAGCAGCATGGTCATGGCGCTGCCATGGTGCTGCTCGCCGGCGCACGCGTGCGGCCGTAGCTGCGCGCGGCTCCGTCGAGGAGCACCTCGGTGGCGCCCCTTTCTCTGTCCGGTGAAACCGGTACCAACAACTCATAGACCTCAAGGTGAGACACATGGTCTGCGTTCGTTCTTTCCGGGTTAGGGTATCGTTCTCCCCGTTCCCGATCTCTTTCTGTTGGGTTAGTGTTCAATTTTATTCTTTCCGATTCGAAACCAAATCGCTTTTCTTTGATTTCTTTTCCACTCTAGATCTACATGCTAGATCTAGGCGTCTGATACCATTGTTAGTCTATTATGACCGTCTAGGTATAGATCCAGTGGGGTAAACAATGTCCATTCAGTGTAAAACAAGAAGAACGGGAGTAGATCGGAAAGGTGGGAGTACATGTGTGTTCATACCATCCGAGGGGAGAGGCTTGGAGGGGCTGGATGCAGATCCCGACGTGGCCATCACTGGTTCGTTAGTGAAGTCTGCGCACAGACAGCGATGGTCGGGGAAGAGGTGACGCAGTGGCGACCGTCGGAGCAGTGCAGTGGAGACGGTGGCGGCGGCTGGTGGCGTTCCCGTCACTGGTTGCGCCCCTCTAGATCGGAGTTAGGGTTTGTCAGTGGGGAAAGTCGGCTCACGGTGAACCTCGTACTGAGAGCCGCCGGCCCCCACCTCTATTTATGTTGCGCAGTGTGACAGGGGCCTTCCAGTCATTAGTGGGCTGGGAGTCCTCGATCAGGGCGCGTCAAGGGCCCAACTAGGCCGTTGGGTCCAGTTAGGTGTGAAGATCAATCTAACATTTGGGAGATAACAATCTGATGTGGGCACGCCCCACCTCTATTTATGTTGCGCAGTGTGACAGGGACCCTCCAGTCATTAGTGGGCTGGGCGCCCCCGATCAGGGCGCGAGTCAAGGGTCCAACTAGGCCGTTGGGTCCAGTTAGGTGTGAAGATCAATCTAACATTTGGAAGGTAACAATCTGAGGGTGGCCGTGCCCACAGTCACCAAAGTTCCCGAAACGATTGGGTCCCAAAACAATTAGATTGTGTTCCCGAAACGATTGGGTCCCGAAACAATTAGGTCGTGGAACCAGAAACGCTCCTTAAGAAGAATTTTTCCACAGAACAAAAATGATCCACATTCCCAGAAACATTCGATCCCACGGAACGTGGCACGGTACAACGATCCTGGCCGTGCCCCTCTGCAATGCTTGGGACTTTGGGAGGTAACAAGGCGCTATGGATGCGGCAGGCAACGAGCATACGAATGCAAAACATTTTGTTCAACATATACATATACATACATACAAGTATACAACAATTTGTGGGTAATACACAATCACACGAAAACGTAAAACCAAAGCGCACCACGGCGAACACAGCCAGCACGCTTATTCCAGCTTTGGCTCAACATCGCAAGCCACATCATTCACGTGTACACAGACCTGACACAATAATCACAAACAAAGAGCGGCCGTGATCTCCTCCTCTTCATGAGGACTAGGAGCACTTCACATGGTATTCGTATTCAGCTTCGGCGCATCGATCTCCTCCCCGCGGATCACAGGCGCCTCCGCCGCATAACCTTCCTTCACGTCTTCCCCTGCAACAACCCACAGAGCTCGTCTCTCGTCAGCTTTTCTTTCAATGGTGAGCTGCTTCTGGCAAGAGAAAGAAAATTACGCACCTGTGGCTGTGGTTGGCTGCACGGTCTCGGAGACCCGGTTCCCGCCGGTGAGCAACGTGACGGCGTCGCGCGCCTTGGTGACCACCTGCCCGGGCGCCGGCACGCGCTGCGCCACCGTGCCCCCGACGTCCTCCTTGCGCCGCTGCACGGCGCCGGAGATCGCCTCGCTGAGCGCGCGGTGGTCGTCGCCCGGACGGAGCTTCTCGGCGATGTAGCCCGTGACGCCGCCGCCGGACGCCCCCTTGTCCTGCTCCTGCCCGGCGCCGGCGGCAGCACCCGTGTCCTGCTGCGCGCCGGCGCCGGCGCCGGGCGTCGCCTGCTGCACCTTGCCCGCCACGGCGGTGCCAACGCCCGCCACGGCGGTGCCGACGCCGGCGACCTTCTCGTACACCGTGCTCGCCAGCTGCTTGCCGTACCCCGTGGTGCCGGCAGCCGCGGACCTGATCTTGTCCGTATACCCCGCCGCCGGCGGCCCCGTCGCGCTGGCGGTGCCGTTGGTCGCGTCGTCCGTGGCGGCAGCTGGGGCGTCCTTCCACTCCTCAGCAGCAGCGCCGCTGTCCGACGACACCGGCGGCGTCGCCTCGCTGTGTGCGCCTTCCGCCTTCGCCGAGCCCTCCTCCTGAGGACGGAGGCTGGGCGCGACGCCGGCGACCTTGCCGTACACGGTGGACGCCAGCTGCTTGCCGTACCCAGTGGTGCCCGCGGCCGCCGACCTGATCTTGTCCGTGTACCCCGCCGCGCCTCTCGCCGCGCCCGTGTCCGTGTCCGTGTCCGTGGCCTCGGCGGGGGCGTCTCTCCATTCCTCCGTGCCGGCGCTGGTGTTCGGCGCCGGCGGCACCGCCTCCGCGCGTTCGGCGTCGTCGCGCTTCCCGCCCACGCCCACGGCGGTGCCGACGCCGGCGACCTTCTCGTACACCGTGCTCGCTAGCTTCTTGCCGTACTCCGTGGTGCCGGCAGCCGCGTTCTTGAGCGTGTCCGTGTAGCTAGCGCCGCCGCCGCCGCCGCCGCCGCCCGCGGCGGCCTTGTCTTTCCACTCCTCTGCTCTGGCGGCGCCGTCCTTGTCCTTGTCCTTGCCCGCGCCCACGTGCGCCGCGTCGTCGGACAAGCTCATGGTCTCGAACTGCTGCACCACCGGCGTCGTGCCTATGTCCTCACCCTCTGCAAATCAACACAACACATGGACGAGAAGGGAAACGTGTCACGTGCGAGTGTGGCAAAAAGACATGGTGGTCGAGTGGCGTTCGGCGTTTGCCACGTGCATACCTCGCGCGGCGGGCGTCGTGGAGCGCGGCGCGGCCGGGTCCTCGACGACGGGGCCTGCCGATATCACCGAGACGAACCCCAGGTGCGGCGCCGTCGCCGTCGCCCTCCGCCGCCTTCTGCTGCACCGCCGGTGTCCTCGCCGGCTGATCGTACTTGGCGACGAGGTCCTGCACGGCCGGCGCCCTCTCCGAGTCGTACACTGCAGACAGTCAGGTACGTGGCGCAGACACGTAATAAGTATACACAGGACTTGGAACACGTGTAGCTAGCTAGCCGATGAAGAAGTAGGAGGAGGGAGCACTTACTTGGGGCGCCGTGCACCTCGGGCTCGGGCTCCGTGACGACGGGCTTGTCCTCGACGTCCTCCATGTAGCCGCTGTTGTCCAGCGCGGCCTGCCTCTCTACCGCGTCCTCCTCCGCCTCCTCGCTGCTGCCGCTGCCGCCGGTGCCAGCCGCGTCGTCTCCCATGCGCTCGTCGCCGCCGCCGCCGTGCTCACCGTCGTCGTGGCCGTGGCCTTGGCCGGCGAGGGTGTTCTTGATCTTCTTCACCTTCTCCTTCACCTTCTTCAGCACCGGCTTGTGCTGCTTCTCGTCGCGGTGCAGCTGGGCCTGGCCCTCGGCTCCCTCACCTTCGCCGACGTTCTCGGGGACGTGCTTGCGCGTGAACATGGCCGGAGCGTCCATCGCCGTCGACGACGTTGTTGTGGGATTTGACCGATCGATCGAACTGTGTGGTTGGTGATCCTGAATCTCTGAAACTCTGACTGCTTGCTTAGCGAGCTTGTTGATTGGCAATTGGCAGGATGGGGCTCTCGACGAGGATATAATAGGAGCGGGGGCGGGGGAGGCGAGGGCCACCTCGACGCACACGTGGTTAGGGCCGGGAGGGCGGGCGGACGCGTGGCGGGTCGTGCTTCGGTTGGGCAGGGATGGAGAAGCCACTGGAAGGGCTTGCCTGCCCTATGGAATGACGAATGGGTGGATGGATGAATTGATCATGCTTGATGAGACCTCGTGGCGCGTCAGGTGGCGGGGTTTTGGACGTGGGGCAGCCCCGCCGTGCCGCGTCGGTCCTTTGCCTGCTTCTGATTGTCGGCGTTCCGTGTTTCCCCTGTTTGGGTGAGGCTGGCTGGCTGAGGTGTGCACCCAGGCCCTGATTTCTTCTTCTCCTGGGTGGAGGGATGGAAAAAAAAAAGATCAACACATGATATTATATTTATTTATTTTTATATTTCTATTTAGATTCCATACGGATAACATTAGCTATGTTAGATAAGATACGATTGGGTATCGATATCATAAACATGTGATTTAAGCATTCGGATACGGATACAGTATCGGATATGTATATCCAAACTCGGATACGATAATATAAAAACTCTTTTAAACGAATTTGGTATCGAATACGGTCGGAAAATATCCGTACTATTTTTGTCTCGAACCTAGGCTGGTCTACCTAAGCATACTTGGGGTCTTGGGCTCTTCCAACTTATGGGCTTGAGTGTATGTTCAGAGGCCGGCAACGAGCCCATTTTTAAAGCACACCATTAGCATCAGTACATTGAGAGAGGGTGAAAGAAATTGATCTTGATAAAAATAAGAAAATATTTCAAAAGAAGAAAGATAGGAAAGTCAATTACCTATGTGGCATCCTAGTGGGCTGGGCTGGACTGGGCTAAATTTGTTCCCTCCTATCCCAGGCGACTTGTTTCATTCACTTCGCTGGACTGTTTCTACTGTGGCCTGTGTGGGTGTGGGCCGTATGCCTGTGCGCGACCCTGTTTCCGGTGGGCTGACTATTTTTCCAGTGGGCTATGCCTTTCCTTTCCTTTTTTTTTTTTTTGAAAATGGAATTCTTGCTTTCTGATGACACGTACTCTCTCTGCCCGATAATAAGTGCACCTTTCATTTATCGAGGAGTCAAATTTCTTTTCTTTTGACTAACTATGTTGAAAATAATATCAATATTTATATCTTCAAATAAGTTTAGTGTAAAATTATATTCTACGAGCAAGCTAATGATACTTATTACACATCATAAGTACTAATAATCTTTTGTATAAATCTGGTCAAATTTAGAAAAGTTTGACTTCTCGATAAGCATGATGAGCAGTTATTTGTACTCCCAATTGCGCTTGTCTTGGCCTAATATTGCATCGGAGTCGCCTAAATATATGAATATAAGATTATTAATTAATAGAGCACGGAAGTATCTATGATCAAGGAGAATTGAGCTTCAACATGACTTAGCGAAGGAGTTCTTGCATGAGCTTTTGCTTGTTGACATTCCACTGCCAATGCTGAAATTTCAGTTACCTACTTGCTCCTCGTAAATAGGGTTGAGTCCAACCTATCCCTTATCATCCTGAAACCAAACACATGGTTAATGGGCCTGTCTCCCAACCCAACAGCCAAGAGACCCATCAACTCTGTAAGGTGAGCCTAGTGGGCTTTGAGTTAGGCAGTAGGGTCCCGATGGATCAGATTGATTTTCCAACTTTTTTCTTTTTGAAATTTGGTGACTTTCGTTACTCAGCTGAAGATTCTTCAGCAACAATTACATCGATGTGCCAGGAGTGAGCTGATAATCGTCTTACTTCCTTGGTCACAGAATGACAAGTGTCTTTGGTTAAATAATACTTAGTTCTAAAATAAGTGTCGTTATGATATTCATGCCGGCTACGTTTATAGAATATTTTAGCAGTATTCTTAATCCGATGCTTCAAGTTACCTCTCCTCTAATTAGCTACGGGCAGCTCTCAAGATATTCCCTCCATTCTCACTTTCTCAGAAGTCAAAAACTTTTTGTTTTTAACAAATATATATTAAAAAAATAATATCTATAATATATAATTAGTATCATTAGATATATTGTAAATATACTTTCATAATAGTATTTATTTAAAGATATAAATATTTCACATATTTTCTATAAACTCACTTAAAGTTGAGAAAGTTTAACCAATAAATATTCTATTTTGGACGGACTCTCGGTCTGCCCCGGCCCTAGCGTTGGGTCCGGCGCTGGTGCCTCGCACACACTAACACACATAAGAGCAACTCCAATGGTTTTGCATATTTTGTTTGGCAAAATTAGGAGTTTGCCAAGTCCCAAATTAATATGGAAAAGGTAAAAAGAGTCAATCTCTAACGGTTTGGTATTATTCACTTGGCAAAAGATAAAATTTGTGGACCCATATATTTTTCCCGTGGTCTTTTCCACTTCGCGCCGTGGTTCCGTCGTCGCGCCTATTTTCTTCGTACGTCGCAGAGGGTCATCGCGCGCCTTTTCTTCCTTCGTGCGTCGTAGGAGGGTCACCGCGTTGTCGCTAGGCCGTGACCTCTGTCGACCCTGTCGGTGTTCCATGTTTTGTAAGAAGCCCAGGAAGGCAACGATGGGTTTAGGTCGCGATCCCTTCAAAGTCCTTTTGTGGCTTCGCAGGAAGGTCTGGCGGCGCGAGGCGGGGTTTCGCGAGAAGGAAACCCGGCGTCGCGGGAGGAAAGAGCGCGCGCGGGAGTAGTGCGCGAGACGGGATGTCAAGCCGATCGCGAGCTTGCAGATATGGGAGTCTATCTCAGGTTTTTACCAAGTTAACAAAAATGTCAAGCCCATTTGGCAAACCGTTAGAAAGGAGATTTTCAGACTTTTTTTTGCAAAAATAAGAATGCCAAGCCCATTTACAAAACCATTGGAGTTACTCTAAGGAGGAGACGAGGGTCGAGGCCTAGAGGGAGAGTGTCCTTCCAAGATAAGTACGTTCATCCAGCTAATTTTTTTTAGATAATTACTTCCTACGCCCTGCAAAAAGTTCAGCTTAGTTTTTTAACCCTGATTTCAACGAACCTTGTTATTTAGCCCTAAAGCATTTTTTTACTTTCTTAGCCCTTTCGTCCACTTAAAAAAATCATAACTCTTCGATACGACATCGAATTGTAGGATCACGAACTAAGCCTAAAAGGAGGGTTGAATAGGCCTGTGAAAAATCTTCGCAAACAAAGATTAGTACCAAGCGCGGAAGTGCCGGCCTGGAGAGCGGCACTGCCGGGCTGCCCGGCAATGCTGCTGCAAGAGCGGCAGTGCTGGACCTCGCAGAGCAGATTATGTACAATTCAAAATTTAACCAATGAAATTTAGATCTAATAATTTACTGAGGTCCCCTGGGTAGTGTAGAGTCTCGAGCACCATTTCTTCACAGTTAGAACTTCACCAAGAGGTAGATCGAAACCAAACCCCAAAAATCAAAGAACTCAACAAGTAGAGAGCAAATGAACCAACACAAATGACACAAGATTTTATCCCGTGGTTCAGCTCGCCACCAAGGCTTGCCTACTCCACGTTGTTGAGGATTCCACAAAGGAAACTTGGGTTCACAAAACCCAATCCTCGTTCTCAAGTCAAGAGAGTTAACTCTTGAAAAGAAGGGTGATTTCACTAGCTTATGAGGGTGATTATAAACCTCCTGGGGCTGCCACAAGGTTGGCAAGCTCATCGGGCGACGCTCTAGCCGGCTAGGAGCAAGCTCCAAGAGTAACAAATGCAAACCACCGGCTTAAACGCAAACCAAGTGCTTGAAGAAGTTGAAGATCAGTGGGAGAAGCTTGTTCTTACTGAGATTCAGCTCACACTCTTCTAAATTCAAACTTGGATTCAAAATGGAGAGTAGAGAGCTTATTGGGAGTGAGGAGAGAGCAAGAGAGAGGCTTCTCTGGTCTGAAAACTGAGCAAATGGTAGAGATGACCGTTGGGGGCGACGGGAGGGTGACTAAGAAGCCCCCTCAAGTCTAACAGTCAGAATAAGTCGCGGCAGTGTCGCGTTAGGAGCGGCAGTGCCGGGCCAGAGACCGGCAGTGCCGCGCTGCCTAGACAGAGCAAAATGACTTGAAATTTTGTGGCTGTCTGAGTCAGAGGAAAAGAGGATGATTGGTGTAAAGATTTTCACTTGGTCACACTTTCAAACCTGTCTTTTGCATTCCCCTAATAGTACGGCTTTCCTATACTCAAATTCAAAATCAAAACGAATTTAAACCTCATTTGAGCCGGATGCCGCATCGTTTAGTCGTTAGGGGTCCACTTGCATAAGAATGCATCCTCCTAATGCTTTTGCCTGTCCATCATCTCGATAAATCTCATTAGTCTTCTAATCGCGTGGTCATTATCACCAAAACCCACTTTAGGGCTTGATTGCACTTACACAAATGAAGATGATTTTTATATGAAAATTGTAGATCTTGATGAGATCTATAACTTTATAGTTTTGAGTTTTTTTCATTTGAGAAATTATTTTTGGACATCTGAACTTTGTCAAATGAAAAAATTCAAAACCATAAAGTTCTAGATCTCATCGAGATCTATAACTTTCATATAAAAATCATATTCATCCAATGTCGTATCGAAGAGTTATGATTTTTCGAAATGGACGGAAGGCCCCTTCGCTACAATCCAGAGGAGAGGATCGGAGGCAATTTTGAGTGTCTGCCCTCTCACCGGCAAGGCCGCTGATCTCCCTCGACTCTGGTGGTCGTCATAGCCTTCAGAGATGGGTGGACTGCGGTTCTCTGCCGGTAGGTGGGGATGGTGCTTGCGTCTGTTAGGGTTAGGTTTCTGGCGACGGCGTTGAGGCGGCGACGGCAACAACATCAAGGAATAAAGTCCTCTCGTGCTCTTCCCCATCTCAGGCGGCGCTCTACCCCGGTGCTGGCGACGAACGCGTGGAGGTGGAGTCCGGCTTCGCCGGCTCCTATATAGGAGTCCGCGGGGTCTGCTATTCCGTCGTCTCGTCGAGGCGGTAGTGTTGGCGGTATGCTTCGTCAAGGGTGCAGTCATGGCTTGCGGGTGTTGCTGGCTGGCTAGCGTGTGGATCGAGCTCGAGCTTCCCTCGGCGTGAGTCGACGACGAGCTTCGATTCAAGGTCGGAGGTGCTCGGGGGCGCGTCCCTGGCCGACGCTTTTTCATCGACGAAATCGACCCTGCCTTGACGTTGGGCGACTACTGCGGCTCGTTAAAGCTTCTATGCGATGGGGCTCCTCCAAATCTGGGAAGTGGCGGGTTCTCCGGCGCCAAAGAAGGACGGTGGCAGCGTTTGACGACAACCACGGTGGCCGACTTACTTCTGTTGTTTGTTCATCTAGGGGCTTCCGTGCTAAGTTGTTAGGGCTGCTATTTCCGTTCCATGTTCTTTCGTATCTGTTTGCGTGTGTATCTATGTACGTTTTCCTTATCTAAGTAATGCAGATATGTTTATAAAGAAAATAACAAAGTTCAATAAAAGCAGGGAAAAAACTAAACCGAACTTTTTTCAGGGCCTAGGAACTAATTTTCTCATTATTTTTGGACAGGCTCACCCCAAATTTCAGTCTATATTTCAACAGGAGAGTGGCAAGCATGAGTAATTTTTTTTTGGGATCCCGTTATTTACATACACGAGTGCATATTTACCCATATTAATACACACATGTACACTCAATCTCTACAAACATCTTCGAAGAGCCGAGTTGGACTAAAAAATCTTGAGATTAACGAAGTCACCAGAAATGTACCCTCCTCTTTGAGCACCTTAGAAAAACCAAGTTAGACCGTAAACTCTTGAGATTGACGAAGTCACCTAACGGACACGTCGTCTGCTACTAAAATAATAATATCATTAAATTCAGAAAAATACGAGCATCTGTATTCTTCGTTGTTGACGGGCATGTCATCTGCTACTAAAATAATAATATCATTAAATTCAGAAAAATACGAGCATCTGTATCAAGTTAAGGACAATTCCACCACAAATAACCTAACCAGCTCAACTATGCATATAAAAAATGAAACTTCTATCTCATCCTCTCGTGTCTTCAACCAAAGGCAGTAAGGCACCCAAGCCATTAGGCCCTGGCCCAGCCAGCTGGCAACCTGCAGCAGTGCAGCTCATACTAGAAATATTTATGCCCCGAATGCCCCTGCCCCGAATGTGCCGGGTAGAGCCAGACCTGACGAGACAGACACCAGGCCACTAGGCAGTGCGCAACTACACGGTGCTGCGACGGTGGCTCAGTTCGCTTCGTCTGAAAAAGCGCTTATTTTTCAGTTATGAAATAGTGTTTTTCTCTCATAAAAAATCAGCAACAGCCGAAATTAGCTCAGCTTATCAGCCCAAATCCAGCTTATCGATCCAAATTCATTTCATTCTACTTACATGGTACTGGTGCTCCGAAATTTGAAGGCTTGTTTGTATACGGGAATTATCTTATAATAATAATATCCTCTTTTTTTTGCGAAAGAATAATAATGATGTCCTTCTGACATAAAAATTGTTGCAGAAGTTCTGAAGACCTCCGTTGATCCAAATTAAACAAGTTTGGAATTTAGATGCTGGTCTAAGCCTACATGGATCCCTTCAGATGTGTGCAATTTTATTGTTTACCCCCCTAGCCTGCATGGAAGTGGCAGTTTACCCCTAGCCTGCATGGAAGTGGCATTAATTGACCACCACAATTGATATGTCATAAGGTTATCTAACCCCTGCAATACCCAGATTTTCCAGCATTTCTTGACCAGTACACGTCACCTGAAAATAGCATTGTCTGTCAGATTTTAGTATTTTACCCATCGGCAGCTATGCAATCATATGCGTCCTGTTCCCTACTATGTGCGGATGTTCTTTGTTTCACCTGTGAAATCTCCAGGTTTTACTAGCCACTCGCTTCCTTCCGCTGCAGCGGTCCATTTCTTCTCATTCACGAAAATTCACCGGCGGTCCTTCGAGTTGACATAAGGTATCATTTAGATCTCTAAATTTTCAAAGTAGTATCTGTGAATCTCTAAATTTAGTAAAATGTGTCATCTAGATCCTAAACTTTCAAGGTAATCACCATATGTCCTTAAACTTGACAGAAGGTGTCATCCAGGTCCCAAATACTGTAATCAAATTTCGGAAAAATTTTAAATACTGTAGCAAATTTCAGGAAAAAATTTTAAAAAAGAAAAATCTAATTTTAGGTACTATAGCTATAATTGTAGAATATTTTAAAAATTATATCTTTTCCATACGATCTCGGATAAGATAATTTTTATATAAAAATTGTAGCTCTCGACGAGATCTACAACTTTTTAGATTTGAGTTTTTTTAATTTGAGGTCGTTAAATTGCTCAAAAAACTAAATAAGTTTTTCCGCAGTATAATAATCGAGTACAAGCGCTTGTCGCCTTAAAAAAATTATATCTTTATTATATGCTATCATATGGAGATACTTTCTATATGAAAGTTGTAGCACTCGAGGAGGTCTACAACTTTCTAGTTTTAAGTTTTTTAATTTGAAGTGGTTAAGATACTAAAAAAATTAAATAATTTTTTAGCATATAATAATCGCGTACAAGCGTTTGTCGTTTTCGAAAAATCATATATTTCCTATATGCTATCAAATGGAGATACTTTCTATATGAAAGTTGTAGCGCTCGAGGAGATATACAACTTCCTAGTTTTGAGTATTTTTAGTTTGAGATCGTTAATATGCTAAAAAAAATTTAAAAATATAAAACCACTATGCATGAACAGAAATCGGCGGTTTAATTTTTTTAGCATCTTAACGACCTCAAATTTAAAAACTTTAAACTAGAAAGTTGTAGATCTTATTGATCACTACAACTTTCATATAGTAAGTATCTCCATTTGATAGAATATAAAAAAGATACAATTTTTCAAGACGACAAGCGTTTGTACGCGATTAATATACTTCTAAAAATTTATTTAATTTTTTTAAACATCTTAACCACCACAAGTTAAAAAAACTTAAAACTAGAAAGTTGTAGACCTCCTCGAGCGCTACAACTTTCATATAGAAAGTATCTCCATATGATAGCATATAATAAAGATATGATTTTTTCAAGGCGACAAGCGTTTGCACGCGATTATTATACTGCGCAAATTTATTTAATTTTTTTGAGCATCTTAACGATCTCAGATTAAAAAACTCAAAACTAAAAAGTTGTAGATCTCCGAGAGCTACAAGTTTTATATAAAAATTATCTTCATCCGAGATCGTATGGAAAAGGTATAATTTTTTAAATATTCTACAATTATAGATACAGTACCCAAAATTAGATTTTTCTTTTTTAAAATTTTTTCCAAAAATTACTATAGTATTTGGGACCTGTATGACAGCTTCTGTCAAGTTTAGTGACATGTAGTGATCACTTTGAAAGTTTAGGACCTATATGACACAGTTTGCCAAGTTTAGAGACTCACAAATATCACTTTAAAAGTTCAGGGACCTAAGTAACACCTTGTGTTAACTTAAAGGACCGCTGATGAATTTTCTCTCTCTCTTCTCTTCCACTCACCGCTCTCCGTATTATCATCGGGAAAAAAAAAGCTCTTCCAATCCCCCTCTCGATCGTTTTTTTAATTTAACCCTTTTTAAAATTTGCATCCCCCCGCCAGCCAACATCCCTATGCTTGACGACATGGTCTTTAGACCTAGCATCAGAGTGGAGATTGTCATACAGTGTAGCTGCGGGTTTGAATTTAATTTAACCCTTTTTAAAATTTGCATCCCCCCCCCCCCCCCCCCCCCCCCCCCCCCCACCTAGCAGCAGAGTGGAGATTGTCATACAGCGTAGCTGCGGGTTTGATACACAGTCAAATGATCCACGGCAATGACGGCAACAGCTCCCTGCATCGTGCTCTGATAACATGTGGTGCTTCATGAAGTACCAAGCTTAGGGTCCCCCAATTCCTTGGGAAAACATGCCTAGCTATTTTCCCTTCTATTTGTTGATTATACGCACTGGGTCATGCTGTTTTCATGGGATTTCTACTGGCACCATTCACTTTGGTGCTAAACAATGATTAGACAGTCGACAAACTGCTAGCCTAGCACTAATATGTATGCCTAGCTGCCTACTCAATCTGCTCTTTCATACAAATGGTAGGATCAGACAAAGTTTATGCTAAATTTGCATAGCCGACACTTCAAAAATTGATGCTAAATTTGTTGAGTACCTACTGTTCAGAACGCAATGCACTGATGTTTTCCATGGTCAACTTCCCTGTAATTTTTTCTATAGATATTGTACAGTTTAACTCCCAACTTAGGCTTGTACTTCCCTGTAGTTCACCCATCGACAACAGTCACTGAATAGGATTGGCAACTCCTGATGAGGGGTTGGGGGTTCCAAAGTATGCAACTAAGTCCACTTTCAACACTCACACACCCTATCAGTATTGATATGCATAATCTAGTTTTAAAGTTACTTAGCAAATAAATCTGAATCAGAATATGAATAAGTTTGCCTGTCGGATATTATCTGATGTCACATTCGCTGTGCCACGATGATCTGGCCTGCCTGACCATCACATAATAGGGCGGATGGCGTTTCCGCTTTCGTTTGAGACACTGCTTCCCGAGTCAAGATCGTACGAGAATTCGGGCACACAGGCCTGTCAGAGCACATGTGTGGTTTGCTGAAGGTGGAGTAGCACAGCGAATTCGGGCTCAAGGGCATCGCGGTCAACGTCGTAATAATCTCATCACAGGTCTAGATAGGCTCGGCCACCTGTTGATTGCGAGCTAGTACTATTAGAACCGATGGATTTGTCAAGGAACAGCATAGAATTCCTTTGCAGGTGGCCTAACAACAGTGCAACACACTCCGTCTGTAGTAGCTAGTTGTAGTTGAGTATAAGCAACGCCTACAATTACTTGCAGCCGGCCCAAACTCATAATCAGATGCAAACCTCTAGAGTCCAGCAGGGTCCGGCAGCTCGCTCAGGTAGACGCGCGGCCGGAGCAGAGATCAGGCTCTCTCACGAGTCACTAACATAAGCAACAGCGACTCCTGTACAGAGCATCTAGCTAGCTAGTGTTTCTGCCTTCGTACACATACACATGCTTAAGGTTTTGATCGACTGTGCAAGGGGCTATTTAGATTTTTACTCTATCGAATGTTTAGACACATACATGAAGCGTTAAGGTTCCATTTGGTATGCTTCCATTTCACCAGTGAAATTATTATTATTGGCTCCGGACTCCATAAACAACTTTACAAGTGAAGGTAAAGCCGTTTTACTAAATTGTTTGGCAAAACTGGCTCTATAATGTAAAGTTTCTTAAAATAAAACTAAGTGAAAACAGGTGAAGCTACTTTTTTTTTTTTTGCTTCACTCTCTCTATATTCTCTGTGAGAGCACGATTTGGAGGGTTTCTTAGCTGAAGCCGTTTAGTTTTACTTTTATCTTGTTTGGTAGAAAATAACTTCACACGGCTCTTGAAACCAGTCAAGAAGCCCTACCGACTAAATTTAGATAAAAAAATTAATTGCACAGTTTTCAGATAAACCGTGAGACTGAATCTTTTAAGCCTAAAAGCATCTCCAAGAGGCTCTATAAAATTGACTTTCTAAATGATAATTTCATTTACATATATAAAAATTGTTTTATATATCCTATTACTCTCTAACAGGTTTTGTCTATATTCCGCGTACTCTAAAGAGCTATTCTCTCGCTATCTATTTTTAGGTAGCGAGAAACCCAGAACAGAAGACGCTTACATTTAGATAACCAATTAAGAGCACCTCCAACAGTTTTTCTAAATCTCACTCTCTAAATCAATATTTAGAGTCATTTGCGCAAAAATCGCTTTCTATATCTTTGGACCCTCCAACGGTTCTTCTAAATCTCATGCGCACTCTGTAGAGCCATTCTCGTCTTCTGTATTTGGCTAGCGAAAAATCTAAAATAGAAGATAGTTATATTTGCATAACCATTTAGACAAACTATTGGAGGATAGTTTTTCAAAAAAAAAACTCTATTTCTAGCATTTAGAAAAGATTTAGAGATTTTTTTAAGTTGCTCTAAAGATTCTGTTGTAGAGTATTTTTCTATCAGAATCTCTATTCTTCCTAACAAATAGGAAGGATTTAGAGTCCCATAATTTGATATTGTTGTGCTACAACAACACATGCTAATAATGGATTAATTAAGCTTAATAGATTTATCTCACGATTTACAGATGGGTTTTATAATTTTTTTAGTGTATCCGAATATCTCATATGACATCCATCGAATGGTTCAATGTGACATCTTTACCCCTTAGGGTAAAAATTTAAACACGCCGGTACACTGCATGGTTGCTTGAAACTGTACCGTGATCATGCCAAGTTTTTAAACACTCCGGTACGATACGATACACGGTTGCTCGAAACTGTACTGTGATCATGCCAAGTTTGAGACGCAAGCCCGCATTCTACCACTGACTGAATGTTTGAGGTCGCAAAAACGTACCCGGCGAATTTGATTTTCAAGCTGGAATTTGAATTCCACACTCTACAAGATACACGTATTTTTTTTAGATAATGGATAAAAACAATATCCGGCCTCTACATCCAGAGATGTATACAGCCAATTATTACAAAGTACTAGAGGAAAATAAAAGAGAAAGGCATAGTCTTATAAATCGACCAGGACGATAGTTCAAACAATTTAATTGTTTTCATCCTTTATTGGATATCTATAAAGCAATTACTTTCAATTTCTTACTCATCGCTGAGATTGCATCCTTGGCTGTTTCATCACGCTGCAGTTGGGCCCAAAAGCGTGACCAGTATGCTCATTTAAAAATTACCTGCATAATAGGGTTAGATTTCATTTGATAAAAAACAACATCATTACGGCATCTCCAGATAGCCCTAACACATGGCAGCCACCCCCACCCAAATCAAATTTCTAATTCTTTTATTCTGATTAGTTAGCCAACTACCAAACATGTGGCTGATTGATCTTGGTTGGGTCAGATTAGTAGTAAAAAAGATAATCCTCCATATCATTTTGGTAAGGGGACAGTGTAGGAACAAATGTTGTATACTTTCATTCCCATTATAGCAGATGCACTTCTGACTTCCCTTTCCAATTTTTCCTAGCAAGGTTGTCTTTGGTTAAGATGACTCCCCTTTGTAAGAACCAAAGAAAGATTTTAATTTTTAGAGGGATTTTTATCTTCGAGATCTTCCTATGATAAAAAGGTGTTTGTGTATCTATAAGATAGAGATACATAGAGCGGACAGAGAATAAACCAGATTTGGTTAAGCTCCATCCGAAGTAATCTGAACCTTCGACCAATTCGACATTTGAGATCCGTGCTACTAAACTAAGCCATTCTGTAAGTTTATTATCCACCAGAGCCCTTCTAAAAGAGATGTTTAGTGGGCTAGTAGTCATCACTTTTGAGACTGTTGCGTGAGGATCCCGCACTATATTATATAAGGATGGATATTTAACTTTCAGAGGGTTATCTCCTACCCATGTATCGTCCCAAAACCTAGTGTTGGTTCCATCTTTGATATCGAAAGAACCTTTAGCCAGCACCTCATCTTTGATATGCATGAGTCCTCTCCAAAAGTGAGAGTCATTGGGTTTGGCTGCCACCTAAGTTAGGCTCTTGGACCTTAGGTATTTATTGCTTAGAAGAGATTGCCACATGCCTTCTGTGTTTAGCAAGTTAACCAGCCATTTGGCTAGAAGGCATTTATTTTGCAATTGTAAATTTAGGATACCTAATCCTCCTTGGTCCTTAGGACGGCATATGATGTCCCATCTGGCAAGTCGATATCTACGTTTGTCTGAAGAGCCTTGCCAGAAGAACCTTGATCTATAATGATCCAGGTTTTTAATGACCCCCTTAGGGATTTCAAAGAAGGACATCATAAACATAGGTAGGCTGCTTAAGACTGAGTTAAGCAAAACCAGTCTTCCCCCATATGACAGGTATTTTGCTTTCCAACAAGAGAGTTTCTGTTTGAAGCGATCTTCCACCTTGCTCCATTCAGAGTTCAGGAGTTGTCTATGGTGCATTAGGATCCCTAGATATCTGAAGGGATATTTCCCCGTGTTGCATCCAAAGAGACTAGTATAAAAGGATTCCATCTCTTTAGCTGCACCATAGTAGAAGACTTCGCTCTTGTGGAAGTTGATCTTCAACCCAGATAGCTGTTCAAAAGCGCAGAGCAGCAGTTTCAGATTCTGTGCTTGTTCTGGGTCGTGATCAATAAAGATAATGGTGTCATCTGCATATTGCAGTATGGATAGCCCATCATCTATAAGGTGGGGGACGACACCTCTTATCTGACCATCAGCTTTTGCTTTATTAATAAGAAGAGCTAGCATATCCGCAACGATGTTGAATAAGATTGGTGACATAGGATCTCCCTGTCTGAGTCCACGTTTGGTTTGGAAGTAGGGTCCAATGTCATCATTAACTTTGATTCCCACACTTCCTCCGGTGACCATAGTTTCAACCCACCGACACCATTTGGGGGAGAAACCTTTCATTCGCAGCGTTTGTTGTAGGAAGGACCACTTCACCTTGTCGTATGCCTTTTCAAAGTCAATTTTGAAAATGACACCGTCTCGCTTTTTGGTGTGAAGTTCATGGATGGTTTCATGTAAGATAACGACCCCTTCCATTATGTTCCTACCCGGCATAAAGGCAGTCTGCGTTGGCCTCACCACAGTTTTAGCTACCATATTAAGCCTATTTGTGCCCACTTTAGTGAATATTTTAAAGCTCACATTAAGAACACAAATTGGCCTATATTGCTGAATTTTTATGGCATTATTCACTTTTGGAATTAAGGTAATAATACCAAAATTCAGGCTGTAGAGATCCAGAGCCTCCCTATGCAGCTCAGCAAACAAGGGCAGAAGATCATCCTTGATAACTCCCCAAAAGACCTGATAGAATTCCGCAGGAAAACCATCTGGGCCCGGAGCTTTATTATGCTCCATTTGGAAGACAGCCTCCCTCACTTCAGATTCTGTGAACGGACTGATGAGGATATAGTTTTCCTCCGGTGATACCTGTGGGATATCCAAGTTTTGGTCTTCCCTAAGGGATATATCGAAATTTTCCGGTTGGCCAAAGAGATCTTTATAATAAGTCGTAATGTGACTTTTGAGATGATCATCACCGATCACAATACCTTGATCATTTTCAAGTTTATAGATATGTTGTTTGCAATGTTTCCCATTGGCTACTAGATGAAAGAACTGAGTGTTAGCATCCCCTTCCAGGAGGGTTTTAACCTTGGCTCTCTCATACCATTTTAGTTCCTCCTCTCTCAGAAGGTTAACTAAACGTTCTTTTAGATAATGTTTCAGATTAATCTCTTGATCAGATAAGGGAGAGATCTCAGCTTTCTTATCAAGATTCTCTAAAAGAGCTAGCAGAGTCTTTTTTTTCTTTTTGATATGACCCTGCAGTGTGTTGCGCCCAGCCCCTTAGATATTGTCGGAGTCTGCGGATCTTGAACTGCCAACGCTCAAGAGGGGTGGATCCAGAGCATGGAGATTGCCAAATATTTGCAACCATATCATAAAATCCATCTCGTATCAACCATCCCCTCTCAAATTTGAAAGGACGATTGTGGGTTTGGTGGGTTGAAGCACCTGTGTTAAGCACGAGGGGAGTGTGGTCTGAGATATTCCTATCCCTAGGTTGAACAGTTGTCAATAGAAACATGATTTCCCATTCCGTGCTAACGAGAACTCTATCTAACTTTTCAAAGGTTGGATTATCCCCTGGCCCTGCCCATGTGTATTGGCGGCCTGCCATTATAATCTCCTTTAAATCCAGAGATTCAATGACAGTATTAAAAAGATTTGGCCATTTAGGGTCGAAGTCCCCAGTACTCTTATCTTCTGGGCTTCGCATTATATTGAAATCTCCTCCTATCATATATGGAAGGGTTTCTTTGGAGCATGTATTAGCGAGTTCTACTAAGAAAGCACTCTTATACTGGAGTTGTGCTGGTCCATAGACCGTATATAGCACAAATTTGAAGTCATTTGATTTGACTCTTAAGGTGAATTTTACAAAAAAATCTCTCTCAGAAATTGCTCTAATGTCAAAAACATTCAAGTCCACACCTAGCAGGATGCCCCCAGACCTGCCGTGGGGTGCCATGGTGTGCCAAAGAAAATCATGTCCCCCACAAAGATTTTTGAGGACATGATCCGGGAAACGAATCCCGGCCTGTTTCAGAGAGAGCAATAAAATTAATTTGCTCTTCCTTAACTAATTCAGCCAGAAACCTATGCTTAGCCAAGTCTCCTAGACCTCTGCTATTCCAGAAAACTCCCTTCATTTTATAATAATCTTTGATGGGGTCTTTGGTTTCTTGGGAAGTTTGCCATTAAAAGTATTCTTGATATTATTATATTTTTTCTTCCGACGGAGTGGAGAGAGATCTATGATTTGATCATTCTCCTCCTCCAGCAAATTCTCATTTAGATTTCCACAGGCGTGGCTGAGAATTGCATCAAGATACACGTATTATTCCACTGTAATTAATATCGGTTGATTTAGCTTTTCACAAGTTATAGAAAAATACGCCAACAAATATAACACTTAATTGGCTCCATTAAGTATGCCATAAAATATGTCTTAATTATCCATTATTTAGTATATTTTTTGTGTTTACATTTTTTATCTTAGGACACGAAAAATCTGAATCAGTCCCTTCTATTAGGACAAATATTTTTAAACAAAAAAATCCTAAATGTTGCTCCCTCCATTTCAAATTATGTCATTCTTCTAATTTTATTAGAGTAGAGAGAATAATAAAGATTTATGACATCAAGTAGATATACCACGAAAATATAATTAATGAAAATTTAATAATATTTTGGTGGCATCACAAATATTATAATTGTATTACTTAAATTTGGTTAAACTTGTGAAGTTTTGATTCTCTACGAATTTAGGATGGACGGAGTACCGTGAAAAAACGCTAGCAGCTTGCGTTATTTGAAGCAGTGGCAGATGCTTGTAGGTTAGAAAATTAAAAGAAATTAAAGTGACCCTACTACTATACTAGTTTTTTAGAACAAGAACGTCCACACGCCACACGGCCACGCTACTACAGCTGTGGTATGTGTAGAGGTCTAGTCCTTAGTAGAATAGCTTCCCTATACTATGACCGAACAACGGTTTTAGTGACCCTTTTTGGCATGTGGTCCGCAGTGAAGCTGTACTAGAACCCGATCGACGATCCAAGGACGAATTACCTGGAGTCAAATGTAGAGCACACTCATATTGTTCGCTTGAACGTTTATTTTTCCAACCACAAAACAATATTCTTTTACAATAAATTATAATCAGTTAAAATTAATAAATCAATGTTTATGCGGGCATGCAACGCGTGTCGACGTCTCTCCTCTCCGCCAAGGTCCAAGGCGCCTATAAATACGACGCCACAGCGCGCTTCGTTCCCGTGCACCACCGGCCCAAAACATCTCAGCCTTCGCCACTCTCTCCACCGGTCCACCCAAATCGAGGGAAGGCAAACGAGCCAGGCAAGTGACATGGCGGCGAAGGCGGTGGCGATGCTGGTGGCCCTGGCGCTGGTCGTGGTGGCGGCGGCGAGCGCGGGCGGGGCGGCGGCGCAGCAGTGCAACGCGGGGGAGCTGGCGGTGTGCGCGCCGGCGATCATCAGCGGGTCGGCGCCGTCAGCGCGGTGCTGCTCCAGCCTGCGCGCGCAGGAGCCGTGCTTCTGCCAGTACGCGAGCAACCCGCTGTACAGCAGCTACATCAACAGCCCCAACGCCCGCCGCACGCTCGAATCCTGCGGCATCGCCGTCCCGACCTGCTAGGCAGCCGGCGCCCGCGCTAGTGTCTAATGGGGCTTATGAATAAGCTTATGATGAATAAATAAATTGTGTGGTCGAATAAATTGGTCATCTATCGTGGTTTGTGCGCGCACCGTATTAACCGATTGATTGTCGATGCATGCATATGCATATGTCGATCGGTCTAGTATATGATTGTATTTGTACTCCTATCCTGCCTCGTGATATTATGGATAATATTTATACCAAGAGTGATGGTGTGTATTTGTGCCATGATGAAGAGGTTCTTCATTTGCCCGGAACATTAGTCATGCCATAGACGGCGTGCAAGCATCGGTATTTCGCGACGGTCGATTCGTCCTGAAAAAGAACTTCATGTCATGCCTGGACATGCACAACTCTTTAACTCATTTGGCCACATCAAACTTGAAGACTCATCCAATAATATAAAAATATTATTTGTAGTTTAATATAAAAATATAGATATAGATATAGGTATAAAAGATAAAAAAAATTATAGATACAAGTACACCATATCCAATAATACAAATACAAAAAATATAGATAAATATATACATATATAATAATATACAGAGATATAATGAGATATAAAATAGATAAAATATAATAACATTTTTGGACATCTAAACTTTCCCAAATGAAAAAACTCAAAACTATAAAGTTTTAGATCTCGTCGAGATCTACAATTTTCATTAAAAATCATCTTCATACGATGTTGTATCGAAGATTAATGATTTTTGAAGTGAAAAGAAGGGCCAAGAAAGTAAGAAAATTTTGTTTTAGGGCCAAATAACGATGAAAACAGGAAGAAAAAAAACTAAACCGGACTTTCCTCTTTGTCTCTTTGCGGTTACTGCTGCTGTCACGCCCCGTGGGCCGTGGCCAAGGCTCCTGTTCCAATTTTTGCAGGTCAGACGGCCTGGCCCGGTCCGGTTCCAAGCCTAGTTTCGAGGCCCGTGTTAACAACAGTTTGCTGTAGGAGAAGTATGAAGTATCCCACACTGCCGGCACCGTAGTGATGTTCACTTGGAGATTCGTCTACAGAAGAATGCTTCATTGCTATGCCGGCACCGTGCATTCTATATCAGTAAAAAGAAGCACAACATCCCACTCGGAAGCCTCGGAGTCCACCTTCCGCAGGCAGGACGAATGCCCCAAATCCACACTGATGGAACAATCAGGATCAGGAACTTGGAACACGACGCAAGCATTTCCGACATCAAAGTGACACACCACTCTTTTCTTCTCATTTTCCTTTCTTCACAACACAATGACACCATGGAAGTTATACAGCACAACACACTCCTACAGGGGGCAAGACAGCTATTACAACCTTATATTACTGCACACACGCCAATGGGGAACGAAGAAAAACGAAAGAATATTATTGTGACGAGATCTACATGCTATGTAATGTAAACTCTGACAGGACAAACCACACCGCAGGCAGGCACCCCTGCTACATACCCGGGTTGCCTGTCTGGCCTGGCCTGGCCTGGCCTCCGCGAGCCTCTGGTCTGGAGCCTCTCTTCAGAAGAAGCTCATCCAGTCGCCCGCCTGTACAACGCCCACGGGTATCGCCTAAATCTTTGTAGCTACAACAACAATGTGAGTGGAGCCGCATCAGTCACCGCAAGGAGTTCTTCAGCGACCGAACAGTCATCACCAGCTGCTGCCGCTCGCCTTCCACCTCAGCAAACCTCAGGCTAATCTCCGAGTACCGGTCGTGCAGCTCCTTCAGCTCCTCCTCAATCGCCTTGTTCCTCTCCTTCAGCGAGGCCAGCTCCTTTGCTGACTGGTCAGCGGCGTTCCTGGCATAGATGAGTCATTGCCAGCAGCAAGAAATGCCAGTCAGATGGTCGTGGTTCATGTGTTTCTCAACTTACAAGGTGTATGTGTCAGCTAAGTTTAAATGATTGATGTACCTCATGTCATGCCCGTTGCAGTCACCGTCTTCACCCTGTCTGTTGGTGCCTGGAAGTGCAGTGGTGCTCCCAGTGGAGCCGGTATTGTGCTTGATGCGCTTATTAATAGTATGCTGATTGTCCTGCAAAAAAAAAAAAAAAAAAAACTTTGTGTAACTTTCTGGCACGAAAGTGTATTATTACAATCTAGTGAGCACTTCTATGTAAAGGTCACTCAATGATATAAAGCAATATAACATGTTCTCATCAGTGGGGCCCTGTATGCAATAAAGCTATCCCATGAGCTATGATGGTATGGGAGCCGGTGGATAGAACTAAAGAAATTTTGTCTTCCCATGTGCAAATAGACATAAATCATGACATTTTTTTCACAGACATGTGCTCATACTTTTGTTTCTGCCTTGTATGATCAATTGCTCATTCTACTGACTTAAATAGAAAAAGGAAGTTACAGCTACTGGTTCAGATGACAGTCAGGAAGCAAAAGTTGCAAGAGTTTATGTTTACATTTTTAGATGGATTTTTTTTTTTTTGGCAAATAATGTTCTTGAGCATTGTAGTTATTAGCATCTACATTATCACAAGTCTTTTAAGTTATAGATATGCCAAAAGAGAAGAATTGAAGATCATCAATCAATTAAAGGAGAACTGTCTGCACTGGAACTGGAAACATATTTGCTTTGCAGAATTTACCTTCACATCTGAATTTTGACCATTTGCCATTGCCCCTTCCTGGGTTTCAAGGGATCTTCTCAGCTTCAGAACCTGAGAAGCAAGGTTGTCTTTCTCACACTCTTTCTTGGACAGCAAAGTTTTCAAGTTGTCGCACTGGAGTTTCAGTGACCCAATATCTATTTGCAGTTTTCCAATTGTCTCCTCCTTCTCGTTCTTCAAACATTTTAAATTGTGTAGTTCATCCAAAAGCATCTTCACTTGGTCCTTGAGGAATACAAGCTCTTTATTTAGTGAAGTAATCTCAGCAGTTTTCTCTTGCAATTGCATGTCCTTTTCACTAATTCCAGCTAATTCCTTGTCTTTCCGCTCATTCTTTTCGAAGAGGTCATTTCTCTCACTGGATAGCTTGTCGATCTTGGCATTGAGTAGGTTGATTTCTTCTGATAGAGCATTCAGCTTTGCCTCATCGCATCTTTTTTGGTTATGGAACCCGTCACTCTTGTTTTTGAGCTCCATCAGCAGCCTGTCTATCTCCTTTGACTTGAAATCCACAAGGGTTATTAACTGTTGGACCTTCACCCGGTGCTGATCCTGAACTGATCCAAGATCTCCCTGGGTCTTCTGCAGTAACTCTTCTAACTGGCTCTTCTGCAGCTGCAGCTCCGCAACCTCTTTTCTTGCTTGCACAAGCTGCCGTTCATTTGCACTGAAAGCAGAAGATACTTGTGAAGACAACACCTTGAATTCCTCCTGAAGACGTTCTGCAGTGGTTGCATTATTCCATCTTAGCTTCCTCAGAGAGTCCTCAGCCTTAATGGCCCGTTGCTCTTGTTCCACCTTTGCAGTCATTATTTCTGCTATGTCAGCCTCAAACTTTTTAGCCTGTGTCTGGAGTTCACTATCCAAACTCTCAACATTGGCCTCAAGATCACTTATAATAGCCAAATGAGCTGAACACTCATATTGCGTCCTTAGCTGCTCCCTCAGTTGTGTTTGCTCCAGCCTCGAAGATATGTCATGGTTCTCTTGCTTTAGAATCTCATAATCAAGTGCAAGTTGCTCCATTTGCATCTCAATATCCTCACGGTCTTTCTTGTACAACTCGATTTCATTGCTCAACTCAAGGATTTTCTTTTCAAGCTCAGAGGTAGAGATGTCATCACGCTTCTTTGCCAGTGCATCCAGCATAAGCTCATCTTCCTTCTCTTGGTATGAACTCGTTTCAGATAAGGTTATTTTGTGTCCAGAATTGTGCACATTTGACAGTGCATGCTCATATTCTGCCTCCTGTGGATCCACATGTGTATCCTCTTGCAAAATGGAAATCTCTCTGTTCTTTTGCTCCAACATCTCATCAAGATCTTTCACAGCCAGAAGCAGCTCAGAGTTGGATTCCTGCATCTTTTGCAGTTGTAGACGAAGATCTGCATTTAGATTCTTCTCATGACTCAGGTCTTGCTTCAGTTCTTCAATCTGTGACCATGGGTCATCCCCATCTGAGAGCCGTCTCCCTGAGCCATTTGAATCATGGATCATCTTCTTTGCCCCTCTGAGTCCTTCACATTCTCTTCTGAGTGCATCCCTCTCCTCCCTCAGGCTACTCATCTCCTTGGAGAGATCTTGCCCACGCCGACTCTCCTTCACAATTTGCTTTCGGAGAGTCTGCAACTCCATATCTGAGACATCCAATTTCCTAGTTAAAGTGGCTACCTCGCTTCTTAGCTTCTCCACATCATCCTCTTCCCCTCTTAACCCTGCCTCACCAGAATTGCTCGTTGACCCATCTGTACTAGCATCAGGAGCTGAGCTCCCTGACCAATCACCGGAACTGGTCAATGGGTTCCTCACGGTGCCATTGCTGGCAAATGGCGAGAGAGCATTGCTACTATCCTGAAGAAATGAGTTGTGGATGCTTGCGCTAATTTTGGGGGTAAATCTCCCAGAACTTCCATCTGAACCTGACACTGAGACGGCATCGAAACTGCTGCCATTCTGGAGATGGCCCACTGGGTCAACAGACATAGGCACATTTCTTCTTGATCGAAACCTCATGCCTGGAGGTTTTGTTATCAACAATCCATCCTGTACAAGGAAGATATCAACCATCAGGAGAACACGAGAAAATCAAATCACATCTAGCATGCGTTGTTCAGTTCTAATATGTTCCCATTTACGGTCTACAGGCCTGAGCAATTCAGATCTCAAACAAAAAAGTGACATACAGCATATTATCATTCAGATATAACTTAGGCCCCCTTTGCCCCTTTTTTATTTTGCATTCCTCTTTGCATGCCAAAAGCCCTCTTTCTTAGCAATCACAAGATGAAACAAAGCAACCCAATGATGATGAACCAAAACGAGGAAAAGCTCTAAAGAATTCCCCAAAGACCCACTTACTTGCACAGGACTCATCGCATCCGCGGCCGCTGTAGCCTTCTCGCCGTCCTCGTCCTCAAACCGGCTCAGCTGGCTCTGCAGCGTCGTTCTCCTCTGTGGCGTCTTTGCCACCGGCGAGGCGTCACCGTTATTCTCGCTGTTGTCACCCGGAGGACAACAATCAGTAACCAGGCGAATGCTCAAGGCTCAAACCACAATGCAGTAGCAATGACTACAAATCTGGTTGAGATGGCTGAATCCCTAAGGCTCAAATAACAATGCAGCAGCGGCAATGGCTAAATCTGGCTGGGGGCGTGACGATCCTTAAAGCTCAAACAAGGAACGATGAGGCAGAGATGTGTGCGTAGATTAATCCATCACCCAACCCACCTCGCATCGTCTCCACACCCACCGGCGCCACCCACCACCCGCTGGATGGTCACCTGTCACAGCAAGGAAGCGAAGCACCAGCGAAACATCAAAATCAGATAACCGCGAGCACGTCGCCGTCGCAGGTCACAAGAAAACGGCAAGACCCTTTAAGGGATGCTACGGAGGGGGGGAGGGGGGTGAAGAGAGCAGAGATGGAGATGCTCACGTGCAGCAGCGCGCCGGGGCCGGGGCTTCCCTTGAGCGGGAGCGTCACCGCCGACGGCTTCAACGCGTCGGCGTACTCCGCCAGGTTCACCGTGGCCTCCCCCAGCAGCGCCGCCTTGCTCGACCCCTGCACCGACAGCATTGCCCGAGTCAGGATCGACGGCGGAACCACCGCCGGCGGACGGCGATTAATCACGGGGATTAGTTAGCGGCTGGCGGCGGGCGGCGGGCGGCGGCGGTGCAGGTCGCTTACGGTCTCATAGACGAGGAACTGGTAGATCTTGTCCTTGCCGGCGGGGAGCTTGGTGGCCTCCATGATAGGGGCCGCCCACCGACACGCGCCATCGGTGACCTCCGCGGGCTCCGACCGCGCCGTCGGCCGGCCGGCGTCCTGCGGCGTCACCACCACCATCATTGCCTCCCATCCCAGCTCGGGGACCTGCAGCGCGAACCACACCCACACCCTCCCGTCACGCGTCAATCAATCAACAAAATTAAATCTGAAGCGAAGCTCTGCTTCAGGGCTACTACTACGGAGCGACTGAGCCGTGCCTGCGTGGCGTGGAACTGCAGCTTGAACACGGCATTGGCCTTGCCGCCGCCGCGCCACCGCGACTTGAACATGTCGGCGGCGCCGCCGCGCTAGGTCGCGCTCGCTCCCGGAACAGACTCTGCAAGAACGACCCTCCGTCCGGCGTCCGCTCCCTTCGCCTCGCCCGCTGCCGCTGCCGCTGGGCTCCTGGGCCAGCTAGCTACTCCTTCCCACCGGTGGCGGCATTGCAATGCCGCGCGCCGAAGAAGCCGCCGGGCCGCGTGACGCCACCAGGGTTGGCAGTGCGATGCGGAGGTGTGAGGTGCACTGCTGGTGGTGGTTAGTTGGAGCGCGAAAACCACCACCGCCGCCACATGGTGGCAGAGCAAGCATAGAGCGTAAGGAGGCCACTGCAGCTGCAAGCGAAGCGAGCACCGAGCAGGCAGGCTTTGGGCAAAGGCACGCACGCAGGCAGCAGCAACAAGGCCGAGGCAGTGGACACTAGTAGTAGTAGTCGTAGATCTAGTGAGAGAGGACAGAAGCAAAACACCTCAACTGAACTTTCTCTCTACAGCTCTGCTTTTCCTCTCGCTGTTTCTCTCTCTCTCTGATTTGGGGGGTTTAGGGGGCTAGAGAGAGGAAATGTAGTGAGAGAAGGTTGTGAGAGGCTATAAAAAGGAGGTCAATTGTTTTGGGGGAAAAGATAAATCGAATTGATTTCTTGGGTCGTACAGCTGGGGAGGAGGGCGATTGGGGTATGGTGTGTGAAGTGATGGATTATAAAATCTGAGCCTCCGACTGCTGCAGCGTTGCTATGGATTGCTATGGATGGATGGAGCCTGCTGGCTGCGCCCGGCCTTGCCAATGCCGAGCCGTTGCTGCCTGCTGGAGCGGGTGCTACTGTGCCGCGCCATTGCTTCCGGTTCACAACTCACAACTGCAGCGAACGGCTGCATCTGTGTCGTGTGGGCCTGGGCATGGCACTTGCTCCTCTCATCCTCTGCCTGGATGCGGGATATTCTTATTTATTTTTTTATTTATTTACTAGTGGTATTTATTTATTTTTAATTGAGTTCTGCGTCACTGCACGTTGGAGACAGTACCTGGTTTTGATCCATGGAAATGGAGGAGGCAGGAGGACCATGGCATGTGATGTGAGGATCAATATTTAAAATCTCAAATAAGTATTATTGGATTTTGTCGTGAGATATATTTTTATAGTATACTTATTTGATGACATAGATATTAATATTTATCTATATATTTAGTCAAACTTTAGGCATTAGAATACATCTAGAATTATTTTTTTTGTTGGGGGGGGGGGGGGTTGAGGTATTATGACGTAGTCACTATATGTCTGGTCTATGATGAATAAAATTCTAGATTGATTGTGTCCAGGAATTATTAGTAGTTTAAAGAGGTAAATTTTTCGCATTACTATATATGCGTTGAAAAATAGAGCAAAGATGCAGTACCAGAAATCAAACCCAAACCACTATATACTTATATACTTATAAATTCTAGTTAACATATTTCACGGCAATATCCAATACACCTCCTTTGCTAAGGATATGCATTATGTTTGAATGAGCTGAACATTTCCATAGAACAACATCATGAGCATGGTAAAAAGATCTCAGCAACCAATAGGAATATCACCCTTTAAGTCTCCAAGAATGAGCAAAATAAAGGACTACATTGAGATGGAGATGAGAGGAGAGAAGTAGGATTAAGTTTACAGCTAGCCAACTAATGCAAAGCTCGAATAAAGAACTTTACGAAAGAATAAAATGGACTATGTATTAATGATGAAATATATAATAGCCAACGATCATGTGGATGGGCTAACAGATAAGTTGTAGTCTGATAAATGAGTTTTAATATACTACGTACTATGGCTAGCAGTTAGTTATATTATTAGCCGTGCTCCTTTTATAAGATTCTTATGTGTTAAGAATAGTGTAGACTCATTTCAAACGTATAGAACTCATTTTCACCCCATGAAACTTTGACCATTTTTCTCTTTTTTTAAGATTGAGTATTTCTTTTATTAATATATACTCCCTCCGTCCTAAAAAGAGTATCATTTTTTAACTTTCAAACATTTGATCATTCGTTTTATTAAAAAAAATTGTACACAAATTATAAAATAAATAAATCATTATTAAAGAATCTCTAATAATAAAATAAATTATAATAAGCTAAATTATAACATGATAAAAAAATTAATGAGACGGATTGTTAAATATCAGAAGTTATAAACGACACTCTTTTTTTGAGACGGATCAAGCATGATGCTATGCCGGTATCTATATCGAAACTGACAGCTTATTTACTTCATATAAAACCCTTACCAAGTAATTCCATCCAACTCGTCATGCATTCTTGCTCGCGATCGTGGAAACAGTAGTCAAAGTGTCAAACCAACACATAGCCTTTGCATATGCAAGCAAACAAGGGTCATGTACACGCGCCGTCTCATAAAGACTGTCGTTTTAGACTTTTTCAGAAACTGGTTGATCGTTCGTCTTATTTAAAAAATTTATACAAAATACAAAATCAATAAATAATTATTAAAGTGTCTCTAATCATATAACAAATCATAAAAAGATAAATGATATTTATATAAAATTTTTAAATAAGACGAATAGGTCAAACGTGATTTCTGAAAAATCTAAATGACGGGAGGAGGAGTATAGCACAAGAAGACGTTCTCAGGTGACTCCACCCTTTTTGTCCCAGGCGCGCGGCTTTCCATGCGTAGCAGCATCTGACGGCGAGGATGCATGCTGTCCGATCCATCCTCAAGAAGGAGATCGATCGGACAGCCAACGTGATCGCGGCCCTTTTGCGCATGTGGACTTGCATGCCGTCGATGGCGCCCTTTTCTCTCCTCTCCGCGGCGGCCTGCGGGCTGCGGTCCTCCTCGCGTTTACTCCTAGTACACAACTTGGCATTTGGCAATGCCGTGGTGGGGCAGGCATGCGTTGGGATCCTGGTCCTGGCTACGGTTTCCATACGCCCACATGATCTACCTGTTCTCCGTGGACAGCACGTCCCGACAGGCGTATCCCAGCGCGACGCAACCATCAAATTCCAAAACAGGACAACTCGACATGGTGGTAGTAGCTACACCGATCAAACTGCCTAGTACTCCTGGTTTTCTCTTCTCTTGTACTACTGTAGATTGCATGTATTGAGCAAGAAACAGCAAAATAGTTTATGGACACTAACTAATTAGGCTGTGATCTGTGTCTACAGATTTTCTTTTGAAATACTAATGGATGATCCGTGCCAACAATTTTTCTTTTGAAATACTAATGAATTTTCTATAATTAAGCAAAGAATATCTTCAGAAGAAGGAAAAAGAAAACATCCCCGGTTCGAAGAATCACACGACTTAAGGTCTGTTTAGATCACACTTTCTATAATTTGTACCTAAAGTCTCCAAACAAATGGTAGGATAGCTCTAAATTTTAGCCTGACTTACATTAGAATTACTCTAGAGCACAAAACAGACCTGAAGTGTTTTAAAGTTTTTAGGGATCTTAACAGACCCTTACAGTGTTCAGAGCACATGTTTTTCTCTTTTTTTCTCTTCATGATGACATATGTCACGCCTGAATTTTTTTTTTCAAAACACTACTGCGTAACCCTGAAGTTCACTCAAAAGATACGAAGATAAACACAAGGTATTAACATCAAAGATTCCAAATATGACATTCATTTCCACCTCTCAATTTGTTATATCCCTCGACTTTTGTTATAATAGGCTTACAGACAACAAGGACATTTTTTTATGTCAACGGAGGGAGGCATTACAAGGACATTTTTTATTAAGGCTAACAAGGATATTTGTATTAATAAAATCTGGTGACCCATGTTGTTATTATTGGATTCGTTGCAAAACAGTACTGTGGACATGGAGTACTTGCAGTGAGAATATTATTTTGCTTTCATCTAATTTATTATCTAGTCGTGGAGAATCGAGGTAGATATACTTTCTTGCGCACTCCTCTCCAACCACCAGTCGTTCGTCCTTTTTTATTTCTTCCTTAGGAGAATTTTTTTTGTCATTCCTACCTGTGTTTTTATTTTTCTCACTGCTCCTTTGTTTTTGCCCCTTTGTTATCGTCTGACTTTTCCCGCGTCCGTAAAATCCGCGTTTTTCTCTCTCTCGACCATCCGCTCGCTTTTTCTCAAAACGAATGCCTTTGCGCATCGTGGAGCGACGAGCACCCGTACAGCTTACATTTACGCGTCGGTGCGATTATTTACTGCGCACAGGAAATGATTGTTCCGGTCAAAGCGCGCGATCGATCGCGCCTAGGGTAAACCAACCAACCAACCAAGCATTTGGTACCGCAAATCCCCAATCTATGGGTTAGGTTAGCGTCATCAGAGATCAGGCCAATCGCAAAAGAGGAAAGAAAGATCGAGCAGATGCAGAGCGCGGAGCAGGTCCGTCGTCGATCCAATAATCAACAGGAAATCCTGCTGTCAGCCCGTACTGTACCGGATTTCTTTCCCATTTTTTTTCACAAAAAAGGAAGCTAGTAGCTCGCATTAATGCGTTGCGTCACTCGTTCAATAATCACTCACCTACGGTTGGTTCAGCAGCAGCTGTTCAAGCGTCGTCATAGCAAGCCTTGTCCCCTGGTCTTTCTCCGGCGGCCCGGTGACCGGCCGGCCACTGCACTACAGGAGCTCTCACGCCGGCCGTCGTCTGATTCCTCAGTCCCAGCCGACTCGTACGACGTACTCCTACTACTATACAGTAGCCACCGGCTGCCTGCTGCCCCGGTTGGTACGCAGACTGCAGTGATGTTGGGCGGGCTAGCTAATTGCATGCATGCAGCATCAGATCGATTGGTCATGATCCTATCAATCGTCTGCTCCCTCAGATTGCCCCGGCCCTCGGGCCTCGGCTACTGTATCCATTGGTGTCTGGAGGCAGATCAATTCAGGCTGGGCATGCATGCATGCTTGCTTGTCTGCTTTTAGTTCGAATCATTAGTGGTAGGTGTTGTTTGAGAAAGGCTCCGTTCGGCTGGAGCTGAAAAGCGCTTATTTTTCAGCACTTCTACAGTACTTTTCTCTCACAATAAATCAGCACTTCTACAGTACTTTCAGCGCTTTTCAGCTTCACCGAACAGAGCCAAAGTGTCTACGTACTGTACGTGATAGTATAGTATCGTCCGAGTCTTAGACGAAGTACGATACGATGCCAGGAGCTGATAGAACGTACCTATCTGAAAACTTTTCCATTCGTTGCATGCATGGCGAGAGTTCCCTCTGTGAATGAATTCAAGGTTCTCCTTTTAGGACCTCTCTGCGTGAGGGCGACACTGTACCGACAAGCCGTGTCATCCCGGCCGTTACTATGGAGCATGGAGGTCGGTCGTCGGAGGACTTTTCACTGTGACACGGTCTACTTTTTCTCTGCAAACTGCAGTACTCAAGTCAAGGGAGAGGTACAGGTACTGAGCTAGGTACCCCGGCCGGCCCGGTTTTTACTTTAGAGGTCAGTTGGTATGCCGATTTATAATCGCGGCTTGGGCAAACAGACTGTCCCAGACTCCCAGTGCGACGCACGGACGCACGGCGGGGTGAGGTGAGCTAGGGGGGCACGGGATGGATACGGCAGCGGCGACGGAGACGGAGACGCGACGGCGTGCATGCAATGCAAACCGCTGGTCCAAGAGACACGGCGCGCGGGTCGGTCGGTCAATACCCCCACCGCCGTGGCGTCAAGTACATACACGCGCGCGCCGCTGCCCGCGGCACCCGTGCAAACGCCAAACGGGAGGGACGGCCCGGCCGGGGAGCCGCATATCGTGTGGTTATGCCTATCCACTCCACTAGCTAGCCTAGATACTACTATGGGAATGCCTATTCCGGGCATGCATGCTTGTGTAAGAGTGATGACAGGACACGCTTTTTTTTGGTTGTACCACTTATATAACAGTGCTCGTATGCACGTACGTGCAAGACTGCAAGTGCAATAGTAGCAGAGTACGACGTCAAACTGTGTCAACTGCATGGAACACATGGGTTGCGTACGATCGAGCAGCACGTTCATTTAATTTGTAGTGTGCAGGACACGGTGCAGTCGTCTCTCCTTTAATTTTCCGCCCTCTTTTGCCATGTGATCGACCAACGGCGACGAGCACTTGCCTCCGATCCATCGGCTTTGGTGCGTTGCGGCATCGCCTTCGATCTGCTGTTAGCAAGGGAGTTGGGGGTTCCTTGATGAAGAATCAAGGCATCTCGGCGGCACATCGGAGACCGAACCACCCCTCGCCCAGTCGCGGCCCTGCTGATAACAGCCCACCATCGTCTCCTAATCCACAAAGAGTACTATTAATTTCAGCTCCTGCGCATGCGGTGCGGCAATATATACTCCATCCGAGATATTATAGAGTATACCCACTCCGTGCCATAAAGAATATCGTTTTAGACTTTTTCAGAAACTATGTTTGACCGTTCGTCTTATTCAAAAATTTTATACAAAATACAAAATCAATAAATAAATATTAAAGTGTCTCTAATCATATAACAAATCATAAAAAGATAAATGATATTTATATACAATTTTCAAATAAGATGAATGGTCAAACGTGATGTCTGAAAATATAAAACGACAGTCTTTCTGGGACGGAGGGAGTAATTTGGAACTGAGGGAGTACATACAATTATGGGTGCCAAGCACAAGCAATTTGGGCTTGGGTTCAGATGTAGCCGATCAAATTCATAGAAAACTCCCAGCGAATTGCACAGAATTTCAGCAGCAATTTGCATATAATTTGAGTAGCGATTTGCATAGAATTTGAGTAGCAGTTTGCACAGAATAATTTATCACACTAGTTGTCCAAACAGAAAGAATCATATATACTAGTAAAGTGATAAATTCAATTGACAACAAAGTTGAAACAGGGTTTCGGGTAATTTGGATATCAAGGGATATTACCGAAACTACCTAAACTAGTTTCGGTAATCAGAATCTATATTCGAATTTGGAATCAGGTACCTCAAAATCGACTGGGTATTTCAGATTTAGGTTCGAATAATTCAATTATAAATAACGGGCAGTGGGTATTTTGGCCAGGCCTAATGACGAATGTCCTCCGCACAGTGAGTTTTAGTTCCTGACAAAATATGAAACCGACTCTTATATATCCTATGAGTGCTATACCAGCAAATAAGCGTCTTTCACGATATAAATCATTAGTGCCCCCATCATCTTTATTCCACATCCTTTTGGTCCATAGCCTTGCTGTTGTTGGGATGTTGCACAACTCAATAAAGATCAACTACTCCCATTATTGTATTCACACTTTCCCAAGGGTGAAAGATTGATGTACTACTATGCCACTTTGTGGTTAGCAGCTTTGCTTGTCCCTTCTGTTTTCCTTAAGAAAACCATGATAATGGGTGCTGACTGCTCCATAATGCGTATGGTACTTAACAACAAAAGAATACGACTTTCGGCCCTGTTCGCTGGAGCTGATAAGCTGAGCTGATTTCGGCTGTTGCTGATTTTTTATGAGAGGAAAACACTGTTCCAGAGCTGAAAAATAAGCGCTTTTTAGACGAAGCGAACAGGGCCTTCTTTGGTGCACATGACTCATATTTTCACGTACTACTAGAACAAAAGAAAGGCGAAAAAGAAGTAAAGTCAAAGCAGTGGGCGTGGATTTTTTCCGGAATCTTTCATCGTTGGGGCTGGCGTGTACTCTAGCAGAGGCAGTACGCAGGCAGGCAGGCAGTGGCAGTAGTTCCTGCCAGCCCAACGGGCCAACGGTCACTTTTTCAACCGCCACCTGGCGGGTCCTACCCACTTTGTTTCTACTGGCTGCTGAGCTTGGAGTACTGTACTCTCTCCCCCTCAATATCATTATATCCATTAATCAATTTCTTACTATTTTCTGCGTGTCATATTCTCGTGATTGTTATTTGGAAAATGATGGTTCACCGACAATAATCCTCCGTTTGACAAATTCTGACGATCTGCCGTTGGCGTGGTAGTTGAAGTCGTGGAGAGAAGGGATTCGGAAATGTTCGTGTACAATAGCACGAGGACAGAGACAGAAGGGGGGCTGTCATGGGTTTGCTTCGTATATTAAATTAAACGGTTCTTATGTCAGGCCATTCAGCGAGGATTTTTGTTTAACAACGCAGGATATTATTTCTTGTTATTTTAATTATTTGAGTATCGATAAACAACTTTTGATTAGTTTATTTTAGTGGGAGGAGTAAGTACTATATCCGTTTTAGAAAAAAACGGTGAAATCAAGGTTTGACCAAAGTCGAACTAACTTAAGCTTAACTAAGTTTACATAAAAAGGTATCAAAATTTAAGACTCTAAATAGGTATATAATATAAAAATATATTCAATGATAAGTCTAATGATACCTATTTAGTAGAATAAGTCCTAACCTTCTTATATATAAATTTAGTTAACCTTAAAATAGTTTGACAAAGTAATATTAAGTTCTTCTTTTTGGAAGGAGGGATACTAGCTCTTATAATATCTCCAGCAATATGAACAGCTCATCAATTGTATATGAATGAGCCCCAATTTGCTCCTGTTTAGAAAATCTATTGCACAGTCACACCTGAATATATGAGTTATTTTAAGTTTGCACTCGTTTAAATAAGTCTGAGAGTTCTAAAAGGATGTCGGACAATCGTCACAAAAAAGCTAGGAATTATGGAAGGAATTGGTTCAAGCGGGAGTGACGCAATCCCTCTTGTCGCACAGTCAACCGTTTCACTTACTGTAGAATGGAAAATCAGCTCATGGTGTATGACTTTTGTGAAATTAATTAACACACTGCAGACTGTGTCATTCAGTTTTAGTAGGAGATTCCGTGCGAATTTCGCTAACCGAGCCTTGGATCGGTGGAAATGTGCAAACCGGAATTAAATTAGAACCCCTAGTGGCATGTGTTATTTACTGTGTCCATAACATGCGTATTTCAAGATAGGTAGCAGCACTAATACTCCTACGAACTTTTTCGAATAAAACCATTGTTGATATACTGTAAGTATCCGCTAACCTTGCGCGTATGTAAACCGTAGCCGTAGTAGGACTGAACCGAGGCCGAGGGCCAAGGGCACGTTTGGCATTGAAGCCGTGCCTTAGCTGGCATCGAGCGAATTTATGGCCTTCCACCTCTGCACCGCATGAATCGAATTCGCCAGCGCACCAAACCAACGTTCGGCACAGCACAGGTTGCCTGCCTCCACACATCCCACTCCCATGCAATGCATTCACAGCGTGCGGGTGATCTGTTCCCAAACGAACGCTTAGGCGTGTTTGGTAACCTGCTCCTTGTGGCCGACCTGGCCATGGCTAGCCAGAGTCCGGTTCAATTGGTACAGGTGCTTACGATCCGATCGGACGTGCGCCGCCGCCATGATGTCTCTGTGCGGCCGCCGTGCCTGTTCTCCGTGCCGGCCATAGAAGGGGCACGTACTCCACCTGCTCATCATCAGATTTTCATCCTTCACGCCGTAGTACGTGTGTTTGTTTTTTTTTTTTACTACGAATCTCCGAAAAGAAATGCGGGCTCCTCAGATCCGGACATTTGACATCCACGATGAAAAAAGTCGATACAGTTGCAAGCAGAGAGGAAATTTACAGTGGCAGTATTTGCAGGCAGTAAGCAGGGACTGAGGAGCCCCATGATATGGATCTCTTTCACCAAAGGGGCAAAAGGGAACGAGGAGCGAGCAAGCAAACGCGCAGGCCCCGGCCCGCCCGCCCCCACGGTTCTTTCGCGGAGAAAAAAAGGTGACAGTGAACCGCATCGATTGCTCCTTTTTTTTCCCGCCTCACTAGCTCAGATCGACGTCGATCAGAAGGTGACATGTTATTGTTGCTATCGTTTCGTCGTTGGCCAATGGCGATCATCAGCCGACCATCGCAAATGGATGGAGGTCGACACAGCCCTTGTTATGTTGGTAATTAAATCTTCCGAGTGAATTTTCACGCCTTTTCCTCCCCTCTTGCTGGAAAGCATCATGCATATGCTTTCTGCCAACGTCGTCGTCGTCGGCGCTCGTAGCACTAGCATCAGTGACTCACCACAGCAGTAGGACGTTGGCTATCACGGTTGGCTAATGAACCTTAAGATGCGATGGTTACGAAGCATGAGCTACCGGCCGCGCCTGCATGCTCTCATCGATCTGCTTTAGTGCTTGGTGAATGCATGGGAGTGTAGCTTGATAGACGAAGGAACGTTAAAAATTTGCACACCCTTTCCTTCTTTTTCCATTTTATAACAACGTGTCTTCTGCTTTGATGCAGAGCTGCAGTTGATCTGCTTAGCTTGCCGCCAAGGTAAGAAACCGCTCACGCGCGCTGTCACGCGCAGCAAGCTTGCGGCTGGAGTTTTGCATGGTTCCAAGCAGAGAGAGAAGAAAAGGCGAGGCCGCCCGAGAGATCTGAGAGACTACCCATCTGTGCTCGTGCTTGCTCACTCCGCATCATGTGCGACTTGGTGGTTTTCAGGCTTTCAGCTCACCCGGCCCCTGTCTGTCGGATAAGATAACATTGCAGATTTGCAGACTTTCAGTGTTCCGGGACCGGTTAAAACTGCAGAACGAAACTTCCTCTCTGTCCGAAAACCTACGGATGGAGAGAAACAGAGTAGAGTGGTGGGCGGCAGCAATGCGCCAACGCATGCATGGCCGGTAACCTGCCGACCGCTGAAACCTTCTGATTGAATGCTTCCAAGTTGTAAAGGTGAATGGTGGTTGGGGTAAGTGTACTGTGTACATTCTAAGCAGAAATTTTTCTCTGTACTGCTACGAATTGGCTTCTGCCAGGCTGAAATGGTTTAAAATTAGAGCACAGTCAGTGAGGGTAGCCAGACCTGATTATTGGAAGCACAAGGAGAGTAGCTATAGCTAAGCTAGCTGGCTGAAATTGAAATACAGTCCTGCTAATAACAGTAAAAACCAATCCTTGCTAAGTTCTTATGCATTGCTTTAACTGCAAGAAAGCTGGGAAAAGTATGTATGTCTGCGCGTGACGTGCGGATGAACAGTGCTAGTCAAGAAGCTGTGTGTGTGCTGGAACAGTAGCTCGGAAAAAAAAAGCGTGTGGTGGTAGATGGTGTGGTACTCTTTGTTAAAGAGAGGAATTTAGAACTGTGCAGTGATGAGCTGGTGCTGCAGGAGCAGGAGACTGGGCTTAGAAGGTATGGCTATGGCAGGCGCAGGAAAGAGTATGGATTCTGGGATTCTTGTGAGCCGTTGCTGTTAGATACTTAGATAGAAGGGTAAGACGTTCATTGCTTAACACTGGCGTTTCTTTGAAAACGAAGTTTCTTTCTCGCGAATTAGAGAGCTCACTGATGAAGCTTTCCGTGAAGGACGATGCGCAAATCGGGAGCGCAGAAACAGAAACAGCAGCTCCTCTGAAAGTCTCGCGAGAAAACGCTCAGCGCAGAGGCCGATTGATCGGGACTAGGCCGCTGAATTCAACAAGGTCGGTTAGGTAGTCACGGCGCTCGCTCGAGTGCGAATCCGTGCCGTCTGAATCACTTTCGTTCAGATGCTGATGACGTGAGTGAATCATCGAATGGCCGGAACAGGGGCAGCGACGCACACCAGCACAGAAGAGGTGGTCTCCTCTCTCGCATACAACACGGAAAACCGGTGCACTGGATGTGGCGGCTGTTCAGGGGCCCTTAGCGCGTAGGAGTACGTCTATAGCAGGGCATCACTAGACACGACTTTTTCGTGCGTGGTTTATGCGTTCGTATACGCAAATCTTTCGCATATTCGAGGAAACAAATATAAAAGAAAAAAAATACATTGTAGAGGAAAGCGTGTCAATTAGAACCATTTAGGCCCATTTGAGTTCAAGGCCTAATAAATAAACGTCGGTTGTTTTCAGGCGGAGGCCCATATGCTCGTTTTGATGGATCAACTTCGTCGTCCTCTCGTCGGCCCACAGACAAGGTCACGGTGTTGACTGTCTCGAGACTGTTGACCTTGCCAAGGCGGCCGGAGCCGAGGCTTCCGAGCTCCTCCGATCCCTCTCCAGTCTCCAACGCCGGAGGAGGAGATGGCCAGTGCCGGCGCCCGCCAAGGCGGCGCGCTTGCTCGCGGCCTCCGCTGCGGTGCTCGTGCTTCTGTGGTGCGTCCATTTCCGCGGTGGGCTCTCCCTCGGCTCCCCCGCCAACAAGGGCCTCATCTTCAATGTATAAGACTCTCTCTGTTCCAATTCTTCCCGTGGGGATAGGCAGGTAGCATTCATGGTTGGAATCTGATTGACGTGAACCCATTCCCGCAAGGCGAAAAGGGATCTGACGTGGTCATACTACTCTTTTGGTACTGCGGGGATCGACCGGTTTTAATGCCACATGGCGGTTCATGGCTGCGTAGTTGCTTTTTCTGTAACTTGCTAGGCTGTGCTATGCTGTAATCACTGCTTGCCTGGATCTAGATGTTATGTTTCACCAATTTACCTAGCCTTGCTGCTCTCTGGTTATTTGCTAGCCTAACCTGATGGATGACATGTTAACTGTGACATCCAAGTGAAATGCTGACTCTGTTTCACTTGTTATCCTAACCTATATAATTTGATCAATTTAAATTTGCTTATATGTTTAAGATTAATGGTCTGTATATTTTTAATCTGACCATTTTGATTAATTTGAGTTTGATTGTCAGACTATAATAGGAATTTGTTAGTTTGTATATATCCCTGTAGCTTTGGAGTGTTCATCACCAACCCGAATGTGATAGGCTGACAACTGACTATCAAATTTTGTGTTCCTTTTCAGCCATAAGTTCTTGAATCGAGAAGTAGTATAGCAGGTTATGTTGCAATGGGAATTGGAGCTTAAGCCCTTCAAAGTTACAACTCTACGCTAAAAAATTCTCATGTACCTTATGGGGCTTGACGGTGTATAAATGTGTATCAATTAGGATTTCCATCCGGCATTGTTAAGTTCCTTAGATCCCTTTTAACCAAAGTTTGTTAACTACTTTTATTGAAAGCATATGATTTGTTTGACAACCAAACCGCTGGGGGCACCAGTTTGCAGTGAAGTAACAGAGCACATAAACAAAATATAACTGGATCTAGAAAATGTATAAAGGGGGATCCAGCTAGTAATCTTATTTTAAATAGAAGCGGCCTTTTATTAGCTTGGAAATATACACACACTATACATTACTAGAGTTTAAGTGAAGTATGAGAGCATGAATACCGAGGTCCAGAGTGTTTTCCAGGACATTATGGAGCAAGGGAAGCTCTTATTGAGGGCTTGGTGCCGTAGCCATTGGCGCAATTAGGGCAGCAGTAAATTATTAGGCTGAGATGTTTTACCTTCACAGAAAGCCTGAGCTGTGGCATCTGGCATTGTAATTGGTCCGTTTTCCTACCTTTAATACAATGATACGCAAGGGGGACAAATGACACGCAGGGGGACGCATGCCCCCCTCCCTCCCTTTTTCGGCACTGAGCACAGCTATGATGTATGATCACTACTGCTTACTGAGAGTTCAAAGGAAGTGATGTTTCAGCCTTTCCTTATTCCTGTCTAGCCCCAGATGACCATGCTTGCTTCGCAGAATACTCCATTTCTGCATAAGTGAATTATTTCTGTACAGAATCTCAGTCATGCAGTTTACAAATTTATTTTCTGTTGCCATCTTACTGACACCCAAGATTACCCAATGCAGTTACTGCCGGGGGAAAAATTCCATCATTTTGTTCTCATCGAATAGGAAGCCAAGAAACCAGAAACCATTCATTGACATAAGGGATCCCTAGTTTTAATTTCAACAAAAAGGATCATTTAGACGTGTATGGTGTCATGGCTTGCCTTTTTTTTTCCCCTTATGAAGAATACGATTCTATATAAAATGCCCTAAATATAATAGGCCAGGTCTGTGCAGGTGCATCCTGTCCTTATGCTAATAGGATTCATCATCCTAGGGAGCGAAGGTATAGTACATGTTCTTTTTTTTTTTTCTTTACTTGATGATTTCCCATCATTGGCAGTACTGAACATTTATGATCCAAGCTGCTTGCCATTTGTCTGCAGCCATAATGAGCTACAAAATATGGCCATGGACTCATGATGCAAACAAGATGGGTCACATGCTTCTTCATGCTGTTGCACTCTTCCTGGGTTCTGTTGGGATATATGCCGCCTTCAAGTTCCACAATGAAAGTGGAATTCAAAATCTCTACAGCTTGCATTCGTGGGTTGGACTTGGAACTATATGCCTGTACGGTACACAGGTGATGCCTACAGACCCCTTTTTTTTATATATTTTGTAACATTGTGAGCTACTGAGGATCATAGAAAACCTTTTGACATGTGTAGCAATGTAGGTATGATTGACATATTGCTTTGTTCATGAAAATAGTGTTTTTCCACTCGGTGCAAGCCTTGCACTGCTATAGTACTATCTGAGTATTTGTCAGAATAATTTGTTCAAACTTTGAAATGGAAATATTAAATGAGAATGAAAAACACATATATGGCCAGCCTAACTTTTAGCATGGCAATGTAGGCTGCAAACCAAACATCTATAAAATATAAATTGAACTTCTCCTTTCCTTTTAGCTGAGCATTGTAAGCATGCAGTGTCCTGACCTCGTTCATGATGGTTGGTGTTTTTTGTTTGGTACAGGGCACTAATTGATTGGCTGCTATTATTATTTTTAAGACATTTATTTTATATACAAGGACAAAGGACCTGTTTAGAATGAACTTGAGCCTTAATGCATTGATCTCATATTTCAGTGGCTACTTGGCGTTACAACCTTCTTCTTCCCTGGTGCTTCGCCAACAGTCCGGCGCAGAATGCTCCCATGGCACATTCGCGCTGGGCTTGTTGTCTACATACTAGCACTGCTTGCTGCAGAGCTGGGGTTCCTGGAGAAGCTCACCTTCCTTCAGGCTGCCTGGCCTCGGCCGGTACAGCTCGGAAGCTCTACTGGTGAACTTCACAGCTCTTCTGATCCTACTGCTTGGCGCTTCTGTTGTCCTGTATGTCACCGCTCCAATGCAGAATGAGCACGCTCATGGGTATTCAGCAGTGCACAAGCCCTGAACCACTGATACGGCCTCATCTGTTCCAGATTTCCAGTTGTATATTTGTACGAGTAAGAATGAAATCCAATCAAATTTTGTCCACCTGAATTACTGAGACTTAATAACTAGTTCAGTTTAGTGGCGTGTAAATGTGTAATGATACTGCAAAATGCGTCTCCCTCTTAACAATAGCAGGAGTACAAAGATCTACAGCGAGGTCTTTGGGCCTCCTGCCTCCGTGTCTCGAGCAACTTCATAATAAGGAGCCCTCAAATCAGGGGCCTCTATTTTTTATTTGAGGGCTTAATTTACTTTTGAGGGTCTAATTTTTAATTTACATCTACTCCAACCGGAGTCCTCAAATCTATTCCTGATCAGAGAAGGACATGGAAATTTCAGCATTATAAGCGGAAAAGGAGAATTCAGTGGAACCAGCTTAAGATAACGGAATAGGATTACGGTGGGACAATTAAAAGCAAGAGCATAGAGATAAAACAAGCTACCGAAGCAGCACCAAAGCTTCTGCATAATGTAGATGAGCTGCAAGTGGTAGCCCAAACGAAGGCTGATGACATTGTTAGATTGCAAGTAGAGATGACAAATGCCAAAGAGGATGTTAATTCTCGAGGATGAGCTTCAAAAATGCGCTAGCAACATTTTTGAAGTTATATAAGTATTGGAGTATGGATTGATGGACTAGCATGTAAAACTACTAGTTGATGAGTTATGGAAGAACCCGACGTGTGGACAAATTGTGAGGAAGTACAACACTCATAGTTTGAGATAGTAGTCGTGTTAGTTGTTAGTAGCGCACGGCACTATGGCCCTATTTGGCAGGATAAGGCAAAAGATGGGTTCAAGTTCAATGCACAATCCGCGCAATGTGCTAAAGTTGGAGAAGCGCGATCCAATGCCTTTACCTTGGCAAGTAAAAAACGGCTTCAACTCTCCGGCGTTTCCTTTCGCTGCAAAAGCCATTTCTCACACCGAGTAGATGTGTAGCGGGGCTTCATCTCGAGCTATAGAAAAAAGGAAGGTAAAACTGCTCAAAAACCCTGCTAAAGAGGCTCTCTACGTATACCCCCTTTGGAAAAAAAAAGTCATCCTTGCTTTCCAAAAAATCACAATCTTTAACTTTGACCAAATATATGTAACAAAATATTAATATTTATAATAAATAGTTAGTACCATTGGATTTTTTAATATACTTTCATAAGATGCTTTACTTACATATGCAAATGTTGTACGGATTTTCTACAAACTTTAGTTAAAGTTGAAAAGTTTAACCCGCATGATCGTATAATGACTCTTTTCTAGGGAAGAATGGAGTACACTCAAAGATGTATATATGACTAGATTAAGAAAGGCCAGTTCGTGGACCTAATTGGCACAGTGGGATAAGTTTAAGGGCCCAAATTTCACATTTGCAAGTTCATGGAACTAAATGACATAATAGGACAAGTTTAAGGGCCCAAATTTCGTGTTTACAAGTTCGTGGAGCTAAGTGGCACCGCGGGACAAGTTTAAGGGCCGCCCGTGTATTTTACTTGTCAGTTAATTAATTACTTCGTACTGCTTGATATGAACTTCTGTTAAGTTTAATGATGCTACTGGAAGCCAAATCACCCGCTTGTTTAACGACGGGACAGGAGTAACATAAAGATGCAGTGTACTTGATATGTGAAAAATGGTGACAAGAGTTTGTTCTATCTCTACGAATTAAACCTGCCGGCCAAAAGAACAATGGTCGATAAGCTGAACTGATATTGCCCAACAATCACACACAAATCGCTTGTACTAATTACAAGCCAAAACCTGCCTCCAGCAGCGATCCACGCAATTGTGTATGGCATACTATGTCTATTTGCATTGCCTAGCTCGACGCACGCATCTACTCCTATGGCCTAAGCCGATAAATAGCTGAAAACAGCGTCCTCCCCTACCAGCCAGGCGGCGCCACCGCCGCCGACATTCGCATCGGCATTGCCGGCGCCGTCGGCAGGCCGCTTGCCCTTCTCCGCCGTCCAGGTCCACCTCTTCTGCTCGCTGTCCGCCTCCGCCCGCGCCTTCTCCTCCCCGCGGCGTGAAGCCGCGGCGATCCGCGCGGCCCTCCTCTCGGCGCGCCGCTGCGCCACGTACTCCTCCGAGATGTACACGTCCATCGCGCCGAGCCCTTCTCTGCCTCTAGTGCTCCCTCCCAGAGAGCGGCGGCAGCGCGAACGGCCTGGTAGCCTGGGTTTTTGCCAAGGGTGGTGGGGGTGTTCAGCATGGAATGTGGCGCGGCGCGGCGCCGGGATTTATCGGGAGCTGGTCGTGGTGCGGGCGCCCAACCGGTGGGCACGGCCATGGTTTGGTTTCTCCGGCCTCCGGGCGCTCTCGAAACCAGCCGCGTCGCGCCACGGGCTCCGCTCCCTCAGCACTCCGATTCTGCGAGCCATAGCTGCCGGTTTCCCCCAGATGCGGCGAGGACCGTGCCAGTGGCGTGTGATGTGGCCTGGGTCTTCGAAACGCCGAGACGGACCGACGGACGTCAGCTTGCGGGGCCCCGGCAGCCCGAGCGGTTCCCCGTGGCCTGACGATGCAAGTGAAAATAACTTGGCGTTCGTATATTCTTCCTTTCCTTCATGAGAAAGAGCATTCGTAATCGTCCGAAATGTGGTGGCATCGCGAATCTGAACACAGCATGAGTCGCGAACCGTGGGCTCAGGTCGCAGCGCGCCGACAGCAGCATATGCAGAGACGGCAGAACCGGCGTGAGACAGGTGTGAAACCCAGCCTAAAACTTTCTGGTGTCTTATGTCTTGGCACTGCTGACTGCACGTGATTAGTGCTTCTTGGGCAAGTTCAGGGGAGGCTAATCGTACACAGAAGCATAGAGACTGACGATTCGACTCTGTTCGAACTTACCAGTCAGCCATTCAGCAGTATTTTTTTCTCACAATAATCAGCCAGTCAGTCGTACAATCCAGCCAGCCGAATAGAGGCATCGATGACTGGCTTGTCCATGGGTTTTGTGTACGTGCGCATCGCCTTGAGTTAAATTTCCTGGAGTGTGCTTTGAAGCTAAACTACGAATTCCCGGGTGTTGTTGGGTTGTGACCTATGTTCGGCTGGCTGGATTGTACGGCTAACTAGCTGATTGTTGTGAGAGAAAAACTCTACTGAATGGTAAGTTCATCCGAACAGAGCTCACGTGAACCTTTCTCTAAAAATTAATAACAGTAAAGAATATATTCATGCCACAGTTTCTTCGGCAACCGTTTGATCTTATCACTCTGCTCCACATGTCGTAAACTCAAAACTCACCACACTCTCTTCAGCAATTGTTTAGTTCATCGTTTCGATTTTGCTAGCCATACTTTCTATCACAGCCACAATTTGCCAAAGATTAAGCATGGCATGTTTTGATCATGAACTAAACGATCCTACAATGTTAGTTTTTACCAATGGATACTACTCATTGTTCTCTTTGCTAGTGAGCACTCTTCAATTGTGATAATTAATTCATTATTAGACACTACAATTATTAATATAATAGTTTTATGAGTGAAGTGGAGAGATAAGTTAAATTCTACTTAACCCTTTAATGTAATTGTCTCAAAAAAGATTTTTTTGAACTTTAAAAGGATTTTCGGTACTCTACATAATTTTAATAAAAAAGTTCACCATTGTGGATCAACTGGTCAAACCACTACTACATATGATTTGATGGTGGCTTTGTGACACCCAGCGGGTCATCTGGAGAGGCCCTAGCTTGATTGTGTCAAGTGGCCAACTTATTGATCTGCGGTCTGCACCATATGATCCATTGGTGAATTCGTGATACCATTACCCTATGACACCATCCTTCGATTGTGTGTCGAGTCGGCCAAGTCCCTAGATTATACCATATGATCCTATAATGAATTCATGATACCTAATAAATCGACTGAGTGCACTCACAATCTTGAAATTATAGATGGTTTCTGTAAACATATTCTAGTGTGTTTCCTATTGACCATTCAAAAAGTAGCTTGTATAGAATCATTATATGATTTGGTGTAACTCCAGACGTGTTTGGTTCCTTATACAAGGACCAACCAAACCCATGCAATACAAGTACCGCATGATTGGTTGGGTTGTTGTACACATGTAAAGATTGTGTAGCCGAAAACTATGTGAGGTGCGGGCACCCGATAAGACCACATTACCTGTTAGTACGCTAGTCATCAAATCGGTTCTGCATGCAATATTGACCGTCCGATGCGGGCCTAATTGGGCCTCTCGCCTATATCAACCTGCAAAGCTGGTCATTCACGAATCGTCGCGAACCCAGAAGGACACTAACACATGGGATTGTCTACTCTGTAATCGAGTGTTCTGTTTCCAACCAGCACTCGGTTGTTGGCAGGGCCCAAAACACTCGAATTTTACAAAGCCATGAAGCTGTATGTTTTGTGGGAACCTAGCACTCGGTTGTTTCTGCGTTAGAAAACACTTGATTTCTAGGTGAACCGAAATCTGTGTGTTTTTTTTGTGCAAGTAGCACTCGATTTTTTCATCTAGGCCAAACAGTCCAATAAAATAGCCCAACCAATAAGGCCCATGAAAATTGAACTAGCCCAACCAAACCCAAAACCATCAACCCTAACTTAACTAGCCAACTAACACATCTCCTCTGCGTCTGCCTCACGCAGAACAGGAGACAGAGACGGCGTGCTCTGCCGCACGCACAACAACAAGAGAAAGGATGTGCCCGAACCAAAACTGAGCAGGATCTCATCCAGCTGATCTGCCCAGATCAACAAAGGTCAGCACTCCTAGTCTACTCTGGATCACCTAATTAGAAAAACTACTAGATCAGAATGCACTCAGTGCTATATTTGATATATAGATCAGAATCACACTATTACACATTTATTATTAGAGAATTGCACAACTCAATTTCTGCAAATATGGTTCAATCACTAAAAGAAAACAACTAGTAGATCACAGATGAAGATTTCCACTGCTTCGGATCAATTATAGAGGAGCCAAAGGATAGGAAAACAACAGAGAACCTCAACAGTAAAGGTAAGCACAGTGATTTCATCATCCTTCTACAAGGAAAAAAGTACTCAGATCTGCTTTTAACTTTGGTTGAGATTAAAACAAAATTCAAACTTGTCAAGTAATTGCCTGTTTGTAAGGTTGTTTTATACCTTAAGACAACTTGTCCATATTTCATCTCTGCATCTAAAACTTGGAGTAAGAACTGAATGTTGATGTTTTAGCAGCAGAAAATATCTGAACACCAAAATCATAACTGGAATTCTGAGCAAGTGCAAGGATGCAGCAGCAGTCAGGTCAACAGCAACAACAACTACGAGGTAAATAAACCACTAATTGATAATGAAGGCATACAAAATAGTCTGTACTGAGATGTACATTATGCTGCAGAATTATTTTGGATCACTAATGCATTTCATGCATGCACCACAGGAAATTTGATCAGTTGAATGAGGTGAAAAACAAAATTCTTACAAGCAGATTTCAAATCACAACTGCTAAAAAGTACTCATGTGCTCTCCCTTTTTTATTTCTATCAAGCAGAATAGTATGTATATGATTTCAAGCAGAATGTATGATTATCTAACATCAGCAAACTTACAAAGTACTGAAGCAATAAAAGCAGTGCAATCAGCATTTTATCAGCATTTTGGAGGCACAAACAGTACATCTGATCTTTTTTATAACTCCAAATACAAAAAGGTAAGCAAAATTCATTACTTAATCACATGTAATGGAAGGTAAAAAGCTAGTGTTTACACTAAAACAAATTCCATTGCAGGAAGGCTACACTGAACTTATAATTGAACAGATTGCCAACTCTCAGGAATGCAGTCAGCCAGACAACATTTCATAGGTAAAATTTACAATCAAATTATATAGAAATTACAAATCATACAATGTAAAATTGCACATCAATAAATTCTGCATTTTCAAATTAAGATGACTGCAATATTATAGCTTCATTATAAAATGTGCAGTTGTATGATGGGATGCAAGGATCATTCACACAGATGCTTATTGGCAATAACATCAATGGTCTAGATGCAATCTTTGGGGAACAAACTGATTGGTCAATATCAGAGTCAAGAATGTCAAACCAGGTAAAAAAATATAGAACAAGACTTCACTAAAAGTAAACCTAGGAATAACTTACCTTTCAAATCAAACAGGATGGACATACGAGAATCAATGATGATAGTGGAGGAGAAATACCAAGCACACATGATGATTATGATTTACCTGAAATCACACATGATGATGATGATGATGATGATATACCTGAAAGTGAACATTATCACTGGCAAACTGACTTATTCAACAGCATGAACATGGATGAGGTAAGAAAAAACAATGATTTCTTGTAACATGCCATTTCACAATGATCTATTTCAAACTTAGATGTCATTTCGAAACTAGAAATGCATTTCATAATATATTTACAGGAACAGAATGACTACCAAGAGTATCACCCAGCATTTGAAGAAAATGAGTTGATAGTTACAGAAACATGTCCAGCAAGTTCAAATGTTGCATCAACTTTAACAGACAAGTATAAAAACAACAACATAAATGGCAGCCAGGAACTAACAGAGGAAGAGATACAAGAGTTCATTAAAGCAAAGCAGGCAGAAGCATCTGAAGGAAACAACGCACCTATGAACAGCAAGTACACTCCACAGTTGGGCATGACATTCAAGACGAGACATGATGCTCACCATTTCTTCAATTTCTATGCATACCTAGGCTGGTTTTGATGTTGTGATAACTCATGTTGCAAGAACTACAAGTAAGAAAAGGAACAATGAGATTTTCAAGGTGACAATGAAGTGTACTCGTCTAGGTAAATAGAGTGCAGCAAAGACTACAGAGCAACAAGAAAATGAAGTAGACAACAATATAGGGAAACAACCATCAGCAACATGGAGAACTAATGTGCACATCAAATCTAACTGTCCCTGTGTAATGGTGGTAAAAGAAGAAAACAAAGACATTTGAAAAATTACAAGGCTTGACCTGGAACATAACCACGAGTTAAGGCCCCGGACACAGAGATCACACGTTTTCAGGACACAAGTATATGACAGATATAGGAGAAAGCTTTGATAAGAACTCTGAATGATAACAATATACCAACACGCAAGATGATATCAATCCTATCATATCTAAGAGGTGACCTGACTGCAATGCCAATGAAAAAAAAAGATATCAGCAACTACCGCACAAAGATCAATAGGGAGGTCAAATGATCTGATATGACCCAAGTTATAGGACTATTTTAGACAGAAGAAAAAAAGAGGACCCCTCTTTTTCTACAAGTTTGACTTGGATGAAGAAAACAAGGTTAAGAACTTGTTCTGGTCATATTGTTCATCTCTAAAATATTATGCGGAATATGGTGAATGTGTTAGTTTTGACACCACATTTATGACAAATAGGTATAACCTGCCTTTTGCACCCTTTGTTGGTATAACAGGGCATGGGCAGAGTTGCCTATTTGGCTGTGCATTCCTACACGATCAAACAGTGGAAACTTTCAAATGGGTATTCGAGACTTTCCTTGAAGCAATGGGTGGAAAGCATCCTAAAACAATCATCACAGACCAAGACATGGCAATGAGAGTAGCAATAAAGCAAGTTTTCAATAACACAGTGCACCGCAACTGCTTGTTCCACATAAAGACCAAATGCTACAACAAGAATGGCAAAGTATTTGCAAAAACAAAAGAACAACTGTGTAACAGTGCAGGAATTTGAAGAGCTATGACAGCAAATGATTGTTGGAAACAATTTACAACAGAACAAATACTTTGCAAAGATGTGGGAGACTAGAACAAGATTCATTCCTGTGTACTACAAGAATGATTTCTTTCCATTCATACAGAGCACATCGAGAAGTGAGGGAGCAAATTCAAGATTTAAAGATAATGTAGCCCCAACATATAGCATTATCAGCTTTTTGAAAGAGTACATTAGGATCATTGAGACCATCGATAGAGCAGAGAAGTTGGAAGACACATACAACAATCCAAAAAGAGCAAAGGAATTATTTTTTGGCCACAAGATAGAGGAGCAAGCAGAGCAACTATACAACAAAAACATATGGAAGAAGTTCTAGATTCAAGTAAAGGCAACATCAAGGCTGAACTACAAGGAAACAGAAGAAGGGAAAACATTTGAGGTGTGGTACAAAAGTAACCTAAATTCAGAAAGTACACAGGATAAGAAAGTATGTAGTTCACACAGATCTTACAGAAGGTCAGGAGGAATTCACATGCATATGTGCAAAATTCAGGAAAGATGGGATACTGTGCTCTCACATCCTGAAAATAATCATTGAAAAGGAAATCAGCAAAATTTCAGAGAAATACTTCATAGAAAGGTGGAGGAAAAAGAATATGAGGGCAAATATTGAAAGAAAAGATGGTGAAACTATTGCCACAAGCTTGTTGTTGAGATTCAACATACTGTCCATGAAGTCTACAATATTGAATTCAAAAGGAGCAGCTAATGAAGAAACAATGGAATACTTTCTAGCAGAATTCGAGAAGATGAAAATCAATCTAAACAAAATGATTTTGGCTCAACAAACATTTCAATCACAGAATGTTCAGCAAGGGAGCGAAGAGGGAGAGAATGAACCAAATACAGAAAAAGCCAATGAAGGAACACAAATTACAGCAACAGGGAATGCAAATATAGAGACTCAAATTAATGATCCAGTAGCACTACAGAGGCAAGGAAGGCCACCCAAGGCAAAGAGATTCAAGACATAGATAGAATAAATAAGGGAGAAGATGGATGCAGCAGAAAAGAAAAAGCAGCTAGCTGCACAGAAAAAGATGTTGGCTGCACAGAAGAAAAAGAAGAAACAAAATGACACAGACAATATAAGTAACTATGATCACATATAAAACAATCTAAACTACAGTAAACACAAAAGATAATGTCTTAATGTGAGCTAATAATGTTTTGTAGGCTCCCCGGTGAAACCTAAAAGGAAAAAGTGGAAAGAAACTTCACATGCTACCATTGATCCAAGCGCTACAACAATTTGAGGACTGCATCAGCACACAGCATGCACTGCAATGAATTTCAGTTTTCAATTAATTTATGCTTCAAATGTAATGAGGATGTAATAATCTTATTTTGAATTACTAAAACTGTTTACAAGCAGATGCAATGTGAACCAAGTGGATTGCCATTATATGACTGAATTTTACATAAAATTAGTTTCCAACATCTTATATCTTACTATTGTATCCAAATGAATATATGATTATGCATGCCTGATTGCTGTATCTCTCTATCACACTATCTCTCTATCTCTGTTTACTACTTAAAAAATAAAGAAATAATAGTTTAAATAAAAAAGAACTGGCCTCAGCTCAAGTATAGCAAAATTAACTCCACATCATAGGTGGCAAGAAACAAACCAGTGTATGTGGGACAATGTTAATAGAGAAACAAACCACATACACAATAGTGTACGTATGCGGGATTCACATCCAGCGCCAATAGGTGGACCCCACAATACACATATACAAAGAAAATAGATGGGGGGAGAGAGTTGTTTCCACAACATACGCTGCAACACGTGCCACATCGAGCAGCCACAAAATCACGCGCACGCGAAGCCAACAAAACAACCGAGAGTTGTTTAGCATTCTATGAATACAACAAGACAGCACTAGACAAAACCACCTTCAGATTACTATATGGTGCATCATTGGCCAAAGCTGAACTCAAATTAGAACAAGAGACAATTTTTAAATGTGAAAAGGCAATTCACAATACTTTTTAAATGCACAAACAATAAAATTTACTACAACAAAGGAAAAATAATAAGTTCAAGTACTTTATCTTTCCATGTCATGCAAGCCAAAATTACATGTTCGCTTACACCTAAAAAAACACAAATGTATGGCTTTGGTTTAGTAATTTGTTGCATATAATAAACAATACAATTATATATATATATATATATATATATATATATATGTATATGTATAATTTACATTAACAATGTTTGCAAAATTCTTCATATCACCTAAACTAGGCCTCAGCTCAATTTAAATCATAATTCACCTCATTACGAATCATCACAGGTGGCATGTAATAAACAAAAATATAGTAATCCAAGTTCATGGTTGCCATGAAACCATGAGAGGCGTCCATCCCAGCCATTAGGTAGATAGGTTGGGAATGGACGTCTCTCATGGTTCAATGACAAATATGAGAGAACAAAAAAAAAACCATCTCAAATTAATATACTACTTGCATCATAGGCCTTTGTTCACACTTCTTAGCGCAACCACCAGAGACAGGGTGTTAGGCTATCTCTGATAACGGCGCCAGAAATGCTTGTTGACACTTCTTAGTGCAACCACCAGAGACAGGGTGTTACGCTATCTCTGATAACGGCGCCAGAAGTGCCTGGGGGTATTTCTTATGTATATTGGATAATTTCGCAAGCGCACAGAATATACCGCTGTAGCACTTCACCCGGGAGTATTCCAAGGTATCGTTATTTATTTTTATCCCAAGGGAAAGCGGTTGCTAGGAATAATTAATAAAAAGAGAGAGATCCTTAAGTCTATAGCAACTTAGTATCAACTAGTGATAGGGGGGTAAATCGATATATAGAGGAAAGGGTAATGACACCAAGACACGACAAGGTTTTAGGATAACTAAAGATAACTAGTAGAGTATAGCTAGGTGGAAGGACAACGAGTGAGTATAAGACTCCTATGACACTTACTTTACTCTTGTGAACTATCTTATCAAATGGATGAATTATACTAAGACAGCTACCTTACTTCCAGTGTGTAGGGGGTAGTGCGAAACAATAGAGGATATAATCTCTACCCGAAGCGCCTACTCTCTTATGGGAGCCTACCTTTTAAGAACTTGCGTAAAACACGTGGAGGGATACTAAGACTAGACAGGGCTGTCACCACCTGCTAGCACCCACAAACAATCCGCGCGACAAGCGGCATTCAAAGGCAAGATCTAGTCTAAGCACCACGCTTACACTAAGCCTTACTACTCTAGTTGCATACCAACTACAGCACCCTATGAAAGGCGATGAACTACACATGTGAGCTGGTTACAAGATCACTATCTAATATAACTCAACTATAAGTTAAGACAAAACACAACAATACTATAAAGAATAGTAATGCACTAAGTAGAGACTTAGTAAAGTAAAGTAAAGATAATATATTGATAAAGGTAAAGTCTTACAGAAGGAAAGGTACAAGAGCTATACCAGACTCTCCAGCAGACGACTCCGAAGACTCCGTGCGTAGCTTGACTCGACTCTAACTCCCACACTAGACTAATACTACCACTACTACTAAAGAGTGGAGCTTCTCTTGTCTCTTGCGGCTCTTGTATATCTTGGGTGTGTTGAAGAGGGTGATGGCAGCCTCTATTTACAGGGGAGAGTTGAGGGGCTCCATGTCAGCGATCCGTGTGCTTCATGCCTCTCTACCCTTGGATAAACCGCCTTGGAACTGCCTTAACATGGACGGCCGTGAGCAAACCAGCACGTGGAATGCATGCAGGAGGTCATTGGAATATGGCGGTGGCCTGGGCCCACCATGGGTGGTTCGGCCGAACCACCTATGGCAAGGTGGGTGTTGGCATTTTTTAACGTCGTTACAAAAGATAGACTTAAAGTCCATCCCCAGCAACGGCGCCAGAAATGCTTGTTGGCATTCCCAACCACCATTACTTCAGAAAGGTAATCCTTGGCCCTTAGTGACACCGGCCTAGGTAATGTAGTCTAGTAATAGCAGTTAGAAGTGCCGGATTGGCTTCCTAACCGTCATTACTTACGATATGCAAAACTGTGGCACGGCGCCGTGGGGTGCACAAGAATTACAATCCTTAAGTAATGGTACTTAGGTACGCCAACCAATAGCTCAGTAAGGAATAAGATTACTCTGCAAGCGCATAGAACTATCATTGTAACATTTCAACCCGTGAGTATTCAAGGGTGTCGTATTTATAATTTCCCGTAGGAGGGCATGATGAATTCCATCTAGCTTTTGGTATAAATATGATCACTTATTGGATGCATAGGTAGGCATAGCATAGGCAGGGGTTAAATCATGTTTATAAGATAGTGGACACACACATCGGAGTAACCTCAAGGATAAAAGATAAAAGATAAAATAAAGAATAGAGAATAACTATGAGAGCAGGCATTGGTCATATACAGCTATGCAACGAATAGTAATTACATCAAATTAATAAGACTAGAATCAGGGCTAAGTCTGGGATGATAGGGAGATCCCCGCAGCTGGTCTGCCAGCCGATAGAGACTTTACGAACTCCTACTCAATACCCGAACGTGGGGGAATGCTAGGGATGGACAGGGCTGTCACCACCTGCCCACCTACCCCTCTGCCTGTGGGGTACTGACATATCCGCTGATTCCCGCATACCCGAGCACCACGCCCGTGTAATTGGAAACAACTCTTAGCCCCCCGGGACCCCAACCCTTCGGATTGACAGGCTCGGCTAGGAGCAACCATGACAGCACAACGAACTATTATCCCATCCTTAGTTCTTCCTCTATTCGTACTAATTTGATGAACGATGAAGAACTTTGATGAACATATCAAGAACACAACACATAGACTATGGACTAGTTTACATGTTATGATCATAATATGGACAAGACTATACTCTAATTCAGATGCATTGCTATATAAATAAGATAAGAGCTTGCTCATAGAGGAGAACCAATGTGTATTCATACCAAGATGTTCTTGATTCCTCCAAGGAGACAAGCTTTCCTTGATAGCTTTGCCTTGCTCTACTACTACTATTACTAAACTAGAGAACAAGTAAGAAATGTGAGGTGTAGTGCTCCAAATGTTGGTGTGTATTTTGGAGGGGGTGAAGCACATCTATTTATAGTTGATCAAGGGCGGTTTGGGCATTCTAAGTATGGTAGGAGGTGAAACCGCCTTCAGGGAACCGCCTTGAGCATGTGGCTAAAAACTGGGCCCGGGAAGTGCCATCTGGGGGGCGGGTCGGTCCCTGGGAGGTGGCAACTGGTCACCGCCTTCGGGTGGTCGGTTGCTTCCTGGGCCTGGGCCTCCCCATGGTTACGGATGGATCCCGTTTGATGCTTTGATGGGCTTTTCTCTTTTATTCTTGATTTGCGCCTTTTCTGAATGCGTTTCCTGGAAGTGCGCTTTCCTTGATATTTTGATGCATTTCCACGTGCTATCTCTGTAAGTTAGGTGCACAACAAAACTCGTGGAAAGGTTAGATAAAGCCCTATTCTCTATTTGTTTTAGTATTAAAATGATGTTATATTTATGTTGCTAAGGACCGCCAACAGTGGGCCACCACTGTGGTCCCCACCTGTCATAGACTGTGGTTGTGTACTTGTTTTGTCTTGATCTTGTCGTTTCACGCCTTGATCCATATGCTTTGCTTCTCCACCGTTGAATGGAAACACAAGCTGATCTGATGGATGAAGTGAGCTATGTGGAGTGTTACGAGGATCGTGCCATGTCATCAGAGCTAGGTGGGCCCCATCCATGGTTAGGCCGAACCATGCATGGCCCTACCTCAAGCTCCATTCTCTTCCATGTGGTCCCTTGTGTCATTTGTTGAAGTGTGGTGACTTGGTTCCCAAATATGTGGTTCGGCCGAACCATGATATTGGGCTCCAAGTGTTCATTTCTGCTCTGTTTTATTTTCCCTGCATTCACAAGTTTAAGAGTACAAGTGGAACTAGTTATTAATAAAATATGTTCATGATATGTTTATTTTTCCCTTGAATCCGAGGCCTGTTGACGGTGTTTGAATGTGGATTTTCATGGTATATCCACTGTCAACAAGATCCCCCAATCTTAACCTTTGCTCGTTCCGAGCAAATAATTAAACTTAGCCTCGGCGGATCAGAAGTTGCTACAATGTTCATATTTCCTTAGTACCAAATGCACAACAAAATACTTCTCTTTTGAATGGAAAAATTGGCTATAAAAAATTCACCCATTTTTTCTTAGTCCTTTATGGTGCTAATGACCTTTCCTTTGCCTTAGTTGGTTGAAAGACAGAACTGTTTAACTTGAGCACTAATTTTTTTCATTCTTTGCAAGTTTCATACTGGAGGTTTTAACAATGTTTTGCAAAAAAAAACTTAATGTTCCTCATATGGTTCTCTCATGTCGCTCAAATAGTGTATGATTCCATACCAAGGCACAAAGTAAATGTTGCCTTCTCTTTATCATCCTACTTCTAAAAATGGCTTATGTGGAGCTTAAGGTAGGAATGAAAGAGTATAGCATACTTACTTTGCATATGTTGTAGAGTCAAAGTTTGGATTCAAAGAGAGAAGTGTCATACCCTTAGATCAAGATGTGCAAGTGTGTGGATAATATAAACTATAATACTCCTCTATTTGAAATTGTATCTCTCTCTAAATTTTTCGAGACATGGCTATCATTTTTCCTTTCTTTATTCATAAGCCTAGACTTGCTCATCATATTTTTTTCTTTTCTTTCTACAGACTCTCTTGTGTCCATCTTTCTCTTTTTTCTTTTCATTTTGCATAGCCTTTTTGTCTCTTCTACCATAATAACTAAGAGAGATTTTCTATGACTTTAACACATGGAGCATTTATTTGTTGGAAATGAAAGGCATGTGATTGCGTACTTCCAGTGTACAAGCAGCATGTATATATGGTGTGTACGTGATGTTGATCTTGGGAGTATGATAAGTCCCTCAATAAGGGTCAACAAGACTTGACAACACTCAATACAAAGCAAATAGCCTATGTGGAAGGTTTTAGACATGTATAACATATATAGCTGTGGTAGGAATTTATCACCATTGAGGAACAATAAGGTTTTGGTTGATTAAGAAATAAATCTCCAGTAATCATGCATGCTTAGAACAATATTATAGCAGCTCTTGTTTCACTATATCATATCTTACAACAACTTAGACTTAGTTCTACCACTTAGCATCCATAAAGTTTTCAGGTTCATGATGATTTTAAATGAGTCAAGTGATCCATACTTAAAGAAATACTAAGTTGTAGACTAGGCATTAAAGAAACATTAATGGAGCAACTATTCATCATTTCCATGAGGAAGATAAACATTCATGAGACATATGGGAATAAGAGAAATATTTTTGGTATTTTTATCTTATGCATTTTTTTAAATGCAATAGATTAAAATAATGTAAATAGTTAGGATAGAATACTTACCTTGGTGAGGGAGACGATCTCCCCAAGCTTGTCCTTTTGCTCATTGTGGTGGCGGATAGTATTGGAACCATCCCGCCCAGCATTGTGCTTCTTCGTCTTGGATAGCTTGCAATAGTTGGGCATTTTGTTGTGCCATACTCAGAGTTGCTTCTTGCTCAACTTGCATTGCGCCCATGTCGTTGATGAGTTGGTCCATTTCTGATCCTTGGCTTCGACGACCCCTCGCCTGTGCGGACGGACGGGGAGTGCGCACTCTTGGAGTGTGCTGTTGAGGCCGTTCCGTGGACCCTGAAATGTCCATGGAACTTGCCTCATCGCCTTCTTCTTCGTATCTTCCTGCAGCTCGTGATGTGCCTGTTGACACTTCTTAGCGCAACCACCAGAGACAGGGTGTTAGGCTATCTCTGATAACGGCGTCAGAAGTGCCTGAGGGGTATTTCTTATGTCTATTGGATAATTCCGCAAGCGCACAGAATATACCGCTGTAGCACTTCACCCGAGAGTATTTCAAGGTATCGTTATTTATTTTTATCCCAAGGGAAAGCGGCTGCTAGGAATAATTAATAAAAAGAAAGAGAGATACTTAAGTCTTTACCAACTTAGTACCAGCTAGTGGTAAGGGGGGTAAATCGATAGGTAGAGGAAAAGGTAATGACACCAACACACAACAAGTATTAAGATAACTAAAAGATAACTAGTAGAGTATAGCTAGGTGGGAGGACAACGAGTGAGTATAAGACTCCTATGACACTTACTTTACTCTTGTGACTTACCCTATCAAATAGATGACTTATACTAAGATAGTACCTTACACCGGTGTGCAGGGGGTAGTGCGAGACAATAGAGGACAAAACCTCTACCCGAAGCGCCTACACTCTTATGGGAGCCTACCTTTTAAGAACTTGCCTAAAACACGTGGAGGGATACTAAGACTAGACAGGGCTGTCACCACCTGCTAGCACCCACAAACAATCCATGCGACAAGCGGTAATCAAAAGCAAGATCTAGTCTAAGCACTACGTTTACACTAAGTCTCACTATTCTAGCTGCGTACCAACAACTAGAACACCCTATGACAGGCGATGAACTAACACATGTTGAGTTGGAAAAAGATCTATAAAACAACTATAGAAGAAGACAAGACACAACAATACTATAAAGAATAGTAAAGACTAAGTAAGAACTTAGTGAAGTAAAGTAAGGATAATGTATATTGATAAGAATAAAGTCTTACAGAAGGAAAGGTATAAGAGCTATACCAGACTCTCCAGCAGACGATTCCGGAGACTCCGAGCGTAGCTCGACTCGACTCTAACCCCCACACTAGACTAATACTACTACTAAAGAGTAGAACTTCACTCTAACTTGCTTCTTGTGTTGTATGGTGTGTCTTGAAGAGGAGTGGGCAGCCTCTATTTACAGGGGAGAGCAAGGGGGTGCCACGTCAGCGATCCGCGTGCTCCTTGCCTCTCCACCCTTGGATGAACCGACCTCATTACCGCCATAAGATGGACGGTTCTGGTTAAATTATACTCTTGGTTGAACATGCAAAAGTAGATATTATTATCAGTGGCTTTTAAAGAGCATAGAAATTCAATGGTGAGTTTTTCGATTCCAAGTTCTTGCACTTCCCAAAAGCTTCCCCACCCAATTGTATTGAAAACAGTGTTAAATTCTGCGGTCATACCTGTGTTGTCCAAAAGGACGGAGTCGATGATGCCGGTATGTTCATAACCGCAGTGTTGGATAGAGAGGTACCTTTGGTACTCTTCTTGGTTTAACATGAGGCCGCTCTCCGGGTCGAACGTCCTCTCGGAAGGCACTCCAAAGCTTCGTCTTGGTGGAGCTTCTCTTCCTTCATCTTCATCATGGCGGGGTCGTCGGGAGGAACTCCCTACGGCACTCTTGGCCTTCTTGAGTGCGGAGGAGAACTTCTTCATCCTGCAGCAATGAGATCACACAAGAACACACTACAACAACAGGGATTAGCGTTAGCTATCCCACTGTTAGTAGTCCTTGCGGGGTATGGTTGCCTCCACAAACAAGATATTGAGAGCAAGGATGAGAGTAAGACAAGCTTATACTATTACAATATTTTTGTGTTTTTGGTTTGAGTGGCTAAACTTCAACTAAACTTGAGAAAGAACTTGCTCAAATGGAGAGAAGAAGGGAGATTGTGTGCTCGAAAGAATTCAGCTGGTTTGGGTGTGGAGATGAGCACACAATGCAGAGGTATTTATAGGGGGAGAAGGGCTGGTGGCCAGGCCACTAGGCCTAGTTCGGCCGACCCCCTGGCCTTCTCAGCTCTGTTTTCACCTTTGGACAAGAAATCTATTTGAATTTAAATTCAACCGTGCTGTCAGCTCCTTATTTATGGGTCGACCGAACCCCTTATGACAGGTTCGGAGTTGCTTTTACCTTTGGACAGAAAATCTATTTGAATTCAAACACAACTCTGCAGACAAGACTTTAATCATGGGTCGGCCGAACCCCCTATGACAGGTTCAGAGTTGCTTTTACCTTTGGACATGGAATCTATTTGAATTCAAACACCACTTTCTTGAGGGGCGCCAAAGCATGGTTCGGCCGAACCAGGCCTTGTCCCCTTTTCAGCTTTAAACAGTGTTTTTCACATTATACAGCAAAGCAGAGACTAGTGGTGGACCAAAAGTTTTGAAATTTTCAGAGATTCCCTTGCCTAGTGTTTTGTAAAAGTAAAAGGTGTATGACAAAAGTGGGGACATGTTTAAAGTGATTCCCATGGACCATGGGAACACTAATGCATGCCAAAGTGTCCACTTTTCGGAATTGGATGGTAGTGGATGTTAGATTCTCCTTGGAGCAAGTGAAAGTGGTCATGACCAAAGGTGGTCGGCTAAATTCAAAAGGAGATGGTGTTCCAAATTCGAGGTGAATCACTACACCAAGCCACCACCACCAGAGGTGGGTGGGTGCCATGGTGGGGTCGGCCGACCCCACCTAGGTGGTCCCACCACCTCAGCTGTCAACACTACTGTTCATTCTCAAGTTTTATTAATTTAAGTATTTTATTTTGTCGAAATGCAATGAAGAAAATGGAAAAATTGAAATGCAGGAATTAAATATGAGATAAATACTGATTTACCTTACCAGCAAGGGCTCCATGTTTTAGGTCCGTAGAGCAGGACCTCTCCATTTCGGGTTCATTCTTCGGGTGGTTCGGTTGGTCCCGGAGATGGGGACCGTGATGATTGCACCTCTTTCTTTCGCCATTCTTTCTTGGTTGATGCTTGTAGTTCAGTGGAGTCAGCCTTATTTACTATCTCAGCCTTACTTACTAGTTCGGCCTTTTTAGCCTTTGGCGGTTGATTCTTTTGGGGGGTGCATATTGTGGCCATTTTCTCCACAGGTTCTTCTTTGCCTGTTGCATCGATTTATAACCATTGAAAGGATATTTAATTCTCTTACCTGGGAGTTAAAAGTGGATTTGGCTGGATCCCACGTAGATGATGCCATTCATAGTGTTGAGGAACGGCCTTCCCAGGATGACGGAGACTTTGTCATCGGCCCCCATCACAAAAATGATGAAGTCGGCAGGGATGTATTCATCTTGAACTTTGACAAGGATGTCCCTTACCAATCCCTTGGGGAACCGGATGGATTGATCGGCCATCTGCAATTTGCCAAAAGTGGGGTACAAAGGCCCCTCTAGCATATTCTCATACATTACCTTGGACATAATGTTCACTCCAGATCTAAGGTCGCAGAAGGCGTTGTTGAAGGTGTGCGGCACGATCTCGCAGGTGATGGTAGGATGACCAGGGTCACTCTTCTTGGCCATGAATGGCGGGTCAAGAAGACAACCCGGGTTTTGCCTAATAACCGGAGGCTTACCAAACCTCATGGAAATTAACTTAACACCCTCAATTGGTTCCTCAGGTTTCCTGGGATCTTACCTTGTTCGAATGATGGGACAGCTGCTGCTATTTGAGCTAATTGGGTTTGTAGCATTTTATTAAAGCTCAACTGATTTTTCATAGCAGTTTTAAAGCTATCCATTTTCTCACTAAAATTTTCAAGAATCTTATCATTAGCCATTATTTTCTTGTTTATACTATCATTGATTTTAGATTGGGCTAAGGCAAGATCTTTAAGAGAAGGTTGGTTACCATAAGAATTATTATTAAAATTATTGCTGTAACCATTAGCTTGATTTCCTTAGTAGAAGGGGCGCGAGTTCCATCCTCCTTTTTGCTGGGGTCGATACCCATTGTTGTTGTTGTTGATGATGAAGCTCACTTCCTCCTTCGTCTCAGGACAGTTGTTGCCCGAGTGATCTTCTCCACCACATACCTCGCACCATGAATCAGTTTCGATTGCTCGTGCGGTGGCAGTGGTTCGAATGGCCTCTTGTCCCTTTTTGGAACCTTCCTCAATCTTTTTCATCAAGAGGTCCATTTTGCTGAGAGCATGTCCACCTCATGAACGGTGTGTATACCACTTTTCTTGGGCTGCAGACGCTCCTCATTCCATTCTTGGTTGATAACCATCTTTTCAACGAGGTATTTGGCATCCTTGACATTGTGTTGTAGGAATGCTCCTCCAGCGGCAGCATCAAGGTGACTACGGGCTAATCCAGTCAGTCCATGGTAGAAACCTTGGATTAGCAGCCATTCTTCGATTCCATGATGAGGACAAGCACGAATGTACTCCTGAAGACGTTCCCATGCTTAGGGAATCGTCTCGTCAGCTTACTGTTGGAAGCTTGAGATCTTTCCACGAAGAGCGCTGGTTTTGCCTATTGGGAAGAATTTCTTGAGAAATGCATTGGCACACTTCTCCCAGGTGGTAGCTTCATTCTTGTTGGCATAAAACCATTGCTTTGCCTTCCCAAGCAGTGAGAATGGGAACAGGCAAAGACGGATGGCGTCAGCCGAGACATTCTTGATAGTGAAGGTACCACACACCTCTAGGAAGTGCTGGAGATGGGCATTGGTGTCTTCATGCGGCTTCCCACATAATAGATTGGCTTGCACCATGTTGATCAGAACTGGCTTAAGCTCAAAGGTAGCATCCCCCAAGTTAAGCTGCGGACCGGTGGCAATGTTATCAGCCGACGGTGCAGAGAACTCAGAAATGGTCTTTTGGGCCATAGCTTCCTCGGTTGATAGTGCGGAGCCTCTTTCCTCGAACGGATTCAGGTTTGAGATGAACCTTTGAGGTGGAACTTGACAGCGTCTAGTTCTCCTCAATAATTGTTCAGGGTCTTCAATAAAATTTGACGGCAATTGGAAACCGTTCATGCATTGTCTAGCTTCACGATAACGAGAAACATAGACAGAGGTAAGCCCCTAACACTAATCGATAACTAAATTGATAGTAGACTCCGAATTCAATTTTTATTAATATTCCTAGACTGATGCTTTTCCCGGCAACGGCGCCAGAAATGCTTGTTGACACTTCTTAGCGCAACCACCAGAGACAGGGTGTTAGGCTATCTCTGATAACGGCGCCAGAAATGCTTGTTGATAACCACCAGAGATCATTTGTATATCAAAACACAATAACAGTAACTTCACTAAAAAAACTGTAATAAAATAATACTTAAGTACTTATCTTTGCTTATTATAGGAAGCCCAAAAACTTCAATCTCGAAGACATTATCCCATCATAGCAATTTGAGCCAAATCACAACTGCAATGATATAAAACATTACAAACAGATAAGTCAATTAATCTGTCATCAAACAAAATACATGAAGCATGGCAAAAGCAAAATAATTTACTTATCTTTTTACACAATGAAGCATGGCCAATGTACCATTTAATCTCCATGCAAATGCTACTAGAAAAAAAACAAGAAAAAAGTTTCAACCCTCCTCCTTTACCAGGGCTTGGGACTTGCTATGATCGGACACCCTGTGCGTGCTCAACATAGGCGGAGTTAAAAACTTTTGACATAACAAATAATATTACAATAACTTAATTTAGTTCACACATAATATTACAATAAGTAGACTTAGTTCAAACAACAAACACAGCACAGATAGCATGAAGTATTCAGAAAACACAGAAAAAATTACAATAACCTTAGGCATAACAAAGTTCTAGCAAACCAAACCACTACAATCCAGCAAACCAAACGACCTTCAATATTCTGGCAGACATCTTCTTCACCGAGCGGGATAAACCAAACGAGCCTGAATGCTCTGGTACAGATCTTCTTCCTTAGGGTAAATAGCAATATTAAGAACACGGTACAACGATATTACCTCATCAGCAACCTTGAATGAACGGCCAGTCATCAATTTAGCATTATCTTCATCTACAGCCAAAATGTAGATAGTCCCATTCATTGAATCCATAGCAAATTAATAGATAGACAGAAATTCATAGCCACGATTCTGCCTTATAGCCCGGGCCGCATGATTAACCTTATTGACATCAGTCAACCCTTTAACAGCAAGATGGCGGCTCTGCTCACCAACAGCAAGCCCCAAAATGCTCGACAACAAACAAAGAAACAACATCTTGTTCCAGGGTAAATGGAACAGCAGCATCAGGAGCAATCGAATTCTTTGAAGCAACAACCTTGAAAATAACAGAAACAAAGCATCATAAAAAAAATGAGTAACACAAACAAAATAGAAAGTCTAATGTATACCTTGATCCTGATAGGGATATCATAGAATAGATTAAAAGAGCCACTCCTTACAACAATGCTTTTCACTTCAGAAAGTTGAAACGGGTATTGACCAACTTCAAGTATATATGAACGATAAAGCCTAGCAATACCATCTTGATCAACTAAAATGTAAACACTTTTATCAGCAGTATCATAAAACGTCTTGAACTTGCTCTCAAATGCAGGTGCCAGTTGCTTCAAAGCACAAGCCATGAGCATGACTTGGTCATCAGGATTGAATCTACTTTTTGCATGGATCAAACGTTTCTGATCACCAACAGTCAGACCAAGAACCTCAACTACATAGTGCGAAAACTTTAATAGCTGATTTTGTAGTTTTAGCAGCCAACTCTTCAAACTGAAACAACAGAAACTTGACATCAAGCCCTATTTACTATCGAAGTAAAATTACAAATTGCATAGACATATATTGAACATTACAGATACTGCAACTAGTATATCGTAATAATGCAATTTAGATTGATTCCCTTTAGAATACAAACCTTATTATTTGGAACCCACAGCCAAACCATCAGTTTACATGCAAAGGGGATATCAAACAGAAGCACAAAAAGCAGATCACTTACACTGATAGGTTCCTTAGATGAAGCCATTCAGTCCTCTTCACAAATGAATACATGGATCTTCTGAAACTTCTCCTGCAAGTAGTAAAAATCACAGAATGATTAACACTATACTTCAAACAAAAAAAAATGAATATGACTATACTTCAAACCCTAAAAACAGAGTAAATATATGATGAACCCTACAGACAGAAACAGGCAGAGTGATATTAAATGAGAAATGAATAAATAAACAACACTGAATATAATATAATCAAGACAGAAACAAGACTTTAGGTTCAAAGTGATTCTTTGATAACAAACACAGAATATTAAATAAGAAATGAATAGATCAAGGTTACAGGGAACTTCCATTATATGTACGGATATAGATCATGAAGAAATCACAATAAAACAAAAGAAAAACAACACGAACTATGCATACAGATTAGAGAAGTGCTCAGCGTAGAGACACTGAAAAGATCAAACAATAAGACAGAGAGAGAGAGGGAAAAAGAAACAGAGGGAGAGAGAGAGAGACAGAGAGACACGAACAGTTGCAAACTCACCGTAAAGATCCAAGAATGAGAATAGTGGGAGAGAACGCAGGAGGAGACGCAAAAGAAGGCACTGATATAAATAGAGAGAAACAAGAAGACCAACAGTTGCAAAATACAATCGTGCAACAATTGCCCGTACAGTCGCAGTAAAGGTGGAGGAACCAGCGGTTCCAATTAATGACATAAAGACAAACCGCGAACAAGAGCCCCTAAAATTTCAAATATGCAGCGGCGATTCCAATAAACAGAGATAGTAGTTCTACAAACTTAACAAGACAAGGCCCACATATCAAATAAAAAATGCCCATATAATAACTAAGCTCAAACAACTGATTTCATGAGCTGTTACATCTTTCATGCGCATCCTAGTTGGGCCTTACCACACAAAGCAGAAGAAAAAAATGGCAAAACACAGATAAAAGGAGACAGAATACTGCACATGTCAAGATAGACATTACTTGTTATTGAATGTGTCAGATTCTATATATGCAAAATAAAATGCCACAAAAACTGAAAAAACATTATATCTAAGGTATGCACAAACACAAATTAAAAGATTACTAACTATATATGCACAATCATAGAGCACAAATGACAACTTTTTTCTATCAAAGGAAAATAGATATTTATCTAACTATATATACACAATCGCAGAGAACAAATAACAACTTTATCCTATCAAATGAAAATAGATAGATTTCTAACTATATATGCACAAACACAAATTAAAAGATTACAAACTATATATGCACAATCACAGAGCACAAATGACAACTTTTTTCTATCAAAGGAAAATAAATATTTATCTAACTATATATACACACAATCACAGAGAACAAATGACAACTTTATCCTATCAAATGAAAATAGATAGATTTCTAACTATCTATGCACAATCACAGAGAACAACAGACAAATTTTTAGTATGGGAGGACAATAACTAGATTTCTAACTATATATGCACAAGCACAATACACAAACCCTCCTTTACCAGGGCTTGGGACCTGCTACGATGGGAAACCATAGGCAACCCAACGTAGGCGGAATTAAAAACTTTTAACAGCAAATATACAATAAATAATCATAATAAGAACAGATAATTAACTACTGACAAGGAGTTATAGTTTCATAAAAAAATAGCATTGCAATTGTAATATATTTGCACATTTAAAACACTGCAATATCTACACAAGTCTTCCCTTACACAGATATTGTAGTCTGAACCACATTATATCCAAATATTCACGTCAACATAAATGATTTGTTACAATTCACAATGAAATAATACCAAGAAGGTAGACACTATATGACTAAGAATATTATAGTTTATGCTTTCTGTTGATACTGCTCATAGACCTGGAAAAAATATCAAGTAAATCCACTATGAAACAACACAAAATTTAATACAAAGTTTGCAAACTACCATTACCTCCCTCACTGTAGACTGACCAACATTTTAAGAATTATATTCATTGAAAACCATATCATTCACAACCTTCATACGAAGGCTTGCAATATCAGCTTAGCAAATTGAGATTTACTTCAAAAAGCTCCAGATTCTTCATAGCAAATACGCCACTATCATAGATTTTGCTGAAAATAACATGAAAAAAATACACAATAGTAGCACCAACACAAATTGTCATAGAGATAAACAACAGACATATGAATGCACACTACTTACTTGTCAAATTACTGAGAAACATCAGCAAAGAAAAGATAATAATCATGCAACCTAAAGTCACTATTAACTACTTCTTTCAATAGCACCGTCAAGTTTGGTATCTAAAAATCATAATTAAAAAAATAATTTAAGTACACAACAAATGTTATATAATTTGGAAACTAAATAATTTAAACTTTTGATGCTACTTACAAACTCATCTCTAACACCTTTATGGAAAGGTGAATCTACACCAAAACTCAGTGTACAGGAATCCAAGATCACAACCCATCTATTAGGAATGTAGACAACAACTACATACCAACGCTCATCGAAGAGAATTGAAAAAAAAAGCTGCCAAAAATATTAACACATATTAAAAGTGGATGCTATGAAAGTGAATAAAATACACAGGGACCTCAATCAGTTCACACACTAAATATAACTGCATATTTATATAAAACAAAACAATGTTCCAGATTACAGAACTTAAACATGTACTTACATATTGGCTATGTGCTAAAGACCTTGCACGATCAGCACCTTTCAAGCACTTCAAAGCATTCTCATATAGCTCCGTCTCCATGTTATCATCACGGCCAAGATTCCCAATAAGATAATCCTATGAAAAAAATTATGAGTAAATATTGTGTACCACACACATACTACTTCAAACATAGAAAGCAAAATAAAAAAAAACTTACACCAACTTTAGAGAAGAAATAATTGCTTGTAAGAATTCCTGGGGTGCCTCCTCTGGAACAACAATCGACAGAAAGCATTCACAACAAAATAGTGCACCATTCCATCAGGCTTCAGAAAAGATACGAGTGCTTTGAACCTCACAACAACATTACCATAATTAATTACTAGAAGCCTGAAATAAAAATGTAAACAAATCAAATCACATAGTATTCATGAAAAGGAAGGTCAAAAACATCACTGACTTCATGCCTCCATAAGTTCACCACTATATAGGACAATCTTATGGTACACACTAATATAGGTTCCAGTGATAATATAGGGATGATTCTTTTACTAAAACAAAAACTAGACCAACAAATTAGTACAAAACTTACTCCATGTATTCATTCATTTTTGCAATCCTTAGAACAGCATCATACACATCAACTTGTATCTGCTAGGAATTGCAAGCCGTCGAGCACGATGAACAGCAAGCTTTGCACCAGAAGACTACCAGCCAGAAATACTAGATGAGGACTACGAATGATTTGAGGAAGAATTGCTCACAATATTCTTTACAAATATCGAACTTCCACCAACAATGGCTGCAACATTTCCTTTGTGTCTAACAGGTGTTTCAAATCTGCCCTAGAAAAAAATAAATAACAACAATTCTTACATTTTCTAAAAACAACTAGAACAAAAACAAGAAATATACAGGAGCTTACAGTTTCTAAAGTCTCATTTCTTTGAATCCCAACAGTGTCCTCATTCAAAATAGTGCCAGAAACAAAAAACAGATTCAGAACCCATCTTATCAATAAAAGTCCAATCCTGTGATCCATATCTGAAGTTAAAGTAGAACTTGCACTCCGATTGAACCTATCACAAAAATGTACACTAAAATCAGGAGCAACAACAACAATCTACTACCAAAAATGAACACAAAAGGTCAAAAAACCATGTACCTCAACACGAGTAGGACAACCTGATACACAAATTCTGCCAATAGGAAGCCTAAGAGTAGCATCTTCAATATAATCTCCTAAATCATCCTCAGTCATCAAATATTCTAAAAAGGAGGAACACTAGGACTGTTAAAGAAGGGAACCGTCTTAACACCAGCTTTGTCCCTTCCCTGGTTTATTTTATAAAAAAAATCAATAACTACAAATGAAAATATCAATTAGTTACAACTTCAACATAAAAAGCACAATAAATAACTGATTCACTTGTATCAACCTTTGTTCCTGCCTGCGAAATAAATTAAAAAAAACACATATGATAGAAAAAAAAGAAAAAAATCAACTATACAAATACATATAATACACCTACACTACAATATATTACACAAATAGATTTGTTGCCCCAAAATTATAAGAGCAACAAAATAGTATCTAAATTATATAAGTTACCAAAACAACCACAAATCAAATAGCAGTTTTGAGGTCTCAATAATACAACACACATAATATCATTAGATTAAGAAAGCCAAGATTGGATATCATGACATATACCAGAGAGGTCAACAGCTGCAATTGGAATTGCTAGAAGAATCACCAACACGTCCTTCAGATTGAACAACCACCTCGAGCATTGGATTCACCATCAGCAAAGGAATCAGCGAATGGCAAAAAAACCATATGGAGACAGTCCTAGCAAAAAATAATAATTAGAATTATGAAGGCCAACATGCTTGACCAAATAGAACACTTCAGACACTGTAATATGCTTCAAAAAGATGCTTACAGTTTCATGATTCTCATCCCTAACTCCATTTCCACTATCTCCAGTTTCATGATCTGCATTAGAACACTCCAGACAGAATGATGAACGACGAATTAGGTCCAAAAAATCCATCCATTTGGTCCACGCAAATATTCATAGTGAAAGTGGATATCACATTGAAACTAGTACAAATTTAAACAATAATGAGGTTACACTATACAAATCAAAATATTTAATATGAACTAATGTAATAAGTATAAAAGACAGTGTAGAGAAAAACTTACACTGACAGGAACAACTGCAAGGCAACTCATATAACAGAAGACTTATCTGAAAAAACACATATAACACATGTCACAAATATAAATTACACTATGATAATTCTGAAAAAAAAGGAGAGAGATCATCAATACTAACCAATGGTTTCCAAGTTACGATTTGCATTTCAGGCAAATCATTAGGAACAGGAACTTCCAACTACATTTCCATCTTCTAGTCATGACTTCAATTCTCATCACCTTCTTCAGGACACATTGTCTTTCTCAACAGCATCAGTTGGACTAACTATTTGTCCTTGTCAAATTCTCTTGATGCACCAAAGCACGGACCCCCGCTTGCAGAACTTCTAGCTTCAACCTAATCTAATAATACATATCAAAACAGAAATGCTAAATTAATAAAGATCAAAATAAATAAACCACAATTACAGCAACATTAACTGCAGTAACAACCTTGCACCGTTTTCGACCACGACTACGAGAAATACTGACACGACCTGAAGAAACAAGTTCTACTTCTTCAACAACAACAGGATTGTCCTTTGTACAGCCAACATCCTAAAACACATAATAATAGAATTACAATTCACAATATTTTTTCCCTAAATCAAGACAAATTCACAACATAAGACGTAATTTCTTGTATGAAAGGACATTATACAATTTCTTCCTTAGACTAACACAATAACAGAGAGAGGAGGGACAACCAACACAATCAAAGACAGAGGAGGCACAACCAACACACATTCACCTGAGCACTTAGAGGGGACTTGCCAATATTTCTAGATAGTTTTCAACGCCGAACCCTAGATCCTACACTCCTAGAAATTCAGGACTCAAAGATTCCTACACCACTGTCTTTCTTCTTCCTTTTCCTACTATCAGAATCTGCACCTGAAAAAATGTGAATTTTACAACAGATATCAACTTCGAAAATAAATAAATTTTAAAAACAAGTTAAAGAACCAAGACCTGAGGACTCATTCGATGGCAGAATTTCAGTCGCTTGAGAAATAACATCTATATCAGTTGCAGAGCCACCATCACCAGCATCTAAAGTAATCTTCTTAGTAACTGAAACATCTAAACCATCTGCACCTTCTACACCATCGCCGATTGGCAAAATATCATCACGCACTAGGCCATCATGACGCTCATAATCACCATCCATTGAATCACCAGCATTCTCAGTGCCATTAGAAGCAGCAGGCACTGCACTCTGAGAATTACGAGCCGATGGTTCAGCACTATCTGTTGCATAAATTGCATGCATCCGTTTGAAAATTATGCTGACTAGTTTGTCTGGCTTATTTAAACCATATATTCCGTGATGATCTTGGAAAATCCCACACATTTCTTTCCTAAACTGTAAAAGTAACATTATAATATGAACAAGCAATATCAAAAAGTGACAGTTAATAAAACACAAATCACAAGATTTATATCTCTTCATTGAACATATGACACTCAGAACTCAAACAATCCCTGAATGGATCAACTAAACCAACCAAGCAAGATGGGTCAACTGTATATGTAGAACGACCACGCTCATGCATGTACTTGAACATGCGGACAACAAGTCTGTCAGGTCTCCTAAAATTATATTTTGTGTGATAGTGTTGGAAAATGTTACACATTTCATCTTTATCCTGATAGGTCACATGTAGACTACCATATTAATCAACTATAATTACAAGCAAAGAATAAATAAGATAATCAACAAGCAACATACATCACCATGTAGAAAAGTACAATGAGCTTCAAGATAATTACTAAAAGATGCACAGGAATCAATCGGTAACAAAGCCTCAGCATAGCATGTCTCCTCAACAGATTTCACCTATACAAAACAAAAGACAGGCAACATGTAATCTCATATCTACAAGGAAAAATAAACAGCATAGCAATAAAAACAAACAAATAAACACTAACCGGATGCTTCCCATATATATTGCCACAAACACGATCATACGAAGCATATTGACAAATCATAACACCTTTCCAACATAAAATCCTTGGCAAATATGGCGGCAGATGGTGAGACGATCCAAAGTTGACATAATCGAGATAGTAAGCCTTCAATTCAAACACAAAATTAACAGTTTCAACAGTAAATACACAAGACAAGATAAAGAATTCAGAAATAGAACAAAACAAAAAAAACACTTACTGCAAGAAAATTAATAAATCCACCAATAGTATTTCTATGCTTCCTTCGGTACTTCAAAATCGAAGAGAACAACCAATCATAAACATACTTTGACCAGTCGCAGCTATTTACAGTATGAACATCAACAAGAGCACCAAGATACCTCGGGCTCGGAAGAGTACTAGAGTTAGCACAAAGAAAAGTAGACAATGCAACAACCATGAAATATCGAAACATATTATCATCACTCAAACTAGTGCCATCCAATTTGTCTCCAAATGTTCTGATGAGAGGTAAAGAAGTCTCTTCAATCTTCTTAAGAAATTCACTCTTTGCAGAATCAGTATAATGTTCACGGATATCTTCACCTCCAATTGGAATTCCCAAGAAAATATGAACAGATTCTGCAGAGAAAGGGATAATTTTGCCTGCAACAACTATGTCACCACAATTCAAATCAACTTGATCTGCTAATCATTGCACAAACCTTCAAGGTGCAGAGCATCCATCATAATTAAGCAAGCTACCAAAATCATGATCCCGAATAATTTCCTTCTTATGATCATTTAATTTTGCAATCCCCTTTGTAAAATACTTTCTATTGAACCTATTACCAACTCTATCTGGTGCACTTGAACTAGCATTGCATTTCGCTTTGTCAGTGCCTCTCACATTTCTGCTATTCTGAAAACAAATACAAAACAAGAAAAAGGAACAGGGACATAAGTTACGAAGACTGTGGAAACTGTTCAAAAGGAACAGGAACATAAGTTACCTGTCCAGAACGCTTCTCAACAACAGAACTTCTCGATTTCCCTCTCGTATAAAAAGACTTTGTAAACTGAAGCAAAAATATGAAGTAAACTAACTGATACACATAACAGGAAATGATTAAAAGGTTCAAATACACACAAAAAACAGTGAACCAACTCATGTTATGTGCCACTGTTTTGGTAGGCATTGTTGTGTTAACTGATACACATAACATGAAATGATTAAAAGGTTCAAATACACACAAATAACAGTGAAAAAGATTTCAGGACAAACTCCATGAAAGGCCCCTCGAAGATGCTTGAAAGCCTCAACAGCAATTGCAGGATCAATATCGTCATCTCGGGGATTTGGATCCTAAAATGGCAACAACATATATCTGAATACAGTTTCACATATGTATAAAAAAACAAAAATTTTAAAGCAAAGTACCTCAACATCATTCAATGAATCATACTGGTTTCCATCCTCACAATCCATATCATCACTGTCACCATTGTCAGATTCACCATCAGAAGGAGATACATCATCATCAAGTCTACATGAATAAAATTTAAGTGCTTCAAAATACAAGTCTAACTAAATTACACAAATAAGATTCAGCAAAAATGCAACCAAACAGGTGCAATATTATTAAAACAGTGGTGAAATATACTGGAACCATTAGAATCAGACCAATCATGAACTTTTGGTCCTGAAATATTGTTGACATCTACTAACGTCGCCAAATATAACTATATAATTTTTAATGTGAGGGGCGAGATTAGAAGATGAATGGTAATTAATTAACTTGCCATTAGCAACTAGCCACTTTTCTATTACCAACATTTTTATACAAGAACTAGCTTGTCATCCCTAATTAATAATGCTAAGAATAAATAAAGGTTTCATATATTAATCTATGTGACTAGGCAGAAATAAATATAAATAATATAAACTAAGATCAATTCTGCAAGCGGACAGATAATTATACCATTGTAGCATTTTACCTAGCGAGTTCTACCGGGTTGTCGGTTTATATTTATACCACTGGGAAGGATTAGGATAAACTACAATCTAATATATTGATAGTGATGGTATACAATAGATAAGTGACATTACCGATGTCATTTACTCTACTCATAACAGGCAGAGGTCACAAGGTAAATAAAGATAAAGGTAATAAGTATGATCAAGCATCATAAATAAAAGATAACCATCAGAGCACTTCTCTAGTCATAATAATAGCTAGCCAATGAATAAACTAAGGAATTAATATTAAAGGTAATTCTATAACTACATCAATGAATAACTCTAATTAGTGCAATTACATCTAGCAATCATTATTAGACTAATCCTATATCATGATCAAATGCAAAGGGCATCATCTAGGAAAGGTGTGAAACAGAGTCATCACCCAACTTCGCGACCATGCCTGATGGCCTACATATGGGGGTGGACTACAGAGGACTCAACGCAGTTGTCACCTACGTGATCTACCACACGACCCGGCACATCAGGGTGCACTCGCAGATAAACAAAATACCTAGACACCACGTCTACATATCGTTCATCATCTATCCATCATATGCATGAATAAACGCTATACGAGCAATTACATGAATTCAATAAGATCAAACCAACTATACTAGACATATAATCAAAATAGACAAAGACTATTATAATCAAGAACATATGAACTATTAAGAACAATATTTCCCAAATCATAGTGAAGAATACAATAATAGAGAAAGAACTAGAATTATACCGAACTCCGTGCTCCAGACAGACGCCGGGGCTCTAGATCCGCCGAAGAACTAGAACTCCTCTACTCTCTAATCTAATTAGGCTAGAACTATGAACTAGGAGGCTCTTGATGGGTTGAGGACTTGATGCCTTGAATGAATGATGGGTTGATGCCTCCAAGGGGGTCTGCCCCTTTATTTATAGCCCAGTGGGATGCACGTGCGCCGTAGGATCAAACCGACTTGAAACAAGTGCTGAGATTACTCCACAAAGGCGGCGGAAGAAGACTCCAGAAGGTGGGCCGAAGCCCTAGCAGGGGGGCGCCGGCCCTACCCGGGCGCCGACCGGCCCCACCCTGGGGGGTCTCGGGTCCTGGTGCCTCGGGTGTGTTCCAGATGCTTCTAGTGTTCTCGTGATGATGTTTCCTTAGCGGTTAAGTTACGTGGTAATCATGCTCTTTAACCCTTCTTTTATGTTTTTCTGGAATATCCCCTAAAAAATACAGAACATGCAAAACTCATGAAAACTGTCAGTGAAAACCCTAGATTAGTGTGTATTCATGTATCTTTTGGTATCCAAAGTTCTAATAAAAGTTGACGTTATCCACCGTCAACAACACCCCCAAGCTTACCTGTTTGCCAGTCCCTTGGCAAACGAACTAAGCCTAATTACTAATGTAATTGGATCAGGAGTTGCTACAATTATTTCATACTTCTCAAGTACACATGATGCAAACATAGATTCTCCTCCGGATTAGACAAAACTGCTCTAACTTTTAAACTTACCCATTTTACCTTTAACTATGGGGCTTTACAATTCTTGCCTTAGTCTTGAGTAATCGAAAGATAGAACAATCAAGTCTTGTACTATGTAGCAAATTCTGCACAGTACCAATATTCTGGAGTTTTGCAAGTTTTGAAAATAAAACTCAGAGCTATAATTGTATGACACCCTCAAGTCTCTTAATGTATATGGTATTTGTGGATCTTACTTAAGACATTAATGTTATGCCTTCCTATAACTAAGGATTTATAGTGGAGCTCATAGGAGTGGCAATAACAAGGTTTAATCATACTTGCAATTCATATGTTGTAAAGTCAAACAATGGATCCACAGAGAATCGAAGCATACAATCAAACCAAAATGTGCATGTGTGTGGAATATGGTGGATAGGTGTATATGTGGTGTTTAATGGCTATTACTAATTCTACTTTGCTCTTTGAAAATGATTTACTCTCCCTTGTAGCTCGGAGGAACACATCGGCTATCTTTATTCTTTCTCTATCCTTTTTTTTCATTCGGGAGGCGGGCATCTAGTACCCATTGTTTTAATGCTGGGACACTTGTCCATCTTTTACTCCCCTTTTCATATTTTGCATAGCCACGTGTATCCTTTGAATATAAATAATTAGAGCCCCGGGCCATCATCATCCTGACCCTGGCCCAGCAGGTGGCTGGGAAAGGGACCCCGACGACACCTCCACCCGTTTCAGGGAACGGAGGGAACGCCACGCGCCGCTCCCACCGAACTAGGTGGGGGAGGCGCATCCGCGTCAACCTGACCAACCCGGTGCCCCTTGCGCGGGACATCACCTCTACGATCGTCACCAGCGCAACGCTGGTAGCTCGAGCAGCTAAGTCACAGTTACCCTTAAGCTTCCAAGCTTTGTTCATATTTGTGGTCTCGGAATCGATAAATAAGCGTTCTTTAATTATCACAGATTTTGAGATTTAAACTGAAACCTCCCTTGCGTCCGAACCTCTCCAACACTCTTGAAAAAATCCGTGAAACCCGAACAGGCAAGAGAACACCCTTAGGGCATGGCCGGCCGAGCCGCGAGACCGCCTACGCCTCCGGGCTACGGCACCTCCACTCAGCATCCATCGCCCGACGGGTGACTTACGCTTCGAGGCAATTTCATGGAATTTTTCAAGTATGGGACGAGGGGTGGATGCTTGGGGAGTGACGATCTAATTTCCTCTGTGCCTTTTCGATCACTTTTTCGAAAATTCCGCGCCGAGCTCCTTTCTGCACTCTAGCAAAACTTGCGAGATCCAAACAAGTAAAAGGACACTCTTAGGGCAGGGCTGGCCGAGCCGTGAGATCGCCTAAGCCTCCGGGCTACGGCACCTCCACTCGCCACCCTCTGCCCGAAGGTCGACTTGCACTCCAGAAAGATTTCGCGAATTTTGCCTAAGTGCGAGACGAGAGACGGGCGTTTGGGAAATTTAGTAAAAAACAATCTCACTCGAGCCTTCTGTGAGATACCTAGTTGTGTAGGCGACAAAGTGGGAACCCCTCGGGTCGGACTGGCATAGCTCTGGCTCTGCCTACGCCACCGAGGCTACGGCATCCCTAAAAATGCTAAGTCCTCAACTTTCATCACAAAGTCTAATATTTACATGGGCACCTCGGCCAAGACTTATTGTTCACAGGGCGACAGAGGACTTCAGGTCACAAGCTCACACCACCGTGGGAAGGTCCATTCATCGTCGCTGAGGTGCTACGCCTTGGCATGTACAAGCTCGCGAACGAGAAGGGCGAGGTCTACAATAACACATGGAACATCGAACAGCTACGTCGCTTCTATCCTTAAATTTCCGAGCATTGTACAATTTGTAAAATCTTGAAATCAATAAAAAGACCCGACTTCTACTCTTTTTACCTGATTTTTAGATTTTCGATCCGAGCCTACACTCGGAAGTGAAATGACTTTTCATTTCGCTGCGCATTAGAAAAGTGAGGCTCGGCCTAACCTACGGAAAGGCCGACCCTCCCTCGGGGGCTAGGACAGCGGGAACCCCCGGACTTTCCCGAGCTCCAACGATTTTGAAAACACAAAAAATTTCAAAACTCGTTGAAATCGTTTCTCCCTAAAACCACGCTTCTCTCCTAAATCCAAGCGTGAACCTATAAGACTCGGAAGAGTAAGAGAAGTCCCAGAGGACAGAGCCGATCGAGCCGAGGAGACCGCTTACGCCCTAGGGCTACAGCATCTTCCCTCGCCACTTCGCGTCCAAAGGCTAACTCGCACTCGGAAGAAAACTTATAAGATTTACGCTCGGCAAAGGGAGGAGGCTCGGGAAGAAACAACTAACCCTTTTTTCCAAGGTTTCTTTCTGCCAAAACTCCTAGGACATCGGCTGCGTCTACGCCGCTAAAGCTACAACACCCGAATAAAGTCCCCCGAGGCCCGATGGCCCAGGCACAGGATCGGCAAGAAAAAACGCCCGAGGAAAAAAGCACGAAACGAAACAAAACATACAGCAAATATTTACATAAACATAAAGGCCATGAAGGGCCACTTATTTGTTTCCTCCTAGCCTCTCACGAAAAGTTAGTTTTACAAGGGCACTACGGTCTGGCCGTTCTTTATGGCAGGTTCAGGGGAGGAAGTTCGACTTCGACTTTGAAGAGGCCCACCAGCGCTTCTCCTGGCTCCTTCATCGAGTCCTCCAGCGCCAAGAGCTCGGCATCGTCGGCCTCAAGGAAGCCTTCGCTGACAGGGCCGACGTCGAAGTTCCCATAGTGGGACTTCACGACCGCCAGTGTCTTCTGGACACCCGTCAGTAAGGCCTCCTTGACCCGGCCGCTGTTGGTGGTCCTTATAGATAAATTTTATACCACCAACTTAGACTAAAAAGAGGATTAACAATCATATTCTAGAACATATGCCTTTACTACTAACAAGTTCCACTTGTACCCCTAGCATTCATGTTTTACAGGTTTTATGGCATAACAAGTGGAAATACACATCAACATGGAGAAAGCGCAAAGTCAAATGACGAATCCGATAAATGCGCAAACAAAGAATACTAAAGAAGCCCACCTTCAAGGCGTAATTGGATCCATCCGTAACCACGGGGGAGGCCCAGGCCCAGAGAGTAACCGACCACCTGGAGGCGGTAGCCAGTTGGTGCATCCCAGGGACCGACCGCCCCCCTGGTGGGGCCTCTCGGGCCCATCTTCGGAGGCGGTGCTGATGGCGGTTTGCTGATGGCGGTTTCACCTCCTTCCATGTTTAGATGCGCCAAACCGTCATAGTACCACTATAAATAGATGGTGCTCCATCCCTTTCAAGACACACATCATTTTGGAGTCATCTACCTCACACTTCTCACTTATATCTTTAGAGTAGTATTAGTAGTTTGTGAGCAAGGCAAGAGCTATCAAGGAGAGGTTGTCTCCTTCGAAGAAAAGGATCATCTTGGTATGAATACAATTCGGTCTTCTTTCATGAGCAAGTTCTTATCATACTTATATGATTATGCATATGAACTAGAGTCTAGTTATGATCTTGCTATGAGCATGGTACATGAGCTAGAACATAGTTTATGTATCATGTTCTTGACTTGTTCATCATCGTTCTTCATTGTTCATCGAATTAGTATGAATAGAGGAAGAACTAGAAATGAAGTGATGGTTTGTCGTGCTGTCATGGTTGCTCTTAACCTAGCATGTCAATCCGAAGGGTTGGGGTCCGCGGGGGTTAGGAGTTGTTTCCAAGTATGTAAGCATGGAGCTTGGGTATGCAGAGATCGGCGGATATGTCGGTATCCCACGGGCAGAGGGGTAGGTGGACAGGTGGTGACAGCCCTGTCCATCCCTAGCATTCCCTCACGTTCGGATATTGAGTAGGAGTTCGTAAAGTCTGTATCGGCTGGCAGACCAGCTGCGGGGATCTCCCTATCACCCCAGACTTAGTCCTGATACTAGAACTACTAATTAGATGATTTGCTAACAGTTCTTTGCATAATTATATATGACTAATGCCTGCTCAGTTAGATATATTCTTTTATTCTTTATTTTTCCTTTTATCCTTGAGGTTTACCCATATGTGTGTCCACTATCTTGAAATCATGTTTTATTCCTGTTTACTCTATGCCTACCATTGCACTCAATAAGTGATCATGTTTACACCACGCTTGATGCATATTGCCCTCCTACGGGAAATTATAAATACAACACCCTACTCACGAGTTGAAATGCTACAACGATAGTTCTGTGCGCTTGCAGAGTAATCTTATTCCTTACTGAGCTATCGATTGACGTACCTAAGTATCGTTACTTAAGGATTGTAATTCTTGTTGCACCCCACGACGCCGTGCCACAGTTTTGTATATCGTAAGTAATGACGGTTAGGAAGGCCAATCCAACACTTCTAACTGCTATTAACAGATTGCATTACCTAGGCCGACGCCACTAAGGGCCAAGGATTACCTTTCTGAAGTAATGGTGGTTGGGAATATCAACTTATGTTTCTAAGTATTATTATTAAGGACAGACCTTTAGTCTATCTTTAGTAGTAATGCTAAGAAACGCCAACAAGCATTTCTAGCGCCGTTGCCGGGGATGGACTTTTAGTCTATCTTTTGTAACGACGTTAAGAAATGCCAACAGCCGACCGGCGCTGCTGTAGAGTGCCTCCAGTTGGCTCCGGAGCGAGATCCCCGAAGGTTCCCCACCGGTGCCGATTGGAGTCACACAGCGCGCGCGCGGCCTTCTGCAGTTCCAGGTGATCGGCCGCCTCGCCGTCATAAGCCGCCTGCAGAACTGCGGGAGCAAAACATGGAGGTAAACAAAAATGCAGCAAGCAACCAAGACGAACAGGACTGAAAAGCACGACACTGCACATACCGCCAGCCTCTTCCCGAGCCTTCTGTGCCTCCTTCCGGGCCGAGTCCGCCGTGCCAACCGCCAGACGCAACGCCTCCTGAGTGTCACTCAGGTCGAGAGCCAAGGCCTCAGCGACAGAAATCTTCTCGGCGGTGAGCTCTCGGGCGGCGTCGCGCTCCCTTGTCATCTCGGCCAGGGCGCTCTCCAGCTCCCGCACCCTGAGTGGCCGAGGCAGCGACTTGGCCCCTCGCCTCCGTGAGCCTCCTCCTTCAAGATGGTGTTGTCAACACTCGCTTCGGCGAGCTTGGGGGTCACAGGCGGCGAGCTCGTTCTGAGCACGGGCAAGGGCTCTCCCCTTGAGGTCAAGCTGCTTCCAGAGCCCGAGCCTACCGCGAAGGAAGCAGGACTTGTTCCGGGAGGTATGCATAAGGTCCTGGAAAGGAGGGAGGAGCGGAGACGGTAAAAACAATGCTCATACGCAGGAAAAGTTACAAGACACGGGGACTCACCTGAAGCTGGGCCGGGAGGTCCTTCTCGAGGACATAGGCAATCGCGTGGAGATCCGCCGCCGAGCTGAACCCGAGCTCCTGAACGGCGTCGCATTTGGGAGCCTCGAGGTCTTCCCGTAGCGAGCAGACGGGCGGCGCCTGAGGATCTGCTCGGTCCGCCTACTCGATCCGGGAGGCGGTTAGCTCCCGAGGCCGAGGCTCCCTCAATGCCAACGCCCAGGGACCTTCCTCACGAGCGGGGGGAGCTCCTGCGCCGAAATCCACGATCGACGACCCCGCGGCAACAGGCTCTGTGGGGGCGGCATCGGCTGGTGCTCCCGAGGCGCCTCCAGAACTGACGACCGAGGCCTAGGGGGCCCGCGCTGGCACTGCCTCCAGGTCGATGACGGGTGCGACGACGACGGCCACGGCCGGAGCGACCTCTCCCGAGGGAGGAACCTCGGACGCCACGATCGGACCCGTAGGGGGACGGATTTCTTTGTTCGTCGACCGGACGCTCCCCCCGGCCGTGTCGTGGCCCCGCACCTTCAAGACCTTCAGGTGCGACACCTGGAGGTCCGACCCCGAGCGTTTCCTGAAGCGGAGAAGGAAGAAAGGAATGTTCATAACGCCAAACAAGATCTCCGACGAAGGGAATAACAGGTAAAGACACCTACCTCGTCTTCGGCACCACCCTCCTCTTCTTCGACGCCCCCGCGCTCAGCAAAACGACGGACGGCGTGGGTTGCATCGGCAGCGGAGGAGTGGGCGCCGCCACGGCGTCCGGGCCGGCACCGCCCTGAGGCGGGGGCCCTGCCTGGGCGCCAAGGGTCGCTTCGACGTCACCGCCCCTCGGCGGGGAAGCTTGAGTCTGGGAGGACCCCAGCTCAAGTTCTGGCATCTTGGCACAGCCGGCTCCGGCTTCGACAGTTTCCACTCACCGCTCCCCCCGCCTTCGGCCGTCGCGCCAATCAACGACGCGTCAGAGGGGAGGGTGCACGGAAACGGATCTCCCTGGTCCCACCGGCAGCAGCTCGGCTTGGCTCGGGTGCCAGGTCAGGGCCCGTTCCCGGCCTCTCCAGCGAGCCCTCGCGGCCGCTGGAAGGCGGAGCCGTGGCTCTGGCAGTCATGCTGCCAGAGGCCGCGCCTTCAGACGTGGTCCTCGGTAGTTTTGCCTGGGGGCTCGGGTCACGAGCCCCGGCACTTCCGCCGGCGGGCACCGACAATGGAGCCTTCCCAGGCTCGTCGGCGCCCACCGCGGGCTTTGTGGCCACAAGGGGCCGGTCCAACACTGTGAAATCAAAATATTCTTCTTTTTCTTCATCCTCCTCGTCATCTTCATTGGAGAGGGTGTCCTCCTCTGGCTCCCCCGCCTCCTGACGGCGACGACGGCGCTGGGAGGATTCCTCCATCCTCCGAGCCCTCTTCTGCTTCAGCGCGGTCTTCCGGTCCTTCTCCGCCTTCGCCGCCTGGTCACGAAGGCGGTTCTGGGTTCGCTGAACCTTGTCCTCCGGGACAGGCGGAAGGGAAGGCTTCCCGGTCCTTGAAAGACCCTGCGACGAACGAAGAAAGAAGTCAAGAAAAAGACCGAGGAACTGCAAAATCGATGAAGCAGACGACACTCACCAGCGCGATGAAGCCCGTACTGGGGCGCATGGGTATCCGGTTCACCTCGTCCTAGGTATGGTGATCGCCCACCATGTACTTAACCCAGCGCATAATCTCTTGCTGGCTGATGTCCTGGGGCAGCATCACCGTGCCCTCCCGCGACGACCCGACGAGCATCTGGTTCAGTGCCAACCGGCAGTCCATCAGCGGCAACACTGTCCGCGCGTGGAAATGCACCGCCACGGCGGCTCCCGTAAGGCCCCAGTCGCGTAGCGTCTAGAGCGCGTCGAAGTAGGCGTTGAGGTGCTTGGCCTCCTTAGCCGGGCACCCCCAGTCCCATTGAGGGAGGGGAGCAACGAACGCCCTTCCCGTATACTTGGGAAAGGCGTCCCCGTCGTTGCGGATGTAGAACCAGCCGTGGTGCCAGCCCTTGTTGGAGGAGGAGGCCTTGCAGGGGATGTACTCGCCGGAGCGGATCATGAAACCACATCCCCCCACGCGCGGGATCTCCCGCGGCTTCTTCGAACCGGCCATCTTGGTGTACCAGTCGACGCGGGAGATACGGCGCCAGTAGATTCCAGTGCGGGGGTACCCCGAGGTACCTCTCGCACAGGGCGGCGTAGATCGACGCCTGCGTGATGGAGTTGGGGGTGAGGTTGTGGAGCTCCAGCCCGTTGGCGAGGAGCAGCGCCTGGCAGAAGCGGCTCAGCAGCGACCCGAGCCCACGCTCGTGGTAAGCGATGAAGCTCACCACGTACCCCTCATCGGGATTCGGCTCGTCGTGGTCGTCCGACGGCATGACCCACTCCGGGCGCTCCGCGTTGGTACGGGGGCGTAGGAGCCCCAGCCCCATGAGACGCTCTAGATCCACCTCCACCACGAAGCTGCGAGGCCACGGCTCCATCCTGAGAATGCCAGTGGTGGCGGCAGCGGTGTCGGTGCGAACCGGAGATGAAGACATGGCGAGCTAAAGGAGAAGAACGGTGGGAAGGCAACGACGTCGGTCGCGGCGGCGCTTCTCACTAGAGCGAGCAACGAAGGCGAAAGGACGGACGACGAAGGCAAGAAAGTGAACGGTTGCGCGAGCAAATGGTTAGGGTAGAAAGAAAAAACCACGAGTTTTTCTTATATACCCGGGCGACGGATCGAGGGAGATGCGGAGGATCCGCCACATTAACTGCGCGGGGCCCGCCACGATCCCCACGATGCCGCCGACCTCGCGCACGCAACCGCCTCGACTGCCCCAAACCGTCACGTCCGTTAGGTTGAGCGCCTCAAAAGGTGAGCCAAATCATTACGCCTGCCTGCCTCGATTCCGCCGATACATTCCCCTTCTCGACGAAGGAACCTCGGGCTCGGGCGCCCGTTACGTTCCCATGGGATCGAAGACTGGCCCATAGTGGCTTGAATAGTCGCCCCAGGGAAACCAAGTTAGGGACAGCTAGCGGATGGGTCATGAAAACGGCCAGTATCCTGACGCTCGAGCGTCACAAGGGACATCCCGTGCTGTGTCCAAGTCCCAGTAGTGAGTCGATTATGTGGAATCCCTCCGTGGGAGGCATCAGGCCCTCGGGACCCATCGAAGGGACCTGACATCCACTAATTGACCCTCGGAAAACATTTAGAGTGTGCTTAGGCCACTAGCCGACCCCCAACGAACGGGGCACGGACCTCCACTTAGGACCAACCCGTTTGCAGCTCACCGGAAATGCCGACTCGTGCCCCAACGGGGAAGTCAAGAAGGACCAAACCTTCCTCTTCCAGAAAAAAGAGCGTGAAGGTCGAATTAAAAAAGACAGAGAAGAGCCCCTTGTGACGCTCGAGCGTCGGGATACTGGCCGTGAAATATTATTAAAACAGGGGTGAAATATAGTGGAACCATTAGAATTAGACCAATCGTGAACTTTTGGTCCTGAAATATTGTTGACATCTACTAACGTCACCAAACATAACTATATAACTTTCAATGCGAGGGGCTGGATTAGAAGATGAATGGTAATTAATTAATTTGCCATTAGCAACTAGCCACTTTTCTATTACCAACATTCTTATGCAAGAACTAGGTCGTCATCCCTAATTAATAATGCTAAGAATAAATAAAGGTTTCATATATTAATCTATGTGACTAGGCAGAAATAAATATAAATAATATAAACTAAGATCAATTCTGCAAGCGGACAGATAATTATACCATTGTAGCATTTTACCTAGCGAGTTCTACCGGGTTGTCGATTTATATTTATACCACTGGGAAGGACTAGGATAAACTACAATCTATTATATTGATAGTGATGGTATACAATGGATAAGTGACATTACCGATGTCATTTACTCTACTCATAACAGGCAGAGGTCACAAGGTAAATAAAGATAAAGGTAATAAGTATGATCAAGCATCATAAATAAAAGATAATCATCAGAGCACTTCTCTAGTCATAGTAATAGCTAGCCAATGGAATAAACTAAGGAATTAATATCAAAGGTAATTCTATAACTACATCAATGAATAACTCTAATTAGTGCAATTACATCTAACAATCATTGTTAAACTAATTCTATATCATGATCACATACAAAGGGCATCATCTAGGAAAGGTGTGAAACAGAGTCATCACCCAACTTCGCGACTGTGCCTGCTGGCCTACATACGGGGGTGGACTACAGAGGACTCAACGCAGCTGTCACCTACGCGATCTACCAAACGACCCGGCACATCAGGGTGCACTCGCAGATAAATAAAATAGCTAGACACCACGTCTACATATCGTTCATCATCTATCCATCGTACGCATGAATAAACGCTATACGAGCAATTACATGAATTCAATAAGATCAAACCAACTATACTAGACATATAATCAAAGTAGACAAAGACTATTGTAATCAAGAACATATGACCTATTAAGAACAATGTTTCCCTAATCATAATAAAGAATACAATAATAGAGAAAGAACTAGAATTATACCTGAACTCATGCTCCAGACAGACGCCGGGACTCCAGATCCGTCGAAGAACTAGAACTCCTCTACTTTCTAATCTAACTAGGCTAGAACTATGAACTAGGAGGCTCTTGATGGCTTGAGGACTTGATGCCTTGAATGAATGATGGGTTGATGCCTCCAGGGGGGTCTGCCCCTTTATTTATAAGCCCGGTGGGATGCACGTGCGCCGTAGGATCAAACCGACTTGAAATAAGGGCTGAGATGACTCCACAAAGGCGACGGAAGAAGACTCCAGAAGGTGGGCCGAAACCCTAGCATGGGGGCGCCGGCCGGCCCCACCCTGGGGGGTCTCGGGTTCCGGTGCCTCGGGTGTGTTTCAGATGCTTCTAGTGTTCTCGTGATGATGTTTCCTTGGCGGTTAAGTTATGTGGTAATCATGCTCTTTAACCCTTCTTTTATGCTTTTCTGGAATAGCCCCTGAAAAATACAGAACATGCAAAACTCATGGAAACTATCAGTTAAAACCCTAGACTAGTGTGTATTGATGTATCCTTTGATGTCTAAAGTTCTAATAAAAGTTGACGTTATCCACCGTCAACAAAAATATACACACATACGATAAAACGAATGAAATCAAAGTACATCAGGTTGATGGTATGCACACAGATGCTCAAAGGTTATAAACAATGACAGAACAAGAGCCACACCAACTGATCTACCTACAAACAAATCACCCGAATCCAAGTATGAATGGACAACCAAATCCGAGTTCCCCACCAAATCCATATCAACCCAATGCAGTGAAATCACCAAAACAGCTCGCACCCGTCCCACCCCGATCCAACGACCAAACCCTAAAACCGCGCTGCACGAGATCGACTCAGATCCAACGTTCACTGGCATGGATTTGTAGAAGGTGTACAAATCAGCTACTCGAGTCTGACACGAAATTGGAGAACGACAGATCCAAATAAACACACAAACGACATCGACTCCAACACCATCATCTAGTCGATTCCGACGCGAACAAGCAGATTCGCGAGCAATAAGCGGAAAGCGGATGATGAAGCATCACAAACCTTCGCAACCACCAACCCTAGTCGGCGATTCGCGACCACGCCGACGAAGACGTGGCATCGCCGAGCACGAGCCGCTTCCGCCGTTAGAGCTCACGAAACAGGATCCCCAGCAATCGACGGAGGAGGAGACGCCGCGAGGAAGAGCTCCGTAGCCAATAGACGCCGAGAGGTCGCCGGCAGGAATCGAAAATCGCCGCCTTGTCGCACCGGGGGGAAGGGAGAAGGGGAAAGACGAAATGGAAGGGGAGACGACGGGATGGGCACGGTTCCCAAAGTTTGAATAGTGTTTGTGGGTTCACATCCAGCGCCGACAAGTGGACCCCTACCATACAGATGCACAAACATCCAACAGCACACGCCGCAACACGTGGCACATCGAGCGGCCAGAAAATCGCGCGCGCGAAGCCAACAAAATAACCGAGTGTTGTTTAGCAATTCCGTAACATATCGACCTGCCTGTTCGCCTTCTTTGGAGGCTCTTGCCGATGCTGCTGGCCCGCCGCCGTCCCAGGCTTTGCATAATCCGTGAACGCCCCTCTCTATCTCCGGTATCTCCACCCAACGCGCTTGGTCGTCGATAGCTTCCTCCCGTAGCCCCTCTCTTGCTCATGGCAGCCCTACCCTCGCACCAGGCTAAGCTCATCTATGAAGGCTACATACGAGGTGGCGCAGACGCAGTGAGCCGAGCGTGGAGCGGCACCGATGGGAGCCGCCACCAAAACGATCGCGAGTGTGGCTAGACAGGTGGGTAGCGATGCGTGCCAATGGTGATGGCACCTGGCGCAGTAGCCTGCCACCCTCTTCCTCGCAGCTGTCAGCGGCCGGTGCCTGCGCTTGCCACCCGATCGTTTGTTTCCTTACCCCCAACAAGATCATGCAAGAGCCGAGGCGGAGCGTACCGCTATGGACTTCCTGCTGCTCAGGTCAGTCACCGCCTCACCGGCTCCTTCATTCTCTCTTGCAAAGTCATCAAGTAGACAAGCTAATGTCTGGAACCTGCATATGCATTTCAAGCACAATAATGTCTTGTATGGTCAGCCTAATCGATTATCAGTCTTTTTGTTTTCTAATCTAATTTCGTGATCATATTGTTGCACATAGGAAGAAACCCATAGCAGTATCTTGACATAATAATTTCTATAAGCTTGTGTCCTCCATACACTGCTTTCTTGGTGATGCTCATTTTGCTATAATTTGTCATAGTTTTGATATTGCAATTTACCTCACTTTGCTCTATAAGCTTGTGTCCTCTTACAAATTAATGTCATAAAAGCAATCATGAATTGGGCTCCGATGTCTTAGTCTTGCTAGTACCATGATAACTGGTATGATTGAGATATGAGAATGCATAAATATTATCATGGTCTGCCGAGCATAGCCATCCAACTACACCCTGTGATGAACCGTCATTTTCTTTTTATCCTATTCACAGTTTCTTCCCTGTTTAGCTGCCCCTTCCCTCAAATCATGGTGTGAGATTCCTCCTACGCAGGGGAAGGGCTATGATCTGTGAGAGCTTGAATTTGACCTCGCCGTCAGCCCTATCTCCTGTACCTCCACCTCTTGCCCATTGGCAAGCTCACAGGGAAGAAGGCGACACCCCGTAGCTATATTAAAAGTCACATGGGTCTCCTTCTCCTGTGCCTTATTAGCAAGCACGGAAGGCGCATTGATCTATTGCAACCAAATTTGGTGTCATATCCTCTGCCTTTATCGACTGTGCATTGGTAAGAGTGTAAAATATAGAGGGGGCCTGACCAATTGCGACCTAATTCAGACTCGATGACACATCCTATGTCGCGTGCCCATTGATGAGCAACCGTCGATGAAGACACACTAGATAAGCATCTTTGTCGCCATAGCTGTCGATTGGTTGCGGTTGTCGTCACTCGTCAGAGATGATGTCGGCTCTTTATTGTCTTGGCGCCGTTTTCTCGAAGCAAACCGGGCTTTCAACCTCGGCTCACTGGCTCCCGTAGCAACCCAATAGCATATACTGATAGTAGTAATAGGTTATGTTTAGATTTAGACAATTTGAATTTTTGGTACTGTTACACGTGTGCTAGCTTTCATAATAAGTGTCAAATTATGATCTAAGTAGACTCAAAAGATTCGTCTTGCGATTTACATGTAAATTATGTAATTAATTTTTATTTTCATCTACATTTAATGTTTCATGCATACGTTTAAAGGGACCTGGTTTGGTTTTTAAAACTAGATTCGAAAGTTTGTGCTGAAAGCTTCAAAAATACCCGCTTGACAATTTCTTCCCAAGCCACCTGGCAAGTGAGTATCTCCAAGAGTCTAGCCATATTTAGGTCAGTAAATTAGCTCTCTAAAATAATTTAGCCTTTCTAAACTGAAAAGTTCTACAGCAGCTTCTCCAAACTGGCTTTCTATTTTTTAAACTTGCCTCCACGTCATCATGAAGTGAACTGCAGCCGTCGGTTTGGATCGGAGAGATGGATTTCGGATGGTTGCTACGTCCGGCGGGCAGGATGGAAAGGATAGCGAGTGAAGATCACTAGCTTTTTCTACCGAGCGACAAAAGCGAGATGGTGAGTTTGGTATTTTAGAGAGCCAGTTGAAGAGGCTGTTGGAGCACGGTTTTGTCTATTTTTAACAATGACGAGTGGGATAGCTAGTCTGTAGGAGATGGTTTTACCAGAGCATCTTCAAGGAGTTTGTCAAAATTCATTAGATAAATCTTGTAATTTAGCAACTCTTTAAAATGTATGGCAAGTGAAAAAAGAGCCTCTCTCCAACAGTTTGGTATAATTCACTTGCCAAACCCTGATTAAACTTACGTTAGAAACTCTGGGACAGAAATAAATTATGTTTACGCCCTTTCACCTCTTAAAAACTTATATCAGGAACCCTGAGACAGAAACAAAACTAGTTTTTTCTCTTCCAACTCTATGTACGCCCGATGATCCGCGCTAGTTTGCGCGCGCGCATATATGCGCGTGGAGAGGGAGTTTTACCAAGTTGCTAAAATTTGACAAGTTGGATGTCAAACTATCGGAGGAGTGATTTCTCTATCTTTGAAAAAAAGAGCAAAATACACCACAGGTCCCTAACCTTTGGCCGGTGTGTCATTTAGGTCCATCACCTTTGAAAGTGCAGTTTTAGGTCCCTAACCTTTACTCTGTGTGTCATTTAAGTCCATCACCTTTGAAAATGCAGCTTTAGGTCCCTTACCTTTGCATGCAGTTCACCGGCAGTCCATTTCTACTGTAGCAGTGACATTACCTTATTGTTTTCTCTAAATTTCTCCCAAATATGTACAATAACTTGAAAAAGTCTTAAAATAAAAGTTGTTCCAAATTTTATACTCTACAACTTTGCTTGTTAAACTATTTTCAGATTCTATCTAGTTTTTAAAATTTTGAATTGGGGCTAAATTGGTCATTTGAATTGAGGTTTGCAATTCAAATTTTTATTTAACAACTTCAAAATATCCAAACATAGAAGTTTATCAAAATAATAAGATCTACAACTTTCATTTAAGACTTATCACCAAATTCTTAATATTTTTGAAAATAGGGTTTGAATTCAAATGCAAAGTTTCAAATTTAAACCCTATTTTCAAAAATATTAAGAATTTGGTGATAAGTCTTAAATGAAAGTTGTAGATCTCATTATTTTCAGAAACTTTTATATTTAAAGATTTTGAAGTTGTTAAATAAAAATTTGAATTGTAAACATCAATTCAAATGACCAATTTAGCCCAAATTCAAATTTTCAAAAACTAGATAGAATCTGAAAATAGTTTAAAAATCAAAGTTGTAGAGCACAAAATTTGGAACAACTTTTATTTTGGGACTTTTTCAAATTATTACACACATTTGGGAGAAATTTAGAGAAAACAAAAAGGTAATGTCACTGCTACAGTAGAAATGGACTGTCAGTGAACTGCATGTAAAGGTTAGGGATCTAAAGCTGCATATTCAAAGATGATGGACCTAAATAACACACAAAGCAACAGTTAGGGACTTAAAACTGCACTTTTAAAAGTAATGGACCTAAATGACACACCGGCCAAAGATTATGAACATATGATGCATTTTGCTAAAAAAAAAAAAGGACAAGTGGATTTGACAACTGTTGGAGATGCTCTTACCCATTCCAAACCGAACGCTCCCGGATCCATCCACCTCCAAAGTCCAAAAGCGAGACCCACGCCCGCCGCAACGGCGAAACCGTCGGAACCCTAGATCTCTCTCGCCCGTGCTCCAAAACCCCAGATCCGCGATGCATCACCCCAGAGCCCGCTACCCACCCGGATATGGCTCCGGCGGGGGAGGCGGCGGCGGCGGTGGCGGCGGCGGTGGCGGAAACCACAACTACTACGGCCGGAACCCGCAGCCACAGCAGCAACACCACTACCAGCAGCAGCACCCGCATAGGAACTCCTCGCACCAGCAGCAGTGGCTGCGGCGAGATCAAGGGCCCCGCCGTTGCGGGGCCAGCGTCCGGAAACGCTGTGGCTAAGACGGCGCCTCAGCTTGACGCCGTAGACTCGAGGTACTGCTCTGGCTTATCTGCACATCGCCTCTGGTGAACCATTTTTTGTAGACCCTGCTTGGTGGTGCTGTGACGATCTCTAGGGTTTGTGCTTTGTTTAGTTAGATTAGATGTAGAGGCGACAACATGCGGGGTGGTGGAATGATTTTGGTTGCTTCATTGGTTACATTAGTTCTACTGTTATCATGCTGACGTGAGTTAATGAGCTTGCTGACTATTCTTTGATCATCTTAAGTTTCAAAGAAATATAACCATTGCTGTAAAAATGACTGAGCTGTTGTGAACTTAATCTGCATTTGTACTTGTTTGCCCTATTACACCCAGTCTGCCTTTATCTCGTGTTTTGTACGTATAAGTGTGTGATTTTGACATTTTTATTTATCTATTGCCGCTATTTTCAACTTTTCCACATTATATAAATGATTCACATGGCACTGTATTGAATTCAGCACTGGCATGATTCTGATTAAACTTTATCTATTACTAGCATCCTCAGTGAGCCCTTCATTTGTTTGTTTCAGTTCTCAAGATTGGAAGGCGCAACTAAATATACCAGCTCCAGATACACGCTACAGGACAGAGGTGAGTTCTCTTTCTAATACTTATTATCCTTCTGTGTTCAAGTATATATATATATATATACACACGCAATGCATCCTTGTCCCTTTGAATGGTTTCAGAGTAGTTTTTGAATGGCTCCCATTTGCTTACATCTACAAGCTATTGATATTTTGTCCTCTGATATTTGTGTTGTCGTACACAGGATGTCACTGCAACAAAAGGCAATGAGTTTGAAGATTATTTCTTGAAACGTGAATTGCTTATGGGAATATATGAAAAGGGATTTGAAAGGCCATCACCTATTCAAGAAGAAAGCATTCCTATTGCACTGACTGGAAGTGATATTCTTGCTAGGGCAAAAAATGGCACTGGGAAGACTGCTGCATTTTGCATTCCGGCACTTGAAAAAATTGATCCTGAAAAAAATGCTATCCAAGGTGAACTATTCTTTCATATACGTTCATATTGTAATTTAGCATATGGACACATTTTAATCGCTGCTCGCTTGCTACCACAACATGAATAACTTAACTGGACACAAAATAATACAACCGTTTCACCAATTCCTATGTAGCAATATGTGCTCTGTTAATGTTACAAACCCACAGAATTATTGTTATTACTTATTATTATTATTATTACTGTTGGTCACGTTGCTGATTCCGATATGGTGAATTAACCAGTCCTTTAATCTGTCTTTCGTATGTGGTCCAGATCCCCAAACAAGTGTCACCATGGATTCCATGCAGGTCAAACATTCTTAGGGTTGACTGGTTTTATGGATAATATTAGCAACATTTGTATCACCAAATAAGTTTATTTGAAAAATAAGTTCAATGATTAATCTAATGATATTTATTATTTGCTATAAATATTAAATTTCTTGTATGCATTGGTTCATAGTTAAAAATGTTTGACTTTTCGTGAAGTGAGAATGACACTCTTTGTGGGACGGAGTATTAGGTAAATCCACATTCTTGAAATTTTGGTGTGCTGTTTTCGTTGACATAAGAAATAATAATAATAATAAAAAAGTATGGTACCACTGATACTAGGTATGAAATGTAGTTTTTTTTTTGTGGACAAGCAGACCATCTGCACTTAGTATTCTATGGCTGTCTGACAGACAATCTGTAGTAGTGCAACAACATTCTACATTCTTTGTTGATCACTGGCACCTTTTCAAAAATGTGTTATGGATGATGTTTATGTAGTGAAATAGTTCATAGTTGGATTTCATATAGTCTCTTATTTTTGTTTTCTGGTTCTGCTGGTCTTTTCTTCAGTTGTTATACTAGTACCAACAAGGGAACTGGCTCTGCAAACTTCACAAGTCTGTAAAGAGCTCGGGAAATACCTGAACATTCAAGTTATGGTTAGCACTGGAGGAACCAGCTTGAAGGATGACATCATGCGTTTATACCAACCTGTTCATTTACTCGTTGGGACTCCTGGCCGTATACTTGATCTTACCAGGAAGGGCATTTGTGTGCTGAATTATTGTTCAATGCTTGTCATGGATGAGGTATAATTAGAAATAGTTACACCTTTTTTCTTTTGCTGTATATATTTTTCCCATAGCTTAGTCACCGGAGTGTGTTCTTTTCACAAATTTTCTTTCCCCCATTTGATTTACACTAAATCATGTCACTTGCTATATGATGTGTTCCCTCACTGAAAGAAAAGAACCTGAAAGATTTTGTATATTTTTTCGTCAATGTTACTGTGATGTTGACTGCCCTTCTGATTATGTTCCTGATGTTAACATTGGTCTTGATAATGCACACTTGTTGATACACGGCTCCAATAACATTCCAGAACCATGTTATTCTTGGGGTAGTCTTAATTTCTACAATTCGCTGATTTGTGGTTTTGTGAGTGCATTCATGGTTTGTTTTTTGATAATCCATAGTGTTACAAGCTCATGTGGAGTTTCCGCTCTAGCGTTTCCAATTTGGTTGGGACTAAAAGGCTTTGTTGTTGATGGTGTTAGTAACTTTCGAAGTCTATTATTGTTGCTTCTGCAATGATCTGTTGCAACTGTTGCATTCATTTTGTGCTGTCAAAAGTTACAAGTTGAACAAACACATTATTTGGGAATCATGCAGGCAGACAAGCTATTAGCTCCAGAGTTTCAGCCTTCTGTGGAGGCACTTATTCATTTCCTTCCACCTAGTCGGCAACTGTTGATGTTTTCAGCAACCTTTCCTGTAACTGTCAAGGAATTCAAGGAGAAATATCTGCCTAAACCTTATGTGATTAATCTAATGGATGAACTGACCCTGAAGGGAATCACACAATATTATGCATTTGTTGAAGAAAGGCAGAAAGTTCATTGCCTGAATACACTTTTCTCAAAGGTAGAGCAAACATTAACTCTATTTATGCTGTTTCATCCTCAGTTAAGTATAAACTGACACATTTTCCTTTTTGTGTGTTTTTGCCAGCTTCAAATTAATCAATCCATTATATTCTGCAACTCTGTTAATAGAGTTGAGTTACTGGCTAAGAAAATAACTGAACTCGGTTATTCATGCTTCTACATTCATGCTAAGATGTTGCAAGACCACAGAAACCGAGTCTTTCATGATTTTCGTAATGGTGCTTGCAGAAACCTTGTGTGCACAGGTCTGTACTGATATCTTCCTATCTTATTAGTATTTCTCGAATTTAGTAATTTACTTTTCAGCATATGTTTGATTGTCATTTATGAACTTATCTTTATAAAAGGATCATGGCTCTCTTTGTTGCAGATCTGTTTACCAGAGGAATTGATATCCAGGCTGTTAATGTGGTCATTAATTTTGACTTCCCTAAGACATCTGAGACATATTTACACAGGGTGCTTTTTTTGTCTTTTCTTCTCTAGAAGCTGTTTGTTTTATAACTTAACTGAATTTAAAATTTGTGTGCTGTGTATTCTTAGGTTGGCCGTTCCGGGAGATATGGACACCTTGGTTTGGCAGTGAACTTGATCACTTATGAGGACCGTTTCAACTTGTAAGCCTGCATTAATAAAGTGATTTGTTTCTCTAGTCTTGCATCAAGATTGCTGATCCTTTTTTCCCCTTTGTTTTGCAGGTATAGGATTGAGCAAGAACTTGGAACCGAAATTAAGACAATACCCCCACAGATTGACCTGGCCGTATACTGCCAATGATGAATGCGACAATTTCAGGAGCATCAAACACATTTTTTTTTTTTTTTTTGAGAAACTCACCAGGCAAATACATCTGTACATAGCAACCCATCAAGTGAGTTCTCCAACTAAGGCGCCACTATTTCCGAAGCTATCTAAACTGGCTACATTCCTGTATCATCGCAGATATCAAATTCTCCATCATTGTAGGATTTTTTTTTTGGCACCTTGGTGACCTTTGTAAGCTTACTGATTAGTAGAGGAAGTGTTTCCTGTGGGCACTGATACTAACCCGTTTAGCTGATGCACACTGCCACACTGGGCTGCATGTAGGCCCAGAACCATGATGAGATGAGACCTTATCTTACCTCGCTTGACATTTTCATTCTACTCTTATTTTTGACAAGACATTTTCATCATTCTTGTTTGCCAGTCTCGGTTCTATTTGAGTTGCCTGTTATCATTTGATTCATCTTTCGTCATCATCTTTCCTAATGTTATGATGCATAGGCATAGGGATGTCTTTCGGTAGTCGTATTCTTTGTTGATTTTGATTACTCATAGTGTATGTATACAGGTCAGGCTGTTTTGTTCACTGTAGATAGTTTGGATTTAAAAAGGTATAGACAAGGCTCTCTTTGGATTCACTATCTGATAATAGTTAGCTGGCTACTAACTTATTATATAGTTTGGTCTAGCTAGTGGGATGATTGTCATCAAAGGTCTACTAATAATTAGCTAGACTATTATCTATATGAATTCATTAGAGATACTCCCTCTGTCCTAGATATCGTGTTTAACTGTTCATTTTATTCTAATGCAAATTATAAAATAAATAAATCATTACTAAAGTATAATGATAAAATAAGTAAAAATAAGATAAATAATATTTATAATTTTTTTTGAATAAGACGGATGGTCAAATAAGATGTTCCAAAATTTCGAAAACAACACTTTCTTTGGGACGGAGCGAGTAGTCATTAGACGATGACTACTCCCCTTCGTATTCATATTACTTGTCGTTTTGGATAAGGTTTTGGTTAAACATTAGGAATTTAAATCATTAATACTCCTTCCGTTCTAAATTGTAAGTCATTCTAACAATCTTGGAGAGTCAAAATATCTCAAGTTTGATCAAAATTATAGAGATAAATATAAAGATTTATGAAATCAAATAAGTGTACTATAAAAATATATTTGGTGAAGAATTTAATGATACTTAGTCCATGTTGTAAATATTATTATCTTATCTTATAAACTTGGTCAAAGTTAAAATAGTTTAACTCTCTAAGATTGTTGGAATGACTTATAATTTGGGATGGAGGGAGTAACCTTTAAGGTGTGTTGAGTTTGAAAATATAAAAACTATATAAATAGATTTGTCTTGAAATATACTTTTATAAAAGTATGCATATATTACTTCTCAATAAATATCTTTTATAAAAATATGAAGTTAAAGTTATGCTTTTCTATCAATAGGTTTAAGTAGGTTTAAAATTTATCTCATGATTTATATGTAAATTATATAAATATGTAAAATTTTGTCAATATTTAATGTTCTATGTACGTGCCGACATAATGCGGTAGAGGTTTTGGAATTTTAAAGTGCATCAGCGCGGTAAAATTGGTAGTTATCGCGAAATGAAGCCGCTGCCCGCTGGCGTGGCGTCCGGCTGATCCCCATCAGTCGGTGCATCTTCTGCAACAGACTAGCATAAGAGACAAACCATACAACAGTCCAATCTGGAGTATTCTCTTGATGTAAATATAACTTTTTTATTATCTGCGAGACCCACCCATCCCTTGCCATTCTTTTCTCTCTTTCCCGCACCATCGTCACGCTGAGGCCCGCGTGCGGCTGTCGCACGGACGATGGCGAGGACGCGCACGCAGCAAGCCGACCTGCGCGCGGCGAGGACGATTGCCGCCAGCGTGAGGACGGCGACGGCCGCGATGGCAGACGACCTGCGCGCGATGAATAGCCCTGCTAGATGAGGGGGCGTAGCGACGTGCGCAGCGCTAAAAGCTACAGTAAATGGTGGTGGCCGGCTCCCCACAAACCACGGAAACCAACATGCAATTCCACGTAGGAGTGACATGGAAATATGATCTTTGGTTGGAGTTGCTCTTGCTTCCCATGGAGTGGCAGGAGTACGCCGCTCGGTGTTGTGGCATGCCCGTGAATATGGAGCCATGTAGGTCGTAGCTGTGCTAGACTGCTAGTGACTGATGGAAGATGTTCGGTCACCGTACGGTGAATGCGAGTGAGCGTGCCGGAGCTGCTGCTAGCTAAGCCTAGGGCAGCCGATGCCGATGGAAGATCTACTGCTGCCGGGAACAGTTTTAAATAAACCTCTGCGAAACGGCAACAAAACAAAAACCGCTGCCCCGCTTCGTGAACCGACCGACCGCGCTCGTGAGGCGGCGGTGGCTCAACTCAAGCACGCGGGCCAGCCAGCCGCAGCGCACGGAGAAAAGGCAAGAGGCAAGGCACGACGCGACCGCGCCTACCACGTTCAAACCCACCACCTTTTTGTCCCTTTTTCCCTCGGACCCGCCATTCACCACGGGCTCACCGCTGCCAGCTTCTGCAGCTCGCAGTCTCGCACCGCTCCCGAGCCCGAGTCCATCCAACACAGCAGGAGCAACCGACGAGGTCGGACCTCCCTCTCCTCCCGCCGACACCGCGGGCCCGCACTTGGAGGCCCCGCATGTCACCGGCGAATCAGGTGCGGCTGAGCTGCTGCGACCGTTGCCTTAAGCTCGCACGCGAACCGACCCACACTTGCGCGAGCCACTGCCACCGCCGCCGCCAGTCTCCGTCTCCACCGGTGCCCTCGTCCCCAGCCGCCAGATCCCGCCCCGTTGCAATCCGGCTGCTTGGGGAGGAGAGGATGGGCAGCGCCAGCGCGTTCGTCATCAGGTGGATCAACTTCTTCACCATGGTCAGTCGGCTCGGCTCGGCTCGGCACAGCTCCATCCATCCTTCCTTCCTTCCTTTCATTTCCTCCCTTGCTCCTACCTCCCTTAGTCCCTTCTCCAATCGGAGGAGGCGTTTTGCTTTCGCTCGTCCTCCTTGCTTGAGGCCGATTCTCGATTCCTGGTGTCCCGCATTTGCTCGCCATTTTTTAGCTGGTCCTTTTTTTTCTTTTCACAGAAAAAAATAGCTGTCTGGTTGCTTCAGAATTGATTCTTTGTTCAGCAGCACTTTTAGGTTTCATCACCTCTACTGCGAATTGTTTTTTTGATTCATTACCGTGGCTCGGCGGCTGATTGCTCAAGTACACTTTCCCCACAATCTCTTTTACTTTACACTTTCTCTGTTTATTAGGAAAAACTTGCATATCGTCTGAAATTTTTGGGGTTGTTGGCTTTCCCAATTCCTCGCTCACTGATGGGGTACTGGTCGTGGCAATTGTTTAACTTCATAGTTCCTAGTTCATAATATTAGCATATAAGCATAGGCAAAGAGAGAATGCTTGTTAATCTCCCATCAAATGACTTCACGGTGTTGCTTTCTTGCACTGCTCTTCGTCGGACAGATACTGGCACTACTGGTGGTGGGTTTCGGGTTCTGGATGAGCACCCACAACGACGAGTGCAGGCGGTCCTTGACTGTCCCTGTCATTGCCCTCGGTGGAGTGATCTTTCTCATGTGTGCATCTAATCGCATCCGGGTCACCGTCCCGTGGCATTGCCTCGGCGAATTACCATGCTCTCTCTCCCCATTTCACCTGGCTCACTGCTGCCAATTTGTGCTGCAGATCGCTCATCGGATTCCTTGGTGCTTGGAAGAACGTTTCCTGCTTGCTCTGGACAGTATCCTTCCTTTCCCGTGAATCGTAAAGTCACAGTCACATGAGTGCAACCTAATAGTTTTGGTTCCTTATGTTTGGGTACTTTTGGAGTCATCTGTTACCTTGACATGTGGGCGCCCAGTACCTAATCATGCTGTTCGTGGTCTTGGTGGCAATCATGGTGTTCACGGTGCTTGCGTAAGTCCCTCTGCTTAATTTGTGTTGTGATGGCATTGACACGGCCTTTATAGCTGATGACTTGGCGGCAATGATGGTGCACTTTTTTGTTTGAATATTCGTTGTTGAGCACATTGATTATGTGATGGTATTATGCTGTACTCCGACTCTTTTGACTTAATGGCCTTTTTCAGCAGTTTGTTTTTGGCTATGAGGACTCATTCTTGGTTTGAACTGCTGCAGGTTTATCATAACAAACTCTGGAAGTGGCCATACTGTTACTGGGGCTAGGTATGTGACTATTTGTGTTTCGTTGAAAGATCATGTGCCTGCGAGTTCCAGCTTTAGAGTATTGAAACTTACAGATGTAACTTGAACCGATCTATCTGCTGCTACATCATAGAGAAACAAAGAGAATTTTGAGCATTTTCCATGACCCCACAGTTTTAAAATGAGCATGGTAGAGAGAGAGAGAGAGTTTTCCAATTGTTTCTTGTCTGAAGGTGTCCCGGCCTCGTCGGCAGCCTTAGGCCTTGATTGTAAACATGATCTGTTAATTTAATTTAAGCTCCCCTTTTCAAAAAAGAAAGAGAAATATACTGAAGCACTTCTTATGTTCTATGTAGGTATAAAGAGTATCGTCTTCAGGATTACAGCTCCTGGTTTGTCAAACAGGCATGTCACATTGTTGGAGAACTAATTATGTTTTCTGCCATACAGTACCATAGATTTGAATAGTTTTTTTTTTCAAGTACAGCTCGATGACACGGAGAAATGGGCTCGCCTGAAAAGCTGCCTAGTGAAGACAGATGACTGCAATAACTTGTCGAAAAGATACAAGGTGACTACTGCTCTCCACATCTGTTGGAGTGTTTAAGAGTTCCAGTTCCTCCCTTTGCAGCAGTTCCTTTCATTGAGATCTTATTTCTAGCCACCAACTTTATGCAGACAGCAAAAGAATACAAGCTTGCAGACCTTACTCCCATGGAATCGGGTTGCTGCCGCCCACCAGCAGAGTACGCGCCTGAATGTCCCACCTCAACCTTTCATAGTGGTCAGTGTTGTCTCAGACATGGTCATCATCATCACATTGCTCTGATTTTCAGGTGCGGTTACCCAGCTCTGAATGCATCCTATTTCGATCTGAGCTATCACCCGGTGAGCACCAACCCTGATTGCAAACTGTACAAGAACACCCGATCTATCAGGTGCTACGACTGCAATTCTTGCAAGTAAGCTACTCATGACGTCTCACTCCCCAACTCAGAAGCATAAAAACCATCTCGGGATGCTAATGCATCAATGCTGTTCTAGAGCTGGGGTCGCGCAGTACATGAAGACAGAGTGGCGAGTGGTGGCTATCTTCAACGTGATATTGTTCGTCATCCTGGTAAGCCCACAGACGTCGAATCAGACCAGACACTTATCTGCTACCTGCTTTTTCTCCGTCGTCGTGCTGATCTGCTCACTGTTTTTTTTCTCTCTTTAAATGTGCATATTGTGGTTAGTCGTTCGTGTACTTCGTTGGCTGCTGTGCGCGGCGAAACACTGGAGGAAGCAATGGGAAAGGCCGTGGCAGGTGACAGAGACACTTCGAGGTGAAGCTCTTGGCCATCCGATGTGGAGTTAGCTTAGTATCCCCTGTAAAATTGTTCCACCAAATTCCTTTGATGAAGTACCTGGACCTCTCGCTGTCTAGTAATATTCTCTGTTGCAAATGGGCTGTGAACATGTTTCTTGGTGGTAAAAATAGAATATCATTTCGCTTCTGATCTCCTGCCTATTTTCAGGGCAGAGTGAAACTGCCCTCTTATTACAATGGTCATGAAAAGTACGGTTCCTGGGGGCAGTATGAAGCTCAACGGGTCTCAAAACTATGTGTTCCCTAGTTACAACATCATGTCTAAGCAAATGAATGTGGCCACATAGTAGTAGCCATATGGGTGGGCATCAATCTCTGCCGAAATGGTTTCTAGATGAGCAGCTATATTTAGAGATGGTTAAGAAAAAGTAGTCAACAAATGTCTCAAGTCTGATACATTCCTTCAATGGAGCATCAGGAACATCTGCTTCATTTGTCGCTCACAAGGGGGCTGTAAATAGGGTACCACATCTTCCGAGCGACGTAGTCCACTGCTTCCGACTACAACATACGAGGAACATATTTAAGCCATCGCAGTAGGTTTTAAGTTTTAACAATAGGAATGTGACATTTTTAACCCGTGTAGCGCTGTACCTCTGACATGCTCCCAAGCTCCCTAGGACCCACATCGCAACGCCCCTCAGCCAGGTCTTCAGCAACAGCAGCACGGACGACTGCTGCGCCGACACGTGCGGTGATGTGCCTAATACTGCAGGGTTTGATGATTGTTATTTGACTGTCAGTTTAAATGAAAAACGAAGATAGAGCTTGCATCACTGCGTTGTAAAGGGGGGTAACAGCATTCGGTGGATGTTGAATCCAGCCCAGAGCAGAGCTCACCTAGAGATTGAAGGGAAGAGAATTCCTTTTTGAATTTCGTCATCTGTGATGTATGATGCCAGGCTGCATTGCAGAAATAGATAGATGCTTATATAAATTTTGTGATCCTCTCCGCAAGAACAGCAAACAGAATGACTCAAGTGGAAACAATTTTAGTGTAGTTGATATCTTATGCTAATGGAAATTCAGCATAAGCAAGATACTGGGGCACCTAATCAGGTGGGCCAACCATAAAATTTTATCAACCAAGGCTTACCACTCAGCTGCTGCTTGAAGCATGCCATCTGAAATATGCCGGGCACCTGAAAGAAGGGCACCTAGACCAATCCTGATTTTTGAAAAAACTTCCATCAGTACAACACAATAGCCAAATACTATGAAAGGTGAAAGGTTGCCATACCCAGGAAATAGATACATGTTGTTTGCTTGATTAGCATAGCCAGTTTTACCATTTCCTAAGAATTCAAGACCCCAATATTAGCAATCATCTACTAGAAAGTAATGCTAGCAAACAATGTAAAAGATAGCAAGGAAGGAATTACCTAAAGAAACATTACTAAAGGGGCTTCCACTAGCAAATATTGCATTCTCTCCAACATGCTTGAATACATCATCAGGAGTGCATTCAGCTGTAATGAAACAAAAAGAGAAGATCAAAGTCAGTATTTTATCTGTGTGGGTTCCCCTCTCTCAAAAAAGCAAACAAATTTAGGGTATCAAACTATCTGTAGGTGTTTGTGCACAAACCTTTAGTAGTAGGGTTGGACATTGCAAAAACTGCAGGGCGAGGGGAATCGGATTCTTTCATAGCTTTGAGAACCTGGAGATGAATGGAGTTACCACCCAATTCTAAACACATGATCACTTGAGTATGATTTGGCATTTCCAAATGCTCAACATTCATCAGTATGTCCAATTAAGAAATTTAATTAGGACTCTGCTGCATACTGAAATTTCAGGAGGAAAAAAATTCTAATACTTCTCTCCAGTGGTGATAGTGCCCAACAAGAAACATTACTAAACAAGGCTAGAAAAGATTAGGCAAGTACACAACTAGCAACAGCCAACCCACTATTTCTGTTCTGCAGCTCTGGAACTGTAACCAAAGTCCTTGATATATTGGCAAGAATGATTGATAGTGTCCTCACTAGTCACTAGTCAGGCCTGAGAAATCTGTCTATATGAGAAGGGTAATACTTGAGGCTGTCGTCGTCCATGAGATCATTCATGAATCGTGTTCAATTATTCTTATCCATAAAGATTAACCGGATCATTTTTTTGGATCATATGTTCACCCATAAGGCAGTAAATTCATGCATTCATTCATTGGCATCATAAGGACATACATGTGCCAAAGTTACTGGTGCTGGGAATATATTCGAAATTCAGAGGAAAAAAAAAAGAAATTATGATCCCAGTCCTCGAGGAAACTTAAATGGATGAACTAGTGCTAACAATGAGCACCAACTAAGGGCTAATAAATCAAGACTGGTAAGATAGGACAAACGGCATTCCTACTTGTTGCAAATATTCAAATAAGTAATTATTGATTCTTATACTTACCTCCTCATTAAATATGCCCCCAACTCCAGATAGTCCTAAAAGCACATGGGGCTTAACTTTCTTGACCTGACAATTAGTATCAAACTGAATTAGCCCAAGCAGAGAAGCACTGGAAATACTATTGTATTATATAATAATACTGTCTAAGCTGCAACAGCTGAAAATGTTGCAGAAATCATATTAGCATACCACTTCAACAAGACTAGCCCCCTCATGGAGATCTGGGACCTCATCAGGACCAAAACCTCTGGCAAAACGTGCCACTGCAGAATCCAGATCCTTCCTAGCTTTTGTAATAAGGCCCTACAAGTACGGCACAACAGGAGCACACTATTTACCAGCCTTTGCCATTTAGATTGAACACAAATAAAAGACATTTATTTAGTATAAAACGCAGAAAAAAATTGTTCGTCTAAAGTAGACTTACATCTTTGTCCAGAACCCAGAATTGATTATGCCCTTCCCCGGTTCTGTGGATCCCAGGCATCCTTAACATTGCCTGTTTAGCCATGCTAAGCACACCTATCCCAGCACTGGATTCTAAAGAGGAATTAGAATGTACGAACCACATTTATGACAATGAACATTCCATATAAAATAGACTGAGCAAACATATCAGATACCTTCCAGCTCCCACAACGACTATCTTTTGATTCGTAAAATCCTGAAGAGGACGGCCCTGTGCTCTAACAGCACCAAGTAGGCCAGCTAGAGCAACTCCAGCTGTCCCCTATTTTAAATAGGACAAGCCCATTAAACAATAATATATAAAACTGAACGAAAAAACTTATCCAGAATAAATTACGTAATAATAGTTTTAAGACTCAATACCTGTACATCATCATTGAACATGCAAAATCGGTTCCGATATCTCTGAAGAGTCTCAAAGGCCCACTTCATTTGGAAGTCTTCAAACTGTGATTTTATCACTTCAGAAAGGGAGCAGTATTTTGAGCGAAAAATAGTAGGGGAAGCCCCTAGTGTGGTAAAAAAATTATTTATATAAGAAAAGCAAAGAAGCAAACAGGTCTCTCTTGAGAAAATAAAAGAAGAGCTATAGGGAAGCCCTAGAAGACCCCAGTTCTCTCAGGAGAGAGGAAAGCAGAAAAAAGCAGACAGCAAGAACAGCTAATAAGTGATCAGAGCCAAGAAGAAAAGAGCAATTCTAACTTCGTGAAACAGAGCAATCCTAAACAAGCACATAGAGGATGGCTTTAAAGCACACATACCTGCACAACAGCTTTAGGCCAACGTGCACGGACAGCCTCCATGAACTCATCTACAACAGCCAAGTATTCTTCTCCTTCCAGCCGAGGTTGCCTCAGTCCTAAATCTAAGCAAACCTAACTGAATAAGGTATTCAATCATGGATTTATTTACAAGCAAATACATCTTTTTTTGTCTAAACCAACAGCATCCAGACTTTCATTTAATCAAAGAAATGGTTATAAAAACGTTGTAAAAATAATTTCACAACCAAAACATTTCAGAAATTAGGTTAATGTATCTCACGCACATAGCTTGTCCTCCAGAAGCTTTTCATTATTGGTTCCCACATCAAGCATTATTGGAAGAACCTGCAGGTACAATGTATTTTCAGCGAGCAGGAAAATATGAAAAAGGTATGCCATAAAAGGCAGGCTATATCAAATAAAACTGGTTCCTTGTTCGCTATGTTCTATAAAGCAAACATATATTATGTCGTTCCAGACAGGTATCAGGATGTTCCATACCTTTTGTGGGTTAATACCAGCAGCTGCAACATAAACATCCAGTTTACCAATAGGTATACCTATGCCCTGAACACCAAGGTCACCTAAGCCTAGAATGCGACTCCCATCAGTCACAACTATCATGTCAACCTGAAAAAGCGTAAACCACTTACATGAAGGCATGCCATACAGCCAGAAATGGAAGAACTCATGTTACGTATTGACATATCATTTCCACGGTCTCTAAACATTAAGACATTAAGCATAACAGAGTTTAACATGAAAACTAACAATATGTTTAAATACAAATTACTGTATGCATTGGCTCATGACATATTGAAATATACTACTCCCTCCATTCCAAATGATAAGATGTTTCGACTTTTCTAGATACATAGATTGCTTTGCAGTTATATATACACTATGTCTAGATGTACTGTAACAATAAAAGTCAAAACGTCTTACAATTTGGAACGGAGGGAGTAGCAATGCATTACAGCTCTAGGAAACCACTAGCATCAATCAAATGTTATGATTTGGTTTAAGACCTTACTAGTTGGATCGATACTCAAATCATCTCAACCTTAATCGCTACACTAGAGGCACTACTTTAAAAGGTGCATTTGGACAGCAGTTTCAGCTATACCTTCTCGGCTGGCCAGTTGTAAATCATCGACATCATCTCCCCCTTATCCTTTGCACTGAAATACATCCCACGGGGTCGTCTGAACAGACCACTGTAATTTTCGCAGACCAAGCCAACAGTGGGAGTGTATATTATCGGTGCAAAATCCTTGATATTGTCAATTAGCACCTGGCAAAAAGAGCACATATTACCATATACGCACTCCAAATTCAGGTCAATCGCCATTGTATCATTTTTTTTTCCAAACACAATACTGCAACACTAAGGGCTCACCCTGTAGTACAATGTCTCGTTCCGGTCGTGCAACCTGTTGAGGATCCTCCATTTGGCCAGCGCGACGATGGAGTCCGGCTCACCGCGGGTGTTGTGCTCCAGCGACCGGAAAGAGTTTACTGCAACGAAGCAAGCACGCGCGCATAAGTAAGTCGTCATAACGCGTCGCGCGAGCAACGACAGGTTCCGTGATCCCGCAACCCATTCGGCGCGCCGCAAACGCGACGAAATAAGGAAGGGTAACACGGACGCAAACGGGGGAAGGGCGACTCACTGAATCGCTCGTACTGCTGCTCGAAGGACATGACCCGCGGCGGGAGCAAGCCGCGGAGGCCGAGGCGGTCGCGCTCTGTCATGGGGAACGCCGTGTCCTGCGCCCAAATCAAACGGAATGGAAGCCCCCCGGTAAGCTGAAACCGCATCGAAGTCCGCGCGCAAGCGACCGACTGCGAGATCGGGGTGAGGGTGGGCTCCGCGCGTGGCTGGCCTGGCCACCTACGTACCTTGTTGTACCACGGGTCGTGGAGGATGTCGTTGCCCCGCTTGTGCACGATGCAGGGCCCAGGCACGGCGCCGGCGCCGGCGGGCGCCGGGGGAGCGGACGACGACAGGAGGCGCCGGACCTGCGCCGACCGCCGCGCCGCCGAACGCCACATCGCGGGCGAGATCATCTGAGGCGCCGCTCGGTCAGGAGCTGGTCGGAATCCAATGCTCGGCGCCGCAGGCCTGGCTGCAGCCGCGTCCGAGACGGTGCGGTGCGGTGGTGGTGGCCGAGGCCCCCCCTAGCTCCTGGGAGATTTGAAGGGGTGGGGGCGTCGCCGCGCGGTGCGGGCACCCGCGGTGAGGGCAGGTGGAGAGGAGGCGCCCCGGTATGGGTGAGGTGGGTGGTGGAGGACCGGAGCCTGGACCCTGTAGGCGGAGGGAGGAGGGGGTGGCGATGCGCTGATGGCTGAATCGTGATGCGATGCGGCGCGCACGGCGCACGCGAGCGGCAGGTCGTGGCTCGTGGAACGCGCGCGGGAGGGGAGGGGAGGGAGCCGGGGCCGGGCGGCCGGCGGGGTCAGAAGGGAGGTGAGTGGTGGCGGCGGAGGAGCGGACCCGGGCCGGGACGCGGCTCTACTGGTGAAGGCGTTGTCGGCGACGAGTTCCGCAGCGCGACTATACGATTCGAAAGCACTAATGAGGTGTTTGGCTCGTATGGGTACTGTTGTATCTAAGTCCGTGTAACAACCCTAAAAATCTACGCAACCTAAAAATCCCAATTAATTAAAATTTTTCATTTATTTATTATGAAAAACCATTTTTCTTGTGCAAGCATATAGGTTTCATTATGAATTTGGTAAATAAAGGAGTATAGTTTGCATTTTAATTCCATTCACATAGAATAATAGCCTATGCATCATATTTGGGATTTATTGCAATTTATGTTTGTATTTACTCAATATTTAAAATGGGCAATATATGTATATATACACTAAAATGAAAATAGAAAAGGAAAAATAGAGTTAGGCCAGCCATTCGGCCAGCTGGTCTGCTAAGCCAGCCCAAGGCAGCCCGGCCTTCTTCTCCTCACCTCACCCGCGCGCGGCCCACGTTGCGGCTCGGCAGCGCGCGCGCGCGACCGGCACACACGCGCTCGCGCTCGCTGCCAATCCGGGCCCGCATGTCAGCCGCCTTCCCCTTCCGCTGTTTCTCTTCCTCACGAAGGCGACGCGCCTGCCGGGGGTGTCACGCGAATGGCGTGACCCCGGACCCACGGCTGACAGCACCACGCCCCGCAGAGCTGTCCCCCTCCTGTCCCCTCCTTTCTTGGCCGCCAAGCGAGCCCGCGTGCACCCTGAAGCCCTAGCATCGAGCGCCCGTAGCCCTTTGATCTACCGAGATCAATCGCGGCCGTCCGCCATGGGAACCTGCCAAACTCGCTTATAAATTGGAGCACCCGAGGAGCCCTAGCCCATTCCCACTCGCAGCCGCCACGCTGCGGCTCCACAAGCCACCGCACCCCACCGCATAGCCGAGAGAGAGGGAGAAGGGCGGAGCAGAGGAGGAGAAGCTGCCGGAGCGCCGCCGCCGCGGAGCACGCCGAGCCGGACACGGAGGAGAAGCCGGAGCCCCGTCGCGGTTCGGCACGGCACTGCGATCACTCTGCACAGCGTCACCTCGTCACTGCACCGCCATCCTAGCTTCACGACACCACGGTGAGCCACCGCACGCCATGTCCGAACCTCGCCCTGCTTTTGCCATGGCGTTCCGCCCACGGGACGCGCAGGCACGAGCCTTTACCGGCTCAGGAAGATCACCTGCACCATGCACTCATGCGACCGGCCGAAACCCCCGGACTACAAGCTTGTTAGACCGAGAACGCAGCACGACGCGTTCTCGGCGGAGCGCGCTCACCACCGACGCGTTCCGACGCCGAATCATCCGTTCCGAGCAATCCGACTAGCACCCGTATAGGTTAGAGCGTCGTGGAGCACCGCCACGACCCCTTGAGCTAGTTACACGGATCTAAACGCTAGAGAAAGCCTGAATCGCCTTGGCCGCGTGCGCCGCGACCTTACCGGAGCGCCGCCGCGAGCCGTCGCCAAAAGAAAGTCATGCCATGGTTAAAGTTCGCCACCAGAGTGTTGTATGCTTCTCTGGCCTCACCAATTTGACAAGACCGCATTCGATTGAACCAATACTTGGTCGTAGCCGCGTTGCCGCCTTCCGCCGTCGTCGGCGACACGCCGCCGCCACAACCGAGCACCTTGGAAATCTCGGTAGCCAAAATTGGTAGTTGGTATACCATCGCCATAGACTCTGGACGCGTATACATCTCCTAGAAGACCTCCTTAGCCCCGCCGGAACCTCACAGTCGCGGCGACATCGCGGCCGACACGTTCCGCCTCGCCTAAAATCCGTTCCGAGTACCCCCGGTCGCCTCGCGCTGCGGAGAAAGGCCGCCGAGGTTCGCCAAGTCTGCCTCGGCACCGCCGCTAGATAGTCGAGCCCCGAATCATGTCTGTCGCCTTGGCTACGTGCGCCTCCACCTCGTCGGAGAACCGCCGTATGCCGAGGGAGAGAAGGAGGCCATACCACGACTCTAACCCGCCACCATCTGGTCGGACGACTGCCTGAGCACGCCAATTGGGGAAAGCCGAGCCCTGTCTTGCCGAAATATGGCCATCGCCGCCCTGTCATCGTCCGCCGCACCGGAGAGACACCGCCGCCTTGAACAGACGCCCTGAAACCCTGCTAGCACCAAATCTCCGATTCGCCCGAGCCTCCCCGGGAGAGCTCGGGAGAGCGGCACCCTCGGCGCACCAAATCTCCGATTCGCCCGAGCCTCCCCGGGAGAGCTCGGGAGAGCGGCACCCTCGGCGCACCAAATCTCCGATTCGCCCGAGCCTCCCCGGGAGAGCTCGGGAGAGCGGCACCCTCGGCGCCCCGAATTTCTGATTCGCCCGAGCCCCGCCGAGGTACGCCGAACACCGCCGAGCTACCCCCGACCACCGCCGAGCTACGCCGAGCTCCGCCGAGCTACGCCGACGCCCGCCGACCACTGAGAACCGCCCCCCGACCACTGAGAACCACCCCCGACAACTGAGAACCACCCCCGACCTCTGAGAACCACCCCCGACCACCGTCGAGCTCGCCCGACCACCGCCGAGCTACGCCGACGCCCCCCGACCAACGTCGAGCTCGCCCGACCAACCGCCGAGCTACGCCGACGCCGGCGACTCTCTGGGAACCAGCATCGAACACCTGGTGGGCGACCATCGGGTCTGTGTTCTGATGAGGCGCCACATGCCGCACTACTGGACCCGCGCGCCACGTGGACCAATCCCGAGCTACCCCTGATTAATCGACCATTTTCCATTTTCAGAAAATAGGATAATCTTCGGAAATTCATAACTTATTCATACGATGTCCAAAAATTGCGCACCATATATCAAAATTCTCAGAAAAATGAGATATACAATCTAAGACTATGTTTGTGTGCATTTGGCTCTTTATTTTATTGGATTTTTCTGAAATACTCTATAGGAGTCGCTGACGCGACTATTTCGTGTTCGATTTCAGAGCCGGAGGAGGATCTGACTAAGGAGGACGACCACGAGTACTTTCAGGAGCTAGGAGACGACTACGAAGGTGCCACGTCCCACCAAATCCTTAGATCCTATTTACGCATTGCAAATGACATTGTTGCTATTGCTTTATGATTATGTATGGATTGGTTGCATGGTAGTATATTTGAATTCCCTGCCTTGATAAGACTTTACCCTGCTGTCCGCTGCTAGGTTAGCTGCTGCTTAATTTACTGTTACTCTTTCACTACTTTCTACTTGCTATATGCTATGTGGTGGAATTGGGACGGTGTATAACTGATTATAACCACTGAGAGAGAGTGCTGCGTGCGTCTTGGGTGCGTGGTAAGGGTTGATGTCGACCAAGTGGGATGTGAGACAAGCCCATGGGGCAAGTCGTGCCGGGGGTGCAACCTGGGCATCCCCAAGCGAGATACCTGTGGCGGGTAAAGTTGTTGAGGAGGTCCCGGATGGGATAGCCTTGGTGGTTTGAAGCCTGTGGACGGAGGTGCTGCGATGGCACGGGGAGAGTATCCCCTAAGTGGAGATGCCTGCTTGGTCAAACCTAGGACGGACTAGTTTCAGGTTCATGGGAATCCTTTTCTACTCACTCGCTTCTGATGGGCGGGAGACGGCTGGACTACTTGGTAGGACGGTGCCACTACTGCTAGGTTGAGAGGTGATAAGGGTGGGCGGAGACGGTCGATGGGTTCCCGTTCCGTTTTAGATGCACAGTACCACTGGATGGGCCCGGTACTGTGTCTCCCAGTCTCAGCATAACGGTGTAGAATCCGGAATATCCCAGGGCTGAGTGGTAGGGTGGCATCGACCTAGGCAAGCAAGCACTCGAAATTCTGTCTAGGTGTTTGCGCAACACCTATGATGGCTAATCTTGTGGGTAGTGAAACCTCTGCAGAGTGTACGGTTGATCGATCGATACATATGCCAACACGTTGGCTATGGACCTTTCCTGTGAAGCTTCTACTAGTGTAGTGAGTGTTCTCTTCTCCCCCTGGATGACATTTTTCCGGCAGTGTACCCGTTGTGGTAGTGTGCCGCTGAGATAGGCCCGAGAGGGAGTTGGGCCTGTCGAATGAGAACGAGGTGTGGGTAAGTGAGATGTGGTGATGGGAAAAGGGATGATGGTGTTAACTGGAGATAAAACTTGACTAATTAAACATTGATTACAGCTACATAGGAAACCTCAGCCTATAGATCTGCTTGTATAGCCTTGCATCCACTTTCCACAAAGCAAATGCTGCATAGGTGGGCTCCGTGGCCAGTACAAATCGTACTGATAAATTTGTTGTCAGGTGACGAGAATGAGTACGACTTCGAGGAAGACGATGGCGAGGAATAGGGTCACGTGCTACACTCAAGTTGGCCGTGAAGGATGAAACATTTTCGCATCTTCTAAAGCTTCTCTGAATGTTGATTCCGCCAGTGTGGCGATGTAATAAATGTTTATGTAAGACTTAATTACCGTTGTATGGATCCTGGTATCAACTGAGATATGGGTAATTTCATGGATTGTCCCAAGCAATCTGTTGAATTACAATTCGAGCCTGTGGATTTCCCTTCGTGGAAATCGAGGTCGTTTCAGTTGGTATCAGAGCCATACTTGACTGTAGGACGAGACCCATAGAAAATGGACGTTAGAATAAGAAGCCAGACTCTCTTTCGGTTATATTACTGACCTTGCATTCACTTTTTATGCAATGGCTCATCTAATACAAGGACCTGCTAATCCGTTTCTTGAAAAATTCGCTGATGACCAGCCTTGGACCACCACTTCGTCCACTGCACGACGGCACTATTGAGATCCCAATCAATGGAAGGAACCACGGCGGATTTGCCATGGTGCTACGCCAGGTATTGGAAGAGCTGGGAGCACCGTCAGACCAGATCCAGTACTTCAGCCGAGGGAAGCTTGTCGAGACTGAGAGGTTTGAAGGACCTGTCACTACCAGAGTTGAGACACCCGTCAGCCTGACCCTTCCAGGAATGCCGGTCTTTACTGACTACACTGCTGGAGAGACTGTGGAGGACGGAGTACAGTCCTCCCGCAAGGTACTACGCGCAGTTGTGTACACAGCATACGAGTACCTTAAGGGGACCCACTTTCCGTCTGCTACCTCAGGCCTTGGAGCTGCACCCTGACACCATCCAGAGGATTCTGTACACCAGTCAGATCGTTCAGGCCGAGACTGACCCCTGCCTACGCGTAGTGGCACACCACCTCCAGGAGCAGGACGAGTTCATCAGCTCATTGGAGCAAAGGAGGCAGCGTGACCGAGCACGCATGGCAAGAGGTCGAGGACAGTTTGCAGAAAGGGACTCAGACCCTGTAGAGTTTGAGCAGAGCAGTCACTGACTTGCAGTTGGAGATGCAGCGCCGTGATGAGTTACACCGAGCCGAGATCGCCGACTTGCGAGACAAGATCGGAGATTTTGGGCTTCGCAATGACTAGCTGAACAGCAGAGTGTTGGGATTACAGAGGAGGCTGGACGACAAGGAGAGAGCACTTGCTGAGAGGGAGCAGAGGAGCAGAGACAGAGTAGTCGAGATGATCACGTTGCGTTCCAGGATCAGGGAGTTGGAAAAGCAGCTGGAGAAAGCCGAGGACAAGTCCACCCGCAACCAAGGGATTCTGATCGACCGCGTGAAGATGGTGGAGTTCCTAAAGGACAAGCTACGGAGGACAGAGACAGCTTGAAAGCAGTCCGACGCCAGGAGAGCTATTGAGGTCCGGAAGGTACAGGGTTCGCTTCCCCCACTGGAGATGGTGAAGCCCCGGGAGGGAGACTTCTGCGTACCACCCACTACGCTCAACCTGGGAGCGTGTCCGTCTCAAAGGATACAGGAGATTGAGGCCACTCCAGAGCTAGCAGTAGCACTCGACTATGTCAAGCGCCTGACCATGACCGATGACGAGATCGAGGCAGAGGACAGCCGCATACCCGACGCCGTACTTGACCTTATGCACCAGTAGCTTATGGGACCCTGCGTGGCCCTTAGACTAGTGATACCATGAATTGTCCTGTCATTGGCTATCTGCGCATAGCACGATCTTCTTAGCAGCTAGGAACATCCTTTATGTAATAATAACCATGTGATGAGTGACATTTGGATCTTATGCTTCTTATGGTTCTTTATGCTTCTTTGATTGAGTGTAGGATAGCATGAAAAATGTTTTAATTCATTTAAATCGTTGAAAACATCTAACTCCTACACAAACCACTACAAGATAATTATTGCATTAAGCACATACCTAATAAATTCAGATGTCGATGAGACGTTCCGCGCGTCTGGAGAGTCCAAGCCCTCCTATGTGCGCTGGAGACTAAGGCAGGTAAAATAGAGCTGACATTCAGAGATGTGTCAGTAGTCTGTGAATTCAATGACGTATTTCCAGAGGAGTTACCAGGAATGCCACCAGATAGAGATGTGGAGTTTGTTATAAAGCTGATGCCAGGAACTGCACCGATTGCCAAAAGACCCTACAGAATGTCGGCTGATGAGTTGAAGAAACTCAAGAAGCAGCTGGGAGAATTACTGGAGAAGGGCTTCATTAGGCCTAGTGCTTCGCCCTGGGGATCTCCCGTTTTGTTTGTCAAGAAGAAGGATGGGACGATGAGGATGTGCATTGACTACCGGAATCTGAATGCGGTTACAGTCAAGAATAAGTACCCATTACCCCGCATCGATGATCTGTTAGATCAACTGAGTAAGGCCAAGTACTTCTCGAAGATCGATCTCCGATCAGGGTACCATCAGATGAAGATCAGGGAAGAGGATATCCCGAAGACTGCATTTGTCACTAGATATGGACAGTATGAGTGCACAGTAGTCTCATTTGGACTCACTAATGCTCGAGCATACTTCATGAACATGATGAACAAGATCTTCATGAATGAGCTAGACAAGTTTGTAGTGGTATTTATTGATGATATATTGGTTTACTCAGCCACAAAAGAGGAACATGAACATCATTTGAGGACCGTATTGGAGAGGTTGTCTCGCAACCAGCTATACGCCAAATTCTCCAAGTGCGAATTCTGGCTTGAGGAAGTTGCTTTCCTTGGTCACGTACTGTCAGGAGAAGGAGTCGCAGTAGACCCAGCTAAGATTGAAGCTGTGAAAGAGTGGGAACAACCCTGTAATGTGTCAGAAATCAGAAGCTTTTTGGGACTTGCATGATACTATCGCAGATTTATTGAGAACTTCTCCAAGATTGCAAGACCCATGACCAACTTGCTGAAGAAAGAGAACAAGTTTATATGGATTCCTGAATGTGAGAAGAGTTTTCAAACCTTGAAGGAGAAGCTCACTACTACACCTGTACTAGCCCTACCCGATATTCATAAAGATTTTGTTGTATATTGTGACGCCTCTCGGCAAGGTTTGGGCTGTGTACTAATGCAAGAAGGAAGGGTGATAGCTTATGCCTCAAGACAGTTGAAGGAACATGAGCAGCGATACCCAACTCATGACCTAGAACTTGCAGCCGTGGTACATGCACTCAAGATTTGGAGACACTATCTAATAAGCAACAAGTGTGACATATACACTGACCACAAGAGCCTGAAGTACTTCTTCACACAAGAAGATCTGAATATGAGGCAGCGCAGATGGCTAGAACTCATCAAGGACTATGATCTTGAGATCCATTATCACCCAGGAAAGGCTAATGTTGTCGCTGATGCACTTAGCCGCAAAAGCTACTGCCATACCCTCATCACTAACTCTATGCCGCCTGAACTCAGGAGAGAGTTCGACGCGTTCCAGCTCGAGGTAATCTCCTATGGCATGCTAAATGAGCTTCGCGTCGAGTACAATCTCACCTCACGGATCCGTGAAGCGCAAAAGAACTGTCCTGAGATAGACTATATCCGTGGTTTGATGAAGCTGGGAAGAGGCCCTGAATACCGAGAAGATGAGCAGGGAACTGTATGGTACAAAGATAGAATCTGCGTACCGACGGATTCAGCGATACGAGAAGAGATCCTGTCGGAAGGGCATGACTCCAAATATTGCATTCACCCAGGGTCAGCCAAGATGTACCATGATCTAAGGAAGCACTTCTGGTGGGAGAATATGAAGACAGACATTGCAGGGCATGTGGCCCGATGTGATACATGCAATAGAATCAAGGCCGAACATCAGCGACCAGCAGGGTTGCTACAACCAGTTGAGATACCAGAATGGAAGTGGGAGTGCATATCCATGGACTTCATAATAGGACTGCCCCGATCCGAGCATGGATATGATTCTATATGGGTAATAGTGGACCGTCTAACCAAAGTTGCACATTTTATACCGGTCAAAAGGAAGTATAGAGTTGAAAAGCTAGCAGATCTGTACGTATCAAATATTTTGAAGTTACATGGGGCACCTCTGAGTATTATATCTGACCGAGGATCACAGTTTGTATCACAGTTCTAGAAATCCTTGCACAAGTCCATCGGGACCAAGCTCGACTACAGCACAGCATACCACCCGCAAACAGATGGGCAAACGGAAAGAATGAACCAGATTCTCGAGGACATGTTACGTGCTTGCGTATTGAGGTACAAGGAAGGATGGGAGAGCTGTCTACCCCACGCCGAGTTCTCATACAACAACGGTTACCAGACGAGCATTAAAATGTCTCCATTTGAAGCGTTGTATGGAAGACCGTGCAGAACCCCGCTAATGTGGTCAGAACCAGGTGAAAGGACATTCTTCGGTCCTACTAAGATTGTGGAAGCAGAAGAAGGTGTTGCCCAAGTAAGAGAGAATTTGAGGATTGCACAAAGTAGGCAAAAGAGCTATGCAGATAGAAGACGTAGAGAGCTTGAGTTCAAGGTTGGGGATTATGTCTACCTCAAGGTATCTCCGCTTCGTGGCACCGTCAGATTCCACGTAAAAGGGAAATTGGCACCAAGATATGTTGGGCCATACAAGATCTGTAAAAGGGTTGGAAAGCTTGCTTACAAGCTGGAACTACCGGAGGAATTATCTGGAGTACACCCCGTGTCCCATGTCTCGCAATTAAGAAAGTGTCTGAAGCTTCCCGAGGAGCAAGTTCCTACGGATGCACTAGACCTGCAAGACACACTTGAATACAAGGAACATCCGATCAAGATCTTGGCACGGGATACCAAGGAGACGCGGAACAAGACTATTCCGATGTGCAAGGTACAGTGGAGCAATCACACTGAAAGAGAAGCTACGTGGGAGAAAGAATCGGACTTGCGGATTATGTATCCTTACCTCTTCGATGGGTACGTTATCTCTGAATCTCGAGGTCGAGATCCTAATGAGGGGGGAGGACTATAACAACCCTAAAAATCCACACAACCTAAAAATCCCAACCAATTAAAATTTTTCATTTATTTATTATGAAAACCCATTTTTCTTGTGCAAGTATATAGGTTTCATTATGAATTTGGTAAATAAAGGAGTATAGTTTGCATTTTAATTCCATTCACATAGAATAATAGCCTATGCATCACATTTGGGATTTATTGCAATTTATGTTTGTATTTACTCAATATTTAAAATGGGCAATATATGTATATATACACTAAAATGAAAATAGAAAAGGAGAAAGAGAGTTAGGCCAGCCATTCGGCCAGCCGGTCTGCTAAGCCAGCCCAAGCCAGCCCGGCCTTCTTCTCCTCACCTCACCCGCGCGCGGCCCACGTTGCGGCTCGGCAGCGCGCGCGCGCGACCGGCACACACGCGCTCGCGCTCGCTGCCAATCCGGGCCCGCATGTCAGCCGCCTTCCCCTTCCGCTGTTTCTCTTCCTCACGAAGGCGACGCGCCTGCCGGGGGTGTCACGCGAATGGCGTGACCCCGGACCCACGGCTGACAGCACCACGCCCCGCAGAGCTGTCCCCCTCCTGTCCCCTCCTTTCTTGGCCGCCAAGCGAGCCCGCGTGCACCCTGAAGCCCTAGCATCGAGCGCCCGTAGCCCTTTGATCTACCGAGATCAATCGCGGCCGTCCGCCATGAGAACCTGCCAAACTCGCCTATAAATTGGAGCACCCGAGGAGCCCTAGCCCATTCCCACTCGCAGCCGCCACGCTGCGGCTCCACAAGCCACCGCACCCCACCGCATAGCCGAGAGAGAGGGAGAAGGGCGGAGCAGAGGAGGAGAAGCTGCCGGAGCGCCGCCGCCGCGGAGCACGCCGAGCCGGACACGGAGGAGAAGCCGGAGCCCCGTCGCGGTTCGGCACGGCACTGCGATCACTCTGCACAGCGTCACCTCGTCACTGCACCGCCATCCTAGCTTCACCGACACCACGGTGAGCCACCGCACGCCATGTCCGAACCTCGCCCTGCTTTTGCCATGTCGTTCCGCCCACGGGACGCGCAGGCACGAGCCTTTACCGGCTCAGGAAGATCACCTGCACCATGCACTCATGCGACCGGCCGAAACCCCCGGACTACAAGCTTGTTAGACCGAGAACGCAGCACGACGCGTTCTCGGCGGAGCGCGCTTACCACCGACGCGTTCCGACGCCGAATCATCCGTTCCGAGCAATCCGACTAGCACCCGTATAGGTTAGAGCGTCGTGGAGCACCGCCACGACCCCTTGAGCTAGCTACACGGATCTAAGCGCTAGAGAAAGCCTGAATCGCCTTGGCCGCGTGCGCCGCGACCTTACCGGAGCGCCGCCGCGAGCCGTCGCCAAAATAAGGTCATGCCATGGCTAAAGTTCGCCACCAGAGTGTTGTATGCTTCTCTGGCCTCACCAATTTGACAAGACCGCATTCGATTGAACCAATACTTGGTCGTAGCCGCGTTGCCGCCTTCCGCCGTCGTCGGCGACACGCCGCCGCCACAACCGAGCACCTTGGGAATCTCGGTAGCCAAAATTGGTAGTTGGTATACCATCGCCATAGACCCTGGACGCGTATACATCTCCTAGAAGACCTCCTTAGCCCCGCCGGAACCTCACAGTCGCGGCGACATCGCCGCCGACACGTTCCGCCTCGCCTAAAATCCGTTCCGAGTACCCCCGGTCGCCTCGCGCTGCGGAGAAAGGCCGCCGAGGTTCGTCAAGTCTGCCTCGGCACCGCCGCTAGATAGCCGAGCCCCGAATCATGTCTATCGCCTTGGCTACGTGCGCCTCCACCTCGTCGGAGAACCGCCGTATGCCGAGGGAGAGAAGGAGGCCATACCACGACTCTAACCCGCCACCATCTGGTCGGACGACTGCCTGAGCACGCCAATTGGGGAAAGCCGAGCCCTGTCTTGCCAAAATATGGCCATCGCCGCCCTGTCATCGTCCGCCGCACCGGAGAGACACCGCCGCCTTGAACAGACGCCCTAGAACCCTGCTAGCACCAAATCTCCGATTCGCCCGAGCCTCCCCGGGAGAGCTCGGGAGAGCGGCACCTTTGGCGCACCAAATCTCCGATTCGCCCGAGCCTCCCCGGGAGAGCTTGGGAGAGCGGCACCCTCGGCGCCCCGAATTTCCGATTCGCCCGAGCCCCGCCGAGGTACGCCGAACACCGCCGAGCTACCCCCGACCACCGCCGAGCTACGCCGAGCTACGCCGACGCCCCCCGACCACTGAGAACCACCCCCGACAACTGAGAACCACCCCCGACCTTTGAGAACCACCCCCGACCACCGTCGAGCTCGCCCGACCACCGCCGAGCTACGCCGACGCCCCCCGACCAACGTCGAGCTCGCCCGACCAACCGCCGAGCTACGCCGACGCCGGCGACTCTCTGGGAACCAGCATCGAACACCTGGTGGGCGACCATCGGGTCTGTGTTCTGATGAGGCGCCACATGCCGCACTACTGGACCCGCGCGCCACGTGGACCAATCCCGAGCTACCCCTGATTAATCGACCATTTTCCATTTTCAGAAAATAGGATAATCTTCGGAAATTCATAACTTATTCATACGATGTCCAAAAATTGCGCACCATATATCAAAATTCTCAGAAAAATGAGATATACAATCTAAGACTATGTTTGTGTGCATTTGGCTCTTTATTTTATTAGATTTTTCTGAAATACTCTATAGGAGTCGCTGACGCGACTATTTTGTGTTCGATTTCAGAGCCGGAGGAGGACCTGACTAAGGAGGACGACCACGAGTACTTTCAGGAGCTAGGAGACGACTACGAAGGTGCCACGTCCCACCAAATCCTTAGATCCTATTTACGCATTGCAAATGACATTGTTGCTATTGCTTTATGATTATGTATGGATTGGTTGCATGGTAGTATATTTGAATTCCCTGCCTTGATAAGACTTTACCCTGCTGTCCGCTGCTAGGTTAGCTGCTGCTTAATTTACTGTTACTCTACCACTACTTTCTACTTGCTATATGCTATGTGGTGGAATTGGGACGGTGTATAACTGATTATAACCACTGGGAGAGAGTGCTGCGTGCGTCTTGGGTGCGTGGTAAGGGTTGATGTCGACCAAGTGGGATGTGAGACAAGCCCATGGGGCAAGTCGTGCCGGGGGTGCAACCTGGGCATCCCCAAGCGAGATACCTGTGGCGGGTAAAGTTGTTGAGGAGGTCCCGGGTGGGATAGCCTTGGTGGTTTGAAGCCCGTGGACGGAGGTGCTGCGATGGCACGGGGAGAGTATCCCCTAAGTGGAGATGCCTGCTTGGTCAAACCTAGGACGGACTAGTTTCAGGTTCATGGGAATCCTTTTCTACTCACTCGCTTCTAATGGGCGGGAGACGGCTGGACTACTTGGTAGGACGGTGCCACTACTGCTAGGTTGAGAGGTGATAAGGGTGGGCGGAGACGGTCGATGGGTTCCCGTTCCGTTCTAGATTCACAGTACCACTGGATGGGCCCGGTACTGTGTCTCCCAGTCTCAGCATAACGGTGTAGGATCCGGAATATCCCAGGACTGAGTGGTAGGGTGGCATCGACCTAGGCAAGCAAGCACCCGGAATTCTGCCTAGGTGTTTGCGCAATACCTATGATGGCTAATCTTGTGGGTAGTGAAACCTCTGTAGAGTGTACGGTTGATCGATCGAAACATATGCCAACACGTTGGCTATGGACCTTTCCTGTGAAGCTTCTACTAGTGTAGTGAGTGTTCTCTTCTCCCTCTGGATGACATTTTTCCGGCAGTGTACCCGTTGTGGTAGTGTGCCGCTGAGATAGGCCCGAGAGGGAGTTGGGCCTATCGAATGAGAGCGAGGTGTGGGTAAGTGAGATGTGGTGATGGGTAAAGGGATGATGGTGTTAACTGGAGATAAAACTTGACTAATTAAACATTGATTACAGCTGCATAGGAAACCTCAGCCTATAGGTCTGCTTGTATAGCCTTGCATCCACTTTCCACAAAGCAAATGCTGCATAGGTGGGCTCCGTGGCCAGTACAAATCGTACTGATAAATTTGCTGTCAGGTGACGAGAATGAGTACGACTTTGAGGAAGACGATGGCGAGGAATAGGGTCATGTGCTACACTCAAGTTGGCCGTGAAGGATGAAACGTTTTCGCATGTTCTAAAGCTTCTCTGAATGTTGATTCCGCCAGTGTGGCGATGTAATAAATGTTTATGTAAGACTTAATTACCGTTGTATGGATCCTGGTGTCAACTGAGATATGGGTAATTTCATGGATTATTTCAAGCAATCTGTTGAATTACAATTCGAGCCTGTGGATTTCCCTTCGTGGAAATCGAGGTCGTTTCAGTCCGTCTCCTCGTGCAAATGCCGACATAACCTTAAAAATACATCATGTACAATATTTTAAATGAAAAAAACCTACTCTAACCCATGTGTTTGGTTTGAGGATGATGTGAGATGGGTTAGATCTGACCCAGTTTTGTGGTTTGGGTTGAATCCGTCTCTTGTTTGGTTGAGAGTGTTGAGTCAAACCCAGTTTTGTGTTTGGTTAGGAGGATATCTAGAAGTGGGTTTGGTCATTGACATGTGGGCCCCGTTTGTCAGTCTATTCTTTTATCTCTTTCCTCCTTCTGCTCCGTTCCCGTCCCGCAGAGGCTGCCTGGGCCGCTCGCACGTGATAAATTGGCGGCGGCGCTCGCTTCGCAACGCTGATGGCTGGGGCCGGAGCTGCCCGACGCCGTCACTCCTCCTCTGCTCCGCTCCCTCCCTGCCCCTCTGCTCGTCTAGCCGCCGAACTCGCCGAGGCCCATGCGCGTCCGGCCGCCACACCCTGCCGCTGCCCGTGCGCGTCCAGTCGCCACGCCCCGTCGCGGCCCGAGCGTCCGGCCGCCCCACCCCGGCGCGGGCCATGCGCATCCGGCGGCCGCACCCCGCCACCGCCCTGCGCCGGATGCAGGCCGCCAAGAGCTCGCCCGCCATGAGCACGAGCTCGGCGAGGATGGGTGCAGGGCCTCCGCGAGCGCTGCCCGGGAGAGGCGCGGCCGCAGCGAGCGTCGACGGGGCCACCGCGAGTGCTGACGAGGATGGGGCGGGGCTGCCGTGAGCTCTGTCGGGACTGGAGCGATGCTTCCGCGAGCGCCAACGCGACCGAGGCGGACGCGGATGGAGACGAAGAGCGACGGAGTCCATCTGGGTCGGTACGGTCCCCTCGTTTCGGAGGGACGAAGCAAACCCGCATATCAGAGGTATATTGCGACCCGGGTCGACTCCATTTCCTCTTTTTTTTACGCCTCTCATCTGGATACAGCTGTAGTATCTGTTCATACACACGCACATCCACTCAACACACGCACACCACACACACACTATGTGTACAGATAGACCTACAACTATACACAGATCTAAGACCACGTCCTTCTTGAGATCACCGGAATCCCTAACTCCATAAGCGACGGGCGCGTCACAGTCCCTTTGTGGTTTCACGCGTCGAGAGGCAGCACTGAGATTTTATTGGGGAAAAACCCCGGTGAGGAAACGCGGTCGATCCAGGGATCGAACCCATGTCCAGCCGTTTGCCACTGCGAAGACATGCCGCTCGAGCTAGCGCTCGACCTCAACCCATTCCATCTAACCCTCAAACCAAACATGGGTCTATCTGGGTCGAACCCGGGACAACCCAGGATATCCCCCAAACCAAACAACGTAGTTTAGAGACGAGGCCAAGCGAGAGGAATTTTTGCGTTGTTTCAACGCGAGACGTAAACTCTACAGCGCTCGTAGTGGTGGGCCTGTAGCGGTGGGACGGGGCCGGCTTGGTAAGGCGAGCTCGCCGTGGGAGGAAGCTCACCGGCCGTGGTGGAGCTAGATCCGGCGAGGCGCGATGGTGGCTGGTGGGCGAGATCCAGCCAGGGGAGGAGGTCATCAGCGGCGGGGAGGAGTGGAAGCCGACCAGGGAGCTCGCCGGCCATGGTTGAGCCGAATCCGGTGAGACGCGGTGGTGGGCAGATCCAGTTTGGGAAGGAGGTCGTCGGTGCCAAGGAGGAGCGGGATCTGGCCAGGGAGCTCGCCGAGGAGGAGCTCGTTGCCTTGTCGGCGTCGGGGAAGCAGCGGGGCGCGGCGACCTCCGTGGACCGCAGCGGGGAGCTCGCCGGGAGGAACAGGCGGTGCGGCGAGGGGTGGGCGGCGCGGTGAGGGGCTGGCGTTTGCATCCGACGTTGGGGAGGTGATAGTTTGGGTGCGTGACCCTTTCCTGGGCACGAACCAAATCCTCGAATGCTTCCTGTTGGAGATAGCCTAACTGTGTATTTCTCACACCTTATTTAATCTTAATCATTCATCTATTTTTCTATCCCTATGCCACCTCCTATTTTCCAATATCCAAACATACCCTAATGGATCCACCACATATTCTGAGTAACCTCCAGAGTTGTTGATTACCAAGTTAAAAGATTTTTTTAAATTGACGTTAGATCTAGCATGGTTTGCTAAGCGAAATCGAATGAGTTTCATTTTTTTCACCAAACCCTCGGGTTCGTCTTATTGAGATGTGATTTGAATTTTGATTACAACATGAGCAGAGTGGCAAAGATAGTTCGGCCACGACCAAACACTCGTCCAACTTGGTTGAATTGACTTTTGCTTAATTCAAAGCTATTACTGTGCGCCAACGATGATGACTCAAATGCCTTTCGCTTTCTCTTGTGAGCCACAATTCTCTTTGTTCTATCGACGCCGCCCATGGTCCGTGCAACTCGGCGGTCCGTACCGTATAGCCCGACTGGTTGTGGATGGAAGCCGGTGTTCGTGGCATCTAGCATCGGTGCTCGGCTAGTACAGATCGCGAAGCAGATCTATCAACGTAGTACACGCTCATGGCCATGTTTCGATGATGCCGAATTCCTAGACATGTGCTTGCCACCACACGAATGGGCGCCTGCAGAATCGGAGCTGGATGGCCGAGGCCGAGCCGTCGTCCGGCGGCAAAGTGCACTGGTGCACGGTGCACCAAGATAACTGAGAACCAGCTGACAGGAACCAGATGCCTCTGTGCTCCGGACTTCCGGATTCATGAGCCACGTACGTACACTTTTGGTGAGGCACGTCTAGCAGGGACCGACTGATCGTGCAACGATTCGAACAAGAATCCGACTAAATCTGTGCTAGTGGTGTGCTTTTTCCTCTCGCGCCATGCGCCCATGCCCCTTCCTCTGGAATCTCTGCCCAGCTTTTGGTTCTTCGGTTCGATCCGGAAAGGGAAAGCAGAAGATGCCCGATCTCGACGGAGCGGCGGAAACCGTGTTGGCTCATCTGCTCATGCCTGGAGAAATTTGCCGTTGCGGGCTGCTCTCTGGTCTTTATCTGGTTGGTGGTATATACACCCACGGGCCACAGCCCGATACTCAAGCCTAGGTAGCCTGCACAGCAGAAGGTGTGGTTGCAATTTTTTTTACCAAAATCCGCCGACGCGAGCGACAAAATTGTGCAACTCTTTACCCTTCGTCATAAATAAACAGCGTGTCCTCTCTCAAAAATAAGCGTGAGCTCCCATCTCCGCAAGAAACAGGTTTTTTTCTTGTTTTTGGCGGCCTAAGAACTTCCACTAATGGAACTGAAACTATATCTTTATCTATATCTATATATATACCTACTAATAAAACGAGAAGATTTTTGGCAACAGTCGGCCCACTCTCTCCAGCGTTCGGAGCTGCCGGTCTACCCTGTTTCTCTCACGCCCGTCCTCACCTACACTTTCGTTTTCTCGTAGAAAACAAAATCCGTCTCGCTCAAACGCCGCCGTTGTAACGCACGCCGCCGCCACCACCGAGGCATCCAGGCCTCCCAGCCGAGCCACACATTGGGCACAGCCCACGCAAGCGAGATCCAACCCAATGCCCGACACTGTTGGCGATGCCGACCAGATCCACCTCTTCAGCCGTCACGCATGGCAGCGGCATCGGCGTCGATGCGGATGCTCCCAGATGACGGCGTGACGACGAGGAGCGGTGGCTCGCCGAGGGCATCACAGGCATCCAGCAAGGACACCCTCCATCAGCCTCGCGGTCCCTGCCCTCCCCAAGCCTCACCTCCCTCAAACCCTACCTGCACCCTTCTTCTTATCTTGCGATTTGTAATCCCGGGGGCATGCGCGGCTCCATCCCTGGGCCACCTTCGACGCACGCGGCCCCTTCCTCTTGACCGCTGGCGCTCAGCACCATCCATTCGCCGCCCCAACCTCCCGGTCCCGTCACGCTTCATCAGCCCCCCTCCACGCCGCCGCCCCGACCAAGGCCCCGACCTCGCCCTCCGCGTCTTCCTGCTCCGTCAAGCCCGGGTCCCCACTGCACGTGCGATGGGCAAGGTGGAGCCATGGGGGCTAGAAAAGGACATTGAGGCAGACGTGGACGCCACTAGGAGGACGTCGAGGCAGACGAGCACGTCACCAATCCGTGAAAGGTGAGTCCCAGGTCCCCCTCTCGATCTATACCGCCCTCCTCATATACTGCATCTCAACTCAGCATGTGTGATCTCCATGTGTTTATTGAAGTGCTTCTATGTTGTTTAGTAGTAGTACAGGACTCTAGGAATGTGCTGACGAGTAGGATAGGTTTCATTGGGTGGCAGTTGCTTTTTTTTGTGTGAAAGTGATATATATTGCTGAACTCAATCCTCTAGCTTGTCCCAGAATTAGCTTCATTAAACTCCACGGAGAGGAGCATCATATATGTGAATATGTCCGTGAGCCAACACTCTGATTAGTAAAATAGGACCAAAAAGTTTAGATACAGCTGCACTCAGATATCCGACAAATTAGAGCTTATATAGTAGGTACACGGTAAGCTATTTTCCCTTGGAATGAAAAATCTTCAATCTGAGAATGTCATTAGAAATGAGACACAACATATTAACCACTAATCTCGCTTTGTCCACCAAATCCTATATAGTTAGTTAGTTAGTTGAGGACAACGACATTCACGTTCAGTCACACACCATCATTTTCTGCACGAGAAATTATAGTGTGCAAGTTTGTTTTCCTTTTACTATTCCTTGCGTCGGTTGCCTGTTCTCCACTTCTCATTACCAAGAAAAAAAACCCTGGTCTGCAATATAGATGGCCAACAGGCCGTGCCGGCCCGATAGGGGTCATGCCACGACGGGCCATCGTGCCTCACGGGGACGTGCCGCTGCGGGCTTCGTGCCTGGCCTTCGGCCCAAGCCACGGCCCGTGGGCCGTCAGGCTGGCCCGAAAGCATGTGCATGCCGGGCGGTACGACGCCCAGGCGGAGGCCGCGGAGCTCCCTCTGTCCCTCGGCCGCGCGGGAGGAGTCGGCGGCCGCCGCGCCTCGCCCTGGAGAATTTTTTTATTTCTAACACTTTTTAAAAATTATTTTTAAAACTAACACGTGCAAATTTTTTTTAAAACTAGCACGTTTGGACGTGGCGCGTCCAAACAGTACCGACGCGCCACCCAGGGTGGCGCGGCAGAGGTGCCACCTGGCGCCGCGCTGGCTGGCTCTGCCGCGCCACATGCAACGGCGCAGGGGCCGCCGCGCCATGCCGCCTGGCGCATCCCCTGCCGCGCCACCCCGCATGGCGCGGCCAAGGCGATAACCCCCTGGCCGCGCGGCCCCCTCCCTCTCCCTCCTCACTTCGTGTTCGTCCAGCGCCACCGCCGCCGCTCGCCCAGCGTCCCCGCCGCCGCGTCCTCGGCTCCGGCCGTCCTCCGCCGCCACCGCGCCGCCGGCCGGCCATCTACGTCCCGGATCCATCCTCTCTTCCCCTCCACAGCAGTAGTTGGCCGCACGGGCGAGGGCGGCTGCCCTTGGCCAGGGAAGCCGCTGCGGGCGCCATAGCCGTGGCTCGCCGGCCGGCGGCGCTTTAAAGGAGCTCTTGCATCGTTCTTCAAGTGGTGTGAAGGTACATTGTCGATCTTGTGATTCATTGTGTTAGTTGGTTAGTTATGTAGTTAGGGTTTAGTTAGCTTTTAGTTAGTTCAGTTGTTAGGGTTTAGTTAGGTTTAGGGATTTAGTTAGTTTAGCAAAAGATATAGTTTGTATGACCTAACTAGTTAGGTTTTGATTTATTAACTAGTTAGGGTTTAGTTAGTTAGTACATTTTGATTTAGTGGGTTTTGAAAGGTGAACGGAGATTGTTGCAATATTAGAGTTTAACTTTGGTGCGATGATTCGCAGGCGTGGAATCAGGATGGATTGTTTTGTCCGTGTTTTTTCCGGGGGAAGTATTAGTAGAGAAGATTGTATGTTTGAGGACATGGAAAAAAATTTGGAAATGTTTGACGAACCGCCTACATTGATGGACCTTTTGGTGCGGTTGAGGTCGAAGTTTGTGGGTAACTTCACATTGAAAGCGAGGTTCGATGCCGGGAAGAATAGGCCACGCTATGTGATAATGCCCTTGCTTAGCCCCTCGGATTGGAGCCGCTACAATCGAGCACTTCAGGCTTCGAATTCTCCGGTTCCTGTGGTTGTGGTGGAGAATGCCTACAAGGTGGCTGATGAGTCCGATGATGAGCCGTACCATGACGGATTGGAAGGTAACCAAGTCGGTTTTCGGGCTGATGCAGTAGAAGCAGAGGGTGTTATGGACAGGGATGGTGTGCTGACGCAGGATCACGATGATATGGCAGTCGATGAGCCGATGAGGAGGTCACCGGGGCACATAAGCAATGACTTCGATGTGAATGAATTTGAACGAGAGGAGGAGGAGGAGCTGGAGGACGAAAGGATTGGTGATTTGGTAGACACTGATTCATCGGATTTGGAGGAGGAGCAAGGAGGCATTGAGCAGCATGGCAACACCGTTCGTCCTATGCCAATGCCAGTTAGTTTGTAAGAACTACATGCGTTGCCGGTGCATGGAAGATTGGCTAGAACTGAGTATGATGATGTTGTGACCCATGATTCGTGGGCTCGTTTGAGCGAAGCCGAGGCGTACGTTCCACCACCTCCGTACACGGCTACAGAGTTGATGCAATTGAGGGCTGGAAACATCCAATTTAGTGGAGTACCCAACTATAGGGATGTCAGCATGACGGATATGGCAGTATGTGACACAGGCCTGCAAATGTGCAGGGAGTCGACTTACAACCATGAGAATGAAATCCTTACTAAAGGGATGTTATTCAACACGTTGTCTGAGCTAAAGTTGTTCCTTGAGAATTATGCTGTTTACCACCATAAGCCATACACCGTCACTCATTCCAACAAGGATATGTTGTTTCATGTCATTTGCAAAAAAGGTTGCTTGTGGAGGCTAAATGCTCGTAAGAAAAGGAACGACGGGAAGTGAAAGATAACCAAAGTGGTGCAACCTCACACACGCGTGTCGAATGAGAAGGAAGAAAACCATCCTCAGCTCACGGCACGTTATCTTGCCCGTCGCATATTGGGCCTCATTGATGACAACAATGACATATCTATTTCTTCATTGATCCAGAGCATAGTGGGCTTCACTAAGTACGTGCCAACGTACGGAAAGGTGTGGCGTGCTAAGCAGATTGCTCTAGAGATACAGTGGGGTAGCTGGAAGGAAGCCTACAATAGAGTTCCCAGAATTCTGTGTGCAATGAGCTCCTATAACCTCGTGATGAAATGTTCGTAGACACTTTCTGAATGTACTTCATTGTCGAAGGTCAACTGAAACACGTACTGAGGCGTGTGTTTTGGTCCTTTGCGCAGACAGAACACACATTTCAGTTTTGTCGGCCAGTGGTACTAGTTGATGGCACTTTTCTAACAGGGAAGTACAGGGGGTGTTGATGATGGCAGCTGCTGTTGATCCAGAGAATCAGATAGTTCCAATGGCGTTTGCCTTAGCGGAGGGGGAGAACAATGAATCATGATCCTGATTCATGCGACTTCTACGGACTGAGGTGCTTGGCTCATCCCGCACTATTTGTATGATATCAGATCGGCACGCGGGTCTCCTTAAACCGGCTGAAGAACAGATACCGGGGTATCCTCCTCTAGTTCATAGATGGTGCATGCGTCATTTTGCAGCCAACTATTGGAGGCATCATCGCAACAAGGAGGTTTGTGACAAGGTCAAGAAACTTTGTTGCAAGCGTACAGAGCGGGAGTTTAAGGAAACAAAGGCAGAACTTGATAAGATGGTGAACGCACAAGGGAAGGTGTGGTTGGCCCAACAGATGGACGAGAAAGCTAATTGGGCGCTAGCATACGATGAGGGTGGTTACAGGTATGGCATCATGACGACCAACTCGTCCGAGTCTTTCAATAGGGTTTTCAAGGGTGTCCGAGCTTTACCCGTGTCTGGAATTGTGGAGTACTCGTTTCATAAGTGCAATGAATATTTTGTGAAGAGATGGGGAAAAGCATAGAGGAGGCTAGCGAACGATGGTGGTCCGTTTGGAAAAGCAGCGCAGGAATATTTGGATGAGGCCGAAGTTTGGTCAAAAATGCAGGTAGGAGAGGCCTACGGGCCCAACGGGCAAGTTTACAACATACGGGGGAGGGGTGGCACGAAGCTGGGAGGTGAAACATATGGAGGCCGCAATTACAGGGTAGACCTCGAGAAAGTTACATGCACTTGCAATGTCCCGCAGATAATGCATGCCCCCTGTTCCCACATGATAACGGCTTGCAGGGTTATCGGATACGACCACAAAGGTCCCCCCTTTATGTCTCCGCTGTACCTTCACGTGAACACCCTAAGTATATGGCAGAAAACTTTCGAGCCGTACCTTGACCCCACCCAATGGCCACCTTATTTGGGTGCGGACTATGTACCCGATCCAGGGTTGATGAAGCTCGGTAAGGGAAGGAGGAAGAAGAAAAGGTTGAAAGGGGACATGGACGATATGAAAGGATACGGCGATGATATGTACGGCGGGGGCGACTTCAACGAGACACGTGGGACCAATTTATACTCCGTTTGCCACGAACCAGGCCACAAGGCCTCTAGACACAGGAGGAAAGGCAACCAGGTATACGAATGCTCTTAGCAACCATGGTCATTTCACTCTTTTCTTTTTATGCATTCTTTTAGGTCATTTAAATTATATAATTTCATTATTTATCATGATACGTGTGATTTCTTTCTAACACGTTTGTTCTTGTTCATGCAGGATGGCTCCTCATCAGCAGTACCCCTTCTTGACTTGACCTACGACCAGGGCACCGAGGCCACGTCCGGTCGGACCTCGGCCTTCAGGAGTTTCTTTCACCACTCAGGAGTCGTGTTCATGGTGTGCACCCTTGGAACGAGAGGTACGCGCCTTACCTACGGCGTGCGGGCTTCCTGGAGCTAGTGCGTTCGTACTTAGCCGGTCTACCACCGTTGGACCCTGCACTCCTCACGGCAGCTGTTGACAGGTATGCGCTTTTTTTTGGAAAAATCATAATCATTCCCCCCGTTCGTGTTTTGGGTTTTCCCTTACTGAATTTGTATTCTTTTTGAAATTGTTAGGTGGAGGCCGGAGACCCACACCTTCCACCTACCAGCTGGAGAGATGATAGTCACCCTGCAGGACGTCTCGCTTATACTTTGCCTGCGCTTGGGTGGCCATGCAGTCATCGGCACTATCGACCCCGACAATTGGATGGACACAGTGGAGGAGTTATGTGGACTTAGGCCACCAGAGGACGAGCATGCGAAAAGATCCAAGTAAGTAGAGTACTGCAACATATTTGGTTTCATGTTACTACTACCTTAGTCTTATAAATGTTACTGTTGCATGAGAACTTCTGGTGTCACGTCTGGTTGGATCAGAGAAAACTTTGGTTGGCTACCAGATGACGCACCGGACGTTGACGTTGAGAGGTACGCGAAGGTCTGGTTGTGGCACTTCCTTGGTGCCTTCCTGTTCCCTGATGCATCAGGGAACACTATCAGCTGGTCCTTCCTCAACATATTGAGGCTCTCTTGGGAGGACATTGGAGCATACAGTTGGGGAAGTGCGGTACTTGCCTGGTTGTACCGCCAAGTTTGTGTTGCCTGCCGTCGAACCGGAGACAACTCCAACCTTGGTGGTTGCCTTTACCTTCTACAGATTTGGTGCTGGGAGCGTTGGCCAGTGGGCAGACCACTTCGTTCAAGCTTACCTGTAAGTCCCTTTCATCGTGATTGCCTTACTATGGTTGACTGATCATGCCCTTAATTTGTAAACTTGAATGGCTTCTTAATGCAAGCTTGGCCCTATGAAGACGTTGGCCCCACTGCTCTCTTCGTGTGGAACAGGGACAGCGCTCCGGCGGTCAGAGGGAACCCTGTAAGGAGGTATGCGTCGTACACGGACACACTGGACGTCCTGACACAGCACCAGGTAAGCTGCAGCAAGTGCAAATCGGAAATGATGCACTATTCTAAACTATGTACTAATTGGACTTTTATTGTTGCAGGTCAATTGGTGTCCCTGGGCTCGGATGGAGTTGGAGAACTACCTGAGTCCCAGGACAGAAGAAGAGAGCGATGAGTGGCGTTCAGTTACGCCACTCATCTGCTACCATGTCGTAGAGATGCACTTCCCATGCAGGGTCTCCAGGCAGTTTGGAAGGTTCCAAGAGTGTCCTCCGCCGCACTACTCGACGAGCAGGAAGTTGCACGGGTATGAAATTGATGTAACATCACCGATCGACAATTTCAGATTATGTTATTACACTTATGATGAATGTATGGCATTTGATTGGTGCAGGTACGACCGAAGGAATGGGTACAGCGAGAAGAACTAGGCAGTTACACACCACAAGTACATCCAGGCTTGGGAGACCCGTCAGAGGCTGCGGATACTGGATACTCTGGAGCACTCGCAAGCCCAATTTGATCGATACCTAGAATGGTTGCAGAGGAATGCGAGGACCTACTTGAAGTTGCCGTACGATGACGTGGCGAATCCCTGGGACTCCGAGGACGAAGACCACCAGGAAGATCCTTATGACGAGGCAACCCGGAGCAGTACGCAGCCAGAGAGAGGGCCCATACAGAGATATGTGGTAAGAAAGCTAAGTTGGCAAAAGTAGCTGGTTTTTTTACTTATGCAACTTCTTCAATTAATCACCCGTTTACTATGTCCGCAGGCGAGACGGTTGTCCACCCTCTCCAACGAAGCAGTGTGTCGCCTAGATGAAACTAGAGGAGAAGAAGAGGGCATTCTACACCACTTTGTGAAAGTTAACATTATTTTCGTCCTCCAAAATAACGTCATGCCAAGTAGATCAAATATGAAAATTGATTTGTTTACTGTCCCTGTAGAGAGTGAGCAAGACATGCAGGAAGCTAGCTCAGAAGCTAGCATGTATGGATCCGCGGTTCCAGCCAGCGTACGAAACACCGCCCTTAAGTCCGGCTCGTTTTGGTACTCCGGCAAGACGTGCACCTCCGCCGGTTTCCATGGAACCGGAGAGTTCACAGGCTCCGACTCGGCCGCATGGCAAGGGCCCCATGATTGAGCCCGAGGAGTCTTCAGAAGACTCCGAGGACGATGACGAGGACGACGACGAGGAGGACCAGCTGTACGATGAGATGGGCGGGTTTCAGCTGTACGATGCACCTCTTCCGTCTCAGGTAACTTGCAAATAGTAACTTTCATGATTGGTATTGCGTTGCATCTCAAAATTAATTGTTCATGCTCTTAATTATTATAACAGGGCGCTACCCACACACAGCCGGTGAGGCGTGGCCCCAGACAGCGTGACCGTACCGATGTTGGGTACACCCCAAACATCGTTCCGACAAATCCAAAACGGCAGCGTCGTCCTCGAGACCCTTACACTCCAGGAGCTTAGAGTTAGCAGCTTATGATGAGTATTTCAAGTTAGGGCGGATGTTTTGTACTGTAGGTGAAATGACATGAACATAATGCGATTGCAACGGATGATGGATGTTGCGATGGTTGACCCACTTGCGTATTTGTTTTCCTTACTGTTCTTAATTTTCCTTTCGAAGAAACCTTACGAGGCACAAAACCGAAAACCGAAAACAGAAAGAAAACCGAAAATTGCAGAAAACAGAATGCAGCCTAGCAGAAAACAGAAAGCCGCAGAAAACAGCAGAAAACCAGAAAGCCGCAGAAAACAGCAGAAAAACAGAAAGCAGAAGGAGCAGAAAAATGCAGAAGCCGCGCCTACACGCGCCACCAGGAATGGCGCGGCTACTAACTGGCCAGGCACTGCCGCGCCATGCCTGGCGGCGCGGCACACAACCGCCGCGCCATCCACAGTGGCGCGGCAAAAGAATTGCACGGACAGCCGCGCCATGCAAGGTGGCGCGGCTTGGTCAGCTGCACGGCTCACCTGAGGCCGACCACGGCCGGTCACGACGGGCCACGGCTGGCCTGAGGTTGGCTAGAGCCCGGCCACGCTTACTCAGTGATTCAAAGGGCTTGCGAATAGCCTTTTCAGTACATAGCCTTTTCAGCGACTTGTCAACTCAATTCATAGTCTTTTCGGTCACTCATACAGCACAGTGTCTAACCTTTTCAGTGCGTGGCCTTTTCAGTGTCTACCCTTTTCAATGCGTAGCCTTTTCAGTCCGAGAATCTAGCCTTTTCAGAGTACTACAAAGAACTATGCTGAATTAACTCTGCATTAATTCAATTATATTCCATGGCAATGTCACCCCTCGCCTCCCTATATATACATGGGACTGGCCCCTCGACGAACATCACCAGCACAACAAGATGTCTGGACCAAAGGGTCGGGGGCTTGGGTTTGGGAAAGGCAAGGGAGTGGTGGAAAGCAAGGGCCCGCCAATAATATGGAATAATGGGGGTAGTCTTGGTCCCGAAGAGTGGGACGAACCCATTGACAGGTTTTCAGAAGAGAGTAAGAGTGATTATGGGAAGGATAGACCTCTGAGGGACTATGTCAAGCTGGGAAAAGAAGAGTGGCATAAATGCATGCATGGTGAGGACTGCCTTGTGCAGATGTACACCGAGGGCGGGATAAACGGGGACCGGCGATTCTTCAAGTGTCCCTATGCATATGTAATATTTTGTTGTCATTTATTTCTGTAATGTATTTCGCAACACCAAAGCGTGTTAACAAATCTATTCATCGCAGATCTCGTGGGCAGAAGGCAGTTGCGGGTTCACTAAGTAGGTGGACCCTCAACCTATTACCCCGTATTTGGAGTACATCTGATACCTGCAGGACCGCATCAGCTCGCTCGGCCCAAACTACAGCTCGAGCCACAACAAGGAGGAATATGAGGAAGGAGGTAACAGTGGGGCCACATCGCAGGAGCCAATATGCACAGACCCGTACTGCCGCTGCCCTCATCACAAGAACAATGGCAATCCGCCGGCATCGCCACCGCCACCACCTCCGCCAATGGGCGGTTATTATGGGGAAGGTGCAACTCAGCTCAATATGTGGCAGCACTACTAGTAGGGTGTCCATTTGTCCGTCTATGTGTATGGTGCATGTTTCAATTACCTAAGGCATATTAGGTCTAGTGCAGAGAGTCTTTACCCTTGTTTGGTGCAGATTCTCACATGCCATTTCGTGTATTCGTTGTATGTTTTAGTTCCCAAGGCATGTTAGGGTCCACACATGTCTTTTCATGTGTTGTGCTTGTTCGCATCGTTTAGTAATATGTTTCACAAGAAAAGAAATGTCCACAACATGAAACATCAACTAAAAACACTGACTAAGTGAACACAATAGTACGATTAGGTTACAATACAGAAGTTCAATTCATGACAACCAAATATAGGGTCCGCAATGCGAAAACACTAAGTTCAATTCAAATCCAACAAGCTACTGAGTGCAACGAGGCCACTTTCCCTTGCCGAAAGCATCGGGGTTAGACTCCATGGCTGCTTTTGCACGACGTGCATGCTCAAGCTTCTTCTCCTTCTCCTCCCTGAAAGCTGCGAGATGCCTCAGCCGCGCCTCTTCTTCCCGCTCCTTCTCCGCGGCCAGCTTTTTGCGTCTCGTCTCCATCCTCTCCTCCCGCTCTGCGTCCAACCTCAAAAGACGCTGCATCCGCTCCTTGTCCTCCTGGAAGATCTCGGTGTCGATCCACAGCTCAAAATCACAGAGCGGAGGTGGAGTATACAAAAAACACATTATTTTACGGCAACAAAATTAATTTATATATAGAGAGAGGGGGCCGCGCGGCCAGGGGGTTATCGCCCTGGCCGCGCCATGCGGGGTAGCGCGGCAGGGGATGCGCCAGGCGGCATGGCGCGGCGGCCCCCGCGCCGTTGCATGTGGCAGAGCTAGCCAGCGCGGCGCCAGGTGGCACCTCTGCCGCGCCACCCTGGGTGGCGCGTCGGTACTGTTTGGACGTGCCACCCGGGATGGCGCGTCCAAACGTGCTAGTTTTAAAAAAATAAAGTTTGCACGTGTTAGTTTTAAAAATAGTTTTTACAAAATGTTAAAAATAAAAAAAATTCACCCTGGAGACGCCGCTCCAGGTGCTCCGTCGCGCCGCTCCAGGGCTGTGGAAAAGAGCCTTCCGTTCCTGCGGGCTGCGGCGCCTCCCGCCGGCGGGCTCGTGGAGGAGAGGAGCCGGCGGCGCACCGGCACCTCGTGACGACGAGGACAGGCGGAGGAGAGGGAGGAGGCGAGGGAGGAGAGGAGCCTGTGGTGTGCCGGCGTGGACGGAGCATCCGCGCGAGCAGTGAGCCAGCGAGTGCGGCATGGGTGCATGGCGAAGGGGATGCGGCCGCCGGTGGTTGCCTGCCCCTGCCTGGTGACTCGGGGACGGTGAGGAAAGGTGACTTGGTAAATTAGGGTTGGTGACTTGGTGGGCTGGGGATTGATGGGCTGGTGGGCTGCTCTTTGGCTTTGCATTTTGCTAGCAGGCCGGGCCACCACCGTGCCTCCCTGAGGAACGGGCCGTGCTCGTGCCGTGTGAAAGACCCTAGTTTGGTTTTGGTAATTGATGAAACCTAGTTACTAATCTAAGTGCTAAGTATGTGTAGCCAAGAGAAGATTAGTGATAAGGAGGAAGATGACATGAGTTCAAGTGAAGATCAAGATGGAATGATTAAGGAGAAAAAAAGGACTTAAAGAAGGAAAGTTAAAGGCTAAGGTATATCCAAATAGGGATTTTCTTTTAGTGATCAAGACTCCAAGTGGGAATGATCACATTTATGATAGATAGCCGACTATCAAGGGGAGAACTAAGCTATTGGATTACTTTCAAGTGCTCTAGGTTGCATCTCATGTGCATTGATCTAACCAACCTAGAGAATCTCTTTGAAAACCCTTAAAAAATATTTGCAAAATGCTAACACACTGTGCACAAGTGTTGGAGACCTTAAGTGTTGGCACATAGAAGCAAGGGGTGAGAAATAGACTTAAAATTAGCTGAAAAAGGAGCATCGAACTGTGTGGAATGGCAGCGTCGGACCATTGAGTAGAGTCCGACGCCTAACCCTAGTTCTGGCCAATAGCGAGCGTCGGACGCTCGGTGTACGAGCGTCGGACCATTGTCCACTTCAGTCCGACAGTGGCGAGCGGTGTCGGCGTGACGCGTGGCGTTCGGGAGAGCGTCGGACGCAAGAGCTTCATCCGACGGCGAGCGTCGGACTGGAGTCCGACGGTTTTGAGCGAGTTGAAACCTCTCTGGAAGTGTCGGACGCTGAGTTTCTTTAGTCCGATGCACTGACTCGCGATCGTCCGACGGTACGCGCACAGTGAACTGAGAGAGCGTCGGACGCAAGTGTTTAGTCCGACGCCCTCAGTCCGACGGTTTGAAAAAGCGTGGGATGAGGTATCCGTTGCGATCGGACGAACGTCGTTGAATTCAGCTAACACGTGGCGAGATCGTGAGCGTCGGACGCTATTGGTTAGTCCGATGGACTCAGTCCGACGGTCCTGTCCGACGGTGTAAAAACGTGGTTAACTGCTGTTTTGAGTGGGGCAACAGCTAGATTTGCACTTGGGGGGCTCCCTGGTCACTTGGTGACACTCTTGCACACTTGGATCATTGTCATACACATTGTTGCATTCTAGCCTCCCACTCTTTCACTAATTCATCATCTTGATCATCCTTAGTGAGATTGAGTGAACCTCAAATGCATCTTTGCTTGTGATTTGCATTCTAGAGCACTTGACAACAAGCCTTGGTTCAGTTCTTATTCTCTTAGGACATTGCCGTGTCTCTAGACGGCTTGGAGGAGAAGAAGGTGTGGAGAAGCTTAGTGATTGTATTTAGCCATTTTTGTTACTAACCTCTTGACCTAACTACTTTATAGAAATTTTATTAGGCTATTCATCCCCCTCTAGCCATACTAAGACCTTTCACCGTGCCACGGGCCAAGGTGGCGGCCCAGGCACGGCCTGGTCCCTCGTGCCGGGCCGTACTCGTGCCGGGCCAAAAGCACCGGGCCGAGGATCGGGCCACGGCCCACGGGCTGCATGGCCAACTATAGTCTGCAAACGCTTTAATGAAGACGGTGGCCACTGTTTTTTGAAGTGTAAGTTTGCCCGACAGTGTTGGATTGCTGCACAATTGGAAGAAGTCAGGTGTTTGCTGCTGGACACTTACTCTGCAACTGAGTTTACTCGCAGAATTCTTCCTTTGGACTCAAACCAATGTTTGAGAACTGTGGTATTGTTGTGGAAAGGACGGTCGGAATAAGGCTAATGCTGGTGAAGACCTTCTGAATTGCACAGATGTGGTATATGCTGTGAAATTGGTGATTGGAGACATGGCTGGGGATGGAATGCTATTGATTCGACCTGCCGTGAAGAAGCATATCTGGAAACCAGAATCGAACCGCCTGAAGATCAACTTTGATGGTGCTTTTAGGAAGGATACGCAGGCGGCAGCTTGTCACATAGTAGGTGTGTATTAAATTTATTTAGTAATTTTTTCAGTATTGTATGAGTGGCTCGGTGCTCATTCAAACTTCCACTTTAGCATTTGATGAGGCATTATTGATGTACATCTCGTGTGATTTATATTCGACATATTAGGCTTGTCTTCTACTTTTTATTAGGAAACATATTCTATTTTTATTTATAGATCAACATATTTTGTAGGTTTGTCTTCTACTTTTTACTAGGAAACATAAATTACCGAAGAAGATGCATGCCACAACAAATGGTAACAACGAGGTTGTGTCCGCGAGACAGTCTGAGCGTGGATGAAGATGCAAATGGAGCACTGTATTTTGAAGAAAGAAATTGTGTTGATATGAATTCGACTTATTATAAAATTAACATTTGTATGTTTATCTTGGTCGAGAAATATATTGCCTACAAATTGAGCATATAAAAGTTTGTGTTGACAGAATTCGACTTATTACCAAATTAATAATATCTTAACTGACATTTTGTAGTAGTATGTTTATCTTGGTCGAGAAACTTATTGCTTTCAAATTATCTATTTGGTACCCGTTGCAACGCACGGGCATTTTTACTAGTATATTAGAAAACATTTGGTAAATAGTTTCTTTAGAGCAACTCTAAATCTTTCCTAAATGATACGAATAGAGATTTTGAGGCTGATCTGATGATTGACATGGGCTTTGAGTCACAAATTACGGTATACTCGCAGCGATGTCATCATGTAACTTGAAACCACGGAGTGAGACATCTTGCCTTTTTTAACCCACACAAATACTCTTCTATTCCAAATCATAAGACATTTTGTTTTTTAATTCATAGTTTTCACTATACTTGTAGATATATAAATACTCTTCTATTCCAAATCATAAGACATGTCGGCTTTTTAATTCATAGTTTTTACGTACTTAGATATATATTGTGTCTAGATGTATAATTAATGTATCTAGAAAAAACAAAATACCATATAAAGAATGGAGTTGACCATTGAGCAGTTATATAGCATTCCAAACATAAAGAAAAAAGTCCCAAGACCAGACCAGCCGGCCCCAGCAATTACTTCATCTCCGAGTCCCACTAAATTATTTGACACTAGTAGAAGGCGCGCGTCCTCGCTCACCTGAAGTGAAAACACGTCTGAATTCCCTTGCATAATAAGGCCGAAGGCATCTGTTGACTATAGTTCTATGAGAAAAAAATAAAACCATAGTATGAAATTTTGACAATAGCAATAACACTTTAAATTGATTTTTTAACTGTTAATTGGATACATGTTGGAAATTTCATATATCCCTTTATTGGGAAGCCACCAATAACTTCATTTCACAGCTGTAGTTTTTTTAGGGACAGGTTCTTACGTTTGATAACCACTAGAAAAAGGAGCGTGACGTTGCCATGCCAACATGCCTACAGTGGATTTGGCCAGTGTATGATTTTGTGTTTGTATCTCGTAGGATTGTTGTCAAATATGTACTAATACGTTGACACGCGGCAGCGTGCAGTGCCTGCCAGTTTGATCATGTATTTATGTTACGACCACATTTTTTTTTATGAAGCTATGGTACATAATTTGGGTATTTGGCTACTGTATATTTTGGTGATTTTCTGCAGGCTATATGCATCACGCATAGTGCAAGTATATTAATCTGGTTGTGTATATTCATTTGAAGTATTTATGTATGGGATATGATGTGCTCACGTATGCGAATGTACAGAATATCATATACTCTGTGTTCAAGTATTTTTTATATGCATAAGTATGTACGCTAGAATTTATATTGGAGTATCTATATTTAGTTTGGCGTTAAATTAATTGGCCAATAAAGTTTATGAGAAAAAGGTATATGATATTAGAGTTAAGGTAGATGAGCTATTTTTAGTTTATATATGTTGTACAAAACACAAATCAATCAATCACGTAAAAGTATAGATCTATATTATACCTAATTAAATACACGAAAAGTAGGATATTATAAGTTTAATGCATAGATCTAGTTATAATAAACACAACAAAACTGGTTTGATATTTTTATGATTTTTCTTGATTTTATACGAATTTTGAGAGGTCTTTAGTTTTAAAAGAAAAGATTAAAACGTAAAAAAGAGAAGAGGATCACGGGCCGCTTTTGACCTATTGAGACAGGCCGGCCCATTGAGAACCCTGGACTGCGGATTGTTTTTTTAAGTCTGAGGGTTTTTTCGAAAAAAGTTCTGTAAGAGGAAGCCAGACTGCGGGTTGATTTCGTCAAAGTATAAGAGTTTTTTTCAAAATAACTAGGACTTGGCAGATCGGAGCCGTCCACGCGCCAGATCGGACGGCTACAAAATACTGACGAGGTGGACAGGCTCAACCACGGCGGAGCGTTCCGTCCTTGTGCCTCCTAAAGTAAAGTATTGAAAGCTTTGTCGCATTCTTTTATTTTCAATTTTTGCCGAGACGTACCTAGACCGTGCCAGTCCATGCAGCCTGCCCCTGGAAGTCCCAGCGTCCAACACCTCCCTTGTCCATTTTTTATCGATGGTACCCAGATCTTCCATGAATAAAACAATAGTAAGAGTAAAGTACATCAACGGTCTTTAAATTTATGCTGTTGTGTCATTTCGGTCTCTAAACTTTTAAATCGACCGTTTAGATTCTCAAACTTGTTCATTTATGTCATTTCGGTCCCTAAACTTGTAAATCACTCATTTAGGTCCTCAAACTTATTCAGTTGTGTCATCTCAGTCTCTAAACTTATTTAGCTGTGTCATCTGGGTCCAAACAGTACGATCTAAAAACTTAATATAAAAAAATAATTCATAACTTTTTCATATAAACTCGAATGAAGATAAACTTTATATAAAAATTATAGCCCTCAACGCGATTTAGAACTTTGTAGTTGAATTTTTTTATTTGAAGTCGTTTAATATTCTAAAATATTATTGTAAGTTTACAGATTTTAAAATTTAAAATTTAAAACTAAATTTTGGGATAGTAAACGACTTCAAATAAAAACATTTTCAACTACAAGGTTGTTGATTATATTGAGAACAATAACTTTTATATAGGCCATATCAATATCAAGTTTGTTTGATAATTTTAAATTTTAAATTTCAAAATCTATAAACATACAAAAATATTTTGGGACCCTAAAAAGTTTTAATCCAAAAACTTTTCAACTACAAAGTTATAGATCGCATCGAGAGGTACAATTTTGATATAAAGTTTGTCTTTATTCTAGTTTATATGAAAAGTTATGAATTATTTTTTATATCAAGTTTTTAAATCGTCCTGTTTGGAACCAGATGACACAGCCGAACAAGTTTAGTGACTGGGATGACACAAGTGAACAAGTTTGAGGATCTAAATGGATGATTTGCAAGTTTAAGGACCGGAATGACACAGCCGAACAAGTTTAGGGACCGAGGTGACACAGATGGACAAGTTTAAGGATTTAAACGGTCGATTTGAGAGTTTAGGAACCGGGATGACACAGCGGCGCAAGTTTAGGGACCGTTGGTGCACTGTACTCCAATAGTAACTGCATATCACTCTAATCGGCTGGCGCAGAACGCGTCGGGTTATCGGCCGATGCAGGAGATTTGTAACAGCGAGCAATCAGATGATGACTGGAGGGGCGAGATAGCAGGTTACCTGACAAATCCTTCACAACGGGTCAACAGAAAGCTAAGGTATAAAGCCACCAAGTATGTGTTGCTGGATGGTCAGTTGTATTACAAGACTGTTGAAGGAGTGCTGCTCAAATGCCTGGGGACAGAGGAATCAGTGAAGCTGATGAGCGAAATACACGATGGAGTCTGCGGTGCACATCAATCAGCTCACAAAATAAAGTGGATCATCAGGAGGACTGGTTACTATTGGCCTACGATGCTGAAAGATTGTTTCAAATATTATAAAGGGTGTCAAGAATGCCAAAAGTTTAGAAATATACAAAAGTCTCCAGCCTCTGCTATGAATCCTATAATTAAACCATGGCCGTTTAGAGGATGAGGTATTGATCTAATCGGCCAAATCTACCCACCATCGAGCAAGGGTCACAAATGGATCTTGGTGGCGACTGATTACTTCACCAAGTGGGTAGAAGCCATTCCTTTGAGGAACGCCACTTCAGCTGACGTGATCGAATTTGTAAAGGAGCACATTATTTGCAGGTTTGGCATACCTCAGACGATCACAACCGATCAGGGGACAATGTTCACTTCAGAGGAGTTTATGACCTTTGCTGACGACATGGGCATCAAGATTTATAATTCATCGCCGTATTATGCCCAAGCCAACGGACAAGCAGAAGCCTCCAATAAAATTTTGATCAAGGTCATCAAGAAGAAGATTGAGCAGAACCGCAGGAAATGGTATTTGCATTTGAGCGAGGCAATATGGGCATATCGCATGGCGCAGCATGGATCGATCAAGGCTTCACCTTATGAGCTAGTCTATGGACACGCTGCCGTCTTGCCATGGGAGATTCAGTCTGAGACACGGCGTGTCACGTTGCAAAACAAGCTTACAGCCAGTGAATACAAAGACATTATGATGGACAGTTTAGAAGATTTGCACTGTCATCGGCTTAGGACTTTGGAATACATTGAAAAGAACAAGGTACGGGTGGCCAAGTATTACAACGCTAAGGTAAGAAGCAAGAGCTTCACCGAATCAGAGATAGTATGAAAAGTCATTCTGCCTATTGGTACCAAAGATAGCCGATTCGATAAATGGTCGCCAAACTGGGAAGGCCCGTATCGTGTGGTGGAATGCGTTCCGGGTAATGCTTAGATCCTTGAAGATTTGGAAGGGCAGAGACTCGCTAGAGCCATCAACGGGAAGCATCTGAAGAAATACTACCCTACCATCCCAGTTGGGGGATAATAGCCGATTCATGTGAATCTGGCTCTAACAGCCGATGCCGTGCAAGCGGGTCGCCTTCAGGACAAAAATGGCCGACATCCTAGTAACGAGTCGCCCTTAGCACAAAAATGAAATACCCTCGATGGGGTGTAACAGCCGACGCGATAAGCATATGGATATCACCCAGGGTGATGGTTTTTGGACCATCTCCGAATACAAAAGCAATCAAGGAGTTGGACCAAAAATGACTGGCGGCAATCAGGAGCGGCTCATTCCTTGCCATCTCTGATAATGATAGGTCAAGGCATTGGCTCAGATGGCGCATCTCCCAGTCCGCGCGCTTCTTCGCCGTGACGCGGCGGAACCAGTTCCTCCACCCAGCAGGTGCACTTGGCCAGTTTCTGAAAGATTTGGCCCAAGAAGAGGCGCCCATCATGGAGCTTCGGAATGGGAACTGGTTGGTTTCTTGAATGATGAAGTCTTTGGGGATCGGATCACCCATCGGGCGCAGATAGTAGGTATCGGGGATGTCCTTCAGGGGAATCAGAATATCATTCCTCAGCACCTGGATTCGAAACTCGTACTCAGTGAGGTTGAAGAGGGATTCACGAATCAGGGGACGGATCGATGAAATTGATACCTCAGGGACCTCAGAAGGAGTCGCCATTAGCTCGGGGGTGATTTGACGGCGACGAATCGAAGCTGGCGGCGGCGAATCGAAGCTAACGGCGGCGGATTGAAGCCTGTGGCGGAAGTTGCGACGGTTTAGGGTTTCGTTTTGGTGCGAAAGTTTGAAGTGCCGAGAGGGAAGCTACGGTTTGGCTATTTGAAGGCTCAAGCGCTAATTTCGGAATAAACCAGTTTATTCCAAAATTGGGGGGCATGTGTTAACACCAAATTTTGGGTTGGGAGCCGATAGCCGATACCGAAGGAAGATAGCCGATCTCGGAAGCAGATTCCGTCCAGCAGAAGGAAGGAGAATAACCGATTGCACGGTGAATCGGTTATCGGGCGAAGGTTACAGAAGGCGTGCAGCGTCGGTATTGGTGACGTCATCCAGAGTCTGCACCGCCAAGATGCGATCACGATCGGAGTCCGTTATGAAAGGGAAGATGTGACTCCAAGTTACCTTAGATATAGGATAGTTTGTTAGTTTCCTTATCTATTGATGAGTTGTAATTCGACTAGGACTCTATCTACGCTCAGGGTATAAATATAAGCCCTCAGCCATTGTAAAACATACAACAACATCAATACAACACAACTTTTGGCTCCGGCCAACAAACCCTAAAGTCAGTCGAGTCCGGCAAGTTACTTCATCCAGGCTAGGTGTCATCCGGTGGACGCAGGCTTGCTTGTAAGTATCGTCAACCCCCTGTTAAACTATGTCTTTTTAACGTCATCCGGTGGACGTAGAGGCATGGTGGACCAGGGTCCTTGCTAAGCTCTGTTTCTTTGGCGTCATCCGGTGGACGTGGGAAGCATAGTGAGTCAAGGATGATTCACGCTGATTTACCCGATCAATCTATGTTAACCATCATCCGATGGACGAGATGCAGATTAGGACGGTTTTCACGCGCGGATTAGTTATCGATTCGTGTTTGCTTGCTTGAGTAGTCTATTAGTTAATGTCATCCGGTAGACAGGCTATAGATTGAGATAGTTTGCATGCATGGATTAGTTATCGGCTTTAGCTAAATATGGCAATTTAGTTAGATTCATTAAGTTATCAAGATGTTATTTGTTGTTTATTGTTTATTTATCAATATAACATCTCTTTGCCCGATTAAGATTGATAGATTTGGCCTTAGATTTATTTGAATCTAATCGTCGTTTATGCTTTCTTATGCCTATTTTACCACGATGATCGGTTCCACGCTTACATCGGCTAATTCCCTATCAATCTTGTTCGTTACATGTTGTGCGTTCGGTTCTAGTTGAGACATAAGTGGTTCTGAGGTTATCGTAAGTCTTATTTTTGTGTCCTTGTTTAAGTTAAACTGAGCGTCATCCGGTGGAACAGGTTTAACCTAAACAAGTTTTCACTAGATTAGACTTGCTTTAATTTGAAGTATGTTTATGGCTACGCTAGCATTCGTTCGTGCTTCATGGATCCTGCATCGGCTAAAGAGCCGATTCAGTTATGCTCTCACGAATAGATCGTGTATATAGACTTATTTGGATATCAAACGATCTAGCTTTGTTTGCTGGGTTTGTCGAAGCCCGCTGGCCGTTAGACCAGGTGAACGCAGACTTGGTGAACTTAGCGAAGAGGGTTTGCTAAAGCCGCCGGCCTTCTAGACCAGCTTTAGCCGATCTCTACTTGTTTGATGTACAGATCAGATCTGTACACATGATCTATTTTCTTTTACACACATTAACTGAATTAGATCGGCTAGCATGTTATTATCTTCATATGAGTATCCTGATAGCCGTTTTACTTCATTATTATACTATCGGTTCATAACATGACGGAATTGGCTTTCTAGACGATCTCCGATTGAATTGGCTCTCAGAGCCACATAATTGAAACTACCTGGACACACCGGTTAGTTCCACCCTGTGATTACTGATTACTATTGTTTTCTTGTCAATTGCAGGTCAAATTGACTAACACGCTTGGGTGTTACTGACACTCTCAGACCGGGTTCGAAGCTAGCTGGATCTGTGAGAGCTCTACTGCCTTCAAGGATCGTTTCCGACTTCGCTGGTGTGTTGGGCTTAGGGAACCACTTTTTGCACCAACAAGCTTCAAAATTCTAATTTTGTTGAGCTGATTGATCTGATGAAGAAGGTTAGCTTTTTGACCGGTTATTAACTCAAGAAAAAAGTCTACTTAACCCCTTTACCTTTGAAGGGTGGTCTACTTCACCCTGTAAACTATGAAACGGTTTAGTTTACTCCCCTGAACTTTCTAAAATCGGCCAAATTACCCCCAAGCAGTTTTGGACGACGGTTTTGCTACAGTATCACGGTGGTTTTGCTACAGTGTTGGTGGTTTTGTCTTTTTGTTTTTTTATTTACTTCTGCTGAATCTTTGAAAAATCATAGTAAATCATAGAAAAATCAGAAAATAGAAAATCTAATTTTATTGGACTCCACATGAGTAGATCTACACAGTGAACATATAATACAGTATTCTTTAGTAAATTTTTTTTTGCTATAGTCTTAGATTAATTGGAAAATCTAATTTTGTCTGTAATTAATTGCAATAATTCATAGTTATAACTTCTATGATCGAATTGTGGTGAAATTTTTTATGGTGGACTAATTATTGTATGTTTGAAGTACAGTAAAAATTCTGTGCTCATTGAACCATGTATAACTTAGTTATAGATCAAGCATAGATTTAATAAGCATGAGTATATGCTAATTTATGCTTTATCTATAACTGAGTTATACGTGGTCCAATGAGTATAAAATTTTTACTGTACTTCAAGCATACAATAATTAGTCCACTATAAAAATTTCACCACAATTGGATCATAGAAGTTGTACCTATGAATTATTTCAATTAATTACAGACAAAATTTAGATTTTTCAATTAATCTAGGCTATAGCAAAAAGTTTGTACTAAATTAAACTGTATTATATGTTCAATGTATAGATCTATTCATGTGGAGTCCAACAAAATTGAATTTTTTATTTTATGATTTTTATGATTTTTCTGTGATTTACTATGTTTTTTTAAAGATTTAGCAGAAATAAATAAAAAAGGAAAAGACAAAACACCGACACTGTAGCAAAACCACCGTGATACTGTAGCAAAACCGCCGTCCAAAACCGCTCGGGGGGTATTTTGGACGGTTTTGGAAAGTTCAGAGGGTAAATTAGACCGTTTCATAGTTTATGGGGTGAAGTAGACCACCCCACAAAGGTCAGGGGGTTAAGTAGACTTTTTCCTTAACTCAATCTGATATAGTTTTTGTTTCAACTTGCGCTATGTAATGCATGATATCTTATAGTCTTACAAAATTCTATTTTTTTCTTGCAGAATATGGATTTCAATATTAACTCAGACAATGTTGATTATTTAGAGGACCCTTCTGATCTGATGAACAAGGTTAACTTTTTCACCGATTGATAACCAAATCTGATTTGGTTTTTGTTTCCACATGCTTATAGTTTTACAAAATTATTTGCAGAATATGGATTTCAATATTAAGTCAGAATATGTACAAAAAATTTAGAGGACCAACCTTTAAAGAGATCCAAATGTTCAAAACTAATGGATTCCGAGATTGAGAAAGATGTGGATATTAATTCCCCATCTCCCCCATCACACCATCTGTCCAGGTATTAAACACAAATAATCAATACTCCTTGCAGGTCTGTAGCTGTGTATTGCTCCATATCCATGCAGCCCTTAGATGTTGTTGTTGTCGTCGGTTCTTTATACATCATATTTCTTTACCATAGTTTTAGCAAAAAAAATATTTAATAGTTTTTTTGTTTTCACTATGTACTTTTTGCAGACTGATTTGGACATTGTTACGAATTCAAATATTCAATCCTCATTAGAAGAAAAATCTTCTATAAATGATCACATGATTGAAGAAACATATGATGAACTTCCACAAAGTTTTAAATTATATATAATTTCTCTCAATGTTTTTTATTTTGAAATAATTTTATACTTGCAGATTTCACAATGACAGATAAAGATTTATGTGCTCACATAACAATAGAGACATTATTTTAATCTCATCGTGTCTATTGTACGACATTCTTAGCTTCTTGGAAACCCTACTCTTGAGTAAAACCTAGATCCACCACTGTCGATAGGGGTATATATATCACAGAAACAAACCACGGCCATTCCATTCCAGATTCATACAAAGACGACGACAACCTACATCTACATTTTATAACCACACCACCCCTTAGCCAAGGGAACCAATAGTTAGATCACCGATACACATGCACGCACATGAAACAGGCTAAGAAAATTACAGAACATCATAATAAGGAGCTACCCATAGCTAGAAACGTACTAATAACTAATAACACATGAGTAAATGAAACTTATGACACCGAAGACACATATTAAGGAGTCTTTTATCTTTTTTTCAGCCATACACAATAAATCAGTATCAGGCAAAATCAACGATTCCTTGACAACCGAACAAGGCCTTTCTTACTGTCATTCTCTCCTCCGTCCTCAGATGAGGACTACTGTATTTGTAATACCCCTGGGGTTATGATAACTAAAACCTGCCATGTCATCATGATTGCATACGAAAACATCCCGCATAAACTCATTTTTCTGTGCAATAACTAAAGTAAAATTTCATTTTTGCATATGATTGTGTGTAGGTACTTTAGAGTGATTTGGTTATAATAATGTTTGTGTATGTATGTGGGATAAAAATAAAAATTAAAGAAATTTAAAAGAAATCATTTAAAAACCCTACGACGGACCCAAAACCCTAATTTGAAAACTAAAAGGAATTAGGTATTGGGCTTTAAACAAAAGTTGTAAATATTTAAAAGTTGAGCAACTTCCATTTTGGAAAATTTTGAAGTTATTAAAAAGAATTTCAAATAAAACCTTAATCTATGTTTTAAAGTTTAAACTTGAAATGTAAATTCAAAAACTAGCAAGAATCTGATGATGGTCCCTTAATAAAAGTTTTAGTACTTTCAAAATTGCACAACTTTCATGTCTGGAGATTTTGAAGTTTATCAGTGAAAATTTAAATTAAACCCCAGTTGGTGTTTGTTTACTCAAATTTCAAATGCCCTTTCAAAAACTATCAAGAATTTAGGAAAACTCCTTTAATAAAAGTTGTAAGGATTTTCAAGTTGAACAACTTTTATATTGGGAGATTTTGAACATATGCATTGAGATTTCAAATTAAACCCTAATGGGTGTTTTACAATTTAAATTTGAAATGCTATTTCAAAAACTATGCAGAATCTGACAAAACCCATTTACTAAAAGTTATAGGCCTTGTCAAATAAAACAAATTATATATTTTAATAAATTCAAGTTGTTGAGAAAAGTTTTGGGAATTTAAATGAATTGTAAATGAATTTCGAATCAAGATTTTACCCCCTTTTAAATTATTCAAAAATTATTCAAAATTTGGATGAGGTGCAAAAACCAAAGGTGTTCAGCATAAAATTTTCTACAACTTTTATATTGGTGATTTTGCAACTTGATACACAAAATAAAAAGTAATTTTGTCAAAAGTCTAAAGGTGGCCTGGTATGCTATCGTGTTTTTAGGGGGGGCGGCTCTGCTCTGCTAGCGGCAGAGCCCCACGTGCGCGCGCTGGCCGCCGGCGATGCCCAGGGCCGGCCGGGCACGTGTCACCAACGGGGTCGGGACCGTGGGGGTCCTCCTCACGTCGCGCTCCTGTCCTCCGTCCTATTTAAGCCATCGCCGTCATCGTTTTCTTCCTCCGATCCTCCACCTCGCCGCCGACGAGCTTCATTGCTCGAGCAAATTCGTGGCCGCTGCCTCGCCTCCACCCTCTCCATCTTGGCTCCAGTTCCTCCACCATTTTGCGAAGCCATTGGACCCATTATAGCCTCACATCGTCGCCGGAGTGGTGCAGGGACGGACGTTTTCGTCCTCGGCTCCGGCGGAGCGCCGCCGTGCTCAGCTTCGTCCCGACCGTGCCGTCCCAGTGAGTTGATACCCTATCGCCTTTCGTTTCATGTCCTACTTGATCCCCGAAATCTCCTGGTTCAAGTCGTTTCCCCTTTGGTGCACCAGCGTAGCCAGAACGTCGTCTCTTCACTGGTTCGTGCCGACGAACCCGCCATCGACGTCGACGAAGCACCTTCCGATCGTTCCAACCGCAACCAATCCACCCAACTGGCCTCGATGAGCTCTCTAGTCCCTGTAGTGGAATTGGTTAGGCCTTGAGGCCCTCGTGGTCACCGGAACGCGGCGAGTCACCGTGCACCGCCCGCCCGAGCCGCCATGGGTGGCACTGCTTGTGCACCGAACCCTAAAGTGCCTAACCGACTAGCAAGATGCACGCGAGAAGTTTAGGGGCGCACCCAGATGCCGTTTACCTCGTCGGAGGAGCGGTCGGCAGTAGACCGCTGCCGTCGAGTCGAGGCGGAGCTGCCGTGCTCTGCTCTGTTCTTACGTAGAGGAGGAGGAAGAGCTGAGGCCCCACTGGATCGGCCTGTTCGCGCCTATGGGCTGAGGGAGAAGAGAGAGAGAGCTAGGAAGGCGCTGTGGGTTGGCTGGGCTGGCCTGCTGTTCGATGGGCCGAGCAGGCCACTTCCAGCCCGAAAAGGGTTTTTCCTTTCATATAATGATTTATCAGTTTTAATATGTATGAATAAGTGCTATGTATTTTTATTTGTGTATGAATTAATTCACAGCCCCTAAAATTATGCGAAAATTTGTGAAGCCTCTATGTGACATTAGTGATTTATGAAAAATATCAAATATAGGTTTCGGATATTTCTGCAAGAAATAAAAATGTGCCTTTTAATAAATAAATGAACCTTCTATGAATTTTATAGCTCAAAATATTAATCCAAAAATCATGAAAATTTGGTAGTTACTCTTTTGTACTGTGGGCTACCTCCACAAAAATTTGTAGCTCATTTGGAAGAAACTAAATCATTTCATAATATATGTGTATAATTATTAATTAATAAAAGAAATGGAAAACTCTTTATGCAATAGGGTTTTGGGTGACTTTTGGATTGAGTGGTGTCCCTGGGTAATTAATTAGAGATGATCCTTGGCACCTTAATTAGTGATTGGGTTCTTAATTAAATTGTTAATTTAGAACACTAATAATTTATGTTATTCACATACGATGGTAGGGTTTAATAATTTGTTTAGGCAAAGGGTTGATAGTGTTCTAGGGGAAAAACTAATTCGACTTTCAACAACTGTTAAAATGGTCAATAAAATATAGTGGTTAATACTCAATAGTAATTAGTTTCGTTGACTTACAACTTTATCATGTAGGCAAGTTGTACTCAACTTACAAATTAAGTTTATCTCTATTGATCAGTGATTTTTGGGCATCTCCTGCATCATGGCATACATATCATCATGTTAAGTGTTGCATTATTATTTCGTGTAGTGAACGCACGATGATTATTATCTGAAGCAAGTTCCGAGAAATGTCTTCTCTCGGTGGACGTGGATCTTCTCGGCGTTTGACTTCAGAGTTCTATCTACTTCAAGCAACAGGCAAGCTCCGGTGCATTCAGCCCCTTTCTTGTGATTTACAAAATGTTTATAACTTGAGTTAATCTACTGCATTAGGTTTATAGGAGTTGATTGATAACCCAATTGATGCATTACCAACCTTGACCACAGAAATACCTTGAAACCATTTTAAAATAAAATGTTCGAAAAATTCTTAGCCCTGCTAAATTAATTTAGTTTTTCACAAAATGCTATTTTTGAGCGATGGTGTGTATTAACGATTAATTCATGAAAAAGGGATATGGTTATGGGCTCGTTCGGTGGCTGTGCACCTGATCAGTACATTGTCACCGACGGGAAGGGATTTTTCGTTCGGTGGGCCATATGATTGGGTTGGAGTCCCAACTTATCGTCGCCGACGGAAATGGGATGTAAAAGCCGGGTGGTCACCAGTGTACTTGGGTTAGAGTCCCAATGCATGTTTTCCAACGCAAAAGTATTAGGGACCGTTCGTTATCGGCCTACTGTGATCGAGACTTCTTGCAACTAGCCACATACTCCGGGAAGCCCTATCTCCGGTGGCTCTATTGCTTGAACCGACAACCACGCACTGGGAGTGGAGAGATGGCGAGAGTAGCGTGTACCCTCGTGGCCGTCGTGCCTGGAGACGAGAGGAGTACTGTGCTCTCGGGTGGCGCAGGACCGGTTCAGGGATAGAAAAGCCGTGGTAGACGGGGTTGGCATATGCAAGCTTAGGTGCTACATATGCAGTGTGCATAGGGATCCTCAGCTGGGTACTAATCGATTCGAATCGTCGTGCTCCTCGGTTATGGAGACTCGATCCTCACACCTACATCGAAAAGTTGTTCGAAATTAGAATGTTTTTGAGAATGAATAAGTAATTGAAATTGAATGATATATGTGAAAGAAATGAGAACTATTGATGTTGATGATAATAATATTGAGTAAAATACTGAAAGCGGGATTATTAATGCATTTTCCGCAAAATACTTTGACTCTTGCTAAGCCTTACCTTGACTCCCCTCAGCCTATATTCCTGAATCTCATTCCTTTTTCTTAGCCGGGTAAGTCTTGTGGAGTACCCCCAGTACTCAGGGTTTGTTAACCTCTGTTGCAGGTGAGCCGAGAGTACAGTTTTACGTGACACCGTGCCGATTGACGGATCGTGCATGGATGAAGATGTGTATAACCCTTGGGCAAGGTGTCTAGTTGTATGATGCTACTCCACTGCGGAACTCTGGTTGGGATAATGTAATTTATATTTGTAATCTATGTTTATGTAATACTTCCGCACCTTGTACTCTGATTCAAATTATTTGTGTAAACTGTTGTACTACTGCTATGCTTACAATGAGATCCTCGGGAAGTTAGGGTTTCCTAGGGAACCCGGTAGGCCACCTAAGTCAAGGGGAACTCGTGCAGACTGATCGTGGGTCCTTAGGGACTATGACGGTGCACGTGGGCCTTATGATTAAGGCGGTTCTGTCATAATTAGTATCAGAGCATTTCATTATAAAGTACTTGCAGTATTACTTTACAAAAACTTCAAAATGATTTGGAATGAATAAAATTGATGGGGTAGCTTGGTCCGGGTTGTTTCTGGACTTTCCTCATTCATTCTATAGCATCTTTCCTCGATTATTTCCAAAGATCTATAGTTAGGTTTTGAGCTTAGTAGTGGATTAGCACCTTAAGTATGCCCTATGTTTGAAAACGTTGAGTGCGTGTCACTCTAGTAATTAATTTAACCAGTATAATACGTATATATTGGAGTATTCTGAATTGCGTTGGAACGCTCATGCATCATGACATTACAACTATAAATAATACCCTCGATATGAAGTATATCTCTACTTCCTAAAATAAAACCTGTTTCCACATATATTTTTGTTAAAAAAAATTCTTACCCTTCTTCTCAAAAGATGGATCCGCAGGACCCTGCCACTGGAATCAACGAATGCCTGGCTATGTTCGGAACTCCTACGGTGTTGTGGCAGTTACTACAGGAAGTAGGCTACTGAAAGCCCGTGTTTGGTTTTGGGTAATTGATGAAACCTAGTTTGCTAACGATTGCTCTAAGTGTTTCATGAGAACAATTAGCAAACAAGATGGAGCAAAGGACCGGGTCGGTGGAGGCCACAAGTGAAGGGCAATGACGGCGTCCATGAAAATGGTGTAAGCCCATCAACAAAGGAGAAAGTCCTATTGACGGTATCCATGCAAATGGTACAAGTCCATCATCAAAGGTGTCCACAAGGTCCATCAAGAGATGAGAAGGAAGTTGATAAGAAACTGAGAGCTCAAGGCAAAGGTATAACCAATAGGAGCTCTTGTGGTTTTGGTGATCAAGACTCCATAGAGGGAGTGATCACATTTAGGATAGATAGCCGTACTATCAAGAGGGGCGAAATCGTTGATGAAATACGGTTATCAAGTGCCACTAGGTGTTCACGATCATTGCATTGCATATAGATGCTAGTGACACTAACAAACCCTTGGAAAAACTCTTTGAAAAAGCTAACACACGTGCACAAAGTGTAGAACACTTGGTATTAGCACATGGGAACAAAGGGTGAAAGGTTTGAGTGGAAATCCTGAGAAAACAGAGCGTCGGACTATGCTAACTCGCAGGCGTCGGACCTTTGCTTGCAGTCCGACGGCTAACACTGCTGAGAGCGTCGGACGCTCAGTTTCGGAGCGTCGAACTATTGTCCGAAGCGTCCGACGCTGCAGAGCGACGAAGAGGTGACACGTGGAGAGCAGAGGAGCGTTGGACTCTCGGCATTAGTCCGACGGTGAGCGTCGGACTAACGTCCGACGGTTTTCAGCGCTCGGGGAGCTCTCTGGAAACGTCGGACGTTGGCGAGTTTTAGTCCGACGGCCTGCTGTTTTAGAGTCCGACGGTGGATATGTGTAGTGCGTTGGACCGAGAGGTTTGGTCCGACGGCCTACCGTCCGACGGTTCGTTTAGCACGGGAAGTTAGCCGCTGTGATCCAACATTCGACTTCAAACGGCTAGTGACACGTGGCGTTCATCCGGGGCATCGGACCGTGCCGATTAGTCCGACGGTCTGGCCGTCGGACAGTCCGACGGTACGCAGTTAAGTCTAAACGGCTATTTCTTTGTGTGTGGCTTATAAATAGTCACTTGGCTGGTTTGGGGAGTATCTCTTGGCACTTCTAAACATCATAGCATACTTGTGAGCCTTCCCACTCCACTCTCACTCATCCTACTTGATTGTGATCATCATTTGGTGAGTTTGGAGAGCATCAAGTGCATTGCATTGATAGAGATCATCTAGAGGCACTTGGTAGTGGTAATTCGCAGTGGTTTCTCTCATTACTCTTGGAGTTTGCCGACTCCTAAACGGCTTGGAGCTGCGAGGATCGTTGAGGGGAGTTGGTGATTGTCTCCGCCTCCGATCAAGGTATTGTAAGGGGTTCTTGAGCCTATCCCCGCGGGAGATCGTGAAAGGCATCTTTAGTGGATTGCTCGTAGCTTGGTAGATCCACATCTTGTGTTGGTTGTACGGCACCCTTGAGAAGGGTTTGGCGTGTGATGCCAATTAGCGCATGAACCTCCAAGTGGGTGTATCGCTACAACGAGGACTAGCTTGCCGGCAAGCAAGTGAACTTCGGTAAAAAATCTTGTGTCATTTCTCTACCGAGGATTTCTCTTGTATTTGATTGATTGATTATATTGAACTTCATATCTTCTCTACATCGGAGGTATTGAAATCACCTTTACTCTTTCTTTTTGTACTTACTCTCTTGTGTAGTTTGTTGCTCACTTAGGGGTAGTGTATAGTAGTGACATAGCCTTTGAGTGTGAACAAGTGATCATAGTGTAGTATACTTGTCTAGGCTGCTTGCATAGCATAGTTTAGAGCTAGTGCCTTGCAAAACTTGCTATTGTTACTAATCGGCTTGTTAAGTGTTGTTTGTAGATTTTTATAGGCTATTCACCCCCCTCTAGCCATTTAGGACCTTTTAAGTGGTATCGGAGCCAAGGCACCGTTGATTTGAGGCTTAACAACCTATGGTGTAAAAATGGCTCAACTCAACATTCACATCAACAACACCAAGAAGCCACCCCAATTTGATGGCACAAATTATGCATATTAGAAGAGCAAGATGACCTCATACATCAAGTCAATCAATAGAGAGGTTTGGAGGGTTGTGGAGACCAAGATTGAGATTGCCGATGCGGCAAACCCTACAACCGCCGAAGAAAGATTGCTTCAACTCAATGACATTGCGGTTTGTGCTATTCACGAGGCTGTAGATGAAAAAGTGTTTGAGCAAATCAAGAACATTGAGAGTGCTCATGAATCTTGGAAGAAGCTTGAGGAATCATATGAGGGCACCAAGGGTGTAAAGGCCGCCAAAGCATACATCTTGAAGGACAAGTTTGCAAGCTTCAAGATGAAGGATGATGAAACCGTGCCGGAGATGTTCCATAGATTGCATGTCATTGTGAATGATCTCAAGGCCGTGGATGAAGAGGTGAAGGATAGTGACTTCTCAATGAAATTCTTGAAGAGCTTGCCCAAGAGGTTTGCTACCTTGATCACGGTTTTGGTGAAGACTACATTGAGTGAGTTGACATCAAACCAAGTACTTGCGGATGTGATGACCGATGATGCCTATAGAGATGATGATGACAAGGAGGAGTTGATCAATAAGAAGAAGAAAGAAAAAGATGAAGACTCCAAAGATGAGAAAAAAAAGAGTGTGGCATTCAACGCCACATCATCATCAAAGGACAAGGGCAAAGCAAAAGTTGAATCAAGTGAAGATTCATCAAGCACAAGTGAGAGTGATGAGGAGATGGCCCTTCTAGTGAGAAGATTTGGCAAGTTCATGAAGAAAAAGGGCTACCGGGCAAGAAGGAAGAAGAATGCAAGAAAATTTGATGGCCCAAGAAGACGCTTCAATTGTGGAAGCAAAGATCACTTGGTAGCCGATTGCCCACACTCAAGTGAAGATGATCGCAAGTGCAAAAAGAAGAAAAGCATGAGAAGAAGGAGAAGAAAGAGAAGAAGGAATCCTCATACAAGAAGAAGAAGAAGAACTATTCTCATGTGGTGACATGGGATAGTGATGCCTCTTCAAGTGATGAAGAGAGTGATGATGACAAGAAGAGCAAGAGGCACACGCAAGCATTGCCATTCATGACAAGCCTTCCATCTTCGATACTCCTTCATGCTTCATGGCCAAGGGCTCTAAGGTATCATCCGATAGCGAATCTAGTGATGATGATAGTGATGATGACCTAACAAAAGAAGAATTAGTTGAAATGCTTGATGATACACGTATTCATTTTGATAAACTTAGAAAGGAATGTAAGGGCTTGCGCAAGGATAAACAATCCATTGAGCAAGAACTTGAGGAGCTTAGAGTATCTTATGAGAGTCTAAAGGAAGACCATAAGAAGCTCTAAAAGGCCCACACTAAGCTTGATGAAGCTCATTCCTCTCTAGTTGAGCAAAATGAAGACTTGCAACAACAAGTGCAAAAGAAAGAAACTAAAACTTGCAACATAGGTGTAACATGTGATATTTCTTGTGAACCTATTATTGTTGCTACTACTAACCCTTCTTGTAGCACCCCCACTACTACCTCACCCACTAGTGACCCTTCACTAGTAGTTGAGAACAAGAACCTAAAGGAGGAGGTTAAGAAGCTCAATCACTCCTTAACTAAGGCTTATGGTGGTGAGAACCGCTTGCTTATGTGCTTGGGTAGCCAAAGGGCATCTCTCCACAAAGAGGGATTGGGCTATACCCCCAAGAAAGGCAAAACCGCCTTTGCTCCTCACAAGACTTGTTTTGTGAAGAGAAATGGCCGGTATTGCACAAAATGCAAGCAAGTTGGTCATATAGAGCAAGATTGCAAAAGCAAGAAATCCAATGCTTATGTATCCTCAATTAAATTTGATTCTTGCTACATTCTCACAAAGGGCTCAAATGGTGTGAAGGCTAAGTTTGTTGGTACATCCATGTTGGGTCCAAAGAAGAAGACCATTTGGGTACCAAAGAGCTTAGTCACTAACCTTCAAGGACCCAAGCAAGTTTGGGTACCTAAAAGGGATTGATCTCTTTTTGTAGGTCAATTACAAAGCCGGAGTGAGACATTGGGTGCTTGATAGTGGATGCACTCAACATATGACGGGTGATTCTATTATGTTTGGCTCTCTCAACACAAGTGCAAATAGTGGCTATGATGCAATCACATTTGGTGACAACAAGAAAGGAAAAGTGAGAGGACTTGGTAAAATTGCTATCTCCAATGATATGTCCATCTCAAATGTATTGCTAGTTGAAAGCTTGAACTTCAATTTGCTCTCGGTTGCACAATTTTGTGATCTCGGTTTCAAGTGCATATTTGGGGTTGATGATGTTGAAATTGTTAGTGTTGATGGGTCAAATTTGATATTCAAAGGATTTAGATATGATAATCTATATCTTGTGGATTTCAATGCTAGTGAAACTCAATTGTCAACTTGTTTGATCACTAAGTCAAGTTTGGGTTGGTTATGGAATAGAAGGCTTGGTCATGTTGGAATGAAACAATTGAACAAACTAGTGAAGCATGATCTAGTTAGAGGCTTGAAAGATGTCACTTTTGAGAAAGATAAGCTTTGTAGTTCATGTCAAGCCGACAAACAAGTTGGAAATACACATCCTAAGAAGAGCATGATGAGTACTAGTAAAGCTTTTGAGCTCTTGCATATGGACTTGTTTGGACCAACCACATATACTAGCATTGGTGGGAGCAAGTATGGATTTGTGATTGTGGATGACTATACTAGATATACATGGGTATTCTTTCTAGTTGACAAGAGTGAAGTGTATGATATATTCAAGTCTTTTGTCAAGAGAAGCCAAAATGAGTTTGAAACAACCATCAAGAAAGTTAGAAGTGACAATGGTAGTGAATTCAAGAACACCAAGATTGATGAATTGTGTGATGATTATGGCATTGGACATCAATTCTCACCCAAGTATACACCACAATCAAATGGCATTATTGAAAGGAAGAATAGAACCTTGATAGATATGGCAAGATCAATGCTAAGTGAATACAATGTTAGTCATTCTTTTTGGGCCCAAGCAATCAACACCGCTTGCTACTACATCAACCGCTTATATTGCCATGGTATGCTTGCAAAGACTCCTTATGAACTATTGAATGGTAGAAAGCCCAACATTGCATATTTTCGGATTTTTGGTTGCAAATGCTACATTCTCAAGAAAGGCACAAGATTGAGCAAGTTTGAAAAGAAATGTGATGAAGGTTTCTTACTTGGCTATTCAACCACAAGCAAGGCATATAGAGTTTGGAATTTGGCTAGTGGTACTCTTGAGGAGGTACATGATGTTGAATTTGATGAAACCCAAGGCTCTCAAAATGAAGTTGAAAATCTTAGTGACGTGAGAGGCAATGACTTGGCAAATGCAATGAAAGATATGGACATTGGTGATATTAGGCCAAGGCAAGTCAATGATGATGAAGATGATGGTGCAATTCATACTAGTATGCAAGTTGAAAATGAAGCAAGTGCAAGTGACTCACAAGATCAATCTCAAGTGCAAGATCAACAAGTTAGTTCATCTCAATCCAATGATCAAGTTCCTATTCTCCAACCGGTCTCTATTGCAAGGGATCATCCTTTGGATCAAATCTTTGGTGGTATTCAAAGTGGAGTACAAAATAGAGCAAGACTAGCTTAAATTTGTGAGCATTTCTCATTTGTGTCAACCATAGAGCCAACCAAGATTGAGGAAGCATTGAAAGATGTTGATTGGGTCAATGCTATGCATGAAGAGCTCAACAATTTCATAAGAAATCAAGTTTGGGAGCTAGTGGAAAGACCAAACAAACACAATGTGATAGGAACAAAATGGGTCTTTAGAAACAAGCAAGATCAAGATGGCATAGTAATAAGAAATAAAACTAAATTGGTTGCACAAGGTTACACTCAAGTAGAAGGTCTTGATTTTGGAGAAACCTATGCACTGGTTGCTAGATTGGAGGCCATTAGAATCTTATTAGCCTATGCTTGTGCCCACAACATCAAGTTATATCAAATGGATGTCAAGAGTGCATTTCTCAATGGTACATTAATGAGTTGGTTTATGTGGAACAACCTCCCAGATTTGAAGATGTGAAGAAGCCCAACCATGTGTACAAGCTAAGAAAGGCATTGTATGGTTTGAAGCAAGCACCTAGAGCATGGTATGAGAGATTGAGAGATTTCTTGCTCTCAAAAGGGTTCAAATGGGAAAGGTTGATACAACTCTCTTCACTAAGAAGCTTGGTAATGATTTATTTGTGTTGCAAATATATGTGGATGATATCATCTTTGGATCAACAAATCAAGATTTTTGTGAAGAATTTGAAAATATGATGGCAAGTGAGTTTGAAATGTCCATGATTGGTGAGCTTAGCTACTTCCTTGGTTTTCAAGTTAAGCAAATGAAGAATGGTACATTTATAAGTAAAGGCAAGTACATAAGGGACATAGTGAAGAAATTTGGATTGGAACATACAAAAGCCATGAATACTCCTATGGCAACTAATGGGCATTTGGACTTGGATGATAGTGGCAAAATGGTAGATCAAAAGCTATATAGATCAATGATTGGAAGTCTCCTTTATGTGACCGCATCTCGACCGGATGTCATGTTTAGTGTGTGCATGTGTGCAAGATTTCAAGCCTCACCAAGAGAAAGTCATTTGAAAGCCACAAAGAGAATATTGAGGTATTTGAAGGGCACACAAGATGTTGGGTTGTGGTATCCTAAGGGGTCCAACTTTGAGCTTATTGGATATTCGGACTCCGACTATGCCGGTTGCAAAGTGGATAGAAAGGGCACTAGTGGAACTTGTCAATTGCTTGGAAGGTCACTTGTATCATGGTCTTCAAAGAAGCAAAATAGTGTTGCTCTCTCAACGTCCGAAGCGGAGTACATTAGTGCCGAAAGTTGTTGTGCACAATTGCTTTGAATGAAGGCAACCTTGAATGATTTTGGATTGAAATACAAAAAAGTGCCTTTGCTATGTGACAATGAGAGTGCTATCAAGCTAACCAACAACCCCGTGCAACATTCAAGAATAAACCACATTGACATAAGGCATCACTTCATTAGAGATCACCAAATCAAAGGGGACATTGCAATTGAAAGTGTTAGCACTGAAGATCAATTAGCGGATATCTTTACCAAGCCTCTTGATGAGTCAAGATTTTGCAAGTTGAGAAATGAGCTAAACATACTAGACTACTCCAACATGAAGTGAAAAGCATTCCACATTACATGACATGCCTCTTCTTCGATTAAAGTAAGGTAAAATTGGTTGACATGGCATTCATACTTTGATAAGGATTTGTCTAGTTCATGTAGACATGAAATGCATCTTATAGGCTCATTCATAAAAAATCAAATGCTTTCATGAATATATGGTACCACTTTTGCTCTTTATGCTTGTATGATCAAGTTGTAGCATATGACATATTGATGGGTTTGCAAACCTAGTGTTGAATCTAGAACATGAGCTCATGATGTGTAACTTAAGATGGTCAAGATAACCCTACTAGTGAGGTGTGAAGAAGCTTGTCCCTGACTCAAACTTAGTTACATATTCTAGGCAAGTGATCTAGATTGAACCAATGTGAAAATGAACTAAACCCCATTTATTGACTTGATACTCCCATAATTTGCACCATTTTTTGTGATTGTTGACAAAGGGGGAGAAGAAAGTCACAAAGATAAAAGGAAAGGGGTCAATTAAAAATTTGAAAGCACATAAGTAGGGGAAGCAAGATCATGAATAAGTTGTTGCATTTGTGTGTGCATTAACATATGAATTGTTGCATTGTAAAAACTTCAATTTCTATACTTACTTGATTGGTGAAATGCTTAGAAATAGGATTTGAATGGTGATTTGACAAACTAGCATGCATAGGACTTACATGTCATACAAAGTACCTCTTTACTTAAATGTTGATCTCACGAGGTATTTTGAGTTTGTGAAGCATAACTAGTGAACAATGGTGCTAAAGATGGTATATTTCCGCAACTCCGATGGTATCACGCTTCAAAGGTCCATTCTATATACCTTAGCATCATTTGATAGTGGTAGCTCACCCAAACTTTCAAATTCATGCATATGTGAAAAATTGAACCAAACACAAAGAATCACATATGTAGGGGGAGCTAATACTATCAAAATGCAAACTTGGTTTTCATCTTATATCTTTGTGAAGGTTGTCATCAATTACCAAAAAGGGGGAGATTGAAAGCCCATGTTTGGTTTTGGGTAATTGATGAAACCTAGTTTGTTAACGATTGCTCTAAGTGTTTCATGAGAACAATTAGCAAACAAGATGGAGCAAAGGACCGGGTCGGTGGAGGCCACAAGTGAAGGGCAATGACGGCGTCCATGAAAATGGTGTAAGCCCATCAACAAAGGAGAAAGTCCTATTGACGGCATCCATGCAAATAGTATAAGTCCATCATCAAAGGTGTCCACAAGGTCCATCAAGTGGGTGTATCGCTACAACGAGGACTAGCTTGCCGGCAAGCAAGTGAACCTCGGTAAAAAATCTTGTGTCATTTCTCTACCGAGCATTTCTCTTGTATTTGATTGATTGATTCTATTGAACTTCATATCTTCTCTACATTGGAGGTATTGAAATCACCTTTACTCTTTCTTTTTGTACTTACTCTCTTGTGTAGTTTGTTGCTCACTTAGGGGTAGTGTATAGTAGTGACATAGCCTTTGAGTGTGAACTAGTGATCATAGTGTAGTATACTTGTCTAGGCGGCTTGCATAGCATAGTTTAGAGCTAGTGCCTTGCAAAGCTTGCTATTGTTACTAATCGGCTTGTTAAGTGTTGTTTGTAAATTTTTATAGGCTATTCACCCTCTTCTAGCCATTTAGGACCTTTCAGCTACTCAGAACCACCCAAGTATCATTGGTCCCGTACTATTCTCTTTGGTCGCCCGTGGTACGAAGTGTCCCTCCGGATCTCAGCTTGTACCACTGCTCCGTTTTGGCCGGCTTCGGAAGCACAGGCTGAAGGTATGAGTCCTCAGGCTACAGCATTGGAAGTCCCGCGAAAGATCTGCTTCAGGTGACAAGAAGAGGTCAGAGTCTCTACTCTGAGAATGTTTCCGCCTGAGGCACCGGGAAACTGGTATGGTCTTCAACAACAAGCCAAGCAACTGGAAGAAAATTCTGATCAGCAGGATCCCATATTGGTAGCCACTACTCGAACTATGCTAGCCGTCCTTAATCTCCATCTAACCCATGAGCGAGGACGCGAGAAGTGGCAGGAACTTTACTCTGAATGCTATGAAGCACTCAAGAGTACAGAACTAAAGAAGAAGAAGGCCAAAAGAAAGCCCTAAAGTGGCAGGAGGCTGCTCAGAGCAGTAACGTTGAAAGGATCGGTCTGGATGTCCAGATAGAAGCACTCGAAGCATAGCGACAAGCAGACCAGCACCGCATAGAAGAGCTGGAAAGTCTGGTGGATAGTCTTCATCTTCAGACAGAACTTCTCATCCAGCAGCGTGAAGAAGCTCATTCTTATGCCGTAGTGGCAAGGGAAGGTCTTAGAGAGACCGTTGGATATTTGTAGCATCAGGATGCGATGTTTTGGGGCCTGCATAACACCTATCAGCAACAACTTCATGCAGCCCATCAGAATATCGCCGATCTGCAACGAGAAGTGCAAATGCTCCTCGCCATGAATGATCCAATGCAGGAAGTGGGGTTTGCAGAAGCTAACAATCAAGAAGAGTCTGGTTCAGCAGAGAATGCAGATGAAGAATTAGAGGAAGCAGCAAATGACTCAGAGTCCGAAGTAATGAGTGGTCAGGTCGATTAGCTTATGAAGATAGATAGTTTCCTAGACACAGTGTCAGATCAGGTCAAATCTGAGGTAGTGTCTTGTAATCCAAAACCCTGTGTCGGTAGAAAATTGGTGTAATGGTAGTCTAATAAGTTGGAGTAAGTCGACCTAAGCTGGTAGTCACTGTTAACTAGTATGAAAATCGTGTACAATCCTTTATCGTTTGCAAAAAGGTTTCCTGCTTAAGTTTATGAGTGGTGGGTGTGTTCAAAAGGTGATAAATTTTGCCATATGACTAAGTTTTACCAATCCTCGTTAATCTTCGCTCCAAAAGTTCCAGTCCTTGAGGAACTTCTGAATGTAGTCAACCCGACACCAAAACTCGATAAGTGTTTGGCTATCTAAATCTACCTATGTGTCAGCCTTAATTTTCTCCTTTCACGACACATGCTATTTCCTAGAATCCACCAATCAACATGTGTTGGTAGAAAGCTATTGTAATTGTAGTCTATGGGATATCATGCTCCAAGACCATGACACAGCGTCGAAAACTGGGGTCTCCTATGGATCGCAACCAGGGGAAATTACTGCCGGACGCTCGCTGCTGTCAGGGTTGATGGTCATGATCCTAGCCTGCAATTAATGTGCTTTCACTCTCCTTCAAAATACCTTTCACAAAATTCATATCCATATTTCTTCATGAATTTCAAAATTCTTTTGCCATTTGTAACTATATTAAAACGTACTGTGAGAATTCGCATCTGATCTCTCTGAATTCTCAAAATTCTTTGTCCTTGTAATCATCTTAATCTCATCTGGCAAAACAACGGGAACCGATTTGGAGATGATACCTAAGATCCAATCACTTGGAAATGGTATCTGCGCTCCGCTGAGGATTCCCTGTTGTTTTATGGATTCCTGGTTATTTATAAATATCTTGACATCTAGTTTGAAAATTCACTCCTTCGGAAATTTTATGATGTACTTAAATTCACCCACATACTCAGTATAAAAACCTAGCACTAGACCATGACTTTTATCTGCATACGTGTCATGTCTTGATCCGACACGTACCACTCACTCGAAAATTCAACATGTTATTCTCAGTCGTTATGATTGTGCCTATAGTAGTGCCATGACCTATGACCACGGTGTCGCGTCGAAACCTAGGGTCTCTGGCGTGCCATGGCCACACAGAGATTCTGTTAGGCACGCACAGGTATCGAGATTTAGGGTTGTGACATACTATAGCTTCACGATTAATAAGATTTCTTTGTTTGCACTTTATGTGGAAATGAATCTATCTCACTATGGTGCGGCATGACCTGCGATTGTGATACAATATAGCAACCTCGAATCTCTTGTAACTCAGCCACATGTGATTTTGAAGGGTATATGCTCGTATCAAGGTCTGTGGTCATTTTCATCATAACCATAATCTATATGCTGTCTCTCCTTCTACTGAAGTTACTTTAATTGTGTTCCATAATGGTATCCCGACCCGTGACTATGGTGTCGCGTCAAAACTTAGGATCTTCTATGGTCTGCAGCCACATAAGATCTTACCAGGGTACGCACTGGTATCGTAGTCGGTGCTCCTGAACCATTATGGCACGCAATTAATGTGCCCTCACTCTCTTTGAAACCACCCTCAAATGACATTCCTCATAAAAGGTTTAGTTTGAAGAGAAAAGGTTAAAGTTTTTAGTGTTGAGAGACAACTGATTAGGTTGAATAAGAATCTTCATTATAACGGATAGGAAGAGAAGTGTGGGCTAGTAGTGTATCAACCCAAGCGTCTAAACACTTGTCAGTTGCGTAGGCTGTATTTCAGGTATCACAACTCGAGAAGTATTTTCAAGTGTCAAATCGAGTTATTTACTTGGTAAGAGTTGAATTGAGCCAGATCCGACACCCTCCGAATATCCAGTGTGAGTCATAAACCAAAGAGAGATCGTGTACTCAAAGGACTTCAACAGGATGATGCACAAGTACTTTGGAATCAGTCTTCAGGAGAAGAAGCTACCCGAGAAATCAGAAAAGTACTCATCTAACAACTTCCCTAAGTTCGTTGCTACCCTTTAAAAATAATTTACCTCTTTCAAGTTTTACAAAATGTAAAACTCCTACTTGCTCTATAGTCAAGTTTAAAAAATGTTTACTTGACACATTTTCTTTTCCATTACTAAAACCAAGGCTTTAGCCGTATCTAAAATCTCGAGACGAGTTATTTTAAGGGGGGAAGAATGTAACACCCCTGGGGTTACGATAACTAAAACCTGCCATATCATCATGATTGCATGCGAAAATATCCCGCATAAACTCATTTTTCTGTTCAATAACTAAAGTAAAATTTCATTTTGCATATGATTGTGTGTAGGTACTTTAGAGTGATTTGGTTATAATAATGTTTGTGTATGTATGTGGGATAAAAATAAAAATTAAAGAAATTTAAAAGAAATCATTTATAAACCCTATCACGGACCCAAAACCCTAATTTGAAAACTAAAATGAATTAGGTGTTGGGCCTTAAACAAAAGTTGTAAATCTTTAAAAGTTGAGCAACTTCTATTTCGGGCAATTTTAAAGTTATTAAAAAGAATTTCAAATAAAACCTTAATCTATGTTTTAAAGTTTAAACTTGAAATGCAAATTCAAAAACTAGCAAGAATATGATGATGGTCCCTTAATAAAAGTTTTAGTCCTATCAAAATTGGACAACTTTCATTTTTGGAGATTTTGAAGTTTACCAGTGGAAATTTAAATTAAACCCCAGTTGGTGTTTGTTTATTCAAATTTAAAATGCCCTTTCAAAAACTATCAAGAATTTGGGAAAACTCATTTAATAAAAGTTGTAAGGCTTTTCAATTTGAACAACTTTTATATTGGGAGATCTCGAATGTATGAATTGATATTTCAAATTAAACCCTAATGGGTGTTTTACAATTTAAATTTGAAATGCTATTTCAAAAACTATGCAGAATCTGACAAAACCTATTTACTAAAAGTTATAGGCCTTGTCAAATAGAACAACTTTTATTTTTGAAGAAATTCAAGTTGTTGAGAAAAGTTTTGAGAATTTAAATGAATTTCAAATCAAGATTTTACCCCCTTTTAAATTATTCAAAAATTATTCAAAATTTGGATGAGGTGCAAAAACCAAAGGTGTTCAGCATAAAATTTTCTACAACTTTTATATTGGTGATTTTGCAACTTGATACACAAAATAAAAAGTAATTTTGTCAAAAGTCTAAAGGTGGCCTGGTATGCTATCGTGTTTTTAGGGGGGGCGGCTCTGCTCTGCTCGCGGCAGAGCCCCACGTGCGCGCGCTGGCCGCCGGCGATGCCCAGGGCCGGCCGGGCACGTGTCACCAACGGGGTCGGGACCGTGGGGGTCCTCCCCACGTCGCGCTCCTGTCCTCCGTCCTATTTAAGCCATCGCCGTCATCGTTTTCTTCCTCCGATCCTCCACCTCGCCGCCGACGAGCTTCATTGCTCGAGCAAATTCGTGGCCGCTGCCTCGCCTCCACCCTCTCCATCTTGGCTCCAGTTCCTCCACCATTTTGCGAAGCCATTGGACCCATTATAGCCTCACATCGTCGCCGGAGTGGTGCAGGGACGGACGTTTTCGTCCTCGGCTCCGGCGGAGCGCCGCCGTGCTCAGCTTCGTCCCGACCGTGCCGTCCCAGTGAGTTGATACCCTATCGCCTTTCGTTTCATGTCCTACTTGATCCCTGAAATCTCCTGGTTCAAGTCGTTTCCCCTTTGGTGCACCAGCGTAGCCAGAACGTCGTCTCTTCACTGGTTCGTGCCGACGAACCCGCCATCGACGTCGACGAAGCACCTTCCGATCGTTCCAACCGCAACCAATCCACCCAACTGGCCTCGATGAGCTCTCTAGTCCCTGTAGTGGAATTGGTTAGGCCTTGAGGCCCTCGTGGTCACCGGAACGCGGCGAGTCACCGTGCACCGCCCGCCCGAGCCGCCATGGGTGGCACTGCTTGTGCACCGAACCCTAAAGTGCCTAACCGACTAGCAAGATGCACGCGAGAAGTTTAGGGGCGCACCCAGATGCCGTTTACCTCGTCGGAGGAGCGGTCGGCAGTAGACCGCTGCCGTCGAGTCGAGCCGGCGCTGCCGTGCTCTGCTCTGTTCTTACGTAAAGGAGGAGGAAGAGCTGAGGCCCTACTGGGCCGGCCTGTTCGCGCCTATGGGCTGAGGGAGAAGAGAGAGAGCTGGGAAGGCGCTATGGGTTGGCTGGGCTGGCCAGCTGTTCGATGGGCCGAGCAGGCCACTTCCAGCCCGAAAGGGGTTTTTCCTTTCATATAATGATTTATCAGTTTGAATATATATGAATAAGTGCTATGTCTTTTTATTTGTGTATGAATTAATTCACAGCCCCAAAAATTATGCAAAAATTTGTGAAGCCTCTCTGTGATGTTAGTGATTTATGAAAAATATCAAATATAGGTTTCGGATATTTCTGCAAGAAATAAAAATGTGCCTTTTAATAAATAAATGAACCTTCTATGAATTTTATAGCTCAAAATATTAATCCAAAAATCATGAAAATTTGGTAGTTACTCTTTTGTACTGTGGGCTACCTCCAAAAAAATTTGTAGCTCATTTGGAAGAAACTAAATCGTTTCATAATACATGTGTATAATTATTAATTAATAAAAGAAATGGAAAACTCTTTATGCATTAGGGTTTTGCGTGACTTTTGGATTGAGTGATGTCCCTGGGTCATTAACCAGAGATGATTCTTGGCACCTTAATTAGTGATTGGGTTCTTAATTAAATTGTTAATTTAGAACACTAATAATTTATGTTATTCATATATGATGATAGGGTTTAATAATTTGATTAGGCAAAGCGTTGATAGTGTTCTAGGGGAAAAACTAATTCAACTTTCAACGACTGTTAAAATGGTCAATAAAATAAAGTCGTTAATACTCAATAGTAATTAGTTTCGTTGACTTACAACTTTATCATGGAGGCAAGTTATACTCAACTTACAAATTAAGTTTACCTCTATTGATCAGTGATTTTTGTGCATCTCCTGCATCATGGCATACATATCATCATGTTAAGTGTTGCATTATTATTTCTTGCAATGAACGCACGATGATTATTATCTGAAGTAAATCCCGAGAAAGGTCTTCTCTCGGTGGACGTGGATCTTCTCGGCGTTTGACTTCAGAGTTCTATCTACTTCAAGCAACAGGCAAGCCCCGATGCATTCAGTCCCTTCCTTGTGATTTATAAAATGTTTATAACTTGAGTTAATCTACTGTATTAGGTTTATAAGAGTTGATTGATAACCCAATTGATGCATTACCAACCTTGACTACAGAAATACCTTGAAACCATTTTAAAATAAAATGTTCGAAAAATGTTTAGCCCTGCTAAATTAATTTAGTTTTTCACAAAATGCTATTTTTGAATGATGGTGTGTATTAACGATTAATTCATGAAAAAGGGATATGGTTATGGGCTCGTTCGGTGGCTGTGCACCTAATCAGTACATTGTCACCGACGGGAAGGGATTTTTCGTTCGGTGGGCCATATGATTGGGTTGGAGTCGCAACTTATCGTCGCCGACAGAAAAGGGACGTGAAAACCGGGTGGTCGTCAGTGTACTTAGGTTAGAGTCCCAATGCATGGTTTCCAACGGAAAAGTATTAGGAACCATTCGTTGTCGGCCTACTGTGATCAAGACTTTTTGTAACTAGCCACATACTCGGGGAAGCCCTATCTCCAGTGGCTCTATTGCTTGAACTGACAACCACGCACTGGGAGTGGAGAGATGGCGAGAGTAGCGTGTACCCTCGTGGCCGTCGTGCCTGGAGACGAGAGGAGTACTGTGCTCTCGGGTGGCGCAGAACCGGTTAAGGGATAGAAAAGCCATGGTAGACGGTATTTGCATATGCAAGCTTAGCTGCTACATATGCAGTATGGATAGGGATCCCCAACTGGGTACTAATCGATTCGAATCATCGTGCTCCTCGGTTATGGAGACTCGATCCTCACACCTACATCGAAAAGTGGTTCGGAACTAGAATGTTTTTTTGAATGAATAAGTAATTAGAATTGAAGAATATATGTGAAAGAAATGAGAACTATTAATGTTGATGATAATAATATTGAGTAAAATACTGAAAGCAGGATTAGTAATGCTTTTTTCGCAAAATACTTTGACTCTTACTAAGCCTTACCTTGACTCCTCTCAGCCTGTATTCCTACGTCTTATTCCTTTTTCTTAGTCAGGTAAGTCTTGCGGAGTACCCCAGTACTCAAGATTTGTTAACCCCTGTTGCAGGTGAGCCGAGAGTACAGTTTTACGTGAGACCGTGCCGGTTAACGGATCGTGCATGGATGAAGATGTGTATAACCCTTGGGTAAGGTGTTTAGTTGTATGATGCTACTCCACTACGAAACTCTGGATGGGATAATGTAATTTATATTTGTAATCTATGTTTATGTAATACTTCCGCGCCTTGTACTCTGATTCAAATTATTTATGTAAACTGTTGTAATACTGCAATGTTTACAATGAGATACTCGGGAGGTTAGGGTTTTCTAGAGAACCCGGCAGGCCACCTAGGTCAAGGGGAATTCGTGCAGACTGATCATGGATCCTTAGAGACGATAATGATGCACGTGGACCCTATCATTAAGACGGTTCTGTCACTGTACTCGAGGGCACTTTGGCATGCGATGGTTGGGGCTCCCGCATTTGGCGCAGGTGTTCAAGCCTCTAAAGCCGTAAGCTCCGTCGTAAGGTCCGGCCTTGGTGCAGTGGCGATTCCAGTGGTCAATCTCATTGCATATGGCGCATTGTGGAGCCTTACAGAATTGGATTAGATGGTCGCCGGTGGCACGGCACCTTCCGCAAACATAGTCGCAGTCTCTTTTGATGTGACCAAAACCTCCACACCAAGCATCCGCCGGTGGCCTCACCGGGGCTGTTGGACCTGATTATATACATTCAAACACACCACAAGTAAGACAGCATATATAGAGTACATATCACAAAAGCAAAATATATAGCATATATATGACTAATTAATGTGATGCTAAATACTTTGATTGCCTACCTAGATTTAGATCGACCGTAGTACTCGTTTGATTCTAAAATCAAAGTAAAATAAAGAAGATTCAAACGAACAGGCCCTTAGACTTAGCAATAGTATACCTGCTACCCGTGTCTCTCTCAGGTGGCGTCGACGTCGACATCGACATCTTACGATATATAGCTTGTTCGGTTAAGCTAAAAATGAACCCTAATTTTGGTTGGCGCTGATGTTTGTGACTGAAAATATCGCTGAACGTTAGCTAGCTAGATATGTGCTGCAGCTCAATATGTGGAGATGAATATAGTCTTGTACTAACTCTTTCTTGATGATGAAACGCCGTTGTGTCGTCGTCGTCTGTACCTCTTCTTTGTATAGATAGTTCTATATATATGGGTATATATATATATATACACAGAAGGAAATTATTAAAGGAACGATACAAGTACGTGACAGAGTTAGAGTCGCTGTACATTAGTTAATGAACTATATATGGGAAATTAGAAAAAAATTGGCGTTCTCCTACGCGATAGAAATTCTCGGCCGATGGAACCGTCCTTTTTTTTTTTCCATAGATAGAAACGTTCCCGTCCACGAGTCCCTTTCCGATTCTTTTTTCGTTTCCGTTTCACCTTCCCCACGTTCAGTTCTCTATGTGACTTTTTTGTTCTCTATTTTTATCTCCCTTTTCTTACAAACAAAAATAATAAATAACAAGATATAGTATTATAATGGGCATTTAAACTCTTTATATCTATATATAATCTCAGAAGTAATCCATAATTAAATTCTAATAACTAGATCCAATCTAATCTATATTATATATACCTCACTAGTACAAAGATGATTTGTCTTGACGCTGAGATTTTTTTTACAGGCGGTTTCGCTTGACGTCCGTCACTAGAAATCAAAGCCATTTCTTGTGGCGGTTCTCAAGAAAACCGCCTATAAAAATGAGCCATTTGTAAAATCGATTTCTAGTGGCGGTTATAAATGGCTTATTTTTACAGGCAGTTCTTTAAGAAAATCGCTACTAGAAGGTTTCTTTAAAAAACCGTCTGTAAAAATGACTCTAATTTCTAGTGACGGACGTCAAACGAAACTGTCCGTAAAAAATATTAGCATCAAGACAAATAATCTTTCTACTAGTGGATAGCAAGGACTGATTCAGATTTTCCATGTCCTAAGATAAAAAAATAACACAAAAAATATACTAAATAAATGGATAATTAAGACATATTTTATGGCATACTTAATGGAGCCAATTTAGTCCTTGCTATTCACTAGTAGAAAGATGATTTGTCTTGATGCTAACATTTTTTTACATACAATTTCGCTTGACGTCTATCACTAGAAATCAGAGCTATTTTATAGGCGATTCCTTAAAAAACCACCACTATAAACTGATTTCTAGTGATTGTTCTTTAAGAAAATCGCCTGTAAATATGAGTCACTTTTACATGCGATTCTCTTAAGGAACCACAGCTAAAAATCAATTTCTAGTGATGGTTCCTTAAAACCGTATGTACAAATAATCTGAAACTAATTTTTTTTTTCAAATGACCTTGTATGATAAAATTGTTAAAATAAAAGTTGTAGATGTCGAAATGTTATGAAAGTTTGTAGTTGATAACTTTTTCATTTGAAATCATCTTGCCAGTGAAAAATACGTTTGAATTTGTCAAATTGAAATTCAAATTTTGTAAATGATTTCGGATGGAGAAACTTCCAACGTAAAAGTTGCAGATCTTGAAAAGTTATGTAACTTTGTAGTTGATAACTTTTTCATTTGATTTCGTTGAGGGCCGCTGACAGTGAGACAGACTCGCAACAGAGCGCCGACGGATCTGTGGCGGGGCGCCGATAGAGTGCCGGCAAGACGGATCTGCCACGGGGCACCGACGCTAAGGCGAGCCCGCAATAGAGCGTGGTTGGCGCAGAGGGTCCTTTGCGGGGGCACCAGGGAGGAGCCGGACGGGACTAGGGCGGGGAGGTGGCGGCGCGGTGACAACATGCCACGGCGATGTCGCGGTGAGGACGAGCAAGCGGCGCCGGCGAGAAGCAGGTAGCGTGGGGAGGAGCAGGCAGCGTTTGCAGGGATGTGACGCTCCGCCGAGATTTGCACTGATTTTTTTTTTATTTATTTTTTTGAGGGTGGCCGAGATTTGTACTGGTGAAGGATCAGAGCTCGATTTGCCTCGATCCCATGCGACTGGAAGAATACTGGAATTCATCCCGGTTAGGCTGGTACGGTCGGTGAGAGATGGAGACACGCGTAGCAAGAGGAGCTGACGGGTTCAAGAGATGGACACGTGCACACCACCTTAATTCCCAGAAGAAGCATCGCGAAGCCGTTGAAGCTCGTTAAGTCGTTATGTACTGGCCGCTTCGCATCGCCTCCGCTCGCAACGTACTTCGCAAGCGCGACACGGACCAACTCGTTTTTCATCCATGGACCAAACGCAGAAGCGCGCCGACCAGGGCCACGGCGGCGGCGCGCCGGCGCCGGCGAGTGCCCAGGCTCAGCAGGCCGGTCCAGACAAGAACCGGCAGCAGGAGCAGCAGCAGCCGCCTTCTTCGCTGAACCCGACGGCGGCGAGGCTCCTCCACGAGGCCATCGTCTCCCAGCCAGACGGCGAGAAGCCGGCGGCCTCCTCCTCGGACATCCTGGCCTTCGCGCGCTCCGTCGACCGGGTGGACTCCCCTCTCGAGTAGTAGCCCTTGAGCTTGCGCAGTCAGCTCACTAGCTTTGTTTCTCTCTCTTTTTTCTTCTTTTCTCTTTTCCCTATCTTGTACTCTCGCCGCAATAAAAAGGATCAGCAGTTCAGCACTTTCCTGCCTATTTCGATGCTTCGTCTTCGTCGAATTCGTTGGTCATTTCTGCTCAGAGGGATTTGCCGGCTTGCATTCATTTTTCGCCATGCTGGTATATTTAAAAAAGAGAGTTCAACCTGAATGTGACCAATTCTGGTCCAATCTGGGCAAAAGAGAACGGAATCACATTCCGTACATCGCACGCTTAGCTTCTGGCGTGTCCATCCGAACAATTCGCGCCCATTTCATCAGGACACGACACAAATAAGGTATAATAAAGCTGCTTAATTTTTTGGAGTACGTACAAATGGTTTTAGCACATGCGGAATTCGAGGTACCTTGCTAAATTACTCCGGGTCCCGAATACTCCAGACGCATACATACAGAGCGCATGACAAAGCGCCGAGCAGCCAGAGCTCCGTCGCCTGCTCCGGCGACCGTCCAGGGCTTCAGGCGACGGAGACGAGGCGGCGTGAGCAGAGGGAGCAGTAGAAGCGGCGTCGAACGCGGAAGCAGAGCGCGACGAAGCAGAGACGCGGCGCGCTCTCCACGTCCGCCGCCACCACGCCGCCGCCGCAGTAGGGGCACCGCCCGGGCGCCTGGTACGTGGCCACCACGCGCTCCGGCTCGTCGCAGACCACCACCAGGCACATCTCTCTGTCCCGTGGCTTCCCTCCTCGACCTTTCTTGAACCCAGCTTCAAGCCTTCAACTTCTCAGTCTTCTCGAGTTCACGGTGGTGTGGATTGGGATGTGGGTTGGTTTCGCTTTCGCGTGGTCGCTCTCCGTGGGAGATAAAAGCCAACGTAAGGTTAGAGAGGAGGGAAGCAGATTCTGACGATAGGCACGCCGGCTGCTGCCATCTAATTTTAAAATATATATCTAATAATAATAATCTAGAATTTAGATATTGTTTAGGACAATAATACGGTGTTTTAAAACATGATTTTGATTTTATATTTCTATTAAAAATATTTATTGAAATATGACTTCATATCTAGGCATCGGTGCTCGGCTAGTACAAATCGTAAAGCAGATCTATCGACGTACGCTCACGGGCATGTTTCGTCGATGCAGAATTTCTAGACGTGTGCTTGCCAGTTGCCACCACACGAATGGGCGTCGTGCGGAATCGGAGCACTGGTGCACGGGGCACCAAGATAGGTGTAACAGAACCAGCTGACAGGAACCAGATGCCTCTGTCCTTGGGGTTTCTGACCTGGGTTCATGAGCCATTCCCTTGCAACATTTATATCTCTAAATAAATATATTATGAATGTATATTCAACGATCTATATAATAATACTAATTATATATCATTGATATTAATATTTCTATATATATACTTGGTTAAAAATAAAAAAAAAATCTTTGACTTTTTAGAAAAGTGATAATGACATTTATTTTAGACGGAGAGAGTACACTTTTGGTGAAGCGCGTCTAGCAGGTAGGGGGGCCGATATCGGTTCTGTTTAGATGCACTTTAAAATTATTCACGTCATATCGAATATGTCGATATATGTATGGAGTATTAAATGTCGATAAAATTTTTGTATATTTACATATTTTGCATGTAAATCACGAGACAAATCTTTTATAAGCATACTTAAATTATGATTGGACACTTATTAAAAAAAATCCCACTTAACGCTTAAAATTCTAAAAGATTGCATCTAAACGGGGCCATCTTGCGACGATTCGAACAAGAATCCGACCAAATCTGTGACAGTGGCGTGCTTTCCTCGCGCCATGCGACCATGCCCCTTTCTCTCGAATCTCTGCCCAGCTTTTGGTTCTTCGGTACGAAATCCGGAAAGGGAAAAATTGCCGTTGTGGGCTGTTCTGGTCTTTATTTGGTATATACACCCACGGGCCACGGCCCGATACTGAAAGCCTTAGGTCCGCGCTTGATTGCTGAGCCCAGCAAATAAGTTTCAGTCGTACAAGACTGTACAGCAGCCTGTGGTTTCAATTTTTTTTTTCCACAAAACGGCAACGCGAGCGACAAAATTGTGCAACTCTTTACCCCTCGTCACAAATAAACAGCGTGTCTTCTCTCTCAAAAAAAAAAAAAAAACAGCGTGAGCTCCCATGTCCGCAAGAAACAGTTTTTTCCTTCTTTTGGCGGCCTAAGAACTTCCACTGATGGAACTGAAAGTGAAACTATATTTGAGAGAGGAAGCTGAGTGATGCAAATATATTTTTTTTTTCTCATCAGGCTTCCACCGATGTGGACAGTGAGAGTAGATTTAAGACATGTTCCATTTAAAATACAGCTTTTAAAGCTGCTAGGAAAGCGCTGCCAAATGAAGTCTACCGTCTTACAAATGCAGTCTCTCTGGCAATAAAAAGATAATACGAAGAGAACATGTCCTAAAAGAAGTAAGGATATAGTTTTTCTCACTAAAGGAGTACGGATTCGGATTAAAAAAATGAAGAAGTATATGAATTAGGGACTTGGTAAAATTCAAGTGCCTGAATTTTAGGGGTTTTTTTCAGATAACGGTTATTATATATATATATATATATTTGTAGTAGTAAAATTACAAATTTCGTTAATTGCAATTCTCTATAATTTTCGGTGCTAAGATTTAAAATCTTGTTTATGTTGGTACAAAGACGATTAACAATTTACAATTATTTTTATAGGTAGAGAACGATAAAAAAAATAATATGCTATGACACAAGGACAATAAAAGATCACAAAAAATAACAATTTACCCATACCAATTAGTAATACAAGATTGTTATCTGAAATAGTCATATAAAAATTTGTTATCTGTAATCATCTTAAAATTCAGTCGCATGAAATGAAATATAGGAGAAGTGTATGAATTATTGTATGAAAAAAGGTACCAAAACATACGTATACAAATCTAGAGGCCACATACAACACCCATAGCCGGCCTCAGTAGCGCACTGCACAAATGCGCGCATCACTACACAGCCGGGGAGCGTAGGTACAGGTACAGTACATATACATCAACGTAACTCCACGTGATCTCCACCCACAGTAGCACATCAACTTCGTTCACCCACTACGAATTACGCAAGCTCAGGATCCGCCGGTTACCTATATGCTATAGCACGAAGGCGAAAACGATGGTTCCATCGGCACCGCGCGTGCGTTCGTGTCTGCTCACAGCTCAGAGCGCGGACCTGATGACGGCGGCCTGCTCTGCATCTGCTGGCGGCGGGGTGAGCAGCTTGTCCATCTCCTTGACGAACGTGTCCATGGCGGGGCCGGGCAGGCACATGGGCACGACGATGCCGTCCTCGCCCTTGGCGTTCTTGAACGGGATGAGGAAACTGGCGACGCCGGGGATGGCGCCGACGCCGCCCTTGGCGGGGCCTCCGTACACCGGCTTCCCCCACCCGAAGTCGAGGTCGCCGAACCCGGCCTTGGTCACGTCGGAGGCCAGGTACGCGCGCACCACCGTGAAGTGCGGCCGCCCCCGCAGCACCATCAGGTCGGCCACCGAGCGCATGTACTCCACGTTCACCTCGCCCTTGGCCCGCTTCACCAGCTCCACGGCGTACCCGAGCGGGTTCGCCGCGAGGTCCCCGGCCGTCGCCACGGCCACCGGGAACGCGAACGCGTTGCCGTAGTATCCCTCGGGGATGATGCCGGCGCCGGACTTGCTGCCGCGGGCGTTGACGATGCAGATCATCCGCATGACCTCGTCGGCGTCCGGGGCCAGCGCGGCGGTGCGGCACTTCCAGAGGAGCCCCGTGAGGAGGTCGAAGGTGGAGGCCCGCGCGCGGAGCGCCGGCGGGAGGTGGGCCCGGATGGCCGCGATCTCCTGCCGGCCGAAGAAGAAGGAGCGGTGCACCATGTCGTCCAGCGGGATGATGGTGCCCTTGGTGTCCGGCACCTCGTCGTACTCGCGGTGCGCGAACGCCGGCCGCGGCGGGTCCCGCGCCTCCAGCAGCTCCCTCCCCCACACCGGCCGCACGCTCGGCGCCGCGCCGCCGCGCGCCAGCTCCGCCACCGCGCCCAGGAACTGCACCAGCCCCTGCGCGTCCGCCATCGTGTGGTGCAGCCGCACCCCCAGGATGAACCCCCCGCACGCCAGCCGCGTCACCTGCACGTCACAACACATATTATTACTCATGCACGTGGACGCGTGTGCGGCACACACGTGAAAGTGACCCCCAAAACGCACACACATGCGTACCTGGAAGAGGAGGAGCGGGGAGCCGAGGACCTCGGAGGAGCCGGGGACGTCGAAGATGAGCTGGTCGAGGCAGGGGAAGGGGGGCTGGAGGGCGTCGCCGAAGTGGTCGAGGCGGACGTCGGCGTCGGCCTCGATGAAGAGGACGCCCTCGCCGGTGCAGTCGACGGCGAGCTTGCGGGACTCGAGCTCCCGGAGCCGGCCGGCGAACGGGTAGTAGGGCACGAGCGCCCGGGCGACGGCGTCGCGGATCACCGGCGCGGGGTCCCGCCCGGCGCCCATGGCCGCGCTCCGGCGGTAGAACTGGATGACGGGGATGTGGAACCGCAGCCCGTCCTGGTCGTCGATGTCCGACAGCCGCTTCAGCTCCCGCGGCGTCGCCGACGCCGGCGCCACCAGCACCGCCGGCCGCCTCCGCACCGTGAACTTGAGTGACGACGCCATTGCAAGCTTGCTCTCTGGTAACGCACAGACTCAGTGGAGGGCTGGAGGAGGCTGCTGGTGGTGGTGGCTCAGTGGCTGGGTTTGGTGTGCCGAGAGGTAGGGGCACTGAGTGCAAATATATACTCGCCCGTACAGCGAGAATATTAGAGATGGTTTTGCTGTGGAAATGAGGGAGCAGTTGCTAAACAAGCTAGAGACGCCCAGCGAGCCCAGACAAGTCAACAGACAAGGAGACCGACCCCTCGGTTTCACAAGGAAGACGAAGACCGAGGATCTCAGCTAATGAGGGAAGTACTCCCTTCGTCTCAGAAAGACTATCTTTTTAGACTTTCTAAATATTACATTTGATTATTCGTCTTATTTGAAAATTTTATATAAATATTATATATCTTATTATAATTTATTTTATCATTAAAGATATTTTAATAATTATTAATTAATTTTGTATTTTATATGAATTTTTTGAATAAGACGAACGGTCAAACACAGTTTTTAAAAAGTTTAAAACGATAGTCTTTTTCTGGGACGGAGGGAGTACATGGTTAATTGATGCCAAAGGGCTCGTCCCGGCTTTGATTATTGTTGGTTGTTCAAATTTGTGCGATTACCGTGTGGACGAACTGGACAGTGGGGAATTGGGTCCATTTGGAGTGGAGTGTCGTGATACAGGCATACAGGGACTGGCGGGCTGTGCCTGGATCTGGATGGTTCAGAACCCTCCACGTCGACGTGGACGTGAATACCTCCACGACTTCAGAACGGAAGGCCTAAAGTTTGGACCTCAGCTCGGTAAATTTTACCAGCTATCATAGCAAATTACTAGCACTGATTTGCCGTTTGTGCTGACTGCTGAGAACAACTGAAGTCGGTTTCTGTCGTCCTCGCAACGCAGCACACATGAGATGGGGGCGAAAGGGATGGTGTTCCGATCCCTTATTCCCCTGCATTATTGCCAACCGAGAAACCTACTTAGCACTCGCAAAGCCATGTTTCGTGGTGGCGACCGGCCGGTGTTGGTGTTTGCTGTCCTTTCCGGCACGCATGGCGCATGCCAAAAGGATCGCGTGGTGACCGTTCCCGCAGGCGTCATTTTTGCAAAAAGAAAACTGCAAATCTGCTTCATCTAACAACAAATCAGAGTCAAAATCTGTGTTTGGCTCTGTTCGTTTGAACTTAAAACCGCGCGGTATTTTTCTTTCATAAGAAATCAGTATCAATGCTTATTTTCAGCGGTTTTCAGTTTCAACGAACAGAGCCTTTGTTTACTGCGTAACGAGCAGCCCAGGGTATTTTCCCTCCAAGTTACAGGGACGCGTCACACCAACCAACTCCCTCTTCCTGACCAGGAGACCGGTCGCTACTGAGCCCTGCCGGAATTACTGCTGAATTAATATTCAGCTCCTCCTTATTAATTCAGCTCCTCCTTTCTCTGGAATTTCAGAGGAGGTTCTGTTCTGCCCGCTGCCGGGAAACGCAGGAATTTGAGGCTGAATTCCCAATGGTGGACGACCTCCGTGGTTCGCGCATGCGCCCATGCTCATGCTCCTTGGCCGCAACTGCAAGAGCGGATGACACGAAACGACGTGTGCTTGCCCTGCACTAACTAACGCGAAAGTGGATGGCCGTGTCGCGTCAACTGATCGCTACTCACCACCACTATTATAAGCACAGCACTACAGCACTGGCCACTGGTGGGGCATCGACCCAGACTCGTGCAATTTCCTTCGGTCCATTTCGTCCTTTTCCTTCACATTCACAGGCTTCACCATCAGCGGGTGAAATTCATATATAATTCTAGTTCTACCTACAACGAACTAGATAGTTAGTTATCAGATGGATATATAATGGCGTAGTACGTACATAATTAAGCCGGGGGGCAGGTCTGAGTGAACAATTAGCGCGTCATTGGCAGGTGGTTCTATGGAAATGTCCACAACAGGTCAACAGCACGACTGCACAAGCGAACAAGAAGCAATAGCAGCCTGCCTGTGCCTGGCCGCACGCGGACTCTGGTCTTGTGAAAGCACGCAGCGCAGGTCTGGATCTGCCTGACTGACCAGTAGTAGCAGTCCAACGCGTCCCTCGATTGGTCACGGCCTGTCCCAGTCAGCTAGTGATAATCGTCTTTTTCCTCGCCCGGAACACGTTTGGCCATGTTCGTGCTCAACGTTTAATTAACCTGTTGTAAAAAAAAACGTTTAATTAACCTCATCAGACGTCCGGCCCAAATTAAGTATCGCTCTCGATCAAGGAAGGACTCAACCACTCCTTGGAAGTATCTAGCAAACGTGGTTCACGAATCGTTTGTCGGCATCTCCTCTAAAACAAATCAAGGGTCCTATGTAAGCATGATGTATATGTAGCTAGGACAACAATAATGTCTCAAGTTCTCAACTCATCTATCAATATTGGGTAATGTTACAATATAGGAATATTTTTTTCATGTGATACATGATTTTTTAATGAGTCACGGCTATATACTGTTAATCCACTGAGTTGTTGTCGAGCACCGAGAATCCCAGGGCAGATTTTTCTTTCCCGTTTCTCTGCAGAAATTTCGCCTTCGCTAGCACTGACTGAGGCACTCGTTTAGCTTCAGTCAGTCCTCTGAAAGTTGTCCAAGTCTATAAAAATGCCGACTAGCTTACGCATTTAGGTTAGTTCTTGACAGTCCAAGTCGTCCTCTAGTCTAAAGAAAGAGGTAAAAAGTTCTCAAAACAGAGTGATGCTGATACGTGCAATCCAGTGTTTGCTATATACTCCAGAGTAGATAGAGCATTTGTGTGCAGTAAGCACCACAGTGATGCATGCTAGTACTAGCATATAGTATATAAAAGTACCAACAACATGTCCCCAGCCTGCATGGCTGGATCTTATATGTTGGATTTGCATAATATACATAATAACGACTAAGAGCTGCTCAGAAGACCACCATCGGCATTTTTCCCCCCGCTTGAACACTTGACCTGACGGACCGGATGAGAGGTTGGTCCTCAGTAGTCAGTCCTCTCCGTTCTCACTGTTCCTTGGCTCTTTCCGGACAAGAAACAAGAAACAATCAAGTGCTTTGTGTGCTGTGTGCTAGTGGCATGCAATTGGTTGGCTCCTTCCGAGAAAATCTGTCCGAAACAGATTGCGTCACCGTCGCTTTTAAGTAAGTTTTAACCCTTCCCAGGTTCACAGATCAGAGTCACAGGCGCGTTCATTTTGTCCTGTCGCAGCTTCTTTACAGACGACCAGCTGACCATCATGGGGGGTCATTTCCTCGTACAATCCATGCAAGTGCCCTTCTTCGACCAGTTTTTTTGCCATTCTTTTTCAGACAATTTACAGCGTGCGACCGTGCGTGGTGCATGGAGCATGGAGCTTCAAAGACAGATGCAGAGATGAGATGCATGATGTCCTCGGTCGGCCGGTCCATAGGGTAGGAGCAGTTTTCTTGGCCCGTCTGCATGCCAATGTTAGTGTGCCAACGAAATTCGGCTTTTCTTTAGTTTCCTAGTTCCAAGATTTGGCATGCCATGGAAATTTTGGCCGCAGCCAAACTACAACAAACTCTGTTCGCTTCACCTTACCAGCGCTTATTTTCATCTCTGAACAGTATTTTCCCAGCACTTATTTTTTACTCTAACTAACAGAGGTGATTGACGGGAAGCCTTGGCCTGGCGATTGGCCATTCCAATTTAGGTTGGCCTCCTGCGTGCTCAATGCATCTAGATAATGCGTCAAAAACTCAACGTAGAGCGTTTTGATTTTTTTTTTTCAAATGCGAAAAATCTTCTGATCCATTCTACAGAATTTAAGATGACAATTAACTATGTTTCCATGCTAAAATTAGTTAATGGATCCATGCATCATATTAGTTGGTTTGTCTTAATGAAATACGCGTGAAGTCGCGATCTATGAAAAAAATATTAGTTGGTTAGGAAATATTTGGCATGGCGCGATCCAAAAGCTACTTTTCACCTGGCTAGGCAACTCGCCTCGATGGTGGCGCAAGCTGTGCAGGCCGGACTCCGATTCAACAGCGAACAGACATGGGGGCCGAGGCCGAGGCGCACGAGGGCTGGGAGCTTCGCCGATCAGCCAGCCTATCCCGGCCGCGGGCGCCATGATCTGCTGGCCGCGGGCGTCAAGATCTGCTGGCCGCAGGCGTGGGCGAGAGCTCCGCCACGCGCGGGCGGGCCAGACCGCGTGCGCGACCTCCTCCTTCGGGCACGGGCCGCGTGCTCGAAGCCTCGAACGCTGGCGCGACCGCGCGAGCTCGGCCGGCCGCGGGCTCCGGTGCGGATGGCACGGATAAAGAAGAGGAAACCCACTAGGACCCATGAAAAAGTAAATTGATCCCATGAAACTATGAACGCGTTTAGATGCCGCACAGTTTAAATTTTGAATACTATGCTATGTGTGTTGACTTTTGTCGTAAGTAATCATAGCCTAAGTACACTTAAAAGATTTATCTCACGATTTATATATAAATATATAATTAATTTTTTTTATCTATATTTAATATTTCATGCTACGTTAAACATTCGATATAATGTGATGTGATGAGAAAGTTGAAATTTTAAAGAACTAAACAGGACATATATCACAAAACGAGACCCCGATTTTACGTTTAATTTTACGTGTTATAGGACTGGCCTAAGACTATCTCTTAAAAGCAGCCAGTAAACAGGGCATGCCCACATGGCCCATGGCGTGTAGAAGTTGCTCACCCTGGAATGCTGCCGCCAACCGCCTGTATCTCGGCCTGGATAGGGCTGCTGTGAGAGGAGTGGTTGTTGCGGTGGAGAGGATAGCGATGAACAGAACGAGCCTTGGGTTTGCAGGTTTTCTGTAGCGAATGGAAGGATTGGGGAGCAGATAGAGTTCTATAGTATAGTATGGGAGACTGAACTATACATTTACAGCTGAGGACACCTTAGAGCTCTGCGTTGCGAATAGCCTAAGGATGGCAATCGGGTGGGTCTGGATCCGAGACCCGTGGGTTTTAGACCTGACGGGGGCGGGGGCAGGTCTATTTTCTCCCCCCGCGGGTCTTGGGTTCGGGGCCCCGATTCGGGGTGGGTTCAAAGTCTCCCCCGCGGGGGCACGATGGGGACCCGCGAATAAGGATTGGTGTATAAAGGATGGCCCAACTGGCCCAAAACCTCTGGCTAACCCTAGGCGCCACACTCGAGTCGGCCTCCCGCATGACCGCATGGGAGTCACCCTCCTTGGCCAATCCTCACGCGCGGACGCACCCCCTCCTCCACTTCTCCAGCCGCCCAGCTTCCACGCGTGAGGCGCGACGCTCCGCACGCCGTTGCTTGCCCATCGCGCCTCCTCCCCTCATCCCTCCCCTCCGCACAGGCAGCCAGCACGGCAGCACGGCCGCGGCTCCCTGGCTCCTCACCTGCTGAAGTTCTGCGCCACGCCGCCACCGCCCGACGTCCGTCGTCCGTCGAGCTTCTCGCCGGTCGTCGAGCTGCCAGGCTCCTCCCCTCTGCTCTCCACTTCTCTCCTCTCCTCTCCCGTGCTCGCCGCGCCGTGCTCGCGAGGTCAGCGGCCCTCCGCACCGCCGGTATGCCATGCACGGCACTGCGCACCTAGGCGGCCGGCGCGACTCCACTCCGCCGCCCCGCCGTGCCCTTCCACGGCAGCAGCAGCAGGCTCCACTCCTCCGCTCTGTGGATTTTGTCAGGTTTCGGGGACCCGGCGGGTTCGAGGGCGGGGGCACATCTCCACCCGTCAGAGGTTCGTTGCGGGTTCGGGGGTGATTTTCGGGTCTCGGGTGCGGGTCCGCGGACGCTCCACCCGCCCTGAACCCGCCCCGTTGCCATCCTTAGAATAGCCTAAGGCTCTTTAGTCTCTGTTGCTGTAGCACTTAGGAAAGAGAGATATCAGTGAAAACAATGTCGTATAAAGGTTTTTTTTTTCTTACAAGGAAAAAAGACCATTTTTCCTTCTTAATTTTTGTGAAAGTCTGCTTTTCCTCCCTAAATCTCAAAACTAGCTAAATCATCTCTCTCAACTTTTGAAACTGTGCATTTTACCTCACTGGTCCGATTATAAGTGGTTTTGAAGGCAGTTTTGACCTTTTCCTTTTCTTTTATTTATTTTTGGCAAATCTTTGAAAATTGTAGTAAATCACAAAAAATCATAAAATAAAAAATCAAATTTTGTTGGACTACACATGAGTAAATCTGCAAGTGAACATATACTATGGTATTCTTTAGTATGCAGTTTCTTTTTAAGATAGAGATATATAATTTTCTATAATTAACAGGAATAATTCATAACTGCATCTTCTATTGTCCAAAATTTTTATGGTGGTCTGCTTGAATTGTAGTAAAAACTTATTATGAAATTTTTACTACAATTTAAGCATTCAATAATTGGGCTACCAAATTTTACCACAACTGAACCATAAAAGCTGCAATTATGAATTATTCCAATAAATTATAAAAAATTATAGGTCTAAATCTACTGAAAACTTTATACTGAAGCATAATATGTTCACTTGTAGATTTATTCATGTGGAGTCCAACAAAATTTGATTTTCTATTTTATGATCTTTTGTGATTTAGTATGGTTTGTTTAAAAATTTAGCCGAAATAAAGAGAAAAAGAAAGAAAAAGATAAACTCGCCTTCAAAACCGCTAATAATCAGGCCGGGGAGGTAAAATGCATGGTTTCAGAAATTGAGAGAGCTGATTTAACTGGCTTTATGGTTCAGAGATCACTAAAGTTGAGCGAGGAAAAGTGACTTTAGTTCTTATGATGATGCTCGTATGAATGGGCCAGCCAAAGCCCAATAACGAATCCCATCAGAGCTGGCCCGAGCTGGAAAAAAAAAACTCGATCCTGAATACAGGCCCATGCCCATCTTTTTCGCCATAAAAGTTGGTGGATCCGCTCCGCGCCACTCATCTGACATCAGAGAGATGCGCGCGGGCGGCGGCGCGCGCCTCCGACGCGCACCACCACTCTCCCCGACCGCCTCCACCACTGCCACGCCACTAGCACCCGCCTCCGTCGCCATGCCCACGGCGCGCCTCGCGCGCCTCCGCCACCCTCTCCTCTCGCTCCGCTCCACCCCTCCCCGCCCGCTGGCCCCCAACTTAGGCCACCCGCTTCACCCGTCCCTTCTCCTCCCCCGTGCCATGGCTGGCGTCGCGCACGCAGGTGAGCGACTTCGACGAGCCAGCTTAGTCCGTACCGTTGAGTCTCCGTTGCTTTGTTTTTTTTTTCTGGCTGGTGAATCGGTTGGTGCGCGTGGAGCGCAGGTCTGGCGACGGGGTCGGCGGAGTACGAGGAGGTGCTCGGGTGCCTCGCGTCGCTGATAACGCAGAAGGTGCGCGCGGACACCGGCAACCGCGGCAACCAGTGGGAGCTCATGGCCAAGTACGTGCAGGTGGGTGACGCTGACGGCGCCGGGGTGTTCCCGTTTGGCTTGTGTCTAGGTGTCTGCTGCTGCTGCTGCTGCTGTTTCTGATTGTGGTGTGGTTGCGTTGTCAGATACTGGAACTGGAGGAGTCCATCGCGCAGCTGAAAGTGGTTCACGTTGCTGGGACCAAAGGGAAGGTAACCGCTGCTCGTGTTGTTGCACTTGCACTGTGGGGTTAGCCTTTTCTTATATAGTCTAAACTGCTTCCGATGGATTTAGCTATATAACACATTTTTGGTGATCTTGCACAATCACCATTCACGACGGTAGTTGACTAGTTGTTATGGGGTTATAACAATATCTCAGTGAACAGTGCTAGATTCAGTTTGTAGTTTTCCTGGAACACGCAGGAGACAGGGGAGCTGTTATCTTTGTATTAAGAAGATAGAACCCTCACTAGCACACACCCATACACCCTGCGTAACCAATTTGTTTCTGTTTGGCCCTTGTTTCCCTATGGAATTGGAACCAGCATTTTACTGTCTTGGTGTTAAAGTGAAAATGAGACACACAGGAGGAATCATATGTCTTTAATTTCTGGGATACCGGGGGTATTTGAAATCATAATCGCAACCAGCAAAATCTTTGTTGTACAATTGGAAACCTGCACACCTGTGGAGTTTCTCTTTCCTGAGAAATGGACTGGACTGCAAGCATTATTTGCCAGACCAATGCAAATGAAGGGAAGCTCTTTTTAGATTATTCTTGCGCTCAATGCACTGTGGAAACTCTGTGCCAGTCTTGCAAAATAAAATGTTTAAATGGATGCATCATGAAATCTTTGTATCTTTTTATCCTTTAGGGCTCAACATGCACATTTGCTGAGTCAATCCTTCGATCATGTGGTTTCCGCACTGGGCTCTTCACTTCGCCGCATTTGATGGATGTCCGCGAGCGATTTCGGCTTGATGGGTATTTTTCTCTGTTACAGCCTTTGAACCTTTATTTTGTTTATCAGTTCAGTACGTTTAGCTTGTTATCATTGTACCTGAAGGCATTTATAGTTGACTTGCTTGAATTTGTTTAATTCTTTCTATCATTATGTGGTTTGACAATTATTGAATATCCTATGTTCTGATGAGTCTATAGGTTGGACATTTCGGAAGAAAAGTTTATTAGGTATTTCTGGTGGTGCTGGAACAAACTGAAGGTAGCTATCGACCTGATTTTGTTTATATGGTTAGTGAAATAGAAAAGGAACAACAATGGATCTGCGACATTTTATTCTGAGTTTATGGGCTCCTTGGAAACAATCACTGATGCTGTTGAAATATTTGTTGTACCTTCCAGGACGGGACTGGTGATGGTGTACCAATGCCGGCCTACTTTAGGTTCCTTGCACTGCTAGCATTCAAGATCTTTTCAGATGAGCAGGTTAACACTTTGCAAAACACTCTCTAGTCCACAACTTTTTTTTAATCATGTAGTGGGTGTAGGAAGCATATCCCAGCTTCTTTTTTTTAATGGACTTTAAAGGCTTTTTCCACTACGAAGGAATTCGTAGATGTTGCCTCACTTTATATGAAAAATAATTTGGTAGAAAAGCATATCTTGTGTCATAGTGGAATATTATAGATTGCTTCCTCCATAATATCTGTCATCATCTCCACTCGAACTGTCTTCTGCTAATGCTCTTGACGACGCACCTTTAATAATCTGCATTATAGAATCCTTAATTATCTTATAAGTTTATTTAAGAAGCACTACTGTTTTAGGTAGATGAAGCCATCATACGGCATACGCTGCTCATTTTTTTATGCTTTCCTAGCAGCATGCTCAAAACGTTTTCCTTGTTTTGTCCTGTTTAAGCAGGTGGATGTCACAGTGCTTGAGGTTGGTTTGGGAGGGAAGTATGATGCAACGAATGTGGTGTGTTTATTATCATTTTGTATTCAAATAGCAATACACAGTAGTAGAAAGTGTTCACGATTCATACTATATAATCACCAAACAAAAAGGAAGCTTGTTGGCTAGCAAGACTTATGTTGATATACCATCTTGACTTTCTGATTGAAATGCTGAACCTTACAACTATATTTTGTATCCAAAAAGTTTGGACTGAGATATCTGTGCAAAGCTATAATAGATCAGTGGTGCTGTAGTTGGCTCATATAGTCATCTAGGTTCAGTTGTCCTGTGCAGTCTGTTTGAGGTTCACACTTAGTGCATGTAAAAATCATTAACAATAGCTTGACTTGAACAAATGCTGGGGAGCATGGCTGATTGGTAAACACTTGCAGGTCAGAGCACCTGTAGTTTGTGGAATATCATCCCTTGGGTATGATCATATGGAAATTCTTGGTTAGTTATGAAATTGAAAGATGAAATAGCATCCTTAGTGTTGTTTTACATAGCCAATGTTTCTTCTTCCCAATGAACAGGAAACACACTTGGAAAAATTGCTGGAGAGAAGGCTGGGATACTTAAGGTTTTTTGCTAGCTTTGCTGGGATATTCATCAGCTGACCTACTGTAGGTAAAAGTGATTTTTTTTTTTCTTTTTTCATGTATGGCCTTTTCCCTCAATACAGGAAGGAGTTCCGGCGTATACAGTTCCACAGCCAGAAGAGGCAATGTATGTACTGATGAAGCGAGCTTCTGAGTTGGGTGTATGTTCCATTTGATGTTGCTGTCCTTTTTAGTTGTCACCATGTCTTGGCCTGGAGCCATGGTTTCAGCAGTTCAAGGAAGCAATAGCTGTTCATTCATCAGCACAACAAACTAGCTATGTGGCTGGCAACATTGTGAAGGTTAGATTAGTATGGATTTGGCTTGTTTGATAAGATCCTTTAGTTGATTCTGTTAGCTATGCTTGTTAGACTTAGGAGCCATCCTATAAAAGAAAGGAAACACGGCAAGCTCTAAGGATAAGCCAGAAGAACCCTAAAAAGCAGTCAAAGCCGCTAGAGGGAGGGCAACTAGCTGGTTCTTTCTGCTATCCCAGAGCCTCCAGTGGGAGGGGGAAAGACTGATGAAACAGTTGGAAGAACTGCAAGAGAAACAGTAGCAGTACAAAGATGCAGTTGGAGGAGTGGTCCATGGCTCCATGCCACTGAGAGTGCAGCCAATGCCACGGCCTATAACAGACAAAGGCAGTGGCAATACTGGTGGTGAAGATGACTGAGGCCACCGTTGAAGGAGGCGTGGGTGCAGCAAGCAAGGTTGTTGGCGAGTCACCAAGGAAGCCTTTCTCAGTGATTGGCAACGATTCTTCCTACTATCCCATCTATCTCTAGGTCTTGTTGTATGCCTTTCTTGTATAGGACAGCTAGCTAACAGATACAACTAAATGATCTTAACTAACAAACTAATCATTACTAATCTAATCGTCACATGTTTCCTTGGCAGACCACACTGCTAGTTTGTTGTTTTGATGTGCAGCTGTTGCTTGGCCTTGAACTGCTGAACCCATGGCTCCAGGCCAACGCCTAGTCCATAATGTCACCCTTATTAATTTGTCCATTAACATGACTATAATTACTATCAGCTTTTGATATAATCAACTTTAATTCTCTAAAGGTTTCTCTTCAAGTAGTCCAGCCTTTGGACCCACAGAAATTAGAGGATCAATCTCTTGGACTCCATGGTGAGCACCAATACATGAATGCAGGTCTTGCAGTTTCATTGGCTAATACCTGGCTTGAGAGGCAAGGCCATTTGAACAGAATACATATCAAACATTCCGTAAGTACTCCAAATATGTATGTATTCATTTCGCTGCAAGATATATTAGCAGCAGTTGTCATTGTACCACTGAATGCAGGGCACCTTGCCAGATCAGTTCATCAAAGGGCTGTCAAGTGCTTGTCTGCAGGGCCGAGGACAGATTGTTCCAGATCCACAAGTGAACTCAGAAAATGATAAGGATTGTGATTCTTCATTGGTTTTCTATTTGGATGGGGCACATAGCTCAGAAAGCATGGAAATGTGTGCAAGATGGTTTGCCCACGTTGCAAATAATGTTGGAATACAGCCAGGTCCTTCAGAGCAGCCTCGTACTGACAGGGATTCTAGGAAGGTATGCATTACAGTGGCAGCTTTTCATGTCAAATCACACTTCTCTCTTTTGCACATACCATTTTTCTTCACTTATTATATATTATTATGCATCCTCTTTTGGATTTTTTATATTTGCAGTTTCTCCTTTTCAATTGCATGACTGTAAGAGATCCTCAGAGATTGCTCCCATGTCTTCTAGATACATGTGCTCAAAATGGTACATCAATCAAATTCTCTATGTCTGTTTGACGATCTTGAACCATATAATGATTTCCTTCTGTAGTTACGCGTAATGTTGTCTGGAGAAAATACGAGATTCTCCTGTACCAATGCTGATATGCATATCACGTAGAAAATGTCCTTTGTTCCAATGAGTGGCTAGTTAACCAGCTGGTTAAGTAGTGCATGAACTAAGCAGCCATACTCTGTATTTGCTTGCCCTTCAAGATCAATGTACGTATATCATGAGTTGCATGAATGCTCCTGTTGGTCTTATAATATTATTAACCATTTTTCTCAGGGCTCCACTTTGAGCGTGCCTTATTTGTGCCAAACCAATCACAGTACAACAAGCTTGGTTCCCTTGCATCCCCACCTTCAGAGCGCGAACAAATTGATTTGTCATGGCAGTTGTCACTCCAAAGGGTGTGGGAAAACCTGCCTCATGGCAGTAAAGGTTGTTCAAAACTTCATTGTGAAATCGTGTTTAGTTGTCAGCATGTGTTTTCGTATTGAAACATTGAGTTGAACATGATATATGAACTTTTATGGAAATGCTGCAGGTCTAAATGATGTAAACTCTAGCAGAACTAGCTTGGTTTTTGAATCTCTTCCATTGGCAATTAAATGGCTAAGGGAAACTGCTCAACAAAACCAAACGATTCAATTTCAGGTGAAAGCATACGCTAAATTCTCTATAATGTTCTCTCAAATGTTCCACAGCACTTAGACATCTTATCATGTGCATCTAGAGTGTTCAATCCATGATCGCTCAATACGAGGTTTAGCGCTCTCTTGGACTTGCAGAATTGAGTGCCAATGTATCACATTTTCTGCAGTAACTGTCACTGATTCATGTACTTCTTCATTAATAGTTTAATATTGTCACGTATGAGCTTTTTTTTTTTCCGACTATTGTCACATATGAGCTAATCTGATTGCTGATGTACGCCTCTGTGTACATGTTTATGTTTTCTTGCTTTTCTTTTGTTGTGTTTTCCATTACTTTGAATATCTAACATCTTTGTTAAATTTGTTTTTGGTTTTATGTTCCTTCCGTTCTACTATTCCATGCTATAAAGATTTTTTGCATTTTACATTTCTCTGGCAACTGTTTTCCTACTTACTGATACATTTGCATTTCCACATTGAGCCAGGTCTTGGTTACTGGCTCCCTGCACCTTGTTGGCGATGTCTTGAGATTGCTGAAGAAGTAGCTTCATTTGGAATGGCACATTGTTCAGATTGAACTGGTTTCCTACGGACCACTAAGGCACTAACTGGAGCTTATCGAAATTTGTGATTGGGATAACACAACATACCAACTTGGTTAGAAGTCTGGAAGAAATTGAAAGACATTTTAATTTCAGTTCCAATCAACTGTAAAATTGTTGTATTTCATCGTTCCTTTAAGTTCCTGCCTTTTTTGGCATTATGTGCCACACATCCTCAGTCCAGAAGAATGAAATCAGATTTTAGAAATGTACATACAGTGAATAATATTATATCTATCATGTCATTTATTTATACTTCTCTGGAAAATCAGTATTTTATAAATCATCTATCTATCTATATAAAACTGTAAACGTGGAGACCATCTTACTGTTCACCTATCTATCTACACTCAATATTACTCACCTCGCTGTACTACTGTTCACCTACAGTGCTTGAAACGGTTTTTTGGCCCATAACCATGTTACAGATTAGTTTTTTCCCCTGTTGGCTAACTCAATTAACACATACTAACTTCATGCTGAAATAATTTAGGAGGCAATCTTTATTTGAATTCGCATGCCAAGAAATCATAGCTTCATCCGCACGAAGCGTGGGGGTTTCTTCTAGTTCATCCGCACGAAGCGTGGGAGTATTTTTCTGCTGCATTCCCCGTTGTATTTTTCAGCTGTCGACATTAGTTGTTATCCTGAATTTCCCTGAGTACTTTGCATAGAAGCAGAACTGAAACTTACATGGTTTAACCACTTTTGCAGAATGAATTCTTCAGAGTGAAACCAGATTAAACAAAAAAAGGTCCTGAAAGATTTTTTTTACTTATGCAAGAGAAAAGATAGGTATATATGTATCCTGGGTCTTACCATTTTCTCTCTTTCCTCCAGTTAATTGCTACTAGAGACCATTCTGGTTTCTGTTCTATATGAGATTATTTGTCATTCTGTCCTCTGAAACTACAATTCATTTTCATGGCCATACTTCTTGAAAAGGCAAATTGCATTGCATTTTTTTACAATTAGCTATTTATTAGGAAAATATACTTTTAAAATCGTCTTTGTTTCTGGTGCACTAAGAATAACATTGGTCAACAGATAACACTGGGTTTTAGTTTTCCGTTGCTTCTGCAGATGCCTCGGACTATTTGTGGCCATTACGTATCATTGGACACTGAGTATGTTCCATCACTTTGTGTAGCAGAAAAAGCAAAAATTAAAGCCATGCAAGGAGAAGTGCCCAAAGCTAGTGTTACGACATGGCACTTTTATTATTGTACTTCCTCTCCAATGCCAAGAGTGTCATTCTCACTATCAAGAAGTCAAAACATTTTTAACTTTGACGAAAATGTATGGCGAAATAGTCATTTTAGTGCCTAAACTATTGTCCAAGGCTCAGTTTGGTCCCTGAACTTTCAAATCGATCACTTTACTCCTTAAACAATGGATTTACAGCTCAATCTCGTCCACCCCGCTTCATGGCTCGCCACGTGGCCAACAATAGATGCAAAATGTCGCTCATACCCCTCGTTCTCTCCTTTATAGACCAGGGTGACGATATTTCTCTCTCCCCCATGAGGGTATATTGATTTTACTATTTCCCCTCATTGTACTTTATTTATTTTATTTTGATGATACTAACCTGGTCTATATTGCATAATAAGTAACTTGAATGTTTGCCTAAATTGGATTTGCTGTTATTCAATACATACCAGGTTAGTGTCATTAAAACAGAATAAATAAAGTGAAATAAGGGAGGAAATATTTAAATCAGTAAACATCTGGGTGCTATCGTAGTGGCGTTTCTTATAACAACGTTGTTAAAGTAATTTTTTCTAATAAAAGATGGGAAGAAATCAGTGTCGGCCTGGCCGACGGGTAAAGGAGGAGGGAGCGAGGGGCATAATCGATATTTCTCATCTACTGCTGACCATGTGGCGAGCCATGAAGCGGGTGGACACAAGATTGGGATGAAAAATCTATTGTTTAAGAACTAAAGTGGATAATTTGAAAGTCTAGGGACTAAATTGAGCTTCAGGCAATAGTTTAGGGATGAAAATGACTATTTTGCCAAAATGTATGGAATATTAATAATTATGATGCATATCATTAGATAAATCGCTGAATATATTTTTATTTTTATAATAAATTTATTTGGAGATACAAACGTATGTTGTTAATATTTTCTATAAATCTATCAACTTAAGAATGTTTGGTCAACATCGGTTTTTTTCACTGCTGCCACTTGGCATGAGTTGTAGCTGCCAAGTAAGATGCACCGAACAAACTGATGCATGAATGAATCTCGTAGTGACAATTTTTTTTTAAGATCGATGGAGTATATTAGACCTTTTTCATTTGACTCGGAGTATAACGCCCTAACCTCTTCAATTTACTCCTAACTTTTCTCATGCATAAGGATTTTGGCACTATTTTAAAGCTTTTGTCACTTCTAGAGCTCACCCTCTCTCTGGCTTTGTTCTGCTAGGTTGCAGATTGAGAAACAAAACCAAGCTATATAAGCAACATACTTCGTTACTCAGGAGATATCACCACCGAGATATCAAGATGACGTTCTCTGGTACGCACGCAGGACAGGTGCAAGGCTTGTGACAAAAACTATCCATTTCATTTGCTGTATACTTGTGTGTGGAAAATTTTGCTAAAGACAAATCCAAGTGAAGTTAGCAATGGAAATGCATGTTTACATGCGAACTCTACGAGATTTGGCGCTTAAATTTTTGGCCGGATGCACATGCATCTACTCGTAGTTATTTTCTTTTTCTCCAGGAGTTTATATTTCTCGTCTGAACTCTAATGTCTGATCGAGCCCGCATCTGCGAAGAATGCAGACGAAATACGGTTTGTTTTGTGCCTACATGCTGGGCACGTACTATCCCATCCACCCTAATCTTAAGATACACAATACTCCCTCCGTCCCTATTTTTCTGGTCGTTTAAGCCTTCAACGAAGTGCAGTGAAGATGCTCTGAAGCAGGACTGTGGTTATGTCTAAATCCATACATGAATCTTTGAACCTGGTCATTTTAATGCAGTGCTACAACGATACGTTTACTAGTACAGAGGGAGTAGACAACAGAAGCATCTCTCTCTTCTCTACATGCTGGGCACCAATCTCGAGGTCATTATTTAACGGTGAAGATAAACAATGTTGAGTATGTGCATGCTCCAGGCCGAAGAGCCTGTAATCTCCAAAGACAGATGAGGGGGCGGATGCAATAATCCAGGAAGAAGCGTCACCGGAGGAGGCGCCGAAAGCCGCAAAGGACCAGGAAAGAAGAACCTACACCTACGCACAATACCCTGTTGGCTTACATTACGAGCTTATACGGCCTATTGTTGAACCTCGCTGGCTCCCTCATTCCCTTAAAACGAGCACCTCCGGTCGCTCTCTATATCCTTCGTCTTGGCATCTGCAGTCTTGGATCTTGTATTTTTTTTCTTTTAAAACACTGTTATAGATGCTTAGACATATGCATACTTAACCCTATAAATACACGTATGCTAACCTTATCCTTATAAGAACTTTCGAGATACTGGATCTGCAGATCTGATGACACTCATACCGAGTCGATGGCTCGAACAGAAGTTGCAACCGCGGGGTATTTGTCTGATGTCGCAGTGTCGTCATGTTGTGGCTTACTCCCTTCGTCCCATTGATTATGCAATTCTAGCACAGTAGCATGTTTCAGTATACCAACTTTGACCAATTATAAATAAAAAACTATAAATATTTATAATGTCAAATAAACACCAATAGATTAATTATAAAATGTATTTTCATAATATATTAATTTGGAGCTATAAATATGATTATTATTCACTAGAAATTTAGTCAAACGTGAACTACTTTATCTGGCACGTAACACGGAGTTGCATGTTTAAAGGGACGGAGGGAATACCATTCATAACACGTGTGAAAACATGAGTTCCACAATAAGGGGGTGGATCTTTCTACAGCGCTGAGCCCTCGGGTGTCTGTCGAAGTGGCGGAGAGAGAGAGAGAGTAGGTATGGCCATGGGAGGAACAGCCAGGCACAACACAATCGCATCATCATCATTTCAACGAAAGAAAAGAACCCAGTGCCCAAGTGTTTCTGTTTGCCGCTTTACAATGCTGTTGTCATCCCATCCGTGGAAAATGGTGGGTCAAACACTGTTGCTGTCGCCCACTCGCCCTTTTGGATGGGTGGACAGGAGCAGGGCAGCGGTGGTTAGTGCTAGGCAAATCCAAGATTAGGCTGCTGGACCAGAAGGAATCTGCGTCGCCAGCTCCCCACACCTTTTTGCAGCTCGGGCACGGCGAATTTGCATCGACGATGAGCGCAGACGACGACAAGACGATGAGCGCAGCTAGTACAGTACACCGCCAAAAGGACCCGCAGTCGCTGTCGCATTCAGGCGCACGAGCTCTCGGTTTGCACACGACACGCAGCTGCCTTTGCCTGCCTCCATTGACCCGATCAGGGGACGGATCTACCGGGGGGGCTGCCGGGGCTCAAGCCCCCCTACCCTGGTTGCGCCATTGGAGCCCCCTCTTAGCCCCTCCTAAAAAATTTGAGCCAGGGAAGAAGAGTGCTTGGAGGTGTTTCTGTCACCGGATGGAGGTTGAAGACGACCAGATTGATGGAGTTGGGACGTTCAGCGTTGGGCTGCTTCCTAGACCAATAGCCCGATACGTAGTGGCCCATTATTAAATAAAAAAGATGGCCTTTTTTCTTTCAAGTCACGGGAAGCCAGCAGGGGAAGGGCTGAACTGCCGAAGAGGAGTCAGTACACGGGCGAGCGGCCTATTAGAGCGGCCGAGCGAGTGAGCTGCAAGGCATGAGTCAGCAGCTGCGCCAGCTAGTGTTACCGCTCTGCCCAGCTCCTCCTAAATTTTATTCCTAGATCCGCTACTGGACCCGATCGATCGAAAGTCATTTTTTCTTACCGTGTCATTTTCCAGGCGTGCCCCTCGTCATCATCCTGACCCGCCGCGTCAAAAAGGGAAATTACCACCACACAACCGCGCAACCGTCCTCTTGGGTCGAGTCCTGGACACGTCACCTACTAATCCACACCGGCAGGCGGTGGAGGCAAACCGCGTCACGCTAAAGAAAATCTGAAAAATCTACCGGCCGCAGAAGGCGAAGCCTGGAAAAAGCGGAGCTGGGACTTGGCAGCGCGATTGCGATGACGCCGCGGAGAGCGAGACAGGTGACGTCACCGATGGGAGATGCCTTTTGACTGACAGCCTGACGCGTGACGCTTCCGTGGAAGGAAGAAAAGGCTGCTGCTCCCTGGCAGCATATTCCGGCTTCGCGATCCAGTCCCAGGAAAAACCCGGAGGGGCCTGCAGTGGCGGCCGCGCGTGGGGTTCAGATCGGATAGAGGGTGATTGGGTGAAGGCGAAGGCGAAGGCGAAGGCGAAGGCGAATGCAGGAGAAGCGGAAGCCGGAAGCCCGCTAGCTCAACTGAAAATAAACACGGGCTCATGCTGATTTATTACTGAGGATAAAATTACTATCCTGTGACTGAAAAATAAACACACCTTAGATAATTAATGAAATGGACTTGTATGATTTACCACTAAGACTTTGTTTTTTCACAAGATTTTGCCTCAGGTCAATAAGAATGATGCTCTTTAGTTGGCATGGTCATCGAAGTCATCGGCTGATCTAGATGTCAACTAAAATACTTGTAAGTGGAGCGTTCGTGCAAGTAAATCTATGATATCAAAATCTATATCTGCACCTAAATATATATCTATATTTAAATCTAAACACAGATCTACATCTACATCTAATATCTATATTGATATAAAAATATTAAAAAGGAAGTGTACTTGTTACTATGCTCTAATATATATATATATATATATATATATATATATATATATATATATATATATATTTTGTCCCGTACACGATTTAAATTTATAACTCATATTCATACGAGTTATAATAACACGCATTTACCAACAATATGGAGTTTAATTTCAAGACAATGTTGGAACTCAAGCCAACCCACACAGATTTTAGCTGCTAAAAAGACAATATAATAATTTGATTGTGTGGTAGTCCCAACCGAAGTTGCTATGTATTGTGTAGGGCAGTCGGAATAATCGCAAATTCTAAACATCAATCAGCGTTGGTGTATGTGTATCCACTACCAGCGTGGAAATGGGAAAAACACTTGGGATAAAAATGGTTTTGGTATTGATAAGAGTGGTTTTGGTAAATTTTTTTGACCACATTCTAGATCAAATCCGTCTATAGAAATTATTATCTGTCCGTATCCGAGTTCGGATATTTAACATCTGACACTATATCCGTATCTAAATACTTAAATTATATATTTATGATGTCTATATTTGATCTATCATGTTTGCCATAGCGGATACTATTCTATATTTAAATCTAAATTCGAATAAAATTATAAAGCGATATTCCTAAACATGGCTTCACGCGGACGCGCCCGCGACCCGACCCGACCCGTTTTTAACCCCGCTTGCCCGGCTGCCCCCTCCCCCTCGATCCCCTACCCTTCGTCGTCCCGGCCGAGGGGGGAGGCGCGGCCCCAATTCCCACCGCCTCTGGCCGCCGTCGCCGCGGCTGGGAAGACCTCGCCGGCTGTCTCTCGCCTCAGCCGAGCACAAACGCCGCGCGGTCACTCGCTCCACGTTCTCCCGCGGCCCGATTCTCCAGGCGACGCTCCGCACCCCGCTCGGCCCCCGCAGCTCCGTCCTCTCCTCTCCTCTCCCTGGAGTCTAGTGTGGGCAGGAGATCCGTCCGGGTTTGGTCCCGGTCCGATTCCTCCCCGTGCAGGTAAGCAATTGCTCCGAGCAATTCTTTCTCCCTGAGATGGATTCCTTTGTTCTTGTCTGGAACAATCAAACCCATTTCCTTGTGTACTTTTCTGCGGCGTGGTATCCTAGTAATCAAACCCCACGGTTTAGTTTCCTTCTTCAGCTTGCGAGATCGACATTAGTTGATGCCAATTTTACAGCTCTAATGTTAAATTCTACCGAAGTTTCCCGAGATTCCCATGGCTCGAGTCAAATTCACCTTTAAATTTGATACTGCCGGGCTTTGTTCCTAGTGATTCAGCATCCCCTGTTCCCAGTTGTGTTCCGTTAAACTTGTAGCCGCGATTATTTCTTTTTATGCCGTAGTCTGCAGCTGTTTTCAGTAGGTGTTCATTTTCGTCTCCTCGGGGTCGGGGGAGGGGGGCCCATAGTCTTGATTTTAGTCGGGGTACTCTGGTTGACCTGTGTAGAGGGATGACTTCATGTGTTTCGTTTGTATAATTTAACATCTTCTGGTCTATTTCTGTAGTCTTGGCAAAGTGATTTCAAATTTTCTCTGTTCTGCCTGCTGCTAAATATATTTGCAAGGAATAGGGATGCAAAAGCTTCTGGATTCGTACTGTGTGGGATCATGTGTTAGATGGATTTTTCACATCGTATACAATTATACTGTGTGTCAGCGGTCTACTAAACATATATACTGCCCACTTTGACGAATGTCTTCATATTGTGTTGGTGAGATTGAAGAAGAATATGCAGCCACTATTCCTTAGGTTTAACCTGATCCCGCCCCCGCCCCCGCCCCCACTCACACCCACCCAAATAAAAAAAAAAATCAATGATGCTGATAATTTCAATCCATAGGTTCAGTGGGATTCAACGTTGAAGGTTACAATGTCAGAGAAATTTACTTATTGCATTTCTACCGCCTAATACACTATTGTTGATCTCCAGTCCACTACTAGTAAATGTACCGTTATTACAAACAAGCAGGATATGTTGCAGTGTGCTTTTTAGTGACATTGGTCCTGTGAACTTTATCCACTTCATGTACATCTTATGTTTGTTTATTAGTTCACCCTTGCAATGGCAGCAGTATGGCGATTGGCCAGACAATTAATTTTATCACTGATTGTATTTCTGTTCCATTTCAGGATTTTTGTTAACTGATGGCAGAGAATAAATCGACGGGCAAAAGATGGGAGGACATGGAAACTGATGTCCTTGTGAAGATATTCAAGGAACTAAATTTGGTTGAGCTGTCACCAGTATCTCAAGTTTGTGGCTTGTGGCGCTCGGCCTGTTCAGATCCACTTATTTGGGGCACTCTTGACTTTGGATTGTTAAAATCCAATTTTATTCAGACGAGAGCATCACCATATATTTGGGTTGATGATAGGTCTGACAAGAGACTTGCAAGAATACTGCGGGTGGCCTATGGCAATTAGCCGTGGGAATGTCAATTGCATGATATTCCATTACAATTTGTTCATGAAAGATGAGCACCTTCATTTCATCTCAGAAAGGTAACAACACCTTGTATGTTTTATAAATGCTGTGGTTCCACATTCTTATATATTGATGTGCCATATGTTGTATGTTGTGTGAGATTCTACAAGTTGATTTTCAGCACTCTACATCTTATGGTTTTCTCTAGAAATGGCCAAATGGGTGCTTGTATCTAGTGGTGATGTATGAGCTCTGCAGTTGAATCATGCAAAAACATTAATGCATAAATTGTAACTATTCTGATTGTAAATTGTAACTATTCTTTCATGCAATTTTTGTGTTAGTAAATTTGAATAGCTGCTGCTATTTTTCATAGCCATTCAAACAAGGGAGAGGGGGGGGGGGGGGGGGGGGGGGGTATAGGGGGTATAGGGAAGGCTGTTTCCTTAAGTTAATTCTGCTCTTATTTCTTTGGTACATTATTCTTATGATTATATATGTGTTGTTAAAAGCCGTGATGCTCAAGTTCTTTTTTCTCTCATTTCATGGAAGAGGCTAAAGCTGTATAGTCTTGCCTGTTGTCTAGCAGATCTCCTCACTTAAAACGGTTGGTCATGCCAGCATGGAACCGCATCACCAAAGTGGGGATATGTCAAGCTATCCAAAGGTGGCAGGAGCTGGAGTCCTTGACAATGCCTACCATCGGACAACCTCCATATATTATGGAAGAGATAGCAAGGAGCTGCAAGAATTTCACAGAACTTAAGATCATGGGCTCTTTTGATCAACAATTTGCCTCGGCGATTTTGAAGTTCCTTCCAAAGTTGAAAGTGCTGAGCCTTCGTTGCTCGAAAGTGTCCATGGATGCACTACAAGATTTGCTGAACTCAATGGAATATCTTGAGGTTCTGAATATTTCGCACTGCCTGCTGTTGGTCGTCGCGGCAAATGGCCGGAAGCAAGTGGTTCATGAACTGGACAGCCAAATTCTCGAGAGAGCTTCACGGCTGCGTGAATTCCACTACTGCCAGAATAGGTTGTGTGTCGCATGCCAGCGGATGGTGGTGGATGAAGGCATCATGCGCTGGTACAGGTACGAGGATTGGTTTTGGCGTCAGGATGAGGTGAGGTCCCTTGATCTGCAAGATTATGGGAAGCTATTTGATGCTGGTTGCGAGAGGTTGACGTCTGTGGATTAGATTGCTAATAATAGGGGAACAAAACCCTCCTCATTGTAGAAGCTTGTTGATTGGCGTTCATAAAACATAGCAAGCGACGAGGGGTAACAGTAGATTAATAATATCGACAACAATGTGCGTGAATGGGGTGCGCGTTTGTTTAGCTAGTTCTGTAAATCCATGAATAGTTCGTGTTGTTGTTTGGAGGAGTTTGTTAATAGACAGTTTGGTGACGAGAATGCACAACTCTGGGCAATTTGTTTTTAAGCGATGTTGCATTGGACATCTCATCAATTATAGTATTTGAGACTATTTGGCTTTGCAGTTTGCACACTTGTAGCGCAAAAGGCTAGCCCCGGTAGTGCTAGTTAGTCTTAACGAGTCCCGTGCAGTTTTTTTTTTTTTTTTTTTTCCATACGGACAAATGATATTGACATTCTCTGCTCAAAAGTATGCACTACCCTTTTTGGCGCCTTGAGTTTTCCTAGAAATGCATTCTGGATAGCTTGGGTTAGTTTTCAAATTATTGAAAATCGAAGTGTCATGGTTCTAGCTTGTTCTGGTGTTGCCTACTTGCCTTATATTGATAGGGCTTCTAGTTTTTTAGTATTTTTTTGGAAGGGAGAAAAACAACTCCTTACTATAGTGCAGAATAAAGTTGTTTTGTGACAAGTTCTCCCAAACAGAACCGTGATGATGCGGTGACGTCGTCATTAAAATTATTATGAGATTGATTCAGCTTTGCTCTCTGGTAGTACTATGTAAATTAAGGTGTGGCATCTGGCTAAAAAGGAAATAGATAGATGAGATAGCATCACACGCCTCTTTAAGCGGCCAATCCATCGCCATTAGCAACGTGACAAGTGAAATCGTGTCGTGGCAAAGTCACTATCTCATTATCAGTACGCCAAGTGCACTTGCACGTCACCGTCGCCATAATTAGCTTATTGTAAAGCAATATTTAATTTGAAATAAAACGTGCCTGGCAATATAAAAAGGGCTGGTACCACATGACAATGACATGGTCTCATTCAGTCAGTCTATCGAAGCCACACCAAAAAAAAGGATAACCGATCAATTGCTGTGAGCCATAGTGATCTGGTACAGTAGTAGCGCGAGGAACGATTAGTGCTTGTCTGCTTGGTGACGTTTTCTTTTGGAGGGAATGCAGCTGCAGCCTGCACACTTCTATTGGGAGGCCTGTTGGGTTGCCGTGGTCTGAGCTCTGAGCTCAGGGAAATACAAGAGGGCTGCTCTAATGTATCCCGGCGCAGCCGGCGTTCCTTCTAACACAAACTCTCCTTTCTTAATAGTACAATAATAATACGCGGCGCTCATATCTATTCGAGAAAAAAGATGTATCGTGTCTACGCACCACGCTGCTCCTCCCCTTTCGGTGCAGTAACAGTAATCCACCGCATGATTCGCCAGACATACGCGTTTGCCTCTGAGGGAAGACTTGGGTGTTTCTAAGCGTTCCAGATTCTCACCAGTGTTGCAAATAGCAGGCAAAAACATTTAGCGAAGTCTTTAGAAATATTCTAAGCAAGTTATAGTGGCCCTTATATATAGATACACCAATGCATTTAGCGTTTTCTAACAAATAATATATTTCTTATTTCCATTAGAATTTGGATTCTATCAGCTATCTCGGATAGGATATAAATAGACATTAAGATCATAAATATATTAGTTGAATATTCGGGTATGGATGCCATATCGGATATTAAATATTCGGATTCGGAAACAAACTGACATTAACTCTTTTAAATGGATTTCGGACTTAGATACTGTCGAAAAATATCAGTATTTGCACTCCTAATCACAGTGCCGTAGCAAATGGTTGAGAACTCGGAACGAGGCCTTGGTGGGCCGTTGTTTTCTCCTCCTACGCGTGACTCGGAACGAGGCGAACTGGGCAGGTCGAGTGCGAAATGAGGCCCGTGTAGCCCATTGAAGATACTAGTAACTGAGAGGTTTTTCTATAACTTTCAGCAGAACCATTTTTTTTTATAACACAACAGACCATTTTTGATTTTTAAATGGAGGGACGCACTGCGGAATAGGAGCATGTCAGTATCTCCTTGTCCAGTGCCACGCCTCCCTTGATCTCTACTCCCTCCGTCCCTTAAAAAAGTGTCGTTCTCGCTTCTCGAAAAATATCTTTAATTAAATTTATATTAAAAAAATATAAATATTTATAACACATAATTAGTATCATTGGATAGATCTTTGAGTCTAGTTTTTTAACAAATTTATTTGGGGATGTAAATATTGCACGTATTTTCTATAAACCTAGTTAAACTACCGCCACGAACACCTAAAACGTCCCTTTTTTTTTTTTAAGGACATAGCGAGTAAGCATGAGCATGATGGGCGTTGGCCAACGGCCATTCCAGGGTAGTACAGGTGCAGTACTCAACAAAGGGACATCGCAGATGGGTCTGATAGCTCGTTGAGACATCACCATTTATCCTTGAAAAAACACATAGTACTAAAAGATAAGAAAAATCACAAATGGGCACCGCACTGGTACAGGTACAACTGAAACACTTTAAAAACTTTTTATAGAAATTAATTATTTGAATTAAGTGCCCTGTGACGGAACTGTGACTGTGACCCCAGAGGCCGTCGTCATCTCTTCCGTCAGCCAGAATGTTCTAGAGGCGTTTTGGGATGCCCTGCGAACCAATGTGAAGAATTGACTTCCACGACTGATTGTTTTGAGAGAAAAATATTACTGAATGACTGGCTAGTACTGGCTGGCAAACAGAGCCTTCATGTTCGACAAACAATCAAGAGTGCTGTAGACTGTAGCCACCTATTTTGAATCTATGATACTCCCTCGATTCCAACATAGTAGTTGGCGTTTTAGGATTGTCCGCGGGTATCAATGTCGTAATTAGAAAAGGAGAAAGATGAATGAGAAAGCGAAAGGATCAAATATTTTGGGACAAAATTTGGACACTCTAACCTTAACTATTTTGGGACGGGATAGGCAGAATTTTTCAGCGTGATTAGTTTAAGAAACGATGTCTTCTCACTTTTTTTTAACTGTTTTGCTAGATTAAAAAAAGATAAGATGATTTATCATCTTCTTATTTCTTACTCCCTACATTCCAAATTATAAGTCATTCCATGAATTTTAAACAGTCAAAACATTTTAAGTTTCATCAAACTTACAAAGAGAAATATAAAAATTTATGTGACCAAATAAGTGTATTATGAAAATATATTTGATGAATAATCTAACAATACTTAGTTGATAATGTTAATATTATTATCTTATTATGTATATTTGGTCAAATTTGAGATACTTTAACTCTTCAGTTTTTTTTGAATGATTTACAATTTGAAATGGAGGGAGTATAAACTATAATAATTAATAGGATTATATACGCCATGAATGACTTAATTCTATCAAATTTCATGAGATGAACCCCTTTATGTCGCATGAGGTGGTTTCTCAAATCAAACAAGCATTTGATTTTTTTTTCACAAATCATGTGAATTTCGCAAAAGGTGTCATAGATTAGTGGTTATAAAAGTCTTAATAGCACCTCAAGTACTCGGTTCGACTTCTCTTGTGAGCGTATATTTCACGACTTAAATGTGTTGTGCTTTTAATGATAGACGACATTCCCCTGTGTTGTATGCATTGTACTTTGTAATTGTAAGAAATGTCATGTAAATTTATAGAGACAATACAATTTGACTAATCTTAGTTAAAATTTATAAACTCTCTGATCAAATACGATTATCAATTCAATTAAAAAACAACCAAATCCACGATACGTCGGCGTAGGCAAATTATGGGAGTAATTTGGTGTTACTCCCTCCGTCCAAAAATAAATATCATTTTCAACTAATTTTATATTAAAAAAGTATTTATATCGAACGTACACAACTAGTATCATTGAAAAGATCTTTAAATCTAATTTTTTAACAAATTTATTTGAAAATAAAAATATTACACATATTTTCTATAAATATAGTCAAAATTAAGAAAGTTTGACCCGCACGATTGCCATTGCGTCATCGGACGGAGGGAGTACACACCTACTGTATCGGCGTCGGGATCCCACTTACATCTGGGCCCTGGATCCGAGGCCATCCAATTGCGGGTAATTACCTCGAGATCTCCGGTCAGGTTATCCGACCCCACTTCTGACGCGATGTCACCTCCCAAGAAAGAGCTCTCTTCTCACCCTATAAAACGCTGCAGATATTTTTCTGCGCCTCCTCGCTTGCCTTTCCAGGTCGCCCGAAAAGACCAGACTACCCCGCTACCCCGAAGTCAGAGTGGGGATAGGAGGCGCATCGCCGTCATCGCACCACTCGCCGGCGAGCCAGACCAGCCACCAGTGAGGCAGGCAGCGATGGCGGTGGCGGAGCTGTGGGAGACGCTGAAGCAGGCGATCGTTGCGTACACGGGGCTGTCGCCGGCGGCCTTCTTCACGGCCGTGGCGGTGGCGGCCGCCCTGTACCACGTCGTGTCGGGGCTCTTCGCGGCCCCGCCCCCACCGCCGCCGCGCCCGCGGGAGGAGCCCGAGGCGGAGCCGCTCCCTCCCCCCGTGCAGATGGGGGAGGTCTCCGAGGAGGACCTCCGCCAGTACGACGGCTCCGACCCGAAGAAGCCGCTCCTCATGGCCATCAAAGGCCAGATCTACGACGTCACCCAGAGCAGGTCTGTTCTTCGCACCACCCCCCGGTTTTCATGAATCGTTCGGTGTTCTAGTGATTAGATTTTGTTGCGGTGGCCCAGTTCTACCGTTCTCGAGTCAGTATTCACCATGTTATTATAATCTGTTATTACGCTCTATATGTTGAACAAGTGTCGCCCTCTACTTGTTGTTGCTGTATGATTATTGATGGAGTTGCATAATTGGCCGGCTCTGCTGTACTATTAGGGTGAGCTGACTGAGTACTGCTTGCTGAATTTTTTGGCGCGCAACGATTGAATTGATCACTGATAGCTAGCTACTTCAAGTTTTCAAATGTTACTATAGATTTGTTAATTCTGATGATTGGAGTAATCCAGGTGATGAATTTGCTCGAATTTTATGAGCTTTTGATTGCCTTGTCTATTTGTGCCTTTTGATATTGTCGTTTCTATCTTTCGGATGATGGGAGTAATCTAGGTTATAAATCTGGTGGAATTTCTCGTTTAATGTCATTGGCGCATTCGGGGCTTCAGTTGCCTGGGTGGAGCAGATATGGGAACTATCAATTAATTGCTTCGTTGTTTGTTATGAGGACGTGTTGCAGGTTGCAGCATTTGTAACCGTCTGTAGTTCAGCTCGTTGAGGTAAAAGATTCATGATCTATTGAATTTACTAGTCACGGCAACTTGGTTTGGTTGATTATTGCGCAATATGAACTGCCTCTATGGTTAGCAATATGAACTGCCACTATTGGTTAGCTATGGGTGGAAATTTAAGGTGTGGATCACAGGCATTAGGTTCAAAAGAAACTTTTGGGGCCTTTGATATCAATTCCCTAATGTTTGTTGGGATTGCTTTCGCTGAATTTTTCTTTTTTGTTTGGATGATCTATAAAGCAGTATTTCTAATCAATTCTATTTGATTATAATCTTTTTAGCACCAGTTGACTGTATGACAGCTGAGATGATGACTTTAGAGTTGATAATGGAGAGTATATTCGCTGATGATTGCCTGATAATGGAGTTGTGAACTTTTTGCTTGTAACAAAGGCTCTGATTCAATCGGAGATGAGTGCTACTTTTGCATATGCATTTTATTTGTGCACTGGTTGACCAAAAGAATTAGTGAAAGCTGCTTTAATGGTTTCCTTTTCTGTTGCTTTATTCTTTTTCTAGAAGTTTTGTGGTTAGGTCTGGCAATGGAATAAGATATGTGATACCTCTTAGGTAGCCCTTTCGTATGCATGATGCAGTTGCTGGTGTACCCATACTCTGTGGTGGCTGATGTGTTTCTAAAACTTCTTAGATCTATTATATTATATATATGCACATCTATCTTCGGTATTTGCACATTGCACGGCAGTCCATGCGAAACACATGCAAAGTGATGGGCTGATGGCTCACTTTTATATTATGCATGCTTAATTATTTGTGCTGATTTGGTCAGTTGTGATTGTGAATCAAGCTCTTAGTCCACACCCCTGGCCCTTTTCTTACTTTGCATATTGAGTTCTGTACTTGTACCCTATGCAGAATGTTCTATGGACCTGGCGGACCTTATGCCCTATTCGCTGGTAAAGATGCCAGCAGAGCCCTAGCAAAGATGTCCTTTGAGCCACAGGATCTTACTGGCGACATCTCTGGCCTAGGCCCATTTGAGCTTGACGCCCTGCAGGATTGGGAATACAAGTTCATGAGCAAGTATGTGAAGGTTGGTACTGTCAAGAAGAGCGTCCCTGTTGAAGATGGCAGCACCGCGCCCCCTGAAACTAGTGAGGCTACCCCTGAGGTTGAGAAGGCAACGATAACCGAAGAGAAGCCAAGGGAGGTGTCTGAGGAGGCGGTAAAGGAGAAGGAAGCCGCAGCTGATCAAGATGCCCAGGAAAATTAGAGCTTTCCAGAGCCTCCTGTGTATGCACTATGCAGCAATAATTCGACATGGTCCCATTCGGTTCGTGTTAGGGCCCTGGTGTCCTCTAGCATCGTATCAGCAGCATGGCCTGTGTAATTGGATATGTCATCTGTACGACTGTACCAGCGCCATGGCCCTTGAGGTGTTGGTGCTTTATACTGTCATTAGTTACCGCTGCAAATTTTAAAGACCAGGTTGTGCGCCCCTTCTGTGTTTGATCGGATAATCTGTGCTCTTTTAAAATGAGTTATTTTCTTTATAGTACCTTAAGTTTATCCTACATTTCCTCAATTCCTCATCTCACCCATTTGGTAGGAACGCAATCAATAGGGGTCTTGGTTACACCAATTATATTAGATATAAGTCCTTGCGTTGGAAGAGCGACTCCACCTGATCAAGTAAAACAATTTCTCTTTCGCTATATCCAGCCATTAAGGGGATTTACGTAGTTCTGGGCGTTCGTACGCGAAGGCCTTCATTGACCATTAAATAGGAATGAGTTTCAATGCATAAGCTATTATATATGGTAATGCTAATGTAGAAACCAAATATTCAAACACAATATACGACATGATAGATATAGGTTGCTTGCAAGGTTTCGCACACGTGGGGGCATGCTACGAAAATGTTGTGAAAGTCATATATGCATTCTGAAATGTGATTTGTGTCAACGTGCATGGCATTGAGTCAGAATCATGTGTTCTAACTTCTATGGGGTTGAATGGCGTGGGAAAGTCGAAGTTGGCGAGGTGTCATCATCGCGCAACCATACAAAGGCAGCTGCCACCGTTTGAAAATTGATATTCATAATGATGGGATCTTCCAACACAAGTAGTATTCCACTAGCTATATTTTTTCCAGCTTAGCTCTTTGTGAATTCTGATAAATGTTTTTTTTTTGAAAAATTGCTAAATGTTCAGATATGTGCCTTTTCACTGGTGTTTGAAAAGTTCTGGGTAGTTCCTGAAGATCTCAATGATAAATTCTCCTTTATTTGCATCAATATATTCTATGTGTATATTAATTATTCGGTCGTTTATTTGGATGGTCTAGGAGGGCCAGGGCATGGCAAATTTGTTTTGAAGATCGGGACACTCAAGACTGGAGCCACTCTATATATATCCAAATATTATGTGAAGATGTGGACCAAACTCCCCCGCCCCCCCTAAATTAAATTAGGGTGAATCAACTCGTCTTACATGTATACAAAGAGAGCGTTCGTCAATGTAAGCATGCGTCGGTGCGGCGAAAGAGGAAAATATATACTAACGTGGCTACGGGCGGGAATGGTGAGATTGGGTAAGGTTATCGAGGGTGTTAGCCTGTTAGGTTGATTTCCAACGGTCACCTAGACTTTTATCTCGTGGTCTAATTGGGGTGCCCAGCCCAAGACATATGGCTGGTGGGCTCCCGTCGTGCAACGGTATAAAGGGAGGTGAGGGCCGGGGCATAAGACACGAGGTTTATTGTCGCCGTTACTCCTCACTTTCTAACCCTAGACCGATCGAGAGGGAGCACTGAAGGCAATGGGAAGCTCCACTTCGCCACTCGTTCGCTCCACTACCACACTACGATGTGTACACTGTCGTCGGCCATTGTAAGTATATCCACGTGTCGTTGAAGTATGCACGGGCTGCGATCAGGGTTGATGAGCGTCAACACTAGTGAGCACTAGCGCGAGCACAGGCATACTTCAGCCTATGAGGCTATGACCTTTTTTTTTGTTTTTTTAATAACAAGGCTATAACCTTGGCTCGACATGGAACTTCAGGACATGGGCAAGTTTTTTAGGCTGTCTCCAACAGCCAACCCCAATGGGTAGGTAAATTTAAAATGCGTATCCAACACGATATCTATAGTCTCCAACGGAGTACCTATATAGAAGACCTATTTTGGGTGATAGGAGAGGAATAACCTAAAAATGAGTTTTCTCTCTCTAAAAGACCCATTTGCAGAGATAGTTGTCTTTTGGGTCTTGTTGTTGAAAAGAAAAAAAAGGTATTGAACCTTTTCACTGTGGTGCTACCTAAAGGACAAATGAGTCTTATATTTTGGGTAGCGATTATTAGAGATAGTCTTAGCTTGGAGCCCTAGCGTGGTTGGCTGGCTGATTCTTAGCCACCACGGAAGGAAATGTTTTTGTTTTATGATGTCACCAAGAAAACTCGTAAAAAGGCAGCCCATGTCTCTAGCTAGATACACTTTTTATTTGGTTTTTTTTATGATGTCACCAAGAAAACTTGTAAAAAGGCAGCCCAGGTCTTTAGCTAGATACACTTTTTATTTGTGTTTCTGACTGCATTTAGACTCATTTCGTACTCTAAGAATAACACTTTTTATTTTGAAATTTCTCGTTTAATCGTTCGTCTTATTTGTTTTCATTTAAATAACAAAATAAATAACTTATTATTAAACTATATCTATCGATAAGGCATTACAAAATAAATAGTAATTACATAATTTTTTTTAATAAGACGAAAGGTCAAATATATGACTCAACTGCACCTAACTTAGGACTAGAAATTTCATAATAATTATATAAAACATGAATAAGTTCGTTTAAAAAAATACAAATGCTTAAAAACAAAGGAAAAGAAAAATTCCAACGTAGAGGGTGAGGTTAGAGGAACCTTGCACTGCGGTGATGCTGTCCGGGACTGGCACACCTCAGCTAATTCAAATCAACGTTGTTTAACTGGCACAAAGAGCGTGAACGAGAATTATGTATTTCCTTCCATTTCTATTGAATTTAATCAGGGTGAAGGTCTGAAGGAGACAGTCTCCAGCCTCCACTCTCCAGTCTCAACTGCCTTCAGCAAGTGTTCTGAATGGCTTCTTGCTCCTCTGTCCTCGCTGCACCATCGCTCGCCGTCTCGGCGCCGTCTAGCCGGCGACGCGCCAGTACGGTTCTATGTCGCCAGGGCGTTCGCCGCGGCAGGGTCGCGTCCTGCCGCGTGCGGTGTAGCGCCGGCGAGGGCGGGGTCAAGGTCTCTGCGAAGCGTAAGCTCTCGGATCGCACTGCATCTCGAACCTCTCGTGTAGAGTTCGCATGGAAGTCTGAATTTTATTATTGGTGGATGCCGCAGTGGCGGAGCTGTGGGCGGCGGCGAAGGGCGCGCCTCCTCTGGCCGTGCTGGTGGGTGTGGCGGCGGCGGTGGCCATCTACAAGGTTGGGTTCAGTCTGCTTGCGCCGCGCCGTCCCCCGCCCCGTCGGCTGGAGACCCAGACGGCCCCGCCGCCTCCTGTCCCGGAGCCCGTGCAGGTGGGTGAGATAACGGAGGAGGAGCTGCGGCAGTACGACGGGTCCGACCCCGAGAAGCCGCTGCTGATGGCCATCAAGGGGCAGATCTATGATGTCTCACAGAGCAGGTTGCTTCCTTTGAATCCTTGATTTCTTCAATCCTAACCTCTAATTATTCGTCCATTTCGTCGCAATTGCACCTCGCAAAGCTGCTATACTTTGTTGTACTAGTAGTCGGTCGTGGTGAACCACAGAAGCAGTGTTCGTAATTTGGGGAGTTCTTCTGTGCTACTTAAACGAACCGTTCTGAATGTGGGGTGTCAAAGAACTGAAGGTTGTGACCAAACCAGAGGATGGGTCGAGACTGACTAGTGGAAATATGTTTGTTTTGGAGGGCAACTGGATTTTGGGTATGCATTATGCTTGTCTGACAGTGAAAGGGGTGTACTGACTGCAATTCTTCAAATATAGTGCCCAGCTGTCTTTGTGATGGAGCTTCTGATGCTTGGCCTGTAGGTTCAGTTATTAAGTGTATAAAATGGTATTTAGTGATTGAACTAATTCACGTAGTGTCTAGCTGTCTATCCTCACCATCACACATATAGTACTAACACTCCTTGGTATCGATTGACTTGGAATTAGCATATGATATGCCAAAGCAGTATGAGCAATAAGCCAAGGGCATAATTATGTTTCTTCATTTTCTTTCTCCATGAACACGGCCATGTCCTTATTTTGTGTTCTCTACAATCTGATGGTTGCTTATTTCTGCTCATAGATAGTATAACCATGAACCCTTTGAGAAGAAAAATGCATGAAAGATTTGTGCAACACTTATGAAATGTAGGAATGTGAAAGAAAACTCCTGCGTATTGTGCTTAGTTTCTTCTGAACATGTGCTCGACAACCGTCAATCCTAAATCCTTGTTTTGTGTGTGAACAAATTTAGTTGTGCTGTTTCAAATTTTGTTGGCGTCTAACTGAATCTCCTATTTTGATGGAATCATGACGTCCATGTGGTGCTACTGGAAGCTTTTGGAGAGCAACAATTCCATTTAAATGTACCTGCGTTGGATTCTCATTCAGCTTATTGGAGCATGAGGCATAAATTGCTTTTAAACAATGACTAGATAATGTACCACTTGCGGTGCAAACACCATGAGTGTCAAAATATTTGTTCTGAAGATGTCACTGGCAATTTACCATGCATAGCATATTATGGTTTAGTACTTATGACATGATATTGTTTTTCCTTTTTCTAACCGATTTTCGTTGTGCAGGATGTTCTATGGACCTGGCGGAGCATATGCTTTATTTGCTGGTAAAGATGCAAGTAGGGCATTGGCCAAGATGTCCTTTGAATCGCAGGATCTGAATGGTGATATATCTGGCCTAACGCCAATGGAGCTCGGTTCCTTGAATGACTGGGAGTACAAGTTCACCAGCAAGTATGTGAAGGTAGGAACCATAAGAAGAGCAGAGGCTGCTGAGGAGGTTTATGGCGGCATTTTGCCTGAAATAAGGGAAGAAGTTACTGTTACTGTGGTTGAGCCTGAGCCTGAGCATGAGCATGAACCTGAGCCTGAGCCTGAGCCACATGATGACGATGCACCATGAATAGGTGACACAAAAAGACTTCTCAGTTCTGATAGTAAGAATGAAATGGAGGGCGGGACACTACTGATAATGTTCCAAAGGTAGTCAGACTTTAGAAATAACGGAATGCCTCGCACCTGTTACATGGATGTTTGCAAGGAGAGTGTCTAAACTTACACCAATAGTAGATGTGTACACTACGGTAGGATTGAATGGCTGGATATGTACAGCAGTACATGTCATTACTCTACTTCCATGATTTCCATGTTGAGATGAAATGTTTCATCATGTCTGCAGCTCTCGGCTCTGGAGTAATAAAGCAGGTCTGTGTCTGATGTATAATTTCTCGTACTCAATGGACGAGTAGCGTCAGAAAAATAGATCTGGTGTTGGCGTCGTGTTTCTTTAATCTGTCAGCTGTCACCTATCTGATTCAACAATGATATATACAATTCGACTGCGGAACTTATCACCGTTGCAATACTTCCATCAAACGTGTGACGGCCTGTTCTTTTTACTCTGTAAATGCACAAGAATTGGGTGGAATTGCTTGTTCCTCTAAAATTTGTGCCGAGTTCCTTGCTTTCAATCAGTGCAAGAGTAACACACATAATAATATGTTAAAGAAAGTACGATTAATTATTTTGGAGCAATGGCAGGAGAGTGCAGGGAGATTTTATTTTTAGGTCGCTGACCTCTGTAAAGTTCTACGTTATAAGTAACAAATAAATCTGTGTGATTTTTGGTTAGTTAGAGCCTGGAGCTGATGAACTACGCAATTGGGGATTTCTCTGCCAGATTACGAAGCACTTCTTCGGGCTTAATACGAATTGAGTTTTACAGAACAGGTACGAATCTGAGTCTCACCCATGTGTGGGACAAAAAGAATACAAAGCCTTGACACGTTGTTCGGATGTCAGCAGTAATTCCAGCTAAATGCTCTTCCTTTATCCTCAGAGACGCTGCCACTCTGACTTCTCACGCTACACCCTGTGAAAGTTCTTTAGAAAGCCCACATCAACACAGAATAACAGGGAAGAGGCCCATTCTCTCCAGCCCACAGCTCAACAAGAAGCTGCCTGAACCTGTGCTGTTTAGTCCCACACTGCCTGCTCACAGGAGACGACACCAGCTTAAATAGCCAGTCCCCGAGCGGGTCACTCGCTCAGCAGGTAGCGACTGCTTGTAACCCGAGCGGGAGCAAACAAGGTGGTGTGGATATCATTGTGGCATGTGGACCTGGACCTGGTGCTGCATTTCCGCGGCCCGCCCGTTCCAAGTTGCGTAGTTGGGCTGCGGGCGTTTTGGCGAAGGCCTTCGCGTCCTGGCACCTAGAGCGGCGGGCAATGCGTGAGGCTGGTCTCACAGAGCAGCGATTACCACCGCAGGATAACGGGCCGCTGCACTCCAGGCCCGCTTAGGCCCATGCGCCCTCTCTGGCAGACCACCATTATTTTTGCTTTTCCCAACACACCAGGCGACACTTTTTACTACCTAATGATCCTTCTTTTTTTTTTGCCACTATCTGTCAACTGAAGGACACGTACAAAAAAGGGAGGGGGACATCGATGAAACGAGCAAAAAGTCTCAGTCCACACCTCGACGGAGAATTCTTGTTTCTATCATTCTATGGTATGTTCTCTTGGATCGTTCGACGTGTTATAGCCTTCTGAGTTTCAACCATTTCTGCCTTGCAATAGTCGCATCGTATGCATCAAGATTTGGTTCGCTGTTCGCACAACAATCCATATTGGAGTTTGACAGACGAAGAGCGTCTGCAGCGAGATAAAACAAACGATATATTTTCTCCATCCCAAATTAGATATCGTTATGGGATACGTGTGGATCAAACTTTTTTTAATTTTAACTGAGTTCGCAAAAAAAAATGCAACATTTATACCTTAAATAAATTTATTATAAAAGTATATTCAACGATCTATGTAATAATACTAATTATATTATATTATATATAATATAATGGAAAGGGGAAATCTAAAATCGTTTGACTTATTGGAAGTGAGAATAATATCTATTTTGGGACGGAGGCAGTATGAGTACTTAGATTGTGTTCAACATTATACATTTCAGTTTTCTCTTCATTGCATTTTATCAACGCCTACAAATTATAAATTATATTAAGAAAGAAGTGTCGGCATGCTTACTACTTATATAAAACAAAATTAATATTAAGAAATAAAAAGTTGGGATAACATAATACATAGAGAAGAGGTAACAAGAACTACCATTCTGCTGTTACATCTTTGCATCGATGGTGTTAACAATATTACTTCTGAACCATTACTATCCACATTTCAACATGCTTGCAGCATCCATTTCAGTTCTTTCGCACATGATCAGCCAGCAATTTTTTTTTTCAGCATGGGATCAGGAAGGCCGGATAAAAAACTCAAAGCTCATTAGTTCGCTCGGCTCGTTAGAATGAGCCGAACCGAGCTAAGATTTTAATTCGTTAGCTACAATGAGCCAGCTCGTGAGCCAAATGAGCTACGCTTAAAAAAATAATAATAATTGAACATATATTAGTATTGTACTACTTCATATCTTGTACTTTACGATTAGTTGATGACCGATCTAGACCCCCTATGAACTTGTGATTATTATGACTTTTACTATTTATACTCGTCGATCACATTATGTATGATATGAAGTATAGACTATGAGTATTTAGTTTAATACTATAATATTATTATTATACTTGTATATATATAAATGTTAGTTACTCTTCTCAAGGTTTTAGATAAATATAAATATTATGTTTTGTGTATTTTCTGTATCTGACTCGCGAGCCTAACGAGTCAGCTTGAGTTTTCAACGAACCGAGTCGAGCTGAGCTGGCTCGTTATGTAGCCTCCATACCATATCCGTACGTCCAAGGTGATCAAGCACAGGTTTAAGACAAACATATATCACCATTAGAGTACCCATAGGAATTGGGAATTCAACATTAACTACCTCATCAACATTAGATAAGATAACCACACGAATTCGACATTTATCATGCGCGTGGGAGGCCGGGGCATCGCAAGGCGCGCCGTGGCCCAGATCGGGCGGTGGACAGACAAAGACATGCCATTCTAGCACCGAAAAAATCCATTTTTGACTCCCTCAACTATTGTAAAAGTTTACTTTTCATCCTTCAATTTCAAAATCAGCCAAAACACTTTCCTCAACTTACGAAATCGTTCATATTACATCCCTGATCTGATTATGAGTGGTTTTGAAGACGAATTTGTCTTTTTCTTTTTTATTTATTTTGACTGAATGTTTTAAAAATCATAGTAAATCATAGAAAAATCATAAAATAAAAAATCTAATTTTGTTGGACTCCACATGATTAGATCTACACAATAAATATATAATATAGTATGCTTTAGTATAAAGTTTTTGCTGTACCTTTAGATCTATATTTTTCTGTAATTAATTCATAAATGTAGTTTCTATGGTCCAATTATGGTGAAAATTTTATGGTGGGCTAATAATTTTATGTTTGAACTGTAGTAAAAATTTCATACCCATTGGATCATGTATAACTTAGTTATAGATTTATTTAGGTTTATGCTTGTTAAACCAAAATAAATCTATAACTAAGTTATACATAATCCAATGAGTATGAAATTTTTACTATAGTTCAAACATATAATAATTAGCCCACCATAAAAATTTCACCATAATTGGACCATAAAAACTGCAGCTATGAATTAATTACAGAAAAGCATAGATCTAATGGTACAATAAAAACTTTGTACTAAAGCATACCATATTATATATTTATTATATAGATCTAATCATATGGAGTCCAACAAAATTGGATTTTTCATTTTATGATTTTTTTATTATTTACTATGATTTTTCAAAGATTCAGTCGAAATAAATAAAAAAGAAAAAGATAAAACCGCCTTCGAAACCACTCATAACCAGGTCAGGGACGCAATATGAACGGTTTCATAATTTGAGAGATGTGTTTTGCCCGGTTTTGAAATTGAGGAATAAAAAACAGACTTCTGCGATATTTGTGGGACCCGAAGTGAACTTTTTTCTTGTAGCACCTAGATGCTCAATGGGATTCGGACGTTGAATCGCTAGCCTTCACAATCTTTGAAAACTAGAACTGTCTCTAGTCTATTATTTATGAAGTACTCTTCTTTTCTAAAAAGTATAATAAGATTCGTGCTGATTAAATTTGCTAAAATTTGACCAAGTTTATAGTAATTAATATTAACATTTATATCTCAAACAAGATTAGTTAAAAAAAATATTCGATCATTATCTACTTATACTTATTTTGCACAAGAAATGTTAGTAGTTTTTTTTTATAATTTTAGTTAAACTTGAAATTATAGTATCTTACGACAAACGTACTGTAAAGCACAGCATGTGCTGTTCTATTTAAGTAGGAGTACCGAAATGAAATGGCTGCGCAAAACTGTTACAGAGGTTGGAATATGATTTATTTCGTCTTTTGAGAAAACCAAAAATGAAATGATTTTTTTATTGCATAGCAACAAAAATCCTGTAGGTGTCAAAGAACACATGGTGAGAGAAATCAGCTTCTTGAGTTTGCTATCCGGGGGTGTTTAAATCCAAAATTTTTTGGGATTTTGCCACTATAGCAGCGAGGAATCTTTTGTAATAAGTGTCTAATTATAGCCCAAGTAGACTCAAAAGATTCATCTCGCAATTTACAGGTAAACTGTGCAAACATGTAAAAATTTCATCTATATTTAATATTCTATGTATATGCCATAAAATTGATGTGACGGAAGTTTTGAGATTTTGGAGACAAACTAAACACCCCCCAGTGTGAAAGGCAAGCAGGTAGCGGATGGAATCCACATGAAAGAAAGAGAAGAACGACGACAAAAGCTCTGGTCAAACTAACGAGTAGGGATCTTCTGTGGCTAGACCTCTTGCATCTCCTGACCTGTTATTGTTGGAGGTATCTTTGCAAAAAATGGAACAAGTCTTTGTATGTAGAAGATCCAGCTTTGACAGACTGAGCGTCGAACTTAAAGCGTGCAGAAACACAGCTGTACATGTGCGCACCAGGGCACCACCGCACCAGAATTCCAGAAATGGTGTCAACGGAAGAATCCTAACAGGCGTGTGTGCATTAGGCTGTGCATAACCGTGTACTACCTCCGTCCAATAATAAAAGCTACGATTTCTGTTTGACCGTTCGTCTTATTCAATTTTTTTATACAAATAATAAATTAAACAAATCATTATGAAAATATCTCTAACAATAAAATGAGTCATGACAAAACAAATAATATTTATTAAATTTTTTGAATAAGACGAACGGTCAAACATGAATCACAGAAGTCAAAGAATTGCGTTTATTATGGGGCGGAGGGAGTAATGAGCTGCCTCCATTGAACTTGCTTCTCTCTCTCTCTCAAAACTGCCGTTGACAATTTACACTAGGTGACCTTCAAAAACAAAAAAATATACTACACTAGATCATTTTAAATCTGTTGACGTTGGATTGCGATCTAAATCAAACACCATCAAAGGCTAGGTCGCCCTAAACACGTAGCAAACAACTCCAAGAACGACTAAACCGATATAAAGAACAATTAGACCGAACTATAGCTCTTCCTTCGCCGCAAAAGCCTCAGAACACCTCCTTGGAGGACCCGTCGGGTTATTTTAGGACTAGCAAGACCACATAGAACGCTGATGAATCTCGCGAGAGATGCAACGAACAACAAGGGGGTTTGGAAAAATGGATAAAAGTTGGGTAGTATATGTATTTTAACGATTGAGTGTTGGATCCTTCAATCTATCGTGATCCTCTAATATATATAGAGGGGGTGGTTTTATCCCAATAAGAAATGAGTCCAAAATGTAATCACTAAGTTTCCCACTCAAAATTATGTCAAAAATCAAGTTGAAAAGAGTTTTGTTCGGACTACAGCAGGTAAACCGGCCTAGCCGGTTCCAAAACCATCCTATCCGCTTTCCACGGGGCCGCACAGCCACATGGCCAAGCAAACCGCCCCGGTTCTTGAGCCATCCGGGCTGGTTTTGCTGCAGCCAAACCGGCCTAACCGGTTCCAGAACCGGCTTGCTCTACGCTCAGGGCAGAATGCCTTCGAAATTGCAATTAATTCATCTGGACTCCAAACGAAGCTAACCATATATGCTTTTCGATCAGCTCGACGACAGGAACACAACAGTGCAGCCCAATCTTGAATTTGGTAAAGTTAGCAGGGTTAACACTGCCAAATCACTATTGTTTTGGCCATGCTCCAAATGAGATGATCTAAACATATTTTCGACCGTCTTGATGATAGAAACATGATGGCAGAGTCATTATATATTTTGGCCACTTTTGGTTGTCAACAAAACCATATATACCCCCTATTTTTCTCTCTTTGTTCTATTACGATCTTAAATTTGTTTTAAGTCAAACTATCATAAATTTGACTAGCATTAATATTTACCATATCATTAAGATACATTCTTAAATTTGTTTTAAGTGAAACTATCATATATAACTCTGACTGAAAAGTATTAACATTTACTACATCAATAAGATTATAAACTACTACATTCTATAAAATATCTAATGCTACTAATTTAGTATCTATTATTTTTTAGTTCTATAAATTTGATTAAACTCTATATAGTCTAATTTAGAACAAACTTATAAGCTTCTATTTTGGAGGGAGCAAGAGAGATGCAAATAAAAGGGTAGATCTATGTTGAGGCTAATGGGTGCCCTCGCACACAAAAACGAAAAAGAGTGATTATGGTCAATTGTTTTTACCATATTGGCACCCTCACATTAAAAATCTATATACCCACAAGGTAAGTGCACCTTCCTTAAATTTGTTGTAGCTCTATCCCTAAACGTGAATTGACACTAGATTGTACACCATGCACGATACTATAAGCCTCTTTGATGCATGGCACAACCGTAATATATCTAATCATACTCCCTTCGTATAGGATTTAGATGTCGTTTAGTTTAACGACACGATCTCCAAAGTATAACTTTGACTTCATATTTGTATAAAATATTTATTGAAAAGTGATATATGTATACTTTTATTAAAGTATATTTGAAGAGAAATCTATCTATATAGCTTTCATATATCAAACATAATAGTTTAAAAGTTATTCATGATTTATATTCTTAATGTTTGATCAAAACTTTTTTCAAAACGACATCATTTTCCGATATAGTGGGAATACTAGTTTAGCCCAGTCAATATTATTATTGTTGTTGTTGTTGTTGTTAATTGTGTAAATTCAATTAAACTTTATATAGTTTGATTCAGGACAAAACCTATATACGTACACTTGGAGGGAGAAAGAGATGTGAACCAACCAACACTTGATTGTGCTTGCGCAGTATGCACGATACTAGAACCTCTCTGAACGGCAGAACCGTCACGCTTGCCGTGAAGGAAATTCAGAAAGGTGACGCCCATGCATAGCTTGACGTTGGTGACCTATTTGCAGCATGTCAAACTGCATGCCACCGAAAGGTCTACCAGAAATTGAAAGTAATCCGGCCAAACAATCGTGTTGCTGTTGAAATTGCTCCAAAATATGGGTCCAATAGAAACGGCGGGACAAAAGAAAGTAGGCATAATGCATGTACGAACAGTAGGGATGAACAGAAACGGCGCGTAAAAAGGGAGTGGTTGTAATGCAAATGCTTAAGTACTCTGTGCTGAATGCAAATGGCTCCTCGAGATGAAGTGGCACCGTGCATTGCAAAATGGCCAAAGCATGGATTCAATATACAAAACAAAGGAAATAGTTTCCAGTGAAAAAAATGAATTCTGAAGCGGCTATCACACCAAAGTTCATGTTGTTTAACTTAAAATAAATACATTGACATAAACCATGTTCTGTTCATCCTGGAACCAAGGAGGGTGAAGGTGATTGAGGGTACAAGTCAAAATTTATCTTAGCGTTTGTTTAAATCCGGGATGTAAAGTTTTTGTGCGTCACGTCACTGATGTTTACCGTAGCACACCATTATCAAACCATTGACTAATTATGCTTAAAAAATTAATGTCACAATTTACATACATGTGAGTAATTAATTATTTTTTATCTATATTTAATACTCTATGCATGTGTCAAATACCCGTTGAATAGGGCCTTAATCCTCTTCAACCCCTGGTTTGAGGAAGAACCGGACAAGACCACACTGGGAAAAGCAACGACGTAGAGCCTAGGTGCTACTCTCTCCGTCCCAAAAAAAACATGCAACTATAGATTGCGTGTCAGATAAAGTAGTTCATTATTTGACCAAGCTTCCAGTGAATATTATTTGTATTTATAGCTCCACATTAATATATTATGAAAATTCATTTCATAAGTATCTAATGGTGTTTATTTGACATTATAAATATTTATAGATTTTTTATTTATAATTAGTCAAAGTTAGTACACTGAAACATGCTACTGTACTAGAATTACATATATTTTAGGGACGAAGGGAGTACTTGACTTCATGAATCTTCAAAAAAAAAAAAGTATATGGCCGTGATCTCTTTATAACTTAATTTTCATATATGATCATGAAATCAATTCCCTCGATATTGGTAAAAGATGACATTTTGGAAAAGATCTTAGTCAAACATTAAAAATATAAATCATGAATAACTTTTAAATAGTTAAGTTTAAAAATATGAAACCTATATAAATAGATTTATCTTTAAATATATTTTCATAAAAGTATACATATACCACTTTTCAATAAATATTTTTATAGAAATATGAAGTCAAAGTCATGCGTTGAAGACCGTGTCATTGTTTTAAACGTCATCTTTTACCAATACGGAGGGAGTACTCATTTGCAAGCTACTAGTAACTTTCAATTTGCAATACTAGCAATTTAACTCCTCCCTTTTTAATGAAGGCTAATAGAACCATAGGTAAAATTATCCCCTGGTAGTTAATATAAACCTTAAATGACATGAGTCCACGCGCGAAGATTGAAAGATTCCATAATAGCTTCAGAGGCCCCAAACTGAGACGCCGAATATGCCACGTGGAAGGGCCCGTGCGGCAGACACGCGGGCCCCGGGTGAGCACGAGAGTGTGGCCACCACGCCGACACGCTTTGCCATCAGCATCGCATCAGGCACGTGAGGCGGCCATGGGAACTCGTCGTGTGCCATGCCCAAGATAAGAAGAAGATAAGGGCCCGCGGGCCGCGGCCAATCACAGGCCAGACTGAGGCCACCATATCATCCTTCCGGTTCCGGCTCATCTTCCCCCGGTGCGTACCCCACCGGCCGGCCCACGACGTGCGGGTGCAGTGCAGCACTCCAGCATGCGCATAAAATTGGGGATATGCAGAATAATACTAGGAGCTTGGAAAGTTGCCAAGGCCTCTCCAGTTTCCACAAAATCTCATAGAGGTCCATGATTTTTCTTCCAACAAAGAACTCACTACTAACTCACAATATTTCTTTTTTGTTTTTAAATTTGAACCCCCTATACGAAGAACAGTTCATATTTTAGTTTAGCATTTACCATCATATACCGAAAATCATGGCAAGCTTCATTAAGGTACGATTTATATATATATATATATATATATATATATATATATATATATATATATATATATATCTATTCACAGGGTAAAAAATAGATGCAAATAATTTTGCATGCAAACCGAATGTGTGTTAAACATACACAACTAGGATTCTTCTTCCAACTACACAGGAATTCAAAATAGAACTTTGATATTATTCTCAATATTATGATATTATTATTCTCTGTATATTGGAGAGATAGAGATAGAGAGAGAGAGAGAGAGATTGGATGTATGACGAGGGCTCATACGTAATTTTTTTTGTAGCATTAAAAAAATCCGGGCCGACCCAAAGACCTAGCCCAAAGGCACCCCACCACGTGTGGGCCCCACACGCCATGCCGCTCCGGCGACTCTCAACAACCCCTCCGGCCGGCGCCCTCCTTCCCATAACCTTTGGCTCCAAGCACGAGCCTTTCTTCCTCCTCACCACCCGGGCCAACGCGAGGCCAAAACCAATTCCACATCCCCTTCCCCAAGAACTGCTGCTCCGAGTCCTAGAGCGGGAGAGAGGTCGAGGGAGGAGCCCATAAGAGTTTCTCCTCGCCTCTTTCTCTCTCTCTCCTTTTCTGCTTATCTGTCTGCCAAAAATCCTTGTCGCATTGGTTTGGTTCCCTTGCCAAAGGAGGCGGCTTTCTGTCTTCCCTGATCTACATGATGGCGAGCACGGCGTCAGCGACCGCCACCGCCGCCGTGTCACTCGGGGCTGCCGCCAAGCCGCGGGGACCCTCGTCGGCGCTCTGCGCAAGGGTGGCCGGCGGCGGCGGCAGGCGGCGCTCCGGGGTGACCGTGCGGTGCGACGCCGGCGTGGATGCCCAGGTGCAGGCGGTGTCCAAGGCGGCCAGCATCGCCGCGCTCGAGCAGTTCAAGATCTCCGCCGACCGTGAGTGCCTTGCCCTCAAATCCGCCGCCGCTGTTGCCTTTCCTGTAACCTTTGGGATGCCCCGGATTGCGCCGGCCTGGCGAACTGATTGATGGATCATTTGCGTCGCTTCGAGCCTATTGCTGCTGTTAGTTGGGATTAGTTTTGGTCTGGTACAGGTCAAAACGTGTGGGTGGTTGGGGGAAGGAAAAATAGTAGGTGTGAACTTTGCATTGTCATGTTCCAATTTTGCCTTGACCAAGTATAACATCAAATTCATTGTACTGCTATTCATTACAAATGGCCACTGTCTAACTTCTTGCAAAAATGCTAAGTGAAAATAGTATGTGGAGTAGGAGGTCAGGTTCCAGTGCATGGCATCAAAGAGAAATTAGCTTCTGCCATTTTGAAAGGGGCCGTGGGATGAAGAAACTTCTTGGCATCTCGATTGGATCATCGATTACTTTTCTTTCTGAACTGAGTCTAATCGCCAAGCAGTTAACTTATTGTGGAGCTATATGCTTCACAGATTGGTGTAGCTTCTCTTTGTATACATATGTTTGGTGGTCAAAAATTAAATGGCTATCTTTATCCATATCCACCAAAATTACATGTTGTAAGAACCTAGGAGTAAATGATAGTTGATAGTGTATGCATATTTTAACTATATTCCTGTAAGTAGGAGAAGTATAATTTGATAACGATGCCAAATAATTATATCCATATGCTTTTGGCATCAACTATTGGGCATCCATTTTGTGTAGAAATGTTTTTGGGGTTCTCTTGTTTTGGTCACATTCATCAAGTGCGAGCATGTTATTTTCACCCTTTAGAATTTGCTTTAATAAACATCTTAAAAAATAAATTTATGAAGCTTTTTATTGACGTGCGATTGTTTTCAAATTATCTATTTCAGAAACAAATTGCTTTGCCCTGTGCAGTGTTTGACAATGTTTTAACTTTATATTCCCTACCAGGGTACATGAAAGAAAGGAGTAGCATTGCTGTGATAGGCCTCAGTGTACACACAGCACCAGTGGAGATGCGTGAAAAACTTGCGGTTGCAGAGGAACTATGGCCCCGTGCTATTCAAGAACTTACTAATCTAAACCATATTGAAGAGGCTGCCGTTCTTAGTACCTGTAATAGAATGGAAATTTATGTGGTGGCCCTATCATGGAACCGAGGTATGAGAGAAGTAGTGGACTGGATGTCAAAGGTGAGAACCCATTGATCAACTCTATTTGTTTAGTCTGTTATATTTTTATCCCAGTTTCTTGTCTGCTCAAAGACGGATTAGGAAAGATTGCCTAATACATCTATTTTTGCATTTTCGCAGAAAAGTGGTATTCCTGCTTCTGAGCTTAGGGAGCACCTGTTCATGCTGCGTGACAGTGATGCTACACGCCATCTCTTTGAGGTATCGGCTGGGCTGGATTCTTTGGTTCTCGGTGAAGGACAAATTCTTGCTCAAGTTAAACAAGTTGTGAGAAGTGGACAAAATAGTGGAGGCCTGGGAAAGAACATCGATAGAATGTTCAAGGATGCAATTACAGCTGGAAAGCGTGTGCGCTCTGAGACTAACATATCATCTGGTGCTGTTTCTGTCAGTTCAGCGGCAGTTGAATTGTCCCTGATGAAGCTTCCAAAGTCTGAAGCCCTATCAGCTAGGATGCTTTTGATTGGTGCCGGCAAAATGGGAAAATTAGTGATCAAACATCTGATTGCCAAAGGATGCAAGAAGGTGGTTGTGGTCAACCGTTCAGTGGAAAGGGTGGACGCCATCCGCGAGGAGATGAAAGATATCGAGATTGTGTACAAGCCTCTCTCAGATATGTATGAAGCTGCTGCTGGAGCTGATGTTGTATTCACAAGCACTGCATCTGAAACCCCATTGTTCACAAAAGAGCATGCAGAGGCACTTCCCACGATTTCTGATGCCATGGGTGGTGTACGGCTTTTCGTCGACATATCTGTCCCAAGGAATGTCAGCGCATGTGTCTCTGAACTTGGCTCTGCACGAGTATACAATGTCGATGACCTGAAAGAGGTGGTGGAAGCCAACAAGGAAGACCGTCTCAGGAAGGCAATGGAGGCGCAGACAATCATCACCGAAGAGCTGAAACGGTATGAAGCATGGAGGGACTCGCTGGAGACCGTTCCAACCATCAAGAAGCTGAGGTCATACGCTGACAGAATACGGGCCTCAGAGCTCGAGAAGTGCCTACAGAAGATCGGGGAAGACGTTCTCACCAAGAAGATGAGGAGAGCTATCGAGGAGCTAAGCACTGGCATTGTGAACAAGCTCCTCCACGGTCCGCTGCAGCACCTGAGGTGCGACGGCAGTAACAGCCGCACCCTTGATGAGACCCTCGAGAACATGCATGCTCTCAATCGGATGTTCAGCCTCGACACTGAGAAGGCGATCATTGAGCAGAAGATCAAGGCCAAGGTGGAGAAGACCCAAAATTGAGGACAGGAAGCAATTTTTCTTACCCGTGTATACATATCCTCCAAGCTGATTCCATTTTTTTGATCCTTCCACTTACTGAGCTCCTCCCCTGCTTGCTGAGATGTCAACTGTGCCGTGAATTAGCGCCATGGCAGCAGCTGAATCTGTTGAGAGAGAGTGGCAAATTGTCTCTACTCCAGCTGCTTATCTTTGTACATTATTGCTTGAGCTGCTGTGGCAAGGATTCCCAGTCTTAAGTTATATACTTTATTCGGACGAAATAAACAGGAATCTATCAATGTGTCTGCTGATACCGTTTTCTTTTGGCATTATACTTGTAAGGTTTACTGATGCTATATACCTTTCATGTTATCCCTGTATTCAGATTGCTGAGCACTAACATTTCCAAAAGAGTTGAAAACCTTGTTTCTGTAGAGGTTGGATTGGTTTGGGTCATATGCTCATAATTTCTTCTGTTTATTTAATGTTAAATAAATAAATATAATGCCAGAATTTGCATTATTCTTAGACCAATTGCCTCGAACTTGCGAGATTAATCTAGCATACAAGTGCCATAGCAGCTGGGACTGACATAACTGAGATTTTGGGCTTGGTGCACAACAATCCTCATGATTTTAGGCAGTGTCAGCCAGCTCCAGAAGCTGTTGGTGAAGCTCAAAATAGTAGTTTGCATAGCTCCTCTTTCAGATCGACTAAGAAAGCTATTTTACTAAACGTTTTTGTAAACAGTTTTGTTCCACTAGTAAAGGTACTTGTGATAAAAAAGAGAGTAAAGGGGTACTTGTGGAGTCGGAGCCAAAAGAAGAAGGAAAAGAAACTCCGCCAATAAAAAAAAAAAAGTCGTACTAAACTCCGAGTCTAAAATAATATGGCTGCCACTGTTAGTTACAGCTGTGATGGATGGACAACGAAGCTTTTGTTTACTTTACAGAAACTGAATACGTATGCACTTACTATAGGAACTGAATACATAGTGTCTGCTACGTTTAATAATGTGGGGACGTACTAAACTTTTGTTTACTAAAGTCCTCCATGCTTAATGCTGTCACTGGAAATCTGCACTGGGTGGATGCAGCCGCAGTTTAAATTGCATCTTTGCTACTTGGAAGAGAGGGCACAATTTTCAGTGTTCTCAGGTGCTTGTTTGACACTAGCTGGCATCATATTTTTATGAGTTACCTACAGGTGTATTAGACATTGGCATTAGTCCTTTAGTATATTTATTATCCTCTAATCCTCTATGTGAATTGAGTTGTATGTAGTCTGTTTGATCTCTTAGCTAGCAATATTATATTATGACTGCTGTCAACTTTGAGAAAATTCGATACATCATAGTTTCTTATTTAAATTTTTGGTTTCATTCATACTTTTCATTAATTTTCATACTATTTTTTATGGCATTAGGTTGATCCATGTAGTTAAAAGGACACTACTAGGTATATCAATATGGAAAAAAATCACGTCTTACGAAACGGTGTTGAACGAACGCAGACCCATGATTTGGAGAGAGTTTTTTCTGATCTGCATCATGATGTGTGCATGCACATATCACGATGCAGATCCAAAAGCATGTGCCCTTGAGGGCAGAAAAACTGCTTCCTACATGATTTAGCGTTGGCGTGTGTACATATTCGATCGTACTCGAAAGCGTGTGGTAAACACATGTGAGCGGCAGTGGGAAGGAACCGGCTACAACTACAACTACAACTAGTCATACCATCGCGCAGCCGCGGCTTGCACCCTCCGCATATGGTCACGGATTACAACTCGATCCAGCGCTTCCAGTGCACGTGTTTGGATCAAACGCCGCATCAGTGTTTACCCTTAAGCCATCCTTCCTCCGGAGTCCTCCAACTCACCATGCGTGCCGGCTTTGCTTGCTAGTGGGAGGACGGCATCTTCAGAGTTCTGATAGACCACCTCCTCCAGCATCGAGGAGATATACCGCGCAGTTGCGGCCATGGCGATGGCCGATGGGAATTGCGACCGTACCAGTCCACAGGGTTCCACGCTCCACAGATCAGCACACAATTCGGATGGTTTGGTTTGGTTTGGTTTAATTGTGCAGCCGTATCCGGACTGGTTTGGTCTGAAGGTGAGTGGTGGGGTGATCTGGGCCTCTGTGGTTTAATGTTCTTTCACATAACAGTTTGGTGCGGTTTTGAGCCCATTAGCAGGTTTGTTGCCCGGAGAAAAAAAAAAGGTCTTCCGACCATCGTCGGTGAGATCGCTGCTCGATCATGGATGGACGCGGACGCTCTTATGGTGCCGAAGCAGACGCCGTAGAAGAAAGGTAAGGGAAACCAAAACCCAGGAATTGAAGGAGCTCATCAGTGTGAGCCTCTTGACGGCCTGAGCTGAGCTCGCATCGCATCCATCGTTGTCGCGCGGTCACATCTCCGACGACCGTGAGCAATCCGAGGAGGAAAACCAGGGTTCAGTTGGTTGCTGTAGCCTGTAGCCACCTCAGCTGGCGCCTGCATGTAGTAATGACTGAAACCTTCAGGCATGTGGCAGACTGACATGCATGGTTCCAGACTTCAAGTTCCTTGGAACACTCACGCTTCAACTAATGCATTTGTGCTGTTGTCCGAGAATTTTAAGAACATGCTTGTTTGGTTTCTCTGACATTGAGGCGCAGCGCGGTGCCGAAAATTCACTCACGTGGTGAGATGAAAAATCCATGTAAAATACAAATTCTTTTGCTCGTTCACTTCTGAAGAAGAAAAGGCGATGGCTATGACCGACCCAGCACTGATGAGCACCTGTGTACTCTCTGCCCTTTGATTGAGTCAAACTCTTATACCTAACAATGAACATATGACACGGTGCCGTTTGTGCTCTTCTGCGCCCGTGGAAGACTTCTACGTCATGCTAAGCGGAGGCACGCATGTCTTCTAGCCCAATGTCAATGTGTACACATCAGCCAGCCTTTGCAAAGACCCGGCTTGATCCTCTGTTTCTGATAGTTCAGCAACAGAGCATTGCCATGTTACGTGAGTGAGGTGTAACTGCCAAAGCAAACAAACTCTTCTTGAAATTTATGTGTGCACTGTTCTCTTCAAAACACGCTGTAATTAATATTATAGAGACCAATCTGTCACGACGTCACGTCGCCGATGAGAAGTCAAGTCTGTGCTCATCATGGCATTTACTTCTTTAGACTTCCAATGGCAAAAAGTAGTTGGTGATTTATAAATCTTCTCACTATAAAGCCCCAAAGCATCAGATTTGTGTTCAAACAAACTTCTGGGTCCAGTACTCCAGTTCTTCTTCTTCTTCTTCTTCTTCTTCTTCTTCTTCCCTCCACCTAGTCTTCTCTTCTCTAACGTTTCCCTTGAATCGCAGCTTCACGCCATGGCGAGAAGATCCCTAAGAGCCAGGCAGACTATGGTGCTCATCAGTCTCCTTCTAATGGCAGACCTAGCAATCGTCAGCTACGGTCGAAGAGTTGCAGAACTGGATGTCTTAGCAGTCAGCGACAGCGGAGGCAGTGGCGGTGGCTCGCCGCCGGCCAAAGGCTGCTGCTTGCCCAACCAGCCATCTTCTTCAGCGTCAGGGCAACAACACCTTGGCGATTGTTGCAAGCGCATGCATGCTGTATCCAAGAGGTTGGTGCCCCAGGGCCCAAACCCTCTGCATAACTGAAGGACAAATCGTTCTGCACTTGCAATTGCAACGAGAGATAGTCTGAGTTCTTTTTTTATGCAACCATACAGAGTGAGATTAGTCAAGCTGTTCTTCTTTCATGGGGTCATGTAATCTATATAGGTTTAGAGCTTAGTTTGCAGCTAGTGCTAGTTCATACGGTCTCTCTCACTTTTGTCGACCTTTGAGAGCTGCTCTTCATAGGTGAGAGACTGAAACTTTGTAATAATAGATGGTTGACAGGTTGAGGGCAAAACTCTTGCAGAGAGGCCGAAATAAAATTCCTTTTATCTAGAAAGAATGCTTTTTGATGATTAGAATTCTCTACATGCTTAACTGTTGTAGTCTTTTGAATGGATTTTCTCAGATGATCCTGTTCCTGTGATATGGTGTGACTACTGAAATCATAAGATGGGAAGTCAAATGGAGTGCAACCCGTCTCTGCAGTGAAAGAGAACTAACACTCAAAGACTAGCATTCAGAGGTGTGTTCTTGGCTTCTTGTCCTATGTCCATGTGCAGATCAGCTATGTGATGTCTTGGTCCTACGATGATTAGTGAGTTAGCCAGTAGTATAATCCAAGGGCCCTAAAAAACTTCAGCATTTGTTGATTCCCAAACGCCTCGTGACAAAACAGTTCAAAACTTCAAAGCTGTACTGTTCATGTATGACCCAAATGCGTACCATTTGGGTCAGGCAGGTGGCAGCTGATAGATTAAAGAAACAAGAAACAATAGAGGATAACTTTTTTTTCTTCTTCTTCCGCTTCTCGTCTTTGACTAGGAGATGATAATTCATCAGAATAGGGCGCAAGTGAAGAGAAGATATTCTCTATTATTCAGCTGGACAATATAAACGAAATTATGATTGTGACTAAGTGACTAGGACTAGTACTGTAACTTGTTATAAATTGTGGGAATTTATTCTTGGAATATAACCGTGTCCGCCTGATCCAAGTAAACAAGCAGGCTTGGTTATAAGAAAACTTAATGCGACATGATTGGAGTTGAAGAACACGTCAGCACCCCCCGCATTTTTCTTAGAGTGAAGAGGATAGGTGGGGCTGCTGAAAATTCTGGACCTTTTGGTCAACTCTCAAGTGCGTATCCTTAGTTGATGTTAGAACTTCCAACTGTATGCGGCGTTGTTGCTGGTTGTTGGGCAAAAGTCACCAGTTTGCCCCCGTAGTTAGTCCATATGGACAGGGGGAGTTTTGACCCTGAAACTCTGAAAAATGTTAGGCACCAAAATTAACTTTCAAAAGATAGGATTACCTTGTTTCAAAAAAAGATAGGATTACCTAGATGTTGCCAAACTGCCCAAACAGAAACAGGCTATATATGACCCTACAGGCCATTCACTGGATGTTCAGTCAACTCTGTGAAGTCATGTTCAGTCAACTCTGTGAAGTCGAATCCAAATTCACAGCTGCCGACCTGCTGCCGTCCAGCCCAACTGCTCTTTTGCCCTCGAGTAATCATACAAGCCATGATGTCACACCATATGTAAGAAACTGAGATGACGACGAATTAGTCATGCATTAGACAAATGCAACATGTATATGCAATAATCAGACGAGTCGAAAGCTGGAGCAATGACGCGCCACCGAACCTGTGATGCTCTGCTACTTGACTCTGGAAGTGAACCCGCAGTCCTCGCCGATCAGCAATCCAATTAGGCAAATTGCCTTGCCTGACATGGCTGCTTGACCTTTGCCCCCAACTCCATATCCCTTCCTCCTGTCCAGTGTCCAGTCCACCTTTCTTGCTCCTGTTCTCCACCATGCCAATGATTATTTCAACATGTCGTGCCATGATGCTATTGGCATGCGTATTGCTAATAGCAGAGTTTACCAGTTTCAGTGAAGGGCGGCTGGTCGTCACCGGAGAAGACGAGAGGACGGCGTCTCCAGTGGAGGAGCAGATGTACAGAATGGCAAAAGCGCAAGAACAGCTTGGCGGTGGTTCTGGTTCCCCTCCCGGCCAAATGTATCAAGCGTCCACACGACCAGTGCCTCGAGGCTCAAACCCTCTGCATAATTGATAGCACAGGTGACCTCATTCTGTCTGACAATCCGTTGAACAATCCTAGAAAGATGTCTCACCGGTGGCTTCGCTGCGTTGGGAAATGCAGTGGCAATCGATTGGGGAGGAAGAAAAGGGTTAAAAAAACGAAAAAAAAAAACAAAAAATGGTGGTCTGCCAGAAAGGGCGCATGGGCCTAGGCGGGCCTGGAGTGCGGCGGCCCGTTGTCCTCCCACCGTTGGAAGCGGGCGGTATTCGCTGCTCTGTGAAGCCAGCCTCACGCATTGCCCGCCGCTTTAGGTGCCGGGACGCTAAGGCTTTCGCCAAAGCGGCCGCAGCCCACTACGCAACTTGGGACGGGCGGGCCACAGATTGCAACAACCAGGCCCAGGTCCGAGCGTCTCAATTGGCATCCGCACCACCTTGTTGCCCCCACTCGGGTTACAAGCAGCCGCTACACTGCTCGGCGAGTGAGGCGCTGAGGGTTGGCTATTTAGGTAGGTGTCGTCTCTTGTCAGCTGGCGGTGTGGTACTAAATAGCAGTAGGTAATGACAGTTGGCAAAGCTTCTCTTTTTGAGCTGCGGCGGAGAGAGCGGGCCTTTCCTGTAATTTCGTCGTTTTGGGCCATTCTTAACTTATGTTGATGGTTGTTGGGCTTGTCTGAAGAATTTCGCAAGTGTTGTTGCCCTGCTGCGTGAGCAGTGAAACTGTGTGTAAGTGGCAGCATCCCAGAAGAAAGAAGGGCGCCGTCAGCTGGAAGAGCTGCTCGCATCCACACATAACGATAATCAAGCCGTCAATCTGAGCTCTGTATCTTGAATTCTCATTTCAGATACGGACGAAACTCAAATTAGTAGTTAAACCTTCTTTCCTCCTTCATTGGATGACAGGTTCCTGCACTTATGTTCACAAAAGAAAAGCTCAAGTTAGTACCTGTTTTTAGAACTCATATCTGTACCCTTTTTTAAAAAATCAGATTCTGATTGATCCTGAGAAATTGCTTCTCGTCATTCCACCATATTCAGTGACATTCGGGCGAATAATTGTAGGTGTCACGAACAAGGCCCAACCCCAACGTATTTTAAGGCTCATTTGTAGATTAGCCCAACTAGGCCCAGACACTCTCTGGTCGTTGCTTTTTTTGGGGGGGTCTTTTTTTTTTAACAAATTCTTTTCTAAGGATTGTCTGATTGGTTGACGGTTGTTACCGCATTATTCCAATACCTTGTTCAGATACTTCAGAACTGAACTACTGAACAAAAACTCTTGGACATTATTGCCCAAGAAAAAAAGGGTAGAAATCTAAAAGAAACATTTAGCACCAAAATTATTTATCTTATGCGAGGTAAACCATGAAGTGTAGTTAGGATGCTGGTCCGTCCTTGTCCCAACATAAACTTTCGCATCAGTATGCCAGCATGATATCGCTGTGACATGCATAGTCATGTGGCTTGAATAGTTTGCGGCTGTTTAAGAACCACGAGTAGTAAATTAGCTTGCCAATTTAAGGCTGGTTTGGAACACAAGAATTTCATGCATGGGAGTAGTATACGAATTTGACATGAAAAACACAGGAACATCCAAACTAATGCTCCCTTCATTTTAAATTGTAAGCCATTTTAAAAATCTTATAGAGTCAAAGCATCTCAAGTTTAATCAAAATTATAGAAAGAAATATGATGATTTTTTGGCACCAAATAAGTATACGATGAATATATATTTGATGAAGAATCTAACGATACTTAGTTGATATTATAAATATATTATCTTATTATATAAACTTGATCAAAGCTAAGATGTTTTAACTCTCTAAAATTTTTAGAATGATTTACATCAATATATACCTGGTATGGATGCGGGTGGACTAACCTATGAAACCATTTATATCCCTAGTTGACATTAAAGGGGAATACAGAAGAACATTACGCCTTTAGCTTCATTTTGCAAAGTTTTGATAGAAAGTATTTTTTTAAAAAGGGTTAATAGTTCATACATTCAATTGACCATTGCATTTAGCAAAATTTCAAGACAGATAATAGAACAAATGGTGTATAAAAAATGGAACGAAGCATAAAGCTATGAGCATATGATCTGAATGTCGTTAACCCAAAAGGACTAGCCAACAGCCAAAATTTATACGTAGTACTTCATACAGGATAAAAAAATTCCAAGGCGTGACATTTTTGGTCATGCAGCAGATTAATTAAAGAAACAAAGTTCAGTACAAGACAACGTTTTTTTGTGATACTTCTATTCCCTCAAATAAAAATCATTAATCATGGCATGAAGGCCACTCCAATGATTCTCATACGAGTATATGACCACTAGAACTAGAACATATATGAGATGAGAGCACCATTTGCAATTAGACACATCCAAACTTTGAACGCATGCATGAATGGTCTGAGGATAATGATCGGAACAATTTCACCTCAAATGCCATACTCAAAGGCCTCATGAGTACAGCCCATTTAACTTTAGTTCTACTTCATAGGTCCCTTTCCTTTTGAGGATCTCGTTGAACAACTTTATCAATCGTTTGATTCTTCTGCAGCCTGAGACGCAGTTCACACCAAGTAGCCATATTCATAACATGTTCTGCACTAGATTCATGCTCTCTAAGTCTACGATGCAGAAAACCTTCTGGAGAATTTGTCTTTGGGACCTTTCTCAACAGACATGTCTCTTTTAGGACCCTTCTGCAGCAAAATATCAACCATTTTAGAATCAAGCACGTCCCAAGTTCTTGCATCAACAAATATATCCGGCTGCAAATCATTCTTGATGCCGTCGCTGTTACCTTCGACGCTTGTTGATGTATCCAGGCTGGGATTAACTACATCAGTATGGCCACTACTAACTTCATTGGCAACAGCAGTATTAGCATGACCACCTTGAACAATTTCAGCATTCTGAACCTCGACTTGCACTCCAATGTTAGCGTCGTCACCACGACCCTCATCTGGATCGGTATTGGGAGTTTGACTTTCAGGACTGAACCGAGCTTCTTTCACAACAAATCTATCAAGAGCGCCCTTCTGAGATTGAGCGGCCGCTTCTAGTCTTTGTTTCTTCTTACGCTTTTGGTAACCGGATTCATACTTTCTATTTCTATAAGACATGACGAGGCTTGAGAAACAAACGTCTTCCTGCTTGTGATAATCTCCCAAAAACAAAACTAAATTAATTAACTAATGCGACTCGAAACGGCACACGCGTGGATTCTAGGTTTAGCAAGGTAGGAGTAAGAAAAGAGTCGAACCCTGAGAGCGTCGTCACTTGGGTGTCTTGCCGTCTCGGCGCCGGCGGTCACCGGTCAGCACGGGCGGCACGGGCGGCAGGGTCGCAGGGACCTAAAGAGCTCAAGACGATCGATCAGTGCTGTCGGATGTACCGGAGTCTGCTCCTCCCTGCCCTTCACATTTCGTGTATCGAGAAAAACCGAGAACAGTCCAAAAGTTAGTGGCCGGCGGCAGCAGCCGCGTTGATCAATCAGATCAAGAAATCAATGGAAGAGATTATTGAGGGTGGGAGAGACCTGGAGGAGGCAGACGGGGCGGGCGGCGGCAGCAGACGAAGAGGTGCTCGGGTGGGGCTGGCGGAAGAGTCGTAGCTCACGTAACAATTATAATTCGGTCATGGAATATATATGGGCCGTTTTCCCCCAATTGTTTTTAGAGGCCCAATCATCAAGTGGATGGTGAGCAGGCGAGCATGCTGGTTTTGCTCACCCCCAAAAAAAAAAAGGTGACGTTGCCAATTGCCAAATGCCAAGGAGGGGGGCTCGCTGTCCTGTTGCCAAATGCCCAAATCATCAAGTGAATGGAGACGGAGGGAACTCAGGGAAGGGAAGCAACTCCAAGAGTAGTATGGTACTCCCTCCATCTCATTTGAATATGCAATTATGAAAAGCGTGCCGTTAACTAAATTTATAGCCAAAGGTAGTATAATTTATATCTCGAAATAAATTTATGATAAAAATATATTACATAAACGATCTAGTAGTACTTATTTTGTCTTATAAGAGTTAATATTTTTTCATATAATTTTATAGTTAAAATTTACGATGATTGACTCCTTAAAATGTGATTATTGCATATTTATTTGGATGGAGGGAGTAGTACAGGGAACTTTGCAGTGCATCAGCTGGGAGGGAAGCTCGGAATGATGCAGGTCCTGAACTCCTGATGGTCGGAGCTGTGGATCATGCTGTTTGACAGTTGGAGACACGGATTTGCCTCACGTCCAGAACCTGCTGGAGTGCCGGTGACCTTGATCTGGCTGGCAAAACTCTTTACGCTAATATTCCTCAAGATATTATTTAGATTTCTGAACTTTTAAACTAATATCTATGGGTCTCTAAAGTTGGCAAAATATGTCATTTAGGTCCTAAACTTTCAAAGTGATTACCGTAGGTCCCTAAACTTGACACAGGGTGTCATCCAGGTCCCAAACACTGTAGATAATTCCAGCACCGAATTTTTTTTTAAAAAAAAATCTAATTTCGGGTACTGTAGGTACAATCTGTAAAATATTCTAAAAATTGTATATTTTTTCATACGATCTCTGATGAAGATGAGTTTTATATAAAAATTGTAGCTTGCGACGAGATCTACAACTTTCTAGTTTCGAGTTTTTTAATTTGAGGTGATTAAGACACTCAAAAAAAATTAAACAAAATTTTTCAGCAATATATTAATCACGTATAAGCGCATGTCGCCTTAGAAAAATCATATCTTTCTTATATACTATCAAATTGAGATACTTTCTATATAAAAGTTGTAGCGTTCGACGAAATCTACAACTTTCTAGTTTTAACTTTTTTAATTTGAGGTCGATAAGATTCTTAAAAAAATTTAAAACGCTAATTTCGGTTCCTGCACTGTGGTTTTGTATTTTAAATTTTTTGAGAATCTTAACGACCTTAAATTAAAAAAGTTAAAACTAAAAAGTTGTAGATCTCGTTGAACGCTACAACTTTTGTGTGGAAAGTATCTCAATTTGATAGTATATAAGAAAGATATGATTTTTCTAAGACGATATATGCTTGTACGCAATTAATATACTGCTGAAAAATTTTGTTTAATTTTTTTAACCACCTCAAATTAAAAAACTCGAAAGTAGAAAGTTATAGATCTCGTCGCAAGCTACAATTTTTATATAAAACTCATCTTCATCGAAGATCGTATTAAAAAATACAATTTTTGGAATATTTTACAGATTGTAGCTACAGTACCCAACAATATATTTTTCTTTTTTTTTTAAATTCGGTGCTAGAATTATCTACAGTGTGAAGTTTAGGGACCTGCAGTGATCGCTTCGAAAGTTTGGGACCTAAATGACACCTTTTGCCAACTTTAAGGACGCATAAATATCACTTTAAAAGTTCAGGAATCTAGATGACATCTTAAACCAAGTTGAGGGACCGGGGTGCATTTTCCTCCTAATAAAACATAAGATCCTGTGCACGCCAAACGCCAAACTTCACATCTAAACTTATCGAATCACATTGGAGTCGTGGACAATGCATTATACATCACTATGATTCACAACGCTAGCTCCTTTGTGTTCAACAATTCAATTCGTAGTAAAACTAAAACTAAGAAATGGAAATGCACTCGAGCATGCATGGTTTTGTGACATGCGAAAGTAACAAATGCATGCAGACGAACATTGAATCTTCAAATATATGACACTCATCTGAAATTTGCAGAGTCGCTCGATCGATATCTCTTCAGAACACAGCGCTGCCGTTTTGGATCCCATAATAATAAGGGGCAAAAAATAAAAAGGAATGGAACCATCAGACAGTAACTCACGGTACGGAGTCACAGATCCATCAACTGTTAGAATAGGGGAGGGACGCATCGCAGCAAATTTTGTTCTTGGCTATGGCTAGGATCGCAACGGATCAAGCAAGAACTCATAATAAATCAAGAAATGGACGGTATATCATCATGCATGCTGAACACTCGGCCGCCATATGCATGCGTGGTCGATCACATCTTGGCGAAGGAGACGGAGGAGCCGGAGCGGTCGTAGCAGTACTCGGGGATGGCCTGCGGCGGGCGGGCGAACGAGCGCCTGGCGTCCTCGAGGTCCTCGTCTTCCTCGTCGCCGTCGTCCTCCGCCGTGTGGAGGTGGATGCAGGAGCAGCGCTCCAGGGACGCGAAGAAGGCCGACGCCACGCCGGTGGCCACCCACATCGCGTAGCTCTCCATGTTCCCGTACGACAGGAAGCCGCCGTTGGCGTTGATGCCGTTCATGGCGGCTGTCGTCCTGGCCTCTGACGACTCTCGCCGGCCGGCCGAGGAAGAGCGGAGACGAGAGGTGGTGGACGATTGGTCGGTCGGCGTTGGTTGGTTTGCCTTCGGTTTGAGCAGACCTTGTCGTCGTCGTTGTTGTTCCGAACTTTTTTAGACAAAAGACAGTGATGATTTCTCCAAAATTAGGAGTAGTTTTGACGGAGCTGGCAGATTTTGACGCCTAATATAAGCACCTAAACAATCTAAAGCCGGTCTAGCATGCCTAACGATAGTTCACAGAAGCCAAAAGTCAAATGCTTAATTTAGTAAATAGCTTAACTCTACCGCTTAATGGTGTATTAGGATTATCAGCAAAGACATACTTAGTAATGATTCTACAAAAATAGTATGCATGCGAGTAAACCTACGCATGTTTTCCAGTCAAAGATAATAGTTTTGAGAGCTTCCAGCGTTCCACGAACCGATATGAGATAGGTCAAAAGAACATGGTTCCACGTGCTTCAACTGTTGAAAGCTTTATGAGTGCACAAGTAAGAACTTACCCTGACATAATTAATACATCCAATGTCGGCCTCATGCTAAATAAAAAATAATAAGTATCCTCAATAAGATGTGGGTATAAATATTGAGTTTTGGAGATATGTGTAGTGAAATTCACAAAAGATGTTAACACTCATATTTAGAGTTTTATTGTGAAAAAAATCCGAAGGCTACGAGAGATAGGCAAAATGGTTAATGGAACTTGTACCAAAATCTCATAATAGTAGTCAACAACAACAACAACAACCATTTTAAGTAGATCGCTCTCATGACAACAGGTCAAGTATGCTGCTAAACACATTGATATTAAATTATACGCTGGGAAGGAGAAAGTCAAGAATTATATTGAAAATATCGAGCAAAGTGCTTGTGGATCCGCTTACCAAAGGCTCGCCACCCAATGTGTTCAGGGAACACATAGTCGACATGAGTTTACAGTAAAGCCTATGATTTCCAGATAATAAGAGCCAGTTGAGAATCTATTTTAAAACAGAGACGTGTATTAATTGTAGATATTAATCTAATGACACTAATGACCATGACGATGAGGCACTTTCTATGCACTGATCTATGATGGAATAGGAAACAAGATAAGTTTTGAGTTTGAATCTAAAGTTAAAAGAGACTATGGGGATGATGTTAAGTTTATCTCCTCTGAGTCAGGCCCAATGGCCGACTTAGGCTTTGATAGATTGGGGGTGCCTAACCCAAGTCGCATAGTGTTAATAAAAGAAGGTAGGTTAGCCAGGGCATGATACATGAGGTTCGCTGTCATCGCTGTTGCCTCAACTATCCATCCTAACCCTAGCCTGAGCTAGAGAGGGGCACTGTCAGCAACGAAAAGCCTTGTTGACATCTTTGACGAGAATCCGTTCGAAGCAAATGATGTGTGTTGTGTGTATCTCGAATAGGAAGTTCTCTACCACCACCTGATTTATTATACATAGACAACCCTAGAAATTTGTCACAAGAAAGCACACCTCCTTCCTGCCCCTTCTCGTGCTCTTCTAAATCCTCTAATTATCTATCTGATTCCTATCTCTAGTTTTTCTCCTACCATAACACTATCCAAAAAGGTCTCTATGCAGGTATTTCGAACGGAACATGAGGAAGGAAGAACCAGAATTCGTCCAGAAATAGACCGCAAATGGTCGCGGCGGGCCGGGACGCCTCCCGCGCGTTTCACGTGGGCCTCGTGAGGCCTCCCGCCAAATCGGGAGAAGAGGGACACGGTGGCACGGATAAGCCGATAAGATAGCGGCGGGGAGAGCTCTCGCTCCGACTCTGCCTCATTCCCCCCTTCACCTCACACGAGCCAAGCCCAGCCAAGCCAGCCGCAGCGCATCGGGATGGCGTCGTCGTCGTCCTGCCTCGCCTCGCCGTCTGGCGCCGCGCTCTGCCGCCCGCGGCGGCGGCCGACGAGGTGCCGCGTCGTGTGCTCGGCGGCCGACGCCGGCGGGAACACCGAGCCGGCGTGGGCCAAGGGCGCGGGCCGCCTCGCTTGCGGCGTGCTGGCGGCCTGGGCCGTCGCGTCCGCGTCCAATCCGGTCATTGCCGCGAGCCAGGTTGGCGAATCTGAATACCCACCCCTCTTTCTTATCGCACATTCGCGTTGCGGACTGGGCGGGGTGGGAATTTCTGGAATGTAGTTTTGTTCGATATAAGGCCACGTTGCATTAGGCAGCAGAAGGGAGCTATTGGCGGGATGGAATCTTTAATCTTTGTCAAATGATAGCCTCGGTCTGGGCCAGTGGGTGTGATTTTTCTGATTGAACCGGCCTCACATTTTGCGATATGATATCATAGCAGGCGTACGCACTATTTACTGTTTCCCTTAATCCGGTTCAGAATAATTTGCTGTAAAATATATAGAGCTGCTCGATGTGAAAAATTCTGTGCAGGGAAAATAATAACTAGTTAAGTGGAAGATGTTTTTCATTAAGAAAGATTTTATAAACGCTGGAAGATTTTGAGTGTTCTGTTTAAAAGAAGGTACTGGCATTTCACTACTCAAGAGTCGAGAACAAGGTATTTCTCATGGTGATAAAATCGGATCAATCTCAATAGATTTGCTGTTCCACTTAAAGAATATATCAGTACATCTAACACAGCATTTGATGTAGGCTACTGCAACATCAGTTGTTGAAGTTCAGCACATTATTCTTATTCAAATCAATTCTCTATGCGTTCTGTAAAATACCTTAAATTTAGCATCACTTGCGCTTAATCTAAAGCTAGAAATTCTGTTCTTGGTTAGTCTTATGAGACTTCAGATTGGCATTGCGTGCTCAAAAGTGGGTTGTGGAAATAACCATTTTGCTCTATTTGGTGGTCTGATTAACCGGATTAAGCATGCCCATCTTCACTTTGCTTAGGTTGAGTTGTGAACTATGAATACATTTTAGCTTTAAGACAGAATTATTCTTCATATTCCTTTCGATCCTGCAAATGTGACCTGAATATACAATTAGTCTACCCAGCATTCTCAGAAGCTCATCATAAATCTAGGACTTCTTTTGCTTTCTACAGCGCTGAATTACTTTACTGACGTTACATTTTTTGCTGTTTGCTTTATTTTGTTTAGAGATTGCCTCCACTCTCAACGGAGCCAAACCGATGTGAGCGTGCATTTGTGGGGAACACAATTGGTCAGGCAAATGGGGTTTATGACAAGCCCCTTGATCTCCGGTTCTGTGACTACACGAACGAGAAAACTAATCTAAAAGGCAAATCTTTAGCTGCTGCATTGATGTCTGAGGCAAAGTTTGACGGAGCTGACATGTCTGAAGTTGTCATGTCCAAAGCTTACGCTGTTGGAGCAAGTTTCAAAGGTAGGAACTAACTGCGTGCCCTTCTTTTTTTTTTTTTTTTTGAAGAAATATCGTACAGCTTATTCTGCTGTTCTGGCTCACTGCACAATATTGCTGGATTGTTTGCTAATACAGTAATAATACTGAATGAACAGAATGATGAGCTCTTCTGGTTCAAATGCTTTCAGGAACCGACTTCACGAATGCAGTGATAGACCGTGTCAATTTCGGGAAGGCCGATCTCACAGGGGCAATCTTCAAAAACACAGTTTTGTCAGGATCGACCTTTGATGATGCGAAGATGGACGATGTCGTGTTTGAGGACACAATCATTGGCTACATTGACCTTCAGAAGCTATGTACAAACACCAGTATCAGCCAAGATGCCAGATTGGAGCTGGGCTGTAGGTGATCCAGCAGAGTTCATCCCTATGGTTCATGTTAATATATGCTATGTCGATATCGTTCATGCCTGTTTGTGTTTATAGAGCCACCATGCCAAGACGCGATCCCCAGCAGAAAGACGTGATACCGATTTTCTCCATATCTATCTATGTACAAACCTCTGTATACCTCAAATATTAGCAGCAATGTAACCATATTATTCTTAGTTCTTATACACTTGCAAACTCAAACACCACACACACACACACACACACACACACACACACACACACACACACACACACACACACACACACACACACACACACATATATATATATATATATATATATATATATATATATATATATATATAAAAGGAAGCACTATGGTTTCCCACACACATATTAGTATTATTATTATTGTTCATTCACAACGCAGTTATAACAACATTACCACTATCTCATGATGGATCAATGGAATGGAAGGATGCATGGATGCTTTATTCCACATATACTACTAGTACTAGCATGCATCACACCCTCTAACATGCGCTAGCTTTGCCAACGTTATTGTTCACCCTCTTGGCCCTGGGTTGGCTCCTTGATGCGATGCGCATTCATCTAGTATATATACTGGAAAAACTGGCCCCTACAAGGGCCGATGCTGCTCATGGATCATGATACTATGCTTGCTGTGTAGCCATCGCCGGGCATGCCGCCGGCTCGGCGATACACCATCTAAATGGCCGGCCCGCCGCCGGGCACTTGCCGGTGGTAAGGTCTTTTCTTGTCATGTCTTGTCTTTGGATTGTGTTTCCGATCGATCGAAAGGGCTGCTGCATGCAGGTTCATTCGACGTCGTTGCCATTGTTGTTCTGCTTGCCGGTGTCGATGAGGCAGGTCTCCACGCCGCCGGTCATCCATAGGAACCACGCGTAGCTGCTCTGGTGGTGGCTGCTCTCGGGCTCCTCGTCAATGGCGGCGGTGAACATGTCCTCCGCGCCGCCCATGTCGCCGCGGGCGTGCCAGAGGAACATGCCGTACCTCCGCTTGGCTTCGCCGTCCGGCGGCTCCGCGGCCACCGCCTGCTTGAAGTACATCTCCGCCCTGTCGTCACACATGTGTGCCGTGATCACGATCACGCGTAAGAAGAAAACCAAAGATCCTAGCTACCTAATAATAGGTTAGTCAGATCTCAGATGTGAGTGATGTTTGAACGAAGAGATCTAGTTGCATTAATTTGCATGCATGGATGCATGCATGCGCCATCTATCGCCATTGGAAGAAAGATCGAAGGTTGGCATGCAATGCACGTGCACCTGTCGATGTCCTTGTCGAACTCGTAGAGGAGCTGCGCGTAGTTGGAGAGGATGAGCGAGTTGGCGCCGCCGGAGGCGATGACCCTCTCGTACGCCGCCTTCCGGCGCCGCGCGCGGGCGCCGTCGATCTCCTTGGCCTCTTCCTCGTTGAGCTCCTCCTCGCCGTAGCTGCTGTCCCCGAAGAGGCCGCCGCCATGATGCAAGATGCCGATCTGGCCCCACATCTCCTTCTCCATGTCCGCCTCCACAAGCTCCTGGCAGGCATGTCGTTGTCGTCGTCCTCGGGTTCCTCCGCCGCGTCGTCCCAGTTGCCGCCGCCGTACTCGTAGGGGGTGGAGCTCGGCCGCCTCTGCCGCGTTGCCCGACGACGACGCCGACGCCTGCAGGGGCTTCTTCTTGTTCGCCTCCAGTGCGGCCCCTCTCCGCCTCCACGATGGTGCCGAGGCAGCAGGCGACCATCCCGAGCAGCCCGACGGCGAGGTCCGGCGACTGGAGGTGGACCTTGCTGAAGACCCAGGCCACGGCGTCCCCAGGCGCCGCGCGCGGCGGCCTCGGCGGCGCCCCCGGCCGCCGCGCCCTGGACGGCCTTGACGAGGGCCGCCACGGCGCACCCGGCCGCGCTCGTCGCCGTCGCCCGCGGCACCACCACCCCTCGCTGCGCCGCCGCCTGCTTCCTCCTTGCCTGGATGGCGCGCAGCGACGCCGGCACCGCAGGCCATGGGCAGGCTGCTGCTGCTTGGTTGTGCTGGTCGTCCCCGGCTCCGCACGCCGCGGGCTGGCCTGAAGGACCGCGCGTTCCCCCCGCCTGCCCTCGCTGGCGCCGGCGGGAACGCCGCCAGCGCCAGCGGGACGCTCCTGGGCATGGCGACCACGCTGGCCGGCGTCATCCTCTCGACCGACGGCCGGGGCTGGGGAGGAGCCAACGCAACGCAAGGGTCTCTCTCTCTCTCTCTCTCGATCTCAAACGGAAGGGTGTTGTGTGTTGGTTGGGAATGGCGGTGGCGATGTAGCTTGTTGCGGAGGGAGACGGAGAGGGAGGGGAGAGGCAATGGCGGCATTTATAGGCCAGCGACGTCGGGGAGCAACGCAACGGTCGTGCTCCTGGACGATGCGTGGCTTGCGCGCCAGTTCGGGCCAGTTCAGCGCCTGCTTAATTTCGTCGGGGGGAAAAAGGCTCGGCCGCGCGCTGCTCTCGGCGAGGTCGTTTTGGCCGCGCGCGGCGGTGGCAGTGGCATGCATGCTGCGTACAATCGTGTGACGCGCACGGCGCTCTGGCGTGGCGTGGAACCTGGACGGGAACATGCCCCCGCTGCCGATGCTAGCAGGAGAACTGGCCGTAGAGGGACTATCATTTGCAAAATTGATTAATACATCCAAGAAATTATATATATATATTTTTTTTTGAAAGAAAAAGCAGTCAAGAGATTACTCGATTAAGGTTCCTGCCGCATGTGTGACAGCGTTCAGTGTTCCAAGCTGTGCATTGTTTATGTAGGATTGTTAACTTTAACTTGAAATGATATTTAACATGGGAGACGGCTTGGATTGATTGTTTTAGATTACATTTCTTTTCTTTTGTCCAAACTAATTTAGTTATGTTCTATTTACCATGGTGGCATGCATGCATGGTCCATTGTTTGTCATACGATGCGCGTGCACCAAACCAATGTGCTACGAGGTTGGGTTGCATGATAAGCGTACGATGTGCAGTCGTGGCATTATTAATTTACACGTCAAAAGGGAAAAGCAAAGTGTGCTCCAATATTGTCACTTCTAACGGTCTGACGTGGGAGAATTGGCGTACGTTGCCTTGTCGTATATATTAGCCTATATTGATCTGGCAGAATCAAAGACAACAAATAGTTGCACTAAACCGAGTTTGTTGATGCGAGAAACGTCACACAAAAGTTGTGTACAAAACAGGGTGCATTGTGCACCAAACCAACACTACAGGCTGGATGGCACTGCACATTAAGTATACAGTAACATGTATAGTTGTCGCATTACACGTCAAAAGAAGGGATCAATATGTGGTGCGACGCGTGCGCTTCCACAAAGGGACATGGATCGAAGGGTTAGCATACGTTACAATGTTGTATTATTAGTCCACTAGCAAAAGTGTCCGTGCGTTGCTACGGAAGAGTATCAAAATAAAATTTTCATCAACTCAATAGTTAGTGACGGTGTGTTACAGGTAGAGTGTTAAAATAAATTTTTCGTTAACTCAATTGGTTTCATAACCAATCTAGAAAAAGTGATTATTATGCGTGTTTGATTTGCGTATCAACATCTTTTTGCCAAAAAGCCAAGAAAGATATATGAGTTTTCATAGCAGAATGTCTCTTGTTTTATTTGCATCTTACCTGATTGCCCTCCCCCACTTTACCATATGGTACTAATGTCAACCGGGTACACAAAACTAAACCGGACCAAATACACGTCTTATTAAGATTTAAACATGGCCTATTAAAGATATATAAACCCTCTAAGTCCAAGCGTACAAACTATCATATGGGTAGTAATTTTATTAAATTAGATTGGTTCAGACTAATCTCAAATCAAATAAGGCCCAAAAATAGATTTAGCAATAGACTGTAAGGCCTGTGGTGGGTTGAGTGGAGTGAGCCGGTAGTTGGGAACGGTGGACGAAAATAAAGGCCAGAAATTTTGCCGCTTTATATATAGGTATAGATATATATATTGGTCCAGTTGTCGCTTCCCGCCTAGCACATGGAATTATTGGGTAGACCCTGAATCTAAACTATCACATATGCACCCCTACGGCCCTATGATGGATTGTTGACACGTGTACAGTTAATCAAATTCTAGGTCTAGAAAAATCTGTTACACATGGATCCCTGTATGTTGTCCTCGGTTTTCTAAATTTAGTCTCTATGTTTAGTGTTCAAATGATATTGTATTTTGTCATGTGTGGATGATCTACATGGGATATGCAGGTATTTGGTAAACCCAGGATCCATAGTGGCTACGAAACAGTGTCTCTCTGGTCATGGTTCAACAACTGAAAATGCCATGACAGCAAGACCTAAAGGGATCCTAGTATTATGTCACCCCGATCGTGACATGATGAACATCATTATAGGCACAATTTGCATCTTAATTTTGATTTGAAAAACTCTACATGTGCATGCGAATTGTTGAGCCTAGCTCAATTGGCTAGGTTTTCTTATGGTTACCTAACCGGATTTAATTAAGTTCTTGACTTGGCGTGTGTGCTTGTATTTTTCTGGATTTATTTTACGATTTAACGGCGCTGTGCTTTTAACGGTAGATGACGTTCTCCTCAATAGCGAGATATATTTGATGACTTTGTCAATTTTAAGATCTACCGACGCAGTGTGTGTGCATTGTGAGCGTCTTTGGACCGCGTAATTTAGAAAAAACTGCATGTGCATTAAACTAAATTTTCTGAGCTCTATCATGTTCTTGCGGACTAGTGCCCTCCGGGTAGCTTCGAGAGCATTCTCAAATACTTAGAGCAACTTCAACGGTTTTGCAAATCGGCTTGGCATTCTTGTTTTTCCAAAAAAGTCTGAAAATCTCCTTTCTAACGGTTTGGCTAATATGCTTGGCAATTTTGTTAACTTGACAAAAACTTAAAATGGACTCCCATATATGCAAGCTCGCGATCGGCTTGGCATCCCGTCTCGCGCACTACTCCCGCGCGCGCTCTTCCCTCCCGCGCCGCCGGGTTTCCTTCCAACGAAACCCCACCTCGCGCCACCAGACCTTCCCACGAAGCCGCAAAAGGACCTCGAAGGGATCACGGCCTGGAACCCATCGCTGCCTTCTTGGGCTTCTTGCAAAACATGGAACGCCGACAGGGTCGATAGAGGTCACAGCCTAGCGACGGCGCGGTGACCCTCCCGCGACGTGCGAAGGAAGAAAAGGCGCGCGATGACCCTCCGCGACGCGCGAAAAAAAAATGGCGCGACAACGGAACCGCAGCATAAAATGAAAAAGATCACGGGAAAAATATATGGGTCCATAAATTTTATTTTTTGCAAGTGAATAATGCCAAACCGTTGGAGATTGACTCTTTTTACCTTTTTCATATTCATTTGGAACTTGACAAACTCCTGATTCTTGCAAACAAAATATGTATAACTGTTGAAGTTGCTCTTAGTAGTTTCCAAAAGCTCAATATCCCAGCAGAACGTCTGGTGCACTCCGAGCTACTAGTATAATATCCGTGCTAACGCTACAATAACATTCGGATATACAAATTAGAACTGAAATATATGTAAACTAAACAACCGAATTACATTGCAGAAAAAGGCAAATATAATTATTTTGTATTCGAACTTCTCCGCACGAGCGACTTAGAAACTACACAATTCATGCAAATATCATATTTGTCATACCATATTATGATGCATACATGCCTAAAAAATATTCTAAAAGGCAAAGGTATATTATGGTATACATTCAACTTTATTGAAAAAAGGTTACATAAGTCTACAAGAACAAGCTTGATGTCAAAGTACTGATTGTCAGCTTAAAACAATAAAAGATTTCATCTTACTTTCCATATATGAGAGCTAACTAAACACAAAACCAAAGCATCGTTGCCCAATTTTGTTACACGATTTGCTAAAATGAATCATTCAACATACTCTAATAATCAATCCATTGGTCTTGTACACATGGGTAGACAATGTTTTATTGGTTGTTAAAACCCACTACCAATCCATGCATAGGTGAGCTACCTTTGCAGCTTGTCACAAAACATATCCCCTCCGAACAGTTGGTAAACACGTGAAATAAAAGAAGAAAAGAAGTCAGGAAAGTAGAAAGGAAATTGACTGAACTAAAACAGAAAAGGTAAACTACAGCAGGTTAAAGAGGCTTTGCTATATCATCCTTCCAGTTGGATTTGGGAGCCAACTGGCCATCCTTGGAGCTTGTAGAAGGGCAAGAGAAGATTTTCAATAAAAAAAAAAAGGGGCAAGAATCCACTATAAGAAATATTCAGAAGGGGACATTTAACCAACAGCTTGTGGGTGCCTCGAATCCTTTTTGTGGGTAGTCAACGAAACGCCAGCTTGGGGAATGCAAGATGAATCAAGGCAGAGGGTGAGCAATATTTAGAGGCAAGTCAAAGATTCCGATGAGCCAAACATGTATTTTGCAAAAGACTGAAATTTTGGGGGAAAACAAGTCGAGGTTCCTCTTCCGCTGAGAACTCGCTGAGCATCCAGTGCCTCCTCTTCCTCCTCCCCACTGATATGCAGGCCGCTCTCCACCACCTGTCGCCCTGCAGCTGTATATCTACGACGCTGGCGGCAGCTGCTCAGCGGCCCTGTTGCATCGGAACTTCGACCAGGGTGCCCAGCTCCAAGGCCACCGTCCGTGCTGCACGCCATCGACGCCGCCCTCGCGCCGCCGCTCGCTCGCTCAAGGGCTAGAGCATGGGCGCCATTGATGCGTAAGACTGAGCATTTGCCATGGACCTGTTAAAGATGGAGGTTGTAAGGTTATCACAATATTAAGAATTTTCCATGCTCAGTCAATTCAGTCATATAATAATAAACAAATGTCCCCAAATCACTATCCAATTCAATCATACAATTTGAAACATTTTGAGACCTTAGTGGTTTTCAGAAATCTTACAGTTGGTTCAAGTTAGTTACGCTACCGAGATAGTCAGGAATCTGTCCGCTGAAATTATTGTCGGATGCCCACCTGGATACCCTACAAGGGTGGGTAAGATTATTAGCTTCTACCTCCGAAGGAAGAGCAAATTTACGAGGTGCTATCTTATTTTACTAAATGACAAGATTGACATGTTCTACAGTTGGGACAATGCCGATTTTAGATGACCACTGAAGTCGTTATTATCAATGTATCCGCAACTCAAACATGGATAGCATTTTTCAGCTATGTCAACGCTAGCAGACAGTGGTTGCTAGACCTCACTCACTTGATGGACTATATGCACCAGGAAATAATTACACAAAGACAGGTAAGTTTTAACTGAAACTACGCCCAACAAATTATATTCAGGTTTGACAAGCTCAAAATCAACTCCAATAAAGAAACAAGAAATGCAACTATCATGCTAAAAGAAAATGCCTTAAAAACATACTCATACTTAAAACCAAGAAATGATTAGTTAACAATACACCTCAGCAGGAGAGGTAGTTAAAGCATGTCAACTATTTTAGGTGCTAATTTCTTTACGTGATTAAAGTAATTGATACATAATCAGATAAGAGTAAAATACTGAGACTGTTAGCATCTATGTAAATGCACTGGTTGAATGTTCCATAGAAGGAATAGCAAATTCCACGAATTAAGGTTTAAGCTGAGGGCAAGCATAAGATCTGCAGGCTGCAGCAATGAAAAGGAAAAGAAGATAAACGGTCATCACATGCTTGCCTTCCTTTTGTGACTAAGGCCTTTTTTGTTATGTGTGTGTGTGTGTGTGTGGTTTGGGGGGGTGGGGGGGGGGGGGGATAATTTCGCTATGTTCATCCTCTAGTGCCAACAGTTTCTTTTCCCAAGTGCCAAGTGAAAAATAAGATACTCTCATTTGAAAGAAGAGCATACCCCTTCTCATCACCCTTTGGACCCTTTTTGACTCCAGCAAGTACAAGTGAATTCCAGAGAGGATCAAACTTGTTGCGTCTGTTGTACATTACTCTTCTCAAATTACTGTGAATCTTTTTGGGGCCCAAGGAGTTTCCATCATCCCACATATGATCGGACAACTGAAAAGAAAGGACCAATGAAGAGTTTCAGATATCCATCGCATTACTGAGAAAAACATGAGTTCGCATTATGAAGTTCCATATTCACCCATTAGTTATGGAAAAAATTTTCTCAAACACTAGTTAAGGAACATAAGTTAGTTCATCCAGATAGCATAAAATCTCCTGGAAATCACTGAACTCTTCACTTGCTCCAATGAGGCTATGCTTGCCAAGCCAACTGCCTTAATGCGTTCCACACTCTTGTATCTCAAAGTTGACCCATACGAGGCTGCAAAAAGAAGTTAATACTAAATTTTCCATTGTGATACAGGTATCTCTCTGTGCTGAAAAACCGGGACTAACCTCCACTGTCACATGCCATGATGACATCCATGTATTTCAGGGCAATGACTGAAGTACCAGTCACATATGGATACCTATTGACGTGAAACAATGGCAGGAGTATGTGAATGGATAGGCTTATCAAAAGCAATGCACCACAATAGAGCTATAGAGGAATTGAATAGAAATGCCACACTACAGGAAATCTTGGACAGTGTAGGTGTTTTGAAAATAACATGCACATGGCAGTCATACTACTCTAACAGAGAACATTAGAAACAAAGCCAATAACAAGCATAGTGTTCACAACTAATACTTGTAACAGTAACAGATATAGTATTGCTAATAAGTGTATATACTAGGTTAATGTGCAGTAGCATAATCCAGTTTAGAAACATTGAAAAAGGCAAAGGGGCAGACAACAGGTAGAACACTCATAACCAGAAGTAAAGGAAAAGCATATTATTTGAATTACAAATGTCAAGATCTTACATGGTCAAGCTGCACTGGCAGTTGACATCCTGCGTAAAGATATACTAGTAAATAAACATGTCATACTGTCACTATGATCGACAGATCTAGATAACTGAAGACACACAAATCCTCATCAGTTCTAGCTCAACAAGAGCACCAGAGCCCAGGGAAAAGAAAAAAAAATACTGTAGTCCACAAGTCGGTTAGCTAAATGAAAATCAAGTACCAGAGCCAAAAGGGTTAGGGGCTCCCCTGAAATGCAAGTAAAACTAAAATTTTGTAACAATGTTTCCTGGGCAAATAAAGTGAATCAAGGGCAACCAATGCTAATGAAAGTTGACATCTTTTGCTCTCCCACGGGCGTATCTTCAGGCATGAAAATGTTTTCAATCAAGATTTCTACTAATCTGTCATGAAGCAGTAACAGAACCCATACCCTGATACCCATCACATAAATTACAATTTTCAGCATATGTAGTCACCACCTATACTTACCTACTCCCTCCGTTCCAAATTGCAAGTCGTTCCAAAAATCTTGGAGAGTCAAACTATCTCAACTTTGACCAAAATTATAGAGAAAAATATGAAGAATTATGACACCAAATAAGCGTACTATGAAAATACATTTGATGAAGAATCTAATAATACTTAGTTCATAATATAAATATTATTATCTTATTATATAAACTCGGTCAAAGTTGAGAAAGTTTGACTCTCCAAGATTCATGGAATGACTTACAATTTGGATGGAGGGAGGACATCGTTATAAATAAGCACATCTCTCCAAATGCCACGGTAGTACAAAGAATTACATGCTCTACACTCGAATTTCTCGGAATCTACGTGCAGGGTGCACGTTCTCCACAACGTTGGAATACAGAGGTGGGGGCGTACCATGGAGCTGGAGAGCTGGACGAGGAGCTTCTTCTTGGACCTGGGCTTCTCCACCTTCGCCAGGCGCCAGCACCTTCAGCAAGTCGACGTCGTTCTGCCTTCTGCGCCTCTGCGGCACTTGTAACCCCACCGCTGGCAAAACCCCACCGATCAGAACCCTAAATCCAATCAAGGTAAAGAAAAGAACAATGAACCGGAAGTAGTCTATCGCATTGGGTACGCTGTGCGTACAACGGTGACAGGCCAGTGTTCGCTCCGCCGGCTCCGCTCTTGAGGAGAGGATCTCCGGAGAAGGAAGCGGCGGCGGGGCGCCGAACTCGGGAGACAGAGCTGCTGAGAGGGTTGCTGTGGTGCTTGTAGCGCAGGGTGAAGAGATCTGTTACAGGGAATCGATCTAGAGATGGTAGAAAGAGGAGGAATTCGGAATTGGCAAAGCAAAGTTGAAGAGGAGGAGGAGGAATTCTTAGAAGAAGAAGAAGAAGGGTCTTTTACATGGTTGTCGTTATAAAAGTTGGTAGTCATGGATACGTCATTAAAAAGATTGAGCTCACATGTACAAGTCATTCCGTGCAGGTTCCATTCGTTTCTCGCCGTTTAACAGTCCTGACAAGTGGATCCAATATGTTAAAAGGTCTGAAATACCCCTCTTATCTCTATCCTCTCGCTCCCTCACTGTCACTAGCTCGTTCCTCTTCCTCTTCTCACCGCGAGCTCCCCGTGGCGGCCGACCTCGCCACGACCACACTCCCTGGGGCGAGCTCCCTTGCGCCGGCCGCGTCGTCGTCGTCGGGGTGCTTGGCGGCGGACCGCGACGCGCTGCTATCGATCCGCGCGGCGCTGTCGGAAGAGGAGCGGCCGCTGGGCGTGTTCTCGACGTGGGCGGCGGGCACGGACTGCTATGCGGGGTGGTACGGCGTGGCGTGCGACCCGAGCACGGGGCGCGTGGCGGAGCTCATGTCCGGCGGGGAGGCCGACGACGCGGTGATGGCGGGCGGCGTCGGGGCTCATGTCCAGCTACGTCTCCGACGCCGTGTGCCGCCTGGACCGCCTCTCGTCGCTGGTGCTGGCGGACTAGAAGCACATCTCCGGCCCCATCCCGCCCTACGTCGCCACCTCGCTTCCATACCTCCGCATCCATGAGCTCCTCGGGAACCGCCTCACCGGCGCCATCCCGCCGCTCGCCGGCGGCGGGCAGTCGTCGTCGCGACTCGCCGTGCTCAGCCGCGCGCTGCTGGCGCGGAACCGGCCGTGGTGCGAGGACGAGGTCGCCGAGCGCCTCCCGCAGCCGCCGACGTCTGCTCCTACTATCCGCCTAGGCGGAGCTCGCCGCGCGCGCCCGCGCCCATGGCCGCGGCGGCCGGCCTGGGAGGAGCTCGCCGCGCTCGTGCCCGTGGCCGCGGCCCCGGCGGAGCTCGCCGCGCGCGCCCGTGGACATGGCCGCGGCGGCCGGCTTGGGAGGAGCTCGCCGCGCGCGCCCGCGCCCATGGACTCGCCCGGCGGCCGGCCTGGGAGGAGCTCGTCGGGCTTGTGCCCGGCCCGCGGCTGCAGCGGAGCTCGCCGCGAGCGCCTGCGCCCATGGCCGCGGCAGCCGGCCTGGGAGGAGCTGGAGGCCACCGGGGAGCACGGGTGCAAGCTTGCCGTGGGAGGCGCGAGTAGCGCCGCGGCCCAGCCCGCCGCCGGCGCGCACGGCCGCCGAGGCGCGTTCGGGGAGCGTAGCACGGAGACGAAGAAGAAAGGAATGAAACAGGGAGACTTACATGTGGGCCCCACACAAGGGCTTTTCTGACTTTTCGCGTCTTCGCTAGCTGCCGTTAGCAGGATAGATGGATGGAATGGCGTGGGCGAAAAAGAAGTTCAAGACCATGATACTCGTGCGTGACTAACCTTTTTAATGGTTTGTACGTGGCTGTATGTTTTTTAATGGCATATATCTAAAAGACCCGGAGAAGAAGCAGCAGCACCAGAAATGGTGGAGGAATCGGAACGAGTTCAGAATTCAGAGTCTGTATATGTAGTACAATTTTATTTTAATTTTTTCCGATTGATCGAAATACAGAGTCACAGACTGAGAGTCTGTACCCGTCATACGTGGGCTGGGCTTGGCTTGGCGCCTGAGCTTGATGGGCTCCCCGCACGACGGCACGACTGCACAGGATGCGGCATGCCCGGCCCTGGAAGAAACATGGTTGTTCGGTGCCTGAAACTGTAGCGCCGCGATGCATAGAGATAGAGCAGTTAGGTGTCTCCAACAGCTAACCTATTTGAGACCCAAATCCAAAATAGGTCTTCGCGGTATTATTTTAGCCTCCAATAAAATACCCATATATAAGATCTATTTTGTATCTCAGGAGAGTCAGAACTCAGATTTGAGTATCCTCTCTCCTCGAAACCCATTTACAGAGAGATTCTCTTTTAGGTATCGTTATTGGAGAAGGCTAAAAATGGATATCGAATCTATTCATTGTAGCGCAACGTAAACATGAAATGGGTGTTGTATTTTGGGTGTTATTGTTGGAGATAGTGTTATGGTTGCCTTATTCCGCATTCGCGTCTGCATCGTCGTGCTCTCAAGTGCAAGCTCATGCTGTCTGTGCGAGCTAGACCGCACGAAAATGGATTCGTTTCCTACGAGGCAGGGTGTGGGGTGCCAACTGCAGAGGACCGCAGCGGGCTACTTCCACGATCTCCAGTTCTCCACCACGATTATAGTGTACTAGCACTGCGGGCGCGCTACCGCCGGCTCTGAACGGTGCGCCACGGATGGAAAAAAAACACGGACGGCGAAAAAAAAAACGAACAGTGAAAGATGATGTCAGCAAGTACTGCTGCTGACATCATCATGAACAGTACCTATCAACATCGTGAACAGTGGCACTACAGTAGAAGGAGGGCTGAGAGGCCGCTAATTTATTAGCGGTTAAAGCTATCTATCTATATCTACTATCTATCTACTATATCTACTGTCTATATCTATCTATTATACATCGTCTCAATTTATTGATCTAATATAAAGTATATATGGACGATGATTCTTGACGCGAAGCAAATCGTTTGCAATAGATTTACGACGTGCTTGGTCTCCCCTTGCCTCACCGGGCCTCAAACGGCACAAGCAACAAGATGCTCGCCAGGATATCATCACTCTATTAGACAGGACTTATTGCAGTTGCGGTTGATTTGTAGAATTGATTTAGGGGCTGTTTAAAGCTGTTGTGAACTGTTTTTATTATCAAACACGCTTTTCTAAAGGATAAGCTGAAAAAAGTAGTTTCTTTCAGCTCTCTACCTCTTTTCTCTCTCACTATGAATAAAGTTGTTGATGAAGTTGTTTTACCAAACAATAATTGCAAAACGGCTTACCTTCACCAAAAGAGTTGTTCATGAAGCCATTTTCTAAAAAACAGCTTCACTTGTAAAGTTGAGCTGTGCCAAACAAGTCCTTATTATGAGAGAAAAATATTGTATTGTACCTAAAAAGTAGGACTGATGTTGGCTGATAAGCCAAAGTAAATATCCACACTGAAATAATGGCCTTGTTTGGTTGTTTGAAAAGAAGCACTGATACCAGCTGATGCTGATTTGTTGTAAGAGAAAAACACTGCTATATGTCTGGAAAAAAGTCAAAATCTAGATAATCCGAAGTCTGAAAAGAAGCTACCTACACGTCTAAGGGCTACTTTGGTAGAGCTTCACTTTTCGATTCTGTAGCTTCACTTCTTGATTCTCCAAAGTAGTGATTCTAGTGGGGAGTTGGGTGGAGAGCAAACGAGAATCAATTCTGAAGTGATTCCTGTGGCAAATGAATGGACAGCGGCGAGAAGCAATGGGGAAGAACGGGTTTTTTATCTTCTAAGTCGTAGTGTAAATGGAGAAGTGACTCTAGTCACCTTTCCACCAGAATCCAGTTATGTTTTAAGCATCTAGCAGGGCTCCACGGAAGCTGGAAATGAATCTGGAACTGAGAGCTGTGCCAAGAAAGCTCTAAATACCTTGTCCTCTCTCTCTCTCTCTCTCATTCCTAACTCACCAAGGTGATATTTTACAAAGCAAAAAAAAAAAAAAAAAAAACGAGTATACTCCCTCCACATATAAAATGTCGTTTTGACAAAGTTTTAGTTAAACATTGAGAATATAAATTATGAGTAACTTTTAAATGGTTGAATCTGAAAATATAAAAACTATATAAATAGATTTATCTTTAAATATGTTTTTATAAAAATATACATATATTACTTTTCAATAAATATTTTTATAAGAATATAAAATCAAAGTCACTTTTTGAAAACCGTACCATCATTCTAAACAACTGCTAAATCCTACGTCGAGGGAGTCTCTTGTCCTTCTTCGTTCGCAAGAGGGTCATGGTTCATGGTTGGGCGTCGTCCACGCTCCAATCCGCACCTCCCCCAGGAGATTCTGGCGAGCTGCAGCCTGCCGCAGAGCCGTGAGTCGGTGGGTTGTTGAGGCCTGGGAAAGAAAGGACGGGACGGTTCCCGCGCACAGCGTTCCGTTCCTCATGGCCATGGGATATGTGAACGTGAACGTGAACGTGAACGGACACGCCGCCGTCCGGAGAGGGGAGGAGAGGACGTACTGGGACGTGGCGCCGGGCCGGCGCGTGCGCGCATGGCATGGGGACCTACGGCTCCCCACTCTCTTGGTCCCCGCGTGGCCGCGTGCACGCCAGTCGGTCGACTCGGCGGTCTCTACTGGGGCAGGTTGTCCGTGGGGCGGTGAGCTGCTGCTGCTGCTCTGGTCTTCCTTCCAAGTTTTGGATAGCCTCGAATTCCTCGAGCGGACCGTAATTTCTGTATTGTACGTATTTCCTCTGTTCACAATTTTTTAAATAGTATTTTATACTCTTTTTTATAATAAATCAGTATACTTTCAGCGTAAAGCGAGCGAACGGCGGGCACCGGGCATCCTGACAAGGCAACACACGAACGAACAGTCACGAGCGAAAGGCTTTTCCGGGGAAAAGCATGGCCCGATGGCCGGCCGCATTGGCGGACGGTGAACGGACAGCAGCGCAGCGAGGTGTCGTTTTTCAGTGGCGGGCCCTGTTTGCGGCGCAGCCGTCGCCGATGATGCCTTTCGGTTGGGAAGGGAAGAGGGACGAGCTGATGAGCTAGGACTACGAGGGCAGGTCATCAGGATCAGGTGAATGAAAACAAAAATGATGACGGGAACGCTTTGGGATTTTACGGACGGTCACCATGCGGCATCCGCGGGTGCTCACGTTACTGCTGGTACTAAAGATTTGCAGACCCATCACATCCCTGGAGGCCTGGACAACAAAACGTCAACTGGACTTCCGGTAAATTAAAGCAGCAGCTAGTGATGACTAATGACTGATGACTCCGTTCCAACAAGGTCGCAATTGCTGAGCTTCGAGACCATCTTTTCCCGAGCAACCGAAGAGAGTGTGGAGACTATTTGATGGTTAACCTTTGGTATCAGCCTGTTTGTTCTGCATTCCTTGGAGACGAAAGATCTGATGGAAGAAGATTAGTGTGTCGTCCACTATTTACTTTCACGGATATTCACACCATATGCTCGCCCAACCTCACTCACTCACCGAGAATTTCTGTTTGTAATAGTAATAAAACAAGGTGCTGGTTTGTATAGCCACAGGTTGTAGACGCATCGTTTTGAACAAGTTGGGACGAAAAAGGCAGGTTTTAAGCTTAAATCCGGCTCGTCATCGCCTCAATTGAGTATGCTTTTCGCAACCGCGCATCAGAAGGGTACACGAACCATCCCCACCAAATGGGCATGAAAAAAAAAAAAGAAAGAACGAATCAAACGGAGATCAATGGCAATGGCAGTAAGAGTGGCAATGGCCGCTCTCCTGCGTCGCGCTCGCGCAGGGGGAGGTCGGGGCCTGGAGCGCCGGCGCCATCGCCGTCGCCGGCGGGGGCACGCCGCCGCCGCAGGCTCTCCGGAGCTCCTCGTACCTGCGGAGGTCGAAGCCCCGTGCCCGCATCACGCGCCTCTGCTTGGCCGCGAACCGGCTCTCGAAGAAGCCTTCGAACGACGGCTCCTTCTTGGTGCGGAGGAAGAAGGCGTAGCCAGCCATGAAGTACATGGACGTCACGTAGAAGCAGATGGGCTCCATCACGTCCCACGACAGCTCCCAGAAGGTGAGCCGCATGAACCCGGCCGTCTGCACCACCAGGTACGCCAGCCCGCACCACAGCTCCCGCCGCACCGCCGCCACCGCCGCAGCGGTCGATGTCCGCCTTCTCCGCCTCCATGGCCTTCAGCTCCTCCTCCCTCGCAGGGGTCGCCCTCTGCGGCAGGTGGCGGCGGCGGCAGGCAGCGCTTGCCGCACTGGAATGGCGTTCTCGATCGCCTTGACGACCTGCGGTTGTCATGAAACACAAGACAAAAACATTTCCCACGATTTACTTGGCTGCTCTTCTTTTTCAAGGATGATCCATCGAAAGAAAGAGCAATGCTGATAAGAGAACATTGCATCCATGATGAAATGCAAAATGCCTCAACTTTTGGTTGGTATGCTTACGCAGTAGCCAAATATTTATGCAGCAGTAAAACAAATAACACAAGTGCTTCAAGCTAAAAAAATTATGTTTTTGGAAGTAAGAAACTTTTGCCTCATGGTCAGATTGTTTAATTGGACATGGAACATGCATGGGACACGCCTTCAACATCTACTTTGACCTTGGCCCAAAAGGACCATATACTCTAGACTGTAGCATGTAAAGAAAAAAATGCAGGTAATACAAGAATAATCATGTAGGAGTAAAAGAAAAGGAGTTTTCAAAACTGAGCTTTTTGGAACAGCCCACCACGGCACCACCACTACCATGGGGCCAAAAATTGCCAAATTGTCTGGCTGTAGCCACCAAACACAACTAGATTAAAAAAAAAAAAACAAAAGGTGCTTCTAGTGCTGCCCACGAGTGATATGACCTAATCTGGCTCACATGTCATGTGAAATGTTCACCAAACCTTGTTTCGGCCACCCAAAACAAAAGAAAAGTAGATTAGGCATAACTTTGTAGCGCTGCACTGTATCCTATTATTCAAGTGGATAGTGACAGTTAATGCATTCAGCTAGGCAAAAAAGGGTTAGCAATAGTAACTAGAAGAACATGGTTTGACGAAATTAGAATGTAACTCAAATCAAACAGAAAAGGTGCTATCTGATGTTAAAAAAAAAAAAAAAGAAGTCCCGTAGTTCTTTTATGAAGGAAAGCTATTTTTGTGCCACATATAATGAAACTTATAAATCATGAACTTTCTGTGGTTTACCCTAAAAAATCTGGCGATTCTGATGATACACTAAATCAAATCAAATTGACATAAACTTGCACATTAACAAATTTACACTACAATAAACTAACTAGTGACAAGGACACCACATGATATGCTAGCTGGTGTCACGATTGCCAGAAAGAGCAAATGTCCTGAGAAAGAAGTTATTGGGCACATATGTATAGCTAACTTACAGCTCTCTTTTTTTTGGTTATATATGTAACTAATTTTTATACAAGTTGAAAGGTTCATCAATTCAACCCTCCACCACTGGCATGTGATGGGGCTCCAGCTGTAAATTGTCTATTGAAATACTACACTGCTAATGTATAGTTATACCAAATAAAATATTAACCTTTTTTTTTCAAAATTAATGGTGCCCAGAAGAGGGCTAGATGAATTCTCCTCAGGTTCATTGATCGGAGTCAAGATTCAGTTTTTTTTTTTCATTCATGAGGTGTACCCTCTCAGGTTTGGAGAGAAGGCTTATAATTAGTTTTTTTAATAAAAAAATATTTTTCCCCTTCTGGTTTTGAGAGAAGATAAACTCCCATCTTGGAGCGGAGTAAAATTGCCCAAACTTTGGGTGGCAACATCTCTTATTATCGTTTTAGAACAGCGCCCTTTCTTTGAATCTTTTCCTGTTGGGAAACATAGAAAAAAAACACGCGGAAAGTCTCATCAGATCTCTGTGGTTTCCAAATGAAATCTCTGCCCGGTCGCCTGGAAAGAAATTACTATCAGCACACAAGAGAGAAGTAAAAGAAACCAACGTGTCTTTTGCCTTTAAGACATCTTAACTGCAAAAGCAAAAGCTAGACAAGGGGAAAATTGAAGAGGAATCAAGCAACATTAAGCTGATGGATGGATTCGAAAGGAGCACTAGTGTATATAGATAATAAGAAGATGGGGGCGAGAACGAGAACCGTACCATATCGGGCCTGAGGAAGACGGTCTTGCCGAGCACGATGACGGATCCGGACTCGTCGAGCGCGCGCGCGACGGAGGGGCCGGCGTCCGGGCCGGCGGCGTCGCAGCAGAGGCGAAGGAAGTCGGCGTACGGCACGGCGCCGGCGCCGGACGCCCGAATCCGCGCGCGCGCCGCCTCCATCTGCGTGGCGCGCAGCACCTTGCGCGCCTCCTCCACCGTGAGGCTCGCCGCGGGCAGCGCCGCCGCGTCGGGCTCCCGGCTGGCCGGCGCGGGCGCGGGCGCCGAGGGCGCCGCGGCGGGCGGCACGAGGCCATCCAGGTTGATCCGCGGGAACGCGAAGCCGACCCCGAGGTCCCGGATCCGGTCGGCCAGGGGCATGAAACGGTCGGGCGGCACGGCGGGGCGGAACGCCGGCTGCTCCTGCAGGAACCGCCGGAGCCCGAACGTCGCCGGCGACGCCGAGGCCGACGCGAAGCGCTGCGCCACGGCTCTCCTCAGCACGGCCGCCATTGCTGCTGACGCTGCTGCTTAATGGGCCGTCGCTAAGCTCCGATTCGACGGGAGGGAGAAGGAAGGATGAACGAACGAACGGGCTCTAATCAATCAATGATGAAGCTGGGGGTGGGGTGGATTTTGATGTTGAGGGTGGTGGTGGGGGTTGGAGGCAATTTATACCGCCCACGCGAAGATGACAAGGACATGACAGAGGATAGGAGGCGTCGGCTCCAGCTCGCGTTCCTATTCTGCTTCCAACACGGGTCTCACCGGATCAGCACGAGTAATTTGGTCCTGTGCTTTGGGAGCCAGCTCAATTTACCAATCGTTTTTGACTCAAAAAAAAAAATTACCAATCGTTTTGGCCACAAATACTATACTATACTACCAGTACCCTCAAATTAAAAGGCAGACTTAATGCGCCTTTTTCAAAAAACATGCAGTCCCAAAATAAGTGTCGACTAATCATTCGTTTTATTCAAAAATTTTATAAAAAATAATTATTTTATTATGAAATAATTTATTATTAGAAGTATTTTAATCTTGATTTGTTTATTTTTATATTTTTATAAATTTTTAAATAACACGAATGATTAAATATCGATTTCAAAAAGTAAAAAACGATCCTTACTTTAGCACGAAGGGAGTATTTCATCAATCATCGTAATCAACTTCACGAAATCAGTAGGACCTATGGCCTATTTACAACAAAGGAATGCAAAATAAAAAAGAAGAAAAAAACCATAGAAATAGAATATTTAAATATTTATCATTTTCGTTTTCCGAGAAATAATTTCGATTAATTTTATATAAAAAATATTAATATTTATGATATATAATTGATATGATTAGATACATCTTTTAATCTAGTTTTTCATAAATTTATTTGGAGATACTAATATTGCATGTATTTTTTATAATCTAGTTAAATTTGTGGTACGAAAACTAGAAATGACACATAGGGATGGAGGGAGTAGGTGTTACGAGAAAACAGAAGAATAAAAAACACATAAAAATATAGATTGAGATGTATAGAACATAGAAATTATAACACAACATTTCCAAATATGAGGTATGATTAAACGAGATGAATGTTTATTTTATTCATTCTTTTAATTCGTAACGTCGTCCATTTACTGCTCTCTCTCCACTCTTCCTTGGCACAACATCAACGACGGTTTGCATATTCGTGAGGGAAAAGAAACCATGAGAACTGACTTGATGTTTTTTTTCCTGTGTTTTGTTCATGCAAGGGAATCGTTCCTCGTTCCTTAGGAACGGAAGATGCAATTCCTTTGTTCCAAATGGCAAACTGCAAAAAAAAAAATTTAGAATGAATTCCTCCATATTTTTTAAAAAATCCTTCAATCCAAACAGGACCCAAAGGTTTTCGTATAGGAGTACCTTTTAAAAACAGAATTCTTCGTGAATATATTTTCTTTACCATGCATATTTTATTAGAACTTTTCCATAAAAGTTTTTGTGCACGTAGTTCAATTTATATGAGGAATTCTTTGAAATTTTCGGCTACATGTGCTCCGATAAGTGATAATATAGGGACGGATCTAGGATAAAAATTTAAGGGGGCCCAAGTTCAAAATTTAAATATAAAATTAGAAACTAATGAAAAAATGAGCCAAAGCGCATAAAAACACATGCCTTGCTATCCTTTTGATGAGTAATATATTAGCATGTCACGACCATGTTTCTTTTGATGTTATTACTATTTATGTGTAAATCTTCAATTCACAATACTAAGTATCACTAATTTATATATTGATTTGTCTTTGGCTCTTTGCACAACCACCAACGTGCTCGGTCTGGAGGTGATCGGCCAATGTTGGCCTACCGAGGAGAAGGGGGAGGAGGAGTGGGATCGGGGTTGTTTGGTTCCTGGCCATCGGTAGCCACGCCGCATCTGCTGCAATCCGTGGAGAGCCACAGACGGTGGCGTAGAAATTGCCCGCCACACTCTATGGCGATTTCACTGAGAGCAAAAGTTGTCCATCACCTGTGGCTGCCTAACATGTGTTTTCAACCAAACAGTGGACAACAATCTGGTGGTGTGTCACAACCATGGCTGGACAAGGTGTGGCATGAACCAAACAACCCCGACATCTTGGTCTTATTCGCCAAAAGTAGGCTAGGGACAGTGGGAGTGAAATACTCGTCATCAACCTCATCATCTCTTCACTGTAGAACCATGGTTGAAAATTCATGGTCGGACTTAGGGGGCCTTCATCGGATATGTGGCGGTAGGGGGGCTAACGCCCCCCCTTAACACCCTAGTGTTAGTTACTATTTTTACATTTGCATTTGCATGCCATCAAGCATTGATCATGTCATTTCATGCATCATCACCCTTTTGAATTGAATTAAATCCCTTTATATGCTATATGTTTGTTTATATGCTTACAATGCCATAGATGTGTAAGCATGTAAATGTGATGCTTGTTTACTGTTCTAGATAACTTAAACATGTTTGGGTTAACATTTGGAATAATATTCATGTTGGTGAAATCCCCAAAATACCCCTCTACCTCATAGTTGACTAGAAAGCCCTCCTATACCTATTTTGTTTGACCAAACAAGAAAGTTAATTTAGAGACTTTGCATGTCAGAGCACCCTTAATCAAAATTGTGTAGAATTTTATAAGAAACAAACTTTATTTTTAGGTCAACTCATGAAAATGGGTGTAAGGTGGTCAAAATTGTGAAATTGTGCAGATTTGGGGCTGTTTTGGAGTTGCTAAAATTTGCTAAGTGTTAGCTGTTTTCAGTTTCATTGTACCTGTGTCCTACGATCTATATCTCTCAAACCAAGCTGTTTCAGTTCAAATTGTTCTAATACCAAATGATCTACTCATGTAGCTCTTTGACCCATATTAGTGAAGTTTTTGCTGAAACGCCCTAGATCACGAGTTGTGGCTCGATCAAAATCGAGTTTCAGTCGGTTTGAACTGAATCAACCGATTCAGTTTGAACCGGTCAGCGTCGCCGCTGCCGCCGTCAGGAATCCCGCGCCAGGTGGCGCCGTACGCCGTCGTTGCCCTCGGCCAGCCTGCAAAAACCGAAGGCAACACGCCATTCTGTCTCCTGGCCACTCCACCTGCCCTCTCTCTCGCTCTCGCCTCTCTGCTCTCCTTTTTCCTCTCCGCCGTCGCCATCGCCGCCGAGGCGATGCCGCGGTGAAATCCACCGCCACCGCACCGTCTCCGACCGCTCCATCTCCACCCGAGCTTCGCCATCCTCTACTCTACCTTCCCCGCCTATTTTTTAGAACCAGCCGAGGCAAGGTATAGCACCTAGAGCCCTTCGCCGCCGTGCCATTGCCGGAGCGCCGCCGAGCTCACTGCTCGCCGCGTCAAGCACAATGCCGTGGCCGGCTTCCCTCTCTCTTGCTCATTTAGGTGTCTCCGTCAGTCGTGAATCTAGCCTAGAGGGTTGGTCGGGCCGCTCGAGCCTTGTTTCGGCCGGGGCGCCGCTCGCCGGAGTTCCCATCCGCCACCGTGCCGCCTTGCGCGCGGTTAGGTCGAGTCTTAGTGGACCAAAGGTCGATTCACGGGCCGTATAGCTTCGTTAGGGTTCCAGATTCTCGGAACGAGGCTTAGCTTCGCCGGTGAAGGCCGGTAGCGGCCGGCGCACTGCTCGCCGGAGCTCCGTCGTCCGCCATTGCCGCCGTTGAGCTTGCTCGGTGATAGTTAGGTCTCGGGAGTTAGCTCATCGAGTTCGTCTCGTTCCCAGCAACACGTAGGTGCCCTCGGTGCCGCCGGTGACCTTGCCGCCGGCGAGATAGGGCTGGTCAGCGCCGGCGGCTCTGCTCTCTCTCTGACTCGTGGGACCCGTTTGACCGGGGAGCCCACCAGTCAGTCGCTCTGGTGCGCTTCTGGTGCACTGGGCCGGGTGTGTGTAGCGTTTTGAACCGAGTTCGTTTTAAAGGAATTAAGAAAATGAATTTTCAGAAAATTGGTAAAATCTTCCAAAAATCATATCTGGAGTTAGAAGTGTCCAAATGAGGTGAACCAAATTTTGTTGGGTTTGTATTTATGAGCTCTATACAGGAAAAATATGAAATATGACTTTGTGATAATTTTTCTGTGCAGTTATAATTAATTTGTTATATGCTTGTAAACTTGATAAATGCATAACTAATTATAGGAATATGCTAAAAATGTGATTCCACTTGCATTAATCTTGTTTAGAGTAGTAGGATCTGGAAAAAAATATGTTTGATGGTTGGTTACTGTTATTTATATGATGTCATGTGTAACATGCCTTTCATGCTATCTTTTTGATAAATTTACCATGCTTAGTGTAGATAAGTTATGGTTATGAATATTTTTCCTGAGCCTTGTTTTATGATAAAGAAGCTAAGAAAAAATGAGAAATCTGTTGTTTGATACTTTTCACTGTAGTAAGTATTTTCTATTGATTAAATGGCTGTCTGCTTGTTCATTTTTGTGAAGCATGTTATATCTGTCCAAATGACTTGAAATTTTGCCAGTAGCCTAATGTGAGAGTGTGTTATCTACTATAATTTTTCTAGAATTTTCTGGGCACAGAAAATAAAGGGTCCAGTTATAAGCTAGTGCTTGTTTAATTGTTTTAATTGAGTAATAATTGGTTAGAAGATGTTTTTTATGCATTTCTGTGATGCTCCAGCTTGGTAACCTTGCTAGACACTTTGGGGTTGATCTTGTTCATGTGTAGGGCAGCTAGGTCAAATGTCTTTGCTTATATGCTTTATTCGTGGTTATTAGTTAAAAAGGTGGGTGTGGTAGGGAAGTTTGATTCAAATTAATTGTTAGTGCAGGTTGTAGACCTCTTACGTAAGACGAGAAATTGTTCTATAGCTTGCTTAAGACGGGTGAGTATGTGTTGTTGTTTAGAGAAGAAATATGCACATACTCAGTAAATGTTTGATAAATTATTTGGATGCTCACATGTTGTCTAATGCATCTCATGGCTCAAGTTGTGCATCTCTATATTGCATTTCATGTGCATTCTCAGTTCTCATATATGCATATCATGCATACAGGATCACCGGGAGGAGTTATACTGCTGTAATTCGATCCATCGGAGGAAGGAGTGCCCCCGGAGATCGAGGTGCCGGAAACTCCCGAGGCCGAGGAGGAAACTGAACTACCGGAGTGCACTGACCATCAGCCATCTAACTTCATGAAAGGCAAGCCCCGGAGCAATCGCTAAGCCTCCACCTATTCTTTTTACAAATGCACTGGTCTTTATTAAATCGTATGATTGTGCACTTAAGTATAGGAGTTGAATTGATACCGTTGCTGCATTTATACCTTGTCCACTATCCTGGTACTATTACTAGACAAAGGATGGGTTCGATCTTATGCTTAGCCATGCTTAGACCGGTTGAAGTCGAGGGATTTTCTGTCCTTCGCGAGCATAGGTGGTGACTAATGATGATGGGGATGGATTCCACATGGTTGACTATATGTGCCACCATGCCACAATGATAATGAGAGAATCAAGGCTAGGTAGCGGGGAGCCGCATGACATGGATGAGGTCATGCCGTCTTCGGTGCTGCTTGCGGTCGACTAGGACTGAGGCCACCAGACATCAGTTGTGATTGAAAGACGTCGTCACTTAGCTGGCCAGATAAGTCGTTCTGACCGCGAAACCGAGTATTTCTTTCTAAGCCGGAAATTGGGGCTGATAAGGTAGAAATATTATGGAGGCAGGAAGGATGTGCAGAGACACCATCGATGCATCCTGGAAGTGGGTTCATCTTTGAGAATATGGGCCCCTCCAAACCCGCGATACATATTATGTCTCAGAAAGATCTAACGGTGACCCAAGAAGCCACTGATCAGGCTGACAGGGTTTGTGATTGGCATGTTTGCCAGCTGGTACAATCGATTCGAATCGCCATCTCTCCTGGTTAGTGAGAAACTGAACTGATCTTCTGGTGAGGTAGAGGTTAACAACTTGAACATATTGATTATGGTGAGATGAGGTTGATATCTGTGGATATCGGAAATCATATGGTTGTATTGTTTGCTATAATATCAAGTGATTGTTTAGTATAGCTGCAAACCTTAGCTTAATAGCTTAACTGAAATCGAAGCTAAACCATATCTAAAATTTATAAGTTGAGTAACTACTGTAGTAATGCTTTTTATGCAAAATGTTGCTATCCTCTGAGCTCCACCAAATAAGCCTGCATATCCTTAAGAGTCTTTTTTATTTACTTCCTGTCGGGTAAGTCTAGCTGAGTACAATTGAGTACTCAAGGTTTTATTCCCATTGTTGCAGAAAGTGTGGTCTACTATGCTTATTGCAAAAACTGCTTCACCCCTGCGGGCGAAGAAGATTAGACCTGGGGCAAGGTCGTTATCCATCTTTAGCTTTTGTAAGATGCTGTGACATGGTCAGCTGGTGGTACTCGTATGTGAACTATGTTGTTTCAAAACTATGTTGACTTCCGCTACTGTTACATTTATGTAAAAGACTATGTTGTACTCTGATGTTTTAATTCGGTTGTAAACTTATGTATCATTTGATGGGTTGTTACTGAATTTGTAAGATCCTTGGGGTATGTTCTGTTTAAAATGTTAGAAATCCTTCGACATTTCCGGACTACCGGGTTTATATTGGCTCAAGTGTGACTTGATTGCTACTAAATTGGCGATCGTCGTACTTGTGCTCGTATAAATTGGTCAGTTCTGTGACAGCTGGTACCAGAGCATAATTCAGCATACACCCTCACTTGACTATTTGAAAACAAAAATGGTTTTGGAGTTTTAAAAATTATTTGATAATTATTAGTTGGGTGTAGGTGATTTAAACCGAGTGTTTACAAAAAAAAGAAAATTATGAGTACCAATGACCAAGTCCTATAGCCCTATATATGTATATGTGGTAATTAGGTGGCATATGTAAGTACTAACTGGGGAATTGCATCATGTTTCTATTTGCGGTTCATTTGGTTTTATTGCACGGATATATGTGACATTGCGGTTTCTTATTGCTTCTTGGGCTGATGATTTATACCGGCCACTTCGCATGAGGTAAGGTGAGATGTGAGTGTACGATTGAACAACCGTCGATCTATGGGGAGTGTTTATGGTTACTGAAGTGAGTACATGTGGTTCATATGTGTACTTATGGAAGTATTGGGGAATAATTACTTTCGGGGTCGCAAGTGCTCACGGGAGCATTTTCGGCAAAAAGTGCTTCTTATTGCCATGCATACATTGGGGAATGGGCTGAAATGAATCTTTTGCAGGTACACTAACCACGCAAAACGTGTAGTATGACCAGTTACGTATATGAGAGCACGTGGTATGCCACCGACTATAACGTTAGTTAATTAAATGATAATGTGTGAGGTCGTTGGCACGTGCATGCATCATGATCATGAAATTAATTTAAAAATTTCTGTATTATTCCCTTCCCTGTAATAAATTGATGCTATCATGTTTTATTCTAATGCTGCAAGATATTGTATTGTATCAGATGACAGCCAAAGGTGCGCCGCAGAGTGGTCAGTTTCTGGAGCAGTTTGGCACACCCACTGTGCTGTAGAGGTTGTTGGAGTCAGTGGGGTATCCAGAACCGCCACTGTATTTCTGGAAGCCAGCAGAGACCATGGTGCAGCCTTGGTTTGATGTTTGGGTGGCAATTCCTGCTCTTGAAGGGGATTGGTCATTGCCCGAGCTCAAAGTCGAGGTAGACATGAAGACGCCGTGGGGTGGTGCCCAGTTTGCAGCCTTCGAGATGTTGATGGAGATTTGCACAAGGTTCAACAAGAGGGCTAATTTGGGGCCAGCCAATGTGTTCCCAAGGGCAGATGCTTCACAGGATGAGTGGGCTCAGTCTAGCCAAGCTCCTTTGGTACGAGGCAGAGATGAGCGCGCTCATAGCACTGGGGCTCTTATGAGTGCTATGTTTGCTGTTCTGAAGATACACTTTGCCATTAGGGATGGTTGGATGCAGTGTATTAACGCCCTGCATGATGCTGTTGAGAAGAGACTGGAAGCGGAAGAGTTTGCACGTATTGCTCGTCACAGTGCAGACGATCAGGTGGCAGCTCTTACTAAAGCCATGTGTTGCAAGGACTTCGTTTATTATGAGGGACTAGCACATGGAAAAATTTAGAACATGCTTGTTTGATTCGGACATTGAAACAGATTACCTTCTCGGAGCTTGATAAACTGTCTCATTCATTGATAAGGGCAAAGTACTTGTTCACTTTCTACGCTCTCCTAAGTTCAGAAACTGATGTTGGTGTTAGCATGTAAAGAAAAGTGGGAGCACAACACAGAGCTAAGAATGATCACTGTCAAGATTGTGCCACATGCTAGCTAAGATATCTACATTACACAACACGATGGTTTGTTGCAGCGTATATCTTTTTATTAGAGCCCTATAGGAAGGGAGAGCTCCTAGTAACGCAAGCCCTCCTTGTTCTTGAGGGGCTGCCAATGAGAAACAAAATTGCATTAGAATTTACGACTTTGAAGACTTGTTCAGTCAATGCGGAACTACTTGAGTGGATTGATGTATATAAGGTGTCCCTCAATGTCATACTTAAAATCATTGGGTTCCTTGAAGAGTCTTTTGTACAATTGTGCCAAAAATTCGCTTCTAAACTGAATGCTAAAATGATAACGAGCTATTCTAATTTGTTCAGACTTGTGTCTTAGTTACCTTGGATCTCTATAATTTAACCTCATCATCTTCTTCATATCAAAACCATGGTGGGACATAGAGGGGCTTAGGGGCTCCATGGGATCTCTGGTGGTAGGGGGCAAAAGCCCCCTTCCCCTGCCCATTGCTATCTATTTTCCAATTAATTAAAAGCAAGTATAGCCGGCTCGTAAGAATTTTATACACTTTGATTTGAAGAGTTTCAAGTATTTCATATTTAAAACTCGAACTAAAACTTGTTAGGTGAGGTTATGTTTGGATTTATTATTTCTTCCTCTATTCCAAAGTCACATTGATTTTTTTAACATTTATTTTGCTATCTGGAGATTATTTATGTCTGTATACATAGAAAACTCGATGTATCCAAAAAGTCAAACCGACTTACAATTTGAAACAGAGGAGTAATTGATAGCTGACTAATAGTCCAAATTAATATTAGCTAACTAACTATTATCTACCTATTAAATGAAGTGTGTTTGGATGCACAACTAATAAAAAAATGCTACTAAGATAACTATTAGATGTTGATATATGATTTGGCCCACTACTCCACTGAGTTACTTATTATCTAGAGGTATAGCTAGCAATTATAGCTATTTTATTAGTTGTCTCTATTTATGATATGTTTGGATTCACCCAACTAAAGTTTATAGCTAGTTAAAAAATTTTCTAGCTAAACTTTAGTTGTGGTGTTTGGATCCTCGGCTAATAGACTTGAGTAAACTTTAGTTGGTTTTAGCTGGGTTAAAACAATAAGTCAGTTAAGTTTAGCTGATCCTTTAGCTGAATTGTTATTTGTTAAATCCAGTAAATTTAAACATCTAAAATTTAGATGATGGATTCAAACAAACTCTTAGATTAAAAAAGATAACTATGAGTTGATACTAGCTACTATTATCTCTAGAGATCAAACATGGCCTAAACAAATAAAACTATCGAGTTCACTGCGTGTTAGAACAAAATCTTGAAAACCGAGCGCGTACGTGTGTTCGGTCGGAGTCTCGAGATGTGGGGTTACTAGGTTTTGACCACACGTTCTTGCTGGTACCTTGTAGTTTATGGTGGAGGCGTCTGGGAACGGGATTGTATCATGTGTATGTCATGTTTTACGTGTGTTGGAAAACTTGACAATCTCTTGCACGCGGACGACGTCGAGCTCGTGAGGTCATCGTCGTGCAAACGAGTGAACGACTCCTCCCTCCCAGTCTCCCATGTACAAGTACTACTCCTACGTTACACTATCGAACGGCGTCGGCGAACGCTCTGCTCACACGTACGTCTGCTTGCATTGGAGCCCAGCGGCCAGCGCGATGCGTGGCAAAACACAAGTGTGTTACTTGCGTAGCACGTCATATATAGTTCAGCGATAAGATGCGTATGGGGTCGTATAGAAGTTTTAAATTTTAAATTTGTATATATATCTCCACGCAAAAGGTATGGATAATTGGATTGGATCACCAACACGAATTGAGGTGTGAACGAAGGCTCTTTTTTGTGATAAACTAATTAAGGTCCTCCTTTTTGTATGGTTGGCGTAAGAGAGCCCTAGCCACACACACAAGAATCTTCGTGGCTCTATGATTGTTTAGTGGTTTGGTTGAAGCACGTAAGCAACATTGAACAGCTATGATATAAAACACAGATTAAAAGACGGATCAAAGAAATCGCATACAGTAAGAATCGAGACAACTCCTGCGTTATGTAAAAAAAGAAAAGAAAAAAAAAAGAACCGAGACAACTCCTGCGTTATGTAAAAAAAGAAAAGAAAAAAAGGAACCGAGACAACTCCTGCGTTATGTAGTGCACCCACCAGCAGCTAAGAGCATCTTGAAATGTTCTAAAATAAAAATTTTCAAAACCAACAAGTTTCCCGATTTTTAATTAAAAAAAGTTAGTAGCACAACTGTTGGCTTCCACCGTTTTTAAAATCTCGCTCCTAAAATATAAAAAGACGAAATAGTCAAATTCGTCCTTGAACTATCACCGAAAGCTCAGTTTAGTCCCTGAACTATGAAAACGGCCGTTTTAGTCCTCAAACTTTCACAGCCGGCTCAATTTCGTCCCTAAACTATGAAAACGACCGTTCTCGTCCTCAAACTTTCGCAGCCGGCTTAATTTCGTCCTTAAACTATAAAAACGATTGTTCTCGTCCTCAAACTATCGCAGCCGGCTCAATTTCGTTTCTGGTCCGATGTGGAGCGCCACGCTGGCTTGTCTCGTCATCACTCAGTCAGCTGGAATCAGTTTTCGAAAGCCTATAATTGATTTATTCTTATTCCAACTTGTCGCAATTAGTTGTAACTCTTCAATACAAAATGGGATGAAGATGATTTTTTTCATAAAAATTGTAGATCTTGATAAGATCTATAACTTTCTAGTTTTAATGTTTTTTATTTGAGGACATTAAGATACTCAAAAAGTTCATATTATGATGCTAAAATTTTATATTAATTACAAGCAGCAGCAGGTAATTATTATGGTGCTAAAATTTTATATTAAATTTTTGAGCATCTTAACATCCTTAAATAAAAAATTAAAACTAAAAATTTGTAGATTTTATTGAGATCTACAATTAAAAATCATCTTCATCAATATTGTATTGAAGAGTTACAACTAGTTACAACCAGTTGGAATAAGAATAAATCAGTTGCAGACTTTCAAAAACTAATTCTAGCTGACTAGGCGATGACGAGACGAGCTAGTGTAGGCGCTCCACATCGGACCAGAGACGAAATTGAGCCGGCTGCGAAAGTTTGAGGACGAGAACAGTCGTTTTCAAAGTTTAAGGACGAAATTGAGCCTGGCTGCGAAAGTTTGAGGACGAGAACGGTCGTTTTCATAGTTTAGGGACGAAATTGAGCCGGCTGTGAAAGTTTGAGGACTAAAACGGCCATTTTCATAGTTCAGGGACTAAACTGAGCTTTCGGTGATAGTTCTAGACGAATTTGACTATTCCGCCATATAAAAAAAATCATAATTAGCTCTATCATCACGTTTCTATCATTAAGATTGTCAGAAAGCATACTTGGATCATAATATTTAGAGCCTGAGAAAAGGAAACGTTTTTTCGGTGGATTGGACGAGTTGGAATCGGCTGAGCCGACGGTTAATTTTTTTCAACTTTCTCAAATGTAAGAATGGACTTCACCGTTGTGTTCTTCTCCGATTCGTCCGAGCCTCCCCGAGAGAGCTCGGGAGAGCGGCACCCTCGACGCCCAAATCTTATGTTCGCCCGAGCTTCCCTAGGAGAGCTCGGGAGAGCGGCGCCCTCGGTGTCCATTCTCCGATTCGCCTGAGCTTCCCCATCCCCCTCGAGCGCAATCTTACAAAGACATCCAAGGCCCCGGTGATGTCAGCAGAGCAATTTTGGACCACAAGAGGCCTCTCTGACCACTTTACAGGCACTGTCCCGTCAGGCGAGACTCTCGACGCGACTGTGCTTCGCACGCCTCTGATGGCCATACCACCTGTCAGGATTTCCCTGGCAGCGGATGTGATAGGCCCACTACGGCCGTTCTCTCCACGGTATGGTCTACGGTGCGCCGCCCCGTTTTCCACCGGGGTCTATCAACTCCGACTGCGACAATCCGAGCGCCTGACGACGGGCTACGCAAGAACGGGAAAAGCGCCTACTGCACTGTCCACTCGAAATGACGAGCACGCCTTCCATCCGGGCCCACCTAACCCTCGGGTAGTACTGTCCAATGGCCGAAAATACGTCCGAGGGGAGATATCACCCTGCTCCATCCCATCACGCTTTCAGGAGTCCCGAGCCTCGGGAGACAACACCCCGAAACGACTCGCCCTCTTGTCACATCGTGCGGAAGGACAGCCATCAGCTGTGACCCTACGGCGTGCCATAATCCGACGACTGTAGCTGCCTCGGAACTCACCAAGATCGTGCGAACCACTACGGCCATACCCCGGAGACGCGGAGAAAAGACCGTAGCTGACCATAGTCAAACGAGAAACAGCAACTCCTCACTGTAACATACGTAGCATTGTAAGCGCTACCCTTACCTCTCCCTTGTGACTATAAAAGGGAGAGCAGAGGCTAGCTTTAGGAGGACCCCCCCGGAAGTCCTAAGTTCTCACTCACACATACACACCAACAGCAAACGACTTGCATACACTTAGACACTCAAAAGAGACCTGGGAGCACTTTCCTCTCTCGCCTAGCTTGTAACCCCCTACTACAAGCACCCCGGTGCAAGGCAACACGACTCTCCTCTCCACTGGACGTAGGGCTTGCTTGGCCTGAACCAGAATAATCCTTATGTTTCCTTTGCACACCATCCGTAGCCTCAACCGTAAAACACATATTTACTAGCCGGTGTTACCCCCGCTAAAACTAGCACCGACATGCGTTTTGACGCAATTTGGAAGAACTTCAATTCCTTGAGGGATAAGGCTACCATCATCTTACAAATATAATGCCCGCGAACGATTGAGGCTCCCAACACACAATTGTCAAAAAAAATCAATCTACAACGTCTCTTTTACCCTCTCTTCCTCTCTACTTCCCATTGTTCTTCATTGGCGCTACATGGATGGTTGATCGACGACGGCAAAGCTCTAAAGCGGTCAGGTCATCTAGAGCAGCTCGTAACTGCGGCACCCCTCGGCGGGGTCCCTCACAGGCATGTGGGGTTTCGGGTCTTAAGACACCTTGCCGACGTGCCTTGCATATCGCGCTCCCGGGCCCCGGCGAGGCTCCTCTGGCTACGTGTCTCGCGTATCGTGCTCATCGCTAGAGACAAAAGGTCTAGGTGTGAAGACCCAATTTAGCTTCAACAAGCTGGCCAGCGGCAACGGCCGGCCATTGGTGTCTTGGGGCGACCACAAGCTGGCCAGTTGGCGAACCCTCGATGATGGAAGAAGCACTGTTTAGGAAAGAAAAGTGATATACAAATATACAGTTCAAATTGAAGGTCAAAATTAATTTCGTTTTTTTCGCCAAATTTACGGAAACATAAAGTATTTTATGACTACTAATATCAGAAAACACTTATATATTATTGTAAAATTACTGGCCTCTATTTTTATGTTGCCGCTGCCTCTGCGTGAATCGATTCTTTTGTGCGAGGTGCATATATGCCGGCATTGTCGTAGGTTACCATAAAATGGTGTGGGAAAGATTGCAGCCTCATGTTTCTCGTCCGTGCAGTACAGACAATCTCTCGAGGAATATATATGTTGTTGTGCTGACTGCCACGGCAAGCCAGAGACATCTTCCTCGCTATCTCGATCGTATCCACCATGACTAGGGATAAGCAAGGCATGCCTGCCTGCAACAAGAACCTCCATCTTCGCCGTCAAAAAGGGCCAGCAAACTAGACTACACACAGAGGCGTACACAGCGCCGCGAGACAGGACGTTGCCGGCCGGTGGTGTCGTTGCCGTCTCCAGCTTTGGATGGGAATCGAGTTCGAAGTACGTACGTACAGAATAAGGATGAGGAGGAATTTTGAAGCATCGGCATGCATTGTGGCCAGCCGGCTTGATTATTTTGTAGGTACTCTTTGTATATATCTCGCGCCGCGTCCATACGGGATAGGCATCCAGCCTCTCAATTCTCGAAGCCTACTAGCATCGAAGCACGTTTCGATGGAGCAGTGTAGCACTCGTACTCTTCTACTACTCCGGCCTTGCCTGATACACGCCTGCCTGCCTGCCTTTGCTTTGTCTTGCGCACCGCTTGTTTTTTTTACTAGGACTACTACAAACGGCAGAGCAAGCTCCAACATGCGTCCTGGAAAATCTAAGCTCGGCATGGACCAGCAGCACCACACGATGGGGCTCGTGGGCGTGCCAGTCCGTGTCCACCGCCGCGCGCAACTTGTCCGATTCCGCGCGCGGCCGCGTCAAGCGTCAACTACTCTACCGGGCAGTGCAGGGACCGCTCCGGGCTCCGGCCGTGACCGGCCGGCCGCGGAAGAAGTCCCAGCAGAGCAGAGTCGCCCGCTGGCCGCTGCACCGCACCAGGCAGCGCTCGATGCCTTGAGCGCTGCCGCTTGCGGTCACCGACGGCAACAGGTGTCGCGGGCGCGGGTGGCCGCGTGACCGCTTTATCTGTTGGCCGAGCTCGAGCGCTGACCCCGCGCGCGCGTCCCAGTCTCGCGGTCGCGGTCGCCGCCCGTGTCCGTGTGCCGCGCCGGCGCGCGTGGGCGTGAGACACGCGGTCGCGTCGCGCACTCGCATCGCATGAACCTGACCGGCAACCGGGGGCCAAATTGCGCGCGGCGCACGGCACCGCAGCAGATTTTTGATGGTTGAGGACTTTTGTGTTCGGTTCGTTTAAGTTAAATTCAGTTTATTTTTTTTTGTCACATGTATTATTCTCTTATAAGAATTTATCCATAGAACCCTTTTAAAAAAAGAATTTATCCATAGAATTCAGGTCAATCAAATTTCAGCCAAGCCGAACAAAATGGTATAAAGTTGGGAAGATGTTACATCGGCTGTCATATAGGATATCGATAGAGGAATGTTCAGATATTAATTAAAAAAAATCAAATTATAGAGTCTATCAGTAAACTACGATGTAAATTTATTAAACGTAATTAGTTTATCATTAGCCCATATTTACCGTAACATCATATTGTTAAATCGACTAATTAGACTAAAAAATCATCTCTAAAATAGTCGCAATCTGTATAATTAATTATTTTTTATCTATATTTAGACTTTATACATACGTTCATAAAATTTTAAGTCTTAAGAAGGGACTAAAATAAGGCGTTAGTTGTTCGAATTGTCGAATTGTGTTTTTGAGAAAATGCAAATGCACGAAACGGCGCTGCACATGGTGGGTTCCCATGGTCGTATGGGCTTGTGCATAAATCCGACGTTTTGCGTCAGAAGCCGCAACAATGGTTCCACTGCGTTGCATTGCACTCGCATAACGGCATAAGCGTACACGTCCGCATTTGCTTGACGTACATATAAGTTCTTTGGTTTCCGAATTGAAAAGGGACTTCATTTCTATGGCGTATCCTGCACGCACGCACGATATCCGCAAAAGAAATCTGACTATATATATAGGCCATGTTTAGGTTTTCGTCCAAAATTTTACACTATATCACATCGAATGTTTGATAAACATATTAAGTATTATAACTAATTACACAGTAAATTTTTTAAATCTGATTAGTCCATAATTTATAATGCGGTGCTACAGCAAATATATACTAATGATCATAGTTTATCGACACAATTTGTAATTTGTTTTTTATTAATGTCTGAACATCTTATGTTCTTTTGACTAATTAGCACTTATTTTCCAGCACGAAACAATAATTCTTTCAAAATAAATCAGCATCAGACAAAATCAAGCGCTTATTTTGAGTCAAAAGAATAGACTTTACGAAAATAAGACCATATATAAAATCTTATTCCGGCCATTGTTACGAGGGAATGGGGAATTGGTCATCTATCACGCATGGATCGAGGCCAAGGTGCGGCCTCCCCGGGTTGCCGATTTCCCTTTCAAAAATATGGATGGAGGTGCGTGCCTGTCCAAGAAAACGGCCCTGGCGTCGTCAACGTGGCTCTTCACTCTGTTTTGCTCGCTAGCTGTGTCTGTACATGACACATCTACCCATGTCGACCGACTGCTTCCCCATGCCTCGGCGGCTGGCACAAAAAAATGTACAGTACCAGGTTCCTCTTCACGGCTAGCTGGTCTCACCCGTTTTGACGAGTTTTCACTCGATGAAAGTGACGCGTGCGCAACAGTTTTTTTTTCCTTTTTATTTTTTGAAATTGTAGGCAACAGGTTTTCTCTACTATCAATCCTATGGACAGAGCCGTTTTCCACCGAGGGAATAGACACGATGCTGAACAAAATGTGGGCTTCCCGGAAGAGCGTCCCCGACAAGTTGGTGGCGCTTTGCAGTTAGATGCAGATGTTTGTGTACAGTCGGCAGGTCTTAGGTGCATGCATATACAAATACAAAGCGCCGTTCTTTATAGCAGCCTACAGTCAGAGAAGACAATCCTATCCTATGAAAAAATAATGCTGGATTACATTGTTTTTCTTTTTTTTTTGGGTGATAGCGGCAGGCGGCAGCTATGGATGCTGGCCGGTGGATGCCATGCAAGATCTGCGCATATGCTGCGTGCAGTACCGTTTCCTTTACATCGGCAGCATATTCCTCCAAGATACTCAGCTCTGTCCCTGGATAAATAGTTTCCTAGAGTTATCTTAAGCCAAGCTTTTAAAATTTTGATCGAATTTTTAGAAAAATGCATCATGAATAAGGACATCAAATTACTAGATATATTATAGAATACATTTTCATAATATGCTAATTTTGTGTAGTTAGTCAAAGTTAAAAAAAATTAACTGTCATGGATTCCAAGAATTTATTTATCGAGAGACAGAAAGCATGCTCACTTGTCCTCTCTCTGTTCCAAACTTAAGTCGTTTTGACTTTTTGTATATTTATTTATTTTACCATATGTATCTAATTTATTATTTATATAAACAATTTATAACTTAAATTTACATATATATTTATATAATGCGTGAGTTATAGTTGATATTTACTACTCCCTTCGCCCCGAAAAGAAATTCAATTCTAATTTCGAGAATAGTCAAAGTTTCTAAACTTTCTAAAGTTTGACTTGTTTTAAAATTATTATGAAAGTATATTTTATAGTTATCTAATAGTATTTATTTGATATTAAAAATATTTTCTTATGTAGTGACAGTTAAAGTTGAAATTGTTCGAAGACTCTTCGGAAAGTAAAAAAAAATATTTTTGTGGACCCAGTGAGCATCATTCTATAAATCATGTACATAACTCCATCTCATCGCTTTATAGCTGATACTCCTTTATACCAATACTATTGGTAAATCTCAATTGGCTGTTACGCTAGCTCGCACTTTCTAGAACCGAGGGGTACAACCCATCTAATGTGTGATAGTCACACTCCAAGGCAGTAACCCATACCCATCCCCTTCTGTCTTTGACCTGTGATATGGTCGCTGCGACTTCATGCTTCAACCGTGAACATGCAGCATGCATTTGTCCATGACAGGTGGGACCAGTTTTGCGTCCCCACCAGTCACTTGATCTTAATTTGTAATCCCCCGTTCCAATTTATAAGTTATTTGACTTTTTGACCTCAAGTTTGACCACTCATTTTATTCAAAAATTTGTGCAAAATATCATTTCTTGTTATGGCCTGCTTTATTAATAAAAGTTCTTCAAAAATAACTTAAATTTAACTCTTTTTCCACAAGTTTTTTTTTGAATAAAACAAGTGGTCAAACTTAAGGATGAAAAAGTCAAATGACTTATAAATTAGAACGGATTATACTCCCTCCATCCAAAAAAGTGTCGTTTTAGAATTTCAAAACATGTTGTTTGACCATCTGTCTTATTCAAAAATTTTAATAAATATTATTTATCTTGTTATAACTTATTTTATCATTAGAGATAATTTAATAATGATGTACTTATTTATCCTGTACTCCCTCTAAATGACACTCTTTTTGAATAAGACGGATGATCAAATAAAATGTTGTCAAATAACATGTCCTAATACTGCTGTTAATAACTCGTCCAAAGAATTTTCTTTCTAAAAAAACTCGTCTAAAGAAAATGACAGGACGAACTCAGCAGATTCGTACGGTTGTACTACATGCCTAGTAGTACTGTACTGTACACTACACGCTGCGATTCCTTGCTCCCTGGGCCCTGGCAGTCCCAGATTTGTTGGAAGACTATTCTGGCTGTTGTTTGCGCTCCCTGCTAGATTCTGTCTGTTGTCGCCGAGGCCCACGGGACACGTTTCGCGTGGCGGAGTCCAGACCCAGAGTCCAGAGCCAGCTCCACGCGCCGTGTCCCATGGCCACGGGACACGTTAGCACGCGGCTGGCTTCCCGTGCGGCCGTGCCGGCGTCATCGTACGAGAGGGCGCAGGGCCAGGCCTCGCAAACGGCGAATCACATGCTCTGATGGCGTTGACGCATATCCGGTGCCGGTCAATTGCATTTGATCAAGTCGCGTCATTCATTCGTCGGCTCTTCTTTTGGAGAATTAGCGCCGCTCGCCGACACAAAAGACCCGTCGTATGTGATGGACCTCCTTCGTCCTTCCGGCAAGACGTAGAGCTCTCTTGGCAGTCCATCAGTCGTCCGTCACACATGAACGTTATAAGTAGTGCTCGTGTGTATTCAGAGTTTGAGCTGACGAGTTATTACCGAGCAAAAAGCAACAAATGGCTGCTGTGCTTGGCGTGGCGTGACAGCGCCCGTGAACTTCTGCTCAAGACGGCCCGGGGGGGGGGGGGGGGGGTGGGGGTCCTTGCTTTTGATTAGGCAGAAAGAAAGCCAACTAAATAAACCTCAGGCAAAACGCAACTATCATCTGACGCAAGATCGAAGCAGAAGACGAAAATATCACCACGTTTTATGTTCTTATTAGTGATGACGTCGTGCTGGCCTTGTTGCCTCTTGCCCTCTTGGCTTCTTCTCACAATAATAAGTTGGATGCATGTGGTCGTGGAGCAAGCTACGTAGGTCACACAAGATCTCGGCCGGTAATATACTGCGGAGGTAGTGCCAAGATTCTCTCGTGCGGTAGCTATCATCGTCGACGGCACTGCTAGTGCTAGTCCGGTAGCGTAGCAGCAGTGTCCCGTGGGATATCCCCTCTTCTACAGCACGCGTTCCTCGACTGCACGGAGAAAATGGCAGAAAACGAGCCAGGTGAACACAACGAGGAGGTGTGTGAAAGCAGGGAGCTGCTTAAGCTAGCAGATGCAGACAGCGTTGGACCAGGCGTTGGCCGTGAAACCCAGTTGGCTTCTGCGGCTGTTACGTACTGCAATGTACTTAGACGCGTAGTGAGCAGTAGGAGGGTGCTTCATTCTGTGTGAGATCGCACTTCATGGATGAGGTAATTTATTTACTCCACGATGCGACACGGCAGGCCAGTTTTTGCCTCTGGAGAATTCTTCAACGATGCCGTACCATTTCAGTTTCTTTACTAGGTGCTCTCGCTCGCACGGAGTCGCAGATGTCCAAGTCGCGCGTCTAATTCCTCTCATCCAAAAGGATATAGGAGGATATAATAGAAAGGTAAAGGAGGAGGATACGAATGAAAGAGGAAAGAATATGAGTGGAGTTTGCCACTTCCTTGAACCCAGGAGGGTGGTGCACCGAATGTGCTGTGAACTACTAGTCTAGTCAGGCTCCAATAGTACGTCATGCTTTGACTCTGCTAAAAAAAAAGGCTCTTTACAACCCAGCCGGACACACACATCTGTCCATCATCTCATCCGTCGACCAGAGTTCCAGACCGGGACGGTTCACGGTTCTTTAAAAAACCGTCCATTCAATCTTTTACCGATCTGGCCGCCTGTTCCATCCGGTTCTATGATACATATAAGGACCAAATCCCGCTGCAGCTTACGTGAATCGGAACACAAATCACATGAGCCGAGCAGCGGACGCGCACCCCAGTAGAGGCGAATAGGTAAACCCACAGTATTTCAAACGAAAACCGTGCGGTTTGGGGGCATTTCTTTTTTTATCCAAGTCTGGGGCATTTCTGGCCGTGCGGTGTCGGTTGCTCGGCGAAACGGATGGGTACCATGACGACTCTGTACAAAAAAATCAAGATGGGCGTGTCCTAGGTAGAACGAGATAGGAATCAAAGTCACACAATGCAATGCAAGAATATCGGCCCATTGCATCTATATTCTCCTTGCACACTGTTAGTATTATTAGATAGATCGTTGAATATACTTTCATATTAAATTTATTTAGAGGTATAAATGTTACATGCATTTTATACAAGTCTAGTCAAAGTTGAGAAAGTTTAACCAGCAAACATCATATAACGACATCTATTTTATGACAGAGGGAGTACTTCTCAAATTTGCTCTAACTCTGTCCATGGCACAAGCCAAGGGTGTTGAGGATGCAAGGAAGGGAGCTTGCCGGGCTGGGGAGGTGCGCCGCTACATTCATGAGGAAGAAGATTGAGGCCACCATGAGATTGGGCCGAGTGTGAGGAAGAACCCTCCCATTCACCAGCAGAAATGGGGTCTGTGGGGAGGGTCTGAGTGTCTACTCTATTATCGGGGTCCTAAGTAGGGAACTCTGTTGGAGGTTATTTTTTTTCCTCGGTGTACCACCTCACACCATGGCTAGGCTCCTCACACCATGGCTAGGCTTGTTTGGTAGTCCCACACTCATGACCAGAGCAACAAGTCGCATCCTCGCAGCTCAGCTAGGCGCGTGGTGGTGCTCGAACAGAGGAGAAAACTAACGAGGGCAACGAACAGCGAATAAGAAAAAGAGAGATGATGTGCGCATGTGGCCCTGTGCGGATTAGGAGGAAAAAGCTTGGTTTACTTCTTTGAACTATTTTCTAAGTTTACTTTTCCTCCCTAAACTTCAAAATCACGGTAAACCACCTCCTCGAACTTTTAAAACCGATTTACCTCCCTGGATTGTTATAGGTGGTTTTTAAAGGCATTTTTGTCTTTTTTATTTTTATTTATTTCTGTTAAATCTTTGAAAAATAATAGTAAATAAAAAATAAAAAATCTAATTTTGTTGGACTCCACACGAGGAGATCAATAAAACTTGGATTTTACATACTGTGATTTTTTTTAAGTTTCGGCCAGTGATAGTTCAGGGAGGTAAAATGAGTTTTTTTTTTTCCTTAATGAGACTGGGGTATGAGGCAGTCCTTTCACCAAATTTGTTCCGGTTCTGCTAAATTATCTCTACTTTTTTCGCAGGAGCCCTTTCTTCTAGCCGAACTTATAAGACCGGTGGTGAAAATGTGGCAACGGACAATTAAAGCGAAATGAAGGGACTTTAAGAGCTAGAATTCTTTCTTACGAATTGTATGCCCGTGTCGTCCAGGATGCCGGCGACGGCTGACGCGAATCTGGCGCTGACGCCGACGAGCAGCTTGTCGCCGCAGGGCCGTGCCTGAGGTACCGGGTACTTCAGCGCTGGCTCGGAGACGAAGCGTCTCTCCTCTGCGATCAGAGCGGTTTGCGTCAATCAAATTTGCGAACTAGTCTTCTTATTCCTGCCTCCATTTCTTTTCATTTTGCAATAAGATACATTTTCCTTTTTCTTCGCGTCCTACAAAAATGGATTTAAATATTGTTGCAATAATTTTTTTGGTCTTGAACATAGCCTCCATAGCACCTAAACACATGAAACACGACCCAAAGCCAACAGCTGTTTTTAGCTTTCTGCAACTGTTGAGGTATATAAACATAGTGATTCCAAAGATCTTCATGGCGCCGTAGTCACTGGAATCTTCTCAAATCCCAAGTCACAAGATAGCCGCATCCACCCCCTTCTCCAGTCCAGTATGCCATGCCTACTCAGGGGAGCCAGCCAGCTTGATCCCAATGGCTGGGGGACAAAACCAAGAGATCTATTTGCTTCTGCACAATTTCCCTGACGAATCTCATCTTGTGAGCCATTCTTCCTGCCAGTTCATCAAAGAAGGAACAGGAACGTGCTGAAGAGGCTCTAATGCTTTTCTGATGCTTGCGAGCTCCAATTTTGAAGACAAGAACTGTCGTGGGAATCAGGTTTCATGTGCAAAACGGCAGCAAGTGGGGGCATCTTTCAAACGAGTATTGGTTGATGAGCTATGAATTCTCAGGGAACACGGTCTGGATGAAATTCAAAAAACGCTCCGAGTAGAACTGAGGGTCCACAGCAGAGATCGAGACCGAGTCATATTGCATGGATTTGACAGCATGCTCGATTTTCTTTGTCATGTTGTACTCTTGCAATATGTCAATGATGCCCAAGTAGAGGACGACATCATACACCTCACGAAATGGTTTGCTTTCATCTTCCTTAGGGATTTGCTCTGCCCTTGCAGGCATGTTAACTCCTAGCTGGATCTGAAGCCTGACAAACATAAGAAAGACATTTAAAAAAAAGCTGTAATTGTCCCCCTTTGAAACTACAAGCAGTGCGCCAGTGCAACACAATTTCAACAAGCTACTCAAATTATTTGAACTACAAACAATTACCTGGCTGTACCAGGCAGAAGTAGGTCTACTTCGCCAAATCCAGCTGCTGATGAACGCAAACGGCTGCCTCTTATGTGAGGACCAACAACAACACTGTTCTCACCACTGCTTTGAATCAAGACTAGTCCTTCTGGATGGCTAAGGGCATCATCTTCCTGAGCATCTGTGCAAACCATTTTGGACCAAACATTAGCGCACCAGCCTTGAAAAAGAACTTAACATGGGAATGCATGTGATGAACAAGTTAAAGCAATAAAAAGAAGCATTGCAGATTAATAGCAACTATCAGACATATTTGTGCATCACACCAGATATAACTTTAGGACAACTTAAGGCTGCCTAGCTCAAACATGATTTGGAAATTAAGAAAGTTTATGACTAGGCAGCATGCTAAGGATTTCCAGGTAACTTTGGATGTGGCGATGCATAATTCGAGTTCCTTTTGAACAAAAATGAATTAAAAATAGTCATTAGCTTGGCAACTATAGCATACAGGCTCCAGCTGGACACAGAGTATATGCTTCACTATTGAATACAATCAACGAGTATTTTCCTTACACTCACGGAGATGTGCAACAGATATTATACAGAGCAGCATTTTATGGAAGGTGTTAGGCGAGTCCTTACTCCTTACCTTCTTCAGAAACAACAGTCAATCTATCTGCTGCCATGCTCTGGTGATAAGATGCGCGTGTCCGCAAGTGCTGTGGAGCTCTATAATGGACACCAAGCAGTAGGCTGTAATCCATTATCCGCTGTGTTCTCAAAAAATCACTGTCTGTTTCAATCTGCCTGAAGAACAATCAACAGTACTTGAGATAAGTGTAATGTGACCACATAACAGAACACACAAGAAACATGATTTCTAGAGAAAATATGCTCACTTAAGAAGAGCCTCACGCCATGAAGGTTCAAGATAAAAGGAATAGTTAAGATCCAAATCCTTCAGAGTTGTGGTCTCGTCAATTTCAATTTTGTCAGTAGAGCGGCCTAAAGATGAGCCTTTCAAATCAAACCTCCGGTGAATTCTCAATTCAGTGCAAAACATGTTTCCCATTACAACAAACCGGAACTGCATTTTGCAGATATTAAAGAAGGATCATTACATTAAAAAGGAAGGGAAAAAACTAAACTAAAGAAACCTTAAATGAAATTGGTGGTGATGTCAATCATTACCTTTTGACCACTAGAAGGTTTCACCCTGTGGAGGCCAAAAAACTTAGTTATGAGAGTGTTCTCATAGGTACGGACATGATCATAATAGTTTGGAAGCATTCGTAAAAGAACCTACAGGATAGTATAGAGTCATGAAAAGTTCAATTTCGCTTCCTAGGGAAATGTCCGTATTATACATGCACAAACTATCCAACAATCATGACAGCTAAAGAAAGACAATTTCTGTAGTTTAAATAGACAATGGACCTGCACTTCAGATTTTCGGAGAGTCTTAATCATGAATCTATCATCTTGTGACAAGAAAAAGACACTTCCACTCTTTCCAGGTGAAGATAGTTGCCTAAGAGCAGAATTTCCGCATATGGAGATCATATAGTCTGCAGCATCAATCTTGAACATCTCTCTCAAATTCCTACAAAATTGGATCGATATTGTGTTTTAAAGTATGAGTCTGGAACAGAAAGAATATTATAATTTAAGTCAGGAGAAGGAAAAAAAAGAATATGTCAACATGAGGTCCCAATGAACAAAATTGTGTATAGAATCTAAAGGTCACACGATCTGCAGTGAATAAGGATATCGTATTTTTTCAGATGCACTTATTGGCATAAACATCAGAGATGCAGACCTGAAAACCATGGGACAGTAGTCTTTCCATTTAAAATCTTCTGCTGGATGTGAAGGAGTTAGCCGAGATCCTTCTTTTGGGAAGTTCATCCAGAAACTTGCTCTTGGTCCAAAATCTGAAGCACGAACTTCACGTTTTTGAATTGGTGTAATCTTCCCAACTGTGTACCTAAGTACAACAAAACGTTGCCGATTTCAAATATAATTAGAACAATCTCTAAGCATCATACTCTGGGTTTAATCAAAGAAAGAACATCACAGAAGCTGGCAGTTCCTAACACGAAAAGCGCAGGTTGCAAACTAGGGGCCAGTAAGGCAGTAAGCACTCCTGCAGTAGTTCATACTTCTCAATGTACCATGCAAATGGCACTACAAACTTTTAATGGGGAAAGTTCCAAACCATATCTGTTTTATGAAAGATACAGTCTTTTGCATTTTTCTGAAAAAGCAAAAACTACTTGCTGGTGCTAGTACATCAAGCAAACCTTACATCATTAGTCTCTAGAAGCTAAATGAATAAATAATACCAACCATTTTAAAAACATATCATTAGTTCCACGAGCCTGATGACAAGGGACCTGTTATTATATGGCATGATATTCCCATATGGTTCCAGGAGAGGATTATTCTATAAACAAGAACATTCAGTAGGGAGTAGCTAGGCTAGTAATAACTGAACAAACAATGAGCAGGAAACAAAAAGAATGCAAACTGAAACCATGACTCAGGAGGTGCTACCTAATTCCAAGCTGCAGGCTGAGCATCAAATCATAGCTTCTGTGTCCCTTAATTATCGCCTCTCCAGGCTTTTTTGTGTCCCTCACCATTTTCTTCTGGCGGCGTTTTGTCTTCTTTGAGGAGTCTGAAAAACTCCTGTCAAGAACCACCTCACTTATTAGAACACCTTGCATGTATTCTCTTTCCAGTATGGGCAAACGAGAATCACTCAAGTTTTCCAAGCTTTCTAGGCCAGAACTTTCACTCGATTCATGGCCAATAAACTTTTCAATAGCCACCTCAAGACTCCACCGTCTTTCCAAAGACACGTTCTTCAAAGGAGGCTGCTCAGTTGAATTCCTTTTGGACAAAACATCTGAAGATTGCCTAGTCATACCAACCTTCATGTTCCCCATGTCAACCGAGGCAGAGTGAAGTATGCGTGAACCATGATTCTGCCTTCTAATATCAGGCAGTACACCACGGTTTCTTAGATTATTGATATACAGCTCATCGTTAACAGGAACTCTGCAACCTTTCGGATAGAATTTACCTTTCCCATCCTTCAGTCCCCTTGTCCATGTTCCAATATAATACCCGCATTCATTCCATGTATAGATTCCATACCCATGCATCATGCCATCTATCCAGTTACCCTCATATGAGTCCCCATTTTTCCATGTAAGAGTTCCTTTCCCTGACATCTTGCCACTTTTCATGTTGCCGACGTAAGTGTCCCCATTTGCCCATGTGTACTTCCCATGACCTACTATTTCTCCCTGAATCCACGAACCTTCAAACATGTCTCCATTTGGATATGTCTGATATCCAAGCCCATGCTTGCGATTCAACTTCCACCGTCCCTTGTAGATGATTTTATCTGGGCCCGTATAGGTTCCTTCACCGTATACGTAGCCACCAGAATACTCACCCTCATAGGTGGCTCCAGATGGCCATTGTGTCTTTCCTTGCCCATGCCTCATCCCTCTCCTCCACTCACCCTCATAGGTGCAACCATCTGACCAGCGATACTGGCCTGGACCCTCTGGTGTGTTCCCCAGCAATGTGCCGGAATAAATATCTCCATTAGCAAACCTGATCTCCCCAACTCTGAAACCAGGATTTGTTCCAGCAGCAGTTGAATCTTGACCATTTGCCAAACTGGACAACAAATCCTTTTCTATGTTGCAACTAGTGTCTCGGAATAAGTCAACCCTTTCAGAATGGGACACTGCTTCTAGTTCACGTCGAAGAGCCACAGGGGCTGTCATGCATAACCCCTGGGAGGACTGATCCACAGAAATGCAAAAGCTAATATCCAAACAACTGCCTGAGAAAGGTTAGATGAGATACGTAAGCCATACTATATAAAAGAAGCAATGGAATTAACCAAGTTATAAACATTCCATTTTTGGAAGTTTTTTCCACAAATTGTTATAAGATTAAAGGAGGACGCAAAGAGGCTACAATGAACAATCTGTCCTGCTGAGAGAACAATAGGAGACGACACCCTGGAATTAATCTGGAGTACGTGATCCTCTAACCTTATTTCACCTTTATAAAGGTGTTTGAAAGGAATTTTGGTCAATCTTGCTGAATTTACTATGGCTCTTTCTTAGTCATCATATATCATGCATAAGCTGAAAGGCCCTACTGAATGTTTGATCAATCCAGGACGCCAGGTTAATCTGTAAGAATCCCGATTTACCTTAAGGTGTTTCCTATTGTTCTTTCCGTACGACAGATTGTTTACTGTAGCATCCCTTAGCTTTTCTTTAATCTTATAATGATTTGTGGAGAGCAATTTCTAAACATTTTAATCAAGGATAAATTACAATTAGGAGTTTATAGGTACATAACAGTTCATATGTAATAAAAATAGGCTGAAAACCATCTCTAACCCATGTTCTACACAGCTCAGCCTAACCATGTGCTGCACATAGTAAAGCAAGCAAACTAGAGACCACTGACATGGTTCAGAGTCTGAGAATCATAACTACAGCCCTTTTTCTATTCTATTCTCTTACCCTTTCTTAATATAAGAAAAGCAAAACAGCTTGATCATGTCTGAATCAGTGAGCGGAAGTACATACATGATCATTGTAGTTTTGCATGGTTCTAAAAGTCAACTGTGGATTTTGTTTTCAGAAGAGTTACACCTACACGAGATTACAGGGGAGCTAAGGAATGGGGGAAGGCAGGCTTCACCTCACCACTTTGGAAGGGGAGGTCGCTCGCCGGAGGGGATGGAGAGGCCTCGTCGACGGCACTACTTCGCAGACCTGCAGAGAGAGGAAGAAGTGGTGAGGAGTGAGGACGGAGAGGATCCGTGCGGCTAGCGGAGGGAGGACGACTCTAGTCTCCATGTGGGAAAATAAAAAGCGGTGCTATACTGCTGTTGACAGCGCAGACCCGGCCGCCGGATCCACGAATCGCGTCACGCCGATAAGGGATCCGGCCGTGGGAGGAGGCGGTGAGTAGACTTACCCGGAACGGATGTAGCTCGCCGGAGAGGAGCGGTTTTCCGCCGGAGGAGGAGGCGGCGCAGTGCGTGCAGCCTGCCTGGGAATGAGGAAACGGGAGGCGTGCCCGTGTCCGTGTGTTGATCGGCGGACGGAGCCACGGAGGCGTCTCGTCTGGTCTGGCCCGCTGAGCTGCTGCTGCGGACTCTGCAGGTCCTCGAGCGGATGGCCTCTGGCCTCTGGGGGAGAGCAGAGCAGAGCAGGTAGTAGACGTAGACGTAGACGAAGACGCCGGTGGTGGTGGTTAGCGATTGGATTTGGTGTAGGACTCGCTCGCCGATCGTGGTTCGTGGAGGGGGGAAAAAAATGGGCGAAAAGCTAGATGATTGAGAGATTGAAAGGGAAACAACAAACTATTACGAGTGTAATGGACGACGTTTACACTATTTTATTGATGATGTCTGTACTTACTACTCACTGATCTTTCCATCTTTTGGCTGTGGTGCCTGTATTAGCCCAGATTAAGTAAGTATAGGCTGTTGGCGTGACATGTCCATTTGGCCGTGATTGAATTGGATACGAGGCCAAAGGCAAAAAATTCATGTACTATCAGGACTTGAACTGCTAATAATATCTCTACTCCTTCGTCGTGACACGTCCCATCAGCAGAGGGAAAAGCCATGAGAAATATATTTTGATTGAGCTTTAGGTTTTCTTTTAATATACTGTTATAATTGTTAAAAGACTTAGGATCATCTTATACATCTATTGATTTAAGTTTTATGACATAAATTTGAGTATGATTTAACTAACTGCCAATTAAAGTTTGTTAAAAAAAGATTAATAGTCGAATATGTTTATTATCTCTAGACGGAGGGAGTATACTAAGATACTCTGTGGTTGAGTAAGTTTATTTGGATTGATTTTGAAGCCAAATGCCATTAGCTCGGATGGTCCAGCGTAGAATGGAAAGAAACACAATATTTGAATAGACTACTTGGCACCGCCACGGCGGCTTCATTGGAGGGAGTCCGTGACGTTTTGATCCCAAGACCAAGATGAGAGACGACGACGGAGCCATGGAGACATTGGAGAGGGTTGGCATGGCAATGGCATCTCTCTTCCCGTCTCGTCGTCCAGTGAGGAGTAGCACGCATCTATCTAGTACTAAATTGGTACGAGAAGAGTGCTGCCTTGCATTTCTTTTGTTTCGATTTCCATTACCTAGGCGATCGAAGGCTAGATACTTTGTTAATTGTACGAGGCAAGGCAAGGCGATAGCGATAATAATATATTGGATGCTTTCCTAGGGCAATTGTGTTGGGTCAGCACGCCACATCAAAAGTCAACTCCCGTAGCCCACATGCTAATGGCGTGGAGTTAGTACAACTATTAATTTTAGTGTGTTTTCTGTTCGCTGGAGTTGAAAAGAAACGCTGATTTGGCTTATGCTGATTTGGTGTGAGAGAAAAGTACTATAGAAAAGCTAAACAATAAGCGCTTAATTATAAGGTGAAGCGAACGGAGCCACGCTAAACGAGCGCCCGCCCATAAAATGTATTGACATGGCACGTACTCCATTATGAAATATAAGACATACATACTCTAGAAATTTAGGACAAATTACGAGATAATACAAATAACCCATGTAGCCCTTCTTTAACTATGGTCCTGTTTGAATCCCAGGGTTAGAGTTAGTTTGAGCTAGTTGGGGCTCAAATAGCCCAAAAGTATTCAAACATGAGAGCTAGAGCTAGTTTTTTTTTCATCTAACCCACCAAAAAACTAGCCCCTCCAAGAAGTGATTATTTGTGCTAGTTTTGGTGGGGCCCACTGAAAAGTTACCTTTGCCCGTGACCTTTGCCGCACTGGATCCATCCCCCATCCGCACTCGAATCCCTAACTCGTGACCGAGAAATTTCAATATTTGGCCCTCAATTCGCACGCCTCGCAATATTTGACCCTCGATTCGCAAGCCTTTCAATATTTGACCCCGCGCACGCGAATTGATTCAATAAAAGGGATTTTTAGGATTTTCACTCCTTTTCTCATTTTAAATAAATCTTTTGACATCTGAGGCCACGGAAGAAGACGAAAATACCCTTGGGCTCTTTGCATGAAGTCTGGACCGAGGCGTTCACGCTTGGCTCGGCTCCTTTCGCGTGGAGACGCGACGCCCGACGGGAGGGCGACCGCAGCGACACCGGCGCGCCCCCTATCTCGCCACCGGCGGCCGTCCCCTGCGCTCCCCCCTCCCCCGCCGCCTGACGTGCTCCTCCGCCCGCGGTCCCCTCCCCTGCTCCACCCTGCCTGCCCTGCTCTGCTCCTCTCCGCTGCGAGATTCGAGGAGCTAGGGTTTAGGGTGCTCGTCGCGGCTGCCATTGTTCCTGCTCGGCCGGCACCTAAGAAGCAGCCCTCGCCCTTCGTCTTCGTCTTCATGGCTCCTATAGAGTAAGCCCCTGATCCGAAATCTCTTTTCTATTTTTTGCAGTATGTATGATTTCGGGCAGGCACACAAAATTGATTGTGTCTCTTTCATTTTTTTTGTTGGTACACATGGTAGAGTTGATGGGGATGGCACATTTAGATTGTGCGTCTAGTTTTCTCAGTTCACTGCTAAGTCCGATCATGGTGGCTCTGTTGATGTGCCACGGAAATATGCTGAATGGGATGTGGATTGTCGAGCCTATAGTTTAGAGATGCTACAAAATGATATGAAAGAAAGGATCAATTGGGGAAGCAGACAGAGGCCTGTGATACATGAGTTTGACATGGGTAGTTGTAACAGAACCGCATAAATCACATGGCCCACAGGCACCTGTCAAAGTCACTAATGACATCTGACAGCCGGGCCCGTGTTCCATATAACCTAAGCGGGCTCTGCCGGGCTACATAAGCACCCGTCACCTCCGACAGGATCCCATTGCGAAGTCATTACAGAGTTACAGCATTTCATAACAAAATACATCAGAGTAGAAATTGCGGAAGAATAAATAGCACTTAATATTACAGACCAGTGTTCGAATAAAATTAAGTGCAGTTATTACAGACCATAAATTTAAAAGAGTAGCAATAGAGTTTGGAACAACAGTACGACAGTTAGTTAAATATTTCACGAACCCTGCCCAAGGGTTTAACCTTAGTCTTCTTCACTCTCCTGGACGATAGTGACGCAGCACGGAGCGAGACAAACTTCAGTCTCCTGCTGCCCTCCTGCAACGGGGTTAACAAACCCTGAGTACATGGGGTACTCCGCAAGACTTACCCGACTAAAAGTGTAAGATTAGACTCAGGAATGCAGGCTAAGGGGAGTCAAGGTAAGGCTTAGCAAGAGTTCAAGAATTTTTGCGGAAAAGCACTACTAATCCTATCTCAATATTTTATTTCAATAATACTATCCATCATTATCCATTTCTCCAAGTACTTTCTCATATATCAACATTCTTTCCTTTACTTAATCTTTTTCAAGACAATCCTAGTTCCGAACCACTTTTCACTGTAGGTGTGAGGATCAAGTCTCCATATCCGAGGAGCAACGACGATTCGAATCGATTAATACCCAGCTGGGGATTCCTATCCACACTGCGTATGTAGCACTTAAGCTTGCATACGCCAACCCCGCCTACCACGGCTTTTCATACCCCGGAACCGGTCCTGCGCCACCCGAGAGCACAGTACTCCTCTCGTCTCCAGGCACGACGGCCACGAGGGTACACGCTACTCTCGCCATCTCTCCACTCCCAGTGCGTGGTTGTCGGTTCCAGCAGTAGAGCCACCGGAGTCAGAGGCTTTCCGTAGTATGTGGCTAGTTGCAAAGTCTTGATCACAGCAGGCCTGACAACGAACGGTCCCTAGTATTTTTCCGTTAGAAACCATGCATTGGGACTCTAACCCAAGTACACTGGTAACTACCCGGTTTTCACATCCCTTTCCCGATGGCGACGAAAGTTGGGACTCTAACCCAAGCAGTTGGCCAACCAAGCGGGAAAAACCATCCCTGTTGATGACAATGAACTAGCTAGGAACACTGCCAACAACAAGGACATAACCAGTCCCATAAAGTGATTCATTTCATTTGTATCGTCATAGTTTGAAATAGCATTTTTGCAAATCTAACCGTCAAGCATGACTAAGCATTTTTCAATACTTTTAAATCAAATCAGGTTATCATTTATTGGTAATTGGTCAAGGATGGTTATGCATCAAGTGGTTGTCAATCAACTCCTAGTAACCTAATGCAATAGATTAACTCAAGTGATAAATATTTTTAAATAACAAGGAGGGGTTGAATGCACCGGGGCTTGCCTTGAATTGCGTAGAGTGTCGGATCCGGGTCAGTCCCACAAATGTCAAATCCTTGTATAACTTCCTGAGTAGTCTCCTCAGATGGACCCTCAGACTTAACCTCTGGATTCTCGGTCACTACACGTTTGCAATGAATGAATGTATGAATGTGATGCACATGAAATGACAGACGAAATTTAATAACAAATAAATAAACCACACATGAGTATATGACCCTATCTTAGCTAGACATGAATAATTTAATTCATACTGCCCTAGGTCATAAAGGTGTTTGACCTAGAATTCCAATCAATCCAAAAATCACACCAATCAATAATCATTCCATTTATTATTCCTAATATTATCATTCAACCTAACATATAATTTAATAAATATTTAACTATTCCCATTTGATGTCAAAATGCACCAACAGATAGGTTTTAATACCAAACAGTGACACAATAAATTTCATGATTTTTGGAATATCACAGAAATTATTAAAAATCATTGAAGTTCCTTTTAACATTTAATGTGCTGATTTTTAATTAATACAGAAAACACCCAAATCCTGTATTTAATATTTTTATCAAATTCTACACATCACAGAGAGTATCTAGAAATATTTTCATACCTTTTGGTGCAGTATATTAATCCATACAAAAATATCAAAACTTAACACTATTCATTTAAATTAAAATGAAAAAGCAATTGGAAATTTGCTGGAAAAAGGAAACGGCCATTCGGCCCACTACAGCCCAACAGCGCAGGCCGCGGCCGCGCGCGCGCGCCACCGAACCGGCCCACACGGCCCAGCACGGCCCGGCCGCGACCGCGCGCGCTCGCCTCCGCGCCGGGACACTGACAGGCCGGGCCCAGCCGTCAGCCTCCCGCGCGCTCGCGCGCTCGCCCACGCCGGGTCGCTGACAGGCCGACCCCACCTGTCAGATCCATCTCCTACCTCTCGCTCTCTGCCCTTCCCGACGTCCGCGCGCGAGTGACGCGGCGGCTTGCCGCCGGCAGCCTTTCTCCGGCAAGGGAAGCCTACCGGACAACAAGCAGACCTAGAGGCACCACCCTAGAGCCCTAAAACGACTAGACCCGACCGGCAACGAGGTTGCCGGTCACTCCGGCGGCTCGGCGGCGGCGGCGGACCACGCGCCGGCGAACACGAAACGAAACGCGACCAACTCAAGACAGGAAACGATTCGGGAACTCACCACGACCCTAAACCACTAGCTGGTTGGGACGGAGACGGGACGGAAGAGCGGGCTTGACGACGTGCCGTCCTGCGACGAAAAACGCCGGCGATGACCTTCCCCGTTCCGGTGATCCTAGAACACCAAATGGAGAACCATCTAGCGCATGAGAAGCTGAGAAACACAAGGACCCTAAAACGCACACAAGTTCCGGTAGAACCTCACCCTACGAGACCGGCCTCGGTTTCCCGACGAGCGGCGGTGCTCTGCTCGGCTCCGGCCGGACGCGGAGATGTCGACCCGCGTTCCCGGACGCACGAGGCACCACAGCGCACACCGATGGCACCAATCGACGCGCAAGGAAGCTAGCGAGCTTGCTTGGAGATGGACAAGGCGATGGTGGCTTGGTCACGGTGAATTTCACCGTATTCCGGTGGAGCTCGACGGCGGCCGCGAGAGGAGAAATGAGGTCGGGAAGGTGCTGTGGTGGCTTATAACCTCGGGAAAGGGAGGGGATAAGCTCGGCTTGGTCCGGGGCCCCCTCTCGGCTGCTCGACAGCGGCACCGGTTGCCCATGCCGGCCGGACGGCGACCGGCGCCGCGCGCGGTACGCGCGTCGCGTCGAGGAAGATGAACAGGGGGGGTCCCCCCTGTAGCTACAGTGCTAGTTTGAGTAGGTCACAGCTATTTGATGCAAATTGGAGCTGGTCCAGACCGAATCCGAGGAAGTGGTGAATACAAAAGTTGTAGAGAATTTCGTGTAGATCATTTTTGCTTTTGACACCAATTTCAAACTCGGCCAAAATTTTGAATTACAGAAAAGGGGGTAAAAGTAGGGTTTGAATTTCAAACTGAAATTTTAAAATTACTTTTGATTCTTCTCAACAACTTGAAAATTGGTAAACATGAAAGTTGTTCTTCTCAGAGAGATTGACAACTTCCATGTAGGAAGTTTTTGAAGATTCTTGATATTTTTGAAATTAAAGTTTCAAATATAAATTTCAATATAGTAATTTGAGTTAAATTTGAATTTTTATAATATAACTTCAAAATCTCCAAAAATAAAAGTTGTTCCATTTTTAAAACTCTACAACTTTTATTAAGACACTTTTCCCATATTTCATATAGATTTTGAATTGGGTTTTTAGGTCAACATTAGGGTTTAATTCAATTTCTATTTAATTTCATTTTTGATTTTTGATTAAGGACTCAATTACACAATCAATACTTAGCTGAAATCAAATCACTCTTGGCCCTAAGCTCAATCATATGCAGATGCTTAAATTTAAATATGATGACATGGCAGATTAATTGAATTGTAATACCAGAGGTATTACAGTAGTGATGGTGGAGAAAGAAAATTGATGAATGATACAGATCTGTTGCTTGCCTTTTCTGAAAAGATGGGTGACAAGAAGCTGTTCTTGTTTGTTGATGTTGAGGACAAACCCACAGAAGTGTTTTCTAGCTCGGTAATAGAGGAAGCAGGCATGGGGCCAATAGATTGGGACACTTTGGAGATTGCTCCTTTTGCAGAAGATCAAATTGGTGCAGCACTCCCTGTGATGGATGAGATGGCAATCTATGAGTTTGTTGGCCTTAGGGCAGATGATGATAGAGCTGAGCAAGCTAGGATGGCAGCTGCAAAGGCTATGGAAACCGATTTTGATGATGTGGACCTACAAGAAGCAGATTTGTTGGTTGATGATCGTATACCTGGTGAGCTAGAGGTGTTGTATGACAAAGAAGACCCTCCAATGCTAGTTGGAACCATATATGCTAGTATGAATGAATTCAGGGCTGCACTGCGACAGCATGCCATAAAAGGACAGTTTCAACTTGTGTAACACCCGGAAATTTTCAATCTTTGAAATAGGAATTTAATTTGATTTATTTATGCAATTGATTGAGCATTTAATATATAGAATAATATTTTTTGTGAATTAAAATAAACCCTAGGGCATAGAAACATGTTATGTTGCATACATGCCACTGCACATATTTATTTCCTGAGATTTGATTGGATTTTGCAAGGGTTCAAAACTTAGTTTGAAAAGCCATTTGGAAAACAAATTTGAAAATGAATTGAGAAAATTAGAAAAGGGAAAACTCCCTCCCCTTCTCTGCAGGCCGAGCCGGCCCATCCCCTCTCCTCAGCCCAGGGCGCTGCCCCTCTCCTCCTTCTCCGCATGGGCCGAGCCAGCCAGGCCGAAGCCCAGCTTCAGCGCAGCCCGCTTCCCCTCCTCTCGGTCTCGCTGACACGTCAGGCCCACGGCTCAGCGTCGTCTCCCTCCTCAGGACGGAGTCCGAGTGGAGCACGAGCGCCGCCTCCAACAGAAGGCAACCGCCGGATTTTTCGGACGAGTCCATCCCGTGCATGCCTCCACTGGCCCGTAAAAGGAAGCCGCGGCCCTCTTCCCCCGCCGCTGACGCGTAGGGCCCGCTGCCCCGCGCCATCCCCTTCCTCCAGTCGGAGTCCGCGCGAGACACGAGTGCTCCCTCCTCCGGGTCGAGTCCCAACCGAGTCCAGCTCTCCTACACCTCCCTCGCGCCCCTATATAGGTCGGCCGAGCCCTGCCGTCCCTCCCCACAAGTTCCCGAGCAAGCCACGCCCTCCAATCTTGCCCTAGCCGCCGCCCCGAGCTCCGCCGCCGCCGCCGATTTCTCCTCGGGAAGACTTCTCCGTCGAAATTGGTTGTTCTCCAAGCTTCGCAGCAAGGTCAGGGGCCTTCCCGACCCCTTCTCCCTCGGTTTTGTGCACTATAGCCATGATGCCGAGCTTCGCCGCCACCATAGTTCCGCCACCTAGCTCGCTGCAACCTCCCCGAGCTACCTCTGTGGCAACCGAAACCATAGATAGGTTTGGCTTGAGCTCCTCTTGCTTCCCGACCAGATCCCGTGGTGTGCCGAGCTTCCTAGCCCCGAAAACGCCGTCTCCGGCCATCTTGCCGGCGAGGAATCGGCCGGGCGCCGCTCGACTCCGGCGACCAGGGCCGCCCCTCTTTTTCCCCGAGCTACCTGCGCCGTCCACGGCCGATCCAACGGCTCACAGTGAGAGATACCCTTTCGTCAGCACTTTTGCAAAAGAGCCCCTGAGCTTTTTAATGTTCTAACCCGCGATCCTTTGGCGTATTTTTCAGATTACGCTTTCCTTTTTAGAAAACGTATTTTCCTCGGTTTAGATTCAAAAATACGTTTTCAATATTTGCAGATTTGCCACTCAGTTTATTTCGGCCATATTTTATTCGTTTTAGCTCCGATTTGATCCGTTCAAGTCTCGTTAGATTCGTAATTTCGTAATCTACCTAATGATGCTACTGTTACTCATGTTTTTAACTTTTAAAATTCGAGATTAGATTTAATCTATTATTTTATTAAAGTAAAACTTGTTTATTTCATAACTTTCCCGTTTGAACTCCGATTTTCGTGATCTTTATATCGTTGGAATCGTAGCGACGCGTAGATTATGTTTATACACTTTGCAATCTATTTTTCCACTGTTGGTGTACTATTTCTAATATAGATCTTGTTTGCTTCGTGTATGATTGCCTCGATGATTGTGTGGTGATTTTGTGATCGAGTTCAGACGGTGAGCAGTACGTTGGTGATCAAGAGCACACAGAGGATCCAAGTTCTCCAGAGCACTTTGATCAAGACAAGTATAGCATGGACCATCCTTGTTGCCTATTCACCTTAATCACCAAATTCATGATGCATGTGTCTACCTTGGCAACCCTATTATTTATTCCTAGCTTTTGATCACTTGATCCTTGTTACCTATGAGATTGCATTTGAGTAGTGATGCTAGTGCTTTGATGGGTCATGATCTTATGAACTTGAATAATTGATTATGAAATAAAGATTAAAAGATGCTTTTTAGCAACATGGACTAAGGACTTATCTGTAAGTATGACACCGGGACTTACAGCGCAACCATGGGGGCTATATGGCTCTGGCTTTAGTCAAGTAGGAAGTTACTTTCTACCATGCTATTAATCTTGAAAGGTTCCTTGCCGAGCTGGTTGTTTTGCGGCTCCTGTCCTTGTGTGTACTGCTGCGTGTGTGTGCCACTTGGAAGGAGGGCTCTACCGCCCCTTGCCATTGCGCCCGGATTGATTAGTAACTTGTTAGAGAGCCTTTTGAAAGACTTCATAGTGAGACCCTGTTATGCACCTTGGCAGTGTAGTGTGGGCCTTGCAAACCCCTGACACATGGGAATCACGACTCATGGTGAAAGTGTGCAACCTCTGCAGAGTGTAAAACTGATATATCAGCCGTGCTCACGGTCATGAGCGGCCTTGGACGTCTTACAGGAATTTAACTAATTGAATATTGATTTACTTGAAGTTTCTATTGATGTTTATTCCATATTAATTATCATGTTTATATGATCATGCAAATCTTGTTCCTTGGTATATTCTATTGCTGCTACTCAAATTGCTAAAACATGATCAACTAAAAGCAACCGCTGTCAACCAGTGTCAAGCCTTATTTGAGCCTCATAAACCCATGTTATTCTTGTTGAGTACGACATGTACTTACGCTTGCTTTATTTTTCATATTTGGATAAAAATCCTGGATGGGTAACAGATGACTATGATGATTCTTCTGAGGATTACTAGGATTGTGGTTCACCAGTCAACTACTTCCCTGTGAATTGGAGCTTCCGCGAGAGATTATAATTATTAGTCCGCTGCTATTTATGTAAAGACTCTGTGATATTATTCGTTATATATTAAACCTTGTGATGGTACTATGTAATTTGTCGCTTATGTGTGTGATTGATCTCTGGGCGCACATAAGTTGGTTCATTCAATTTTATCCTTAAAATTGGGTGTGATAACTTGTAACACAGAAATCTCGTAAAGATTTGTTCAGAGGGTTCTGCGATGCAGAGGGCTGTCCATGGTCTATTGTAACGAGGTTGATGCCTGATGAACAGCAAAGTCAGGGTACTAACGCTTTTTCATATGCATTATGATAACTTAAATGTATTATGCATTATTAATCCTCATTCATATATGTTGTTTTACTAACTTGTTTGTTGCTATTTGACAGGTTACATTGAACAAACACAAGCATTTTTGTGCATCTGCTGAGAAAGTGATCTCCAAGATGGCAACATACAAGTGGGTAGGAGAGAAGGCAGCCCCTTTGTTGATGAAGGATCCTAAAATGGGTGCAAAGAAAATTCAGCGTGAGCTTAGAGGACAAGTATCAAGTCAAAATTGGCTATGGAACCGTTCATCTAGGTGTGAAGAAGGCAGCAGAACACATTTATGGGACATGGGAAGAAAGTTTTGGATATTTGTTCAACTTCAAGGCAGAGATTGAGCTCAGAATGCCAGGAAGTGTTGTAGAGATAGATGTCAGTGAATAGAGAAGAAGGTGTATTTTTTCACAGATTCTTTTGTTGTTTGAAGCCAAGCATTGATGGTTTCCTAAATGGTTGCAGACCATTCTTGAGTATTGACTCCACAGCTCTCAATGGTAGATGGAATGGTCACATGCCGTCCGCTACAGCACTAGATGGATGCAACTAGATGTTTCCAGTTGCATTTGGTTTTTTTTTATGGTGAGACTACTGATAATTGGACTTGGTTCATGCAGCAGGTGTAAAAGGCAATTAGGGAATCCACCACACCTAGCTATAAGTTCAGATGCTTGCAAGGGAATAGAGAATGCAGTGAAGAAGGTGTACTCTTGGGCTGAGCATAGAGAATGTTTTGTCCATCTCATGAAGAATTTTAGCAAGAGGTTTCAAGGGCCTGCATTTGGGAGAATGTATCCTGCAGCAAGGACTTTCCAACCGGAATACCATGAGTACTTAATGAACAAGATGTATGCAAGCAAATAAAAGTGTTGAGCCATGGTTGAAAGCTAATCACAAGTTGAAGTGGATGAGGAGCAAGTTCTCAGAGGCAATAAAGTGTGATCATATCACTAATAATCTGGCAGAGGCTTGGAACAATTGGGTGAAGGAAACTAAGGACCTTCCCATAGCTGACCTTGCTGACACTCTGAGGTCCAAGTTCATGGAGCTTTATGCAAGAAGGAGAAGAATAGGTGAGAAATTCGAAGGACATGTGATGCTGCCCATTGTTGTTCGCCAACTTGTATGCAATGAGTCGGCAGTTGGGTCACTTGAACCTAAAAGAAGGTGGAAGGGATGAGGCAGAGGTGACAGAGGCCACAGCTTCACACAAGATCATAAGACATGTGGTTAATATCAAAGACCATACATGCACCTGCAGGGAGTGGCAAGTCTCGGGGAAACCATGTGCACATGCTTTGGCTCTCATCATCACACATAGAAATCCTAAGATGGAAGATTACCTCGATCCATACTATTCAGTGTACCATTTTAGACTTGCCTATGCTGGTGTGATCAAACCACTACCTGATAAGTCTCAATGGGTACAAGTGAACCCTGGATTCAAAGTGTTGCCACCACTCACTAAAAGGGAGGTTGGGAGACAAAGGAAACTCAGAATACCTAGCTGCATTGAGAACAAGGGAAGCAAGCCTAGGGGCAAAGGCACGTGGCAGGTGAAATATCAAAATTGCTTGGGTCTGGGCCATAGGACAACATCCCCAAAGTGTCCTCTCAATGGAACAAAGAAGAGGTAAATGTGTATATCTTTTTTGAACTAACTCATACATGCAACTCATCTCTTCATATTTACCTTTGCACATGTACTGAACCTTCGCAAATTATTTACCTTTGCACATGTACTGAACCATTCCATTTTTCTATGCCATTTAGTCAAACTGGAGAACGGGCAAGTATTGTTGCAGAAGAAGGAAGTGCTGTTGTGACCACTCCAAGGAAGCGACTTGGTCTGAAGAAAAAGCTCACTCCAAGGAAGGGGAAAAAGAACAATGTTTGAATAATCATAGTCCTAGAACCATGTTGAGTCTTTTGTATGGTTCTCAGTTTTCAAGAACCTGACTGGTTCTTTTGTCCATGTGAACTCAAATTAGATCGTTATTTTGTCTAGTGAACCTCTAATCTGTGGATGCTTATTTCATCTAGATAACCTATTATGTATGGATGATTATTGTTAGTGAACCTATTGTCTGAATGGCTATCTTGTTTATCGTCATCAATTGATTATAATTTGTACTGTGATTGCATTAATTTTTAATTAGTTTGTGTTGAGGGAAGTGAGAAGACCCTTGGAAAGGGACAGTGACATCTCTCCCTGGGAGCACGTAAAGACCAGAGAGGGAGGGTGCACCCGTACAGGTCTAGGTGCCCAGGTCTGTTTATTTAAAAGGAGGGGTATTTTTTAATCTTTAGTGCCTCTAATAGTGCCAGGATGAGAAAATAAGAGGAAATTCTGAGAATTCTTTTGTTGAATCAATTCGTGTAATCGGGATCAAATATTGAAAGACTTGTGAATCGGGGGCCAAATATTGCGAGGGCTGCGAATTGAGAGCCAAATATTGAAATTTCTCCTCGTGACCGCACTCGGGCCGCCCCGCCGCAGGCAGCCGCACCGCCGCCGGCAGCCGCGCCGCGCCCGCGACCTCCAGCCACGCCGCCGACCGCCAGTCAAGGAAACGAAGGGCCGACGCCAGTCAAGGAAACCCATGGCTAGGCTCAGGAGAGCTAAGCACAGCCTGACGCAGTGCGACCTCGCGGGAAGACGGCGCTCGACGAGTTCGACCGGAAGTGGTTGTGCGAGCTCGAGCTTGGTCAGCCATGGCGCTCGGCTTGCTGATGCCGAGGTCCAGGGTGCGAGCAGGGGAACGAGCGAAGCCGAGCGAGACAAGGACGAGGCGCCCGGGCTCACATGGCGCTGCTACTGCTCGGCGAAGACAGACGGGACAAGGCGAGGACGAGGATGGACGGAAGCACACGGCAGCGTGACGATGCTGAGGAGTAGTGCCGAGGTTGGATTGCTTTGTTTCATAGTGTGTTTTTTTTTCTTTAATTGAGGACTTTCAAGTTTGAGTGAGGCATCTCATTTCTATGGATAATTTAAATTTTATTGTATTTTGGATGCTAGATTTATGAACATGTTTTGTTTGCGATAAAATTTATGAACGGATGAGACCATACAAGTACAGGCCACACTAGATCCTGCTAAAAAGATGGGTTAGAAAAGGCAAATGATTAGAAAGTAACTTTTCTGTGAATCTAACTCTGGGATCCAAAACACTTGAGTTAGAGTTAGTTGAGGGTTAGTTTGTAGTTAGAAACTAACTCTAGCTTCTAACACAGTTAGAGGATCCAAACAGGGCCTATGGAGAGACCTTGTGCTTATCATATATTTTATTAATCCTGAGGGTAGACAATAACGGAAAGTAGGCATGTGATTGAGACTTGTGGGAGTTACTCCCTCCGTCCCTAAATATTTGTCATTCTCACTTCCCAAGAAATGACTTTAATTAATTTTATATAAAAATATATTAATATTTGTGATACATAATTGATATCATTAGATAGATCTTTTAATCTAGTTTTTTAATAATTTTTTTTTGGAGATACGAATGTTGTCCGCAATATCTATAAAATCTAGTCAAATTATGACAAAAAATCGAAAACGACACATATAAAGGGACGGAGGGAGTACTTTGCCTAGAATACCTTGTAATTTAGGATAAATTTATAATGCTTCAGTACCTTATATTTCACGACAAATGGGTAAAGAAGGAAGAAGGAAGTTGTATCATGGTACACGGTACAAATGGAGCTTAGCATAGACAGCAAAAGGCCAAAACTAGAAAAAAAAACATGTTAATATTTTTTTTTCTCTATTCGCATCTTCGTCCTGGAAAACTTACTATTCAATCCAAATTGTCTATGAACTTGCTAATTTGGACAACTATTGGGCCCCACAGTTTGTCAACTCGACCTTTACAGTTTCACGCATAGTAATTAACTATGCCAATTAGGTTTTGTTTGAATCCCATGCTCTATGGTTTAGCCACTTTAGTTCCTCACAAAACTATAGTGTTCTAAAGTTGTTTAATGTTTTAGCCCTGAACTTTAGCAAACTAAATTTTAGACCAAAGAATCCAAAGAGACACTTAACCTGTTAACCATGTGTTTCTACTGAAGATGTCTAATAAATAGAGGTACCATGACCATTTGAGTTACACACCAGTCTAGTAATGATTTATTCTAGAATGACATTTTTAGATAGGGGAATGCATAATAATTAACTATATTGTATTCAGTGGTTTACAGAACAATGATATTGATACAATTCATTATATGAATTATTTTTACATACCTATTCAATTATATTATGGTGATAGTCCTATTTATATTATACTCCCTCTAGCATAAGATAAAATAGATTTTTAGTTGTCCTAAGATATGGATTTTGACCAAATTTGTATAAAATAACATTAACACATATCCTATCAAAATGTTAAATTATGATAATACATTTCATAATGTGTCGAATAAAGCTTATTTGATACCTTAATTATTATTTTTCTACAAGCTTGATTAAATTTAGACTGATTTGACTTAGATAACTAAACATTTTTTATACTCTACTGTTTCAAATTATAATTTGCTTTAGCTTTTCTAAGTAAATAGCTTTTCTTATGTATTTAAACATATACATTGGTGTTGTATAGCAAAATCTGTATACTTAGAAAAAACTAAAACAACTTATCATGATTGGGAACAGATGAAGTATGATACTAGTCTGTCTAAAACTTGCTAGTAGTTGATTCACAGAGAGAGTACTGAACAATTAGCCAAATAAATATTGTCCCCCTACCCACCTGGCGTTCCAAGCGAAGCTTTTGGTCAATCGACGGGTCAGGTCTTTGGCGGAGTTTATTAATTAAGTACCACCGAGGAGATGCATGATTAAGGCTCAATCATCGATGGATAGAACAATCAATATACTCCTATATTTGTTGGAGTTGCAGATATAGACTATATACAAAACTGCTATTCTATATAATTTCAGTACTCAACGGTCAGCACCTCTTATCCCGGCTGGCGTAACCAAAGGGAAAAAAAACTTATCGTAGAGCTAGTGGTAATATGCACTTTCTCTATCTTTAAATAAATTAAATTTTAAAGTTGTCTTATGTCAAAAAAAGAGGTTTGATCAGATTTACAGAGAAAGCGCTAAGCTTTCATAACATTTGTATAGATTTTCATAATATACTCATTTGATGTTATAAATATTAATATTTATGTTTTTTTATGAATTTGGTTAAATATAAAATACTTAACTTAAGACAACTCTAATAACTGATTTATTCAGAAATGAAGATAGTAATGTATAAAAGTAGTATCAATATTCTATTAGATAATGCAAGCAAGAAAGTTACAGAGGTCGCTTTCCGGTGTGCCGCCCTGCCGGCAACACATCTAATGTCCAATGCATGGGATGGAGTGGAGTTACCCGCAATATGTATTTGGAAGCAACCCATCAGCTGCCTCCTAACATCCATCTGTTTCCTTCCTATTTATTAGGCAAGTCTCGATGCAGATTTTATGAGAGGTTTCATGCATATGAAATAGTATACTACATTAATAGAAATAGAGCTTTGCATGTATGGAGAAAGACAGAGAAGAGTGAGTGTTGTTTCCAAAGTGTTGGAAACTATATGAAACCCCCACCGAGAGCGTTAGTCTGTTTAACGGAAACAGAGAGGAAATAGAGAGACACCAGTGGGATCCAAGGCTAAAATTAATCCATGAAACTACGCAATGAAACTATACACTGAGAGAGATCTATTTCATTATAAGTTTCACGTCTTGAAAACTATGCGGTGAAATATTCTACTGAAACTGGCCTTACGTGTAGATAATTATTTTTCTACGCGGGTAGAGCTAGTCACGAAAACTTGACTTCTCTGTGTATGAAATGGCGAGAATGCCCCCTTAGAGTATGATGAGCTTTTATTTAGGGTTTTGTTGCAAAAAAAAAAAACACCTTTGGTAAATATATAATTTCTAGTATAATTTATGTGCACTATACATATTTTGAATGACACACTATGATATTTTTTTTAGTTGTTACTCCCTCCGTTCCAAATAAACCGATTCTAGAATTTTACTCTAAGTTAAACTATCTTAAGTTTGACCAACCTCAAAATTATATACGTTTCTGATCACATGCCCCATTCCATGTCAACATTTTTAGTTTGCTCCGGCCATATGTGCACGATATGCTTCCCTTGATCTTTTCTTATATAGTTATTTCCTAGTTTACTAATACTGATGATTGAGTAGAACTATGGAGTGGTCTTTTAGTCATGACTGATGCACTAGTGTTTTTTTGCAAGTTGTGAGGAATGTCGTTATGACCAAGTTGTTGGGCTCCCAGGGTTCTACACAAGTATATGAGAAAGAAATACAAGAGAAGCGACAAGAGACTAATCAATCACAAGAATACTAAGCGATGATAAGATATTTATCCCGAGATTCACTTGCTTGTCGACAAGTTAGTTCCCATTGTGCTATTCACTTTTGTGGTTCACGTGATAATTGGCATACGCCAAACCCACAAAGGGTGTCATAAGAACCAACACAAATGAGAGCACTCAACATCACGAACACTTTATTAGAGTGGATTTTGGCGCTCTCTCAGGGAAAAAAGCCCGAACCCCTCACAATCATAATCGGTGTGGCCTCAAACAATCACCAACCACCGAGAATAACAAGAAAACACATCAACAACAATCAACAAATGCACTTGGATAACTCTCAACTCACTTGCAATGCACAACCAAGTAAGAGAATGTGTGGGAGAGGTTTGTTTTAGCTCACAATGATTTATCGCTGTTCAAAATATGCAGAGAATGAGCTAGAGCCGACCAACATCAATTTATAGAGGCCCCAAGCCTCAACTAGCCTACCCTGTCAAAGGGTCATTGGACTGAGGCTAGTCTCATCTTATTCCCGTGAAACTTATTTCTTCTCTCTCTTCTTAAAAACATTGCCACATCAGTAAAAAATGCTTATGTGGCAGCTCATTTAATGTGAATGAAACTCTGATGACACTGCCATTGAGACTGGCCTAACATCATGGAAAACATCCATTGATGTGCAAACTGTGCATCCGAGTAAATTTTGCCTGTATTCACCACGGAATAATTAATGTGTAAGGGCATCCAAAATAGAAACTTCTAAAATGGATATTTATCTCTTTAGTATACTAGAACGATACCCATGCACCTCTATTGGACTTCTTAGAAATAAAAATTTTGCATGTATGAGTTAAACTTACATGTCCTTATATCGATTCTTATAAAATTTTGGGCAAGACAATGAAATAATCCAATAAAAAAAAACTAACAGAACTAGATCGAATTATAAATGATGAAATGACAAAACAATAGCAATATATGGATGTCTTCTAGTAATTGCGCTAGTGGAGACAACATAGATAGCTCTTATTAAAAGGTTAAAAGTTAGCGAGATGATAGAGCATTATGAGATAATATGAATAGTTAGTAGAAGATGACGTGTATGTCTTGAATTTTGAGATATAACTTATAGCGAGGATTGATTATTAACTTTACAGGATATATAGAGACATGTCACACCCATCTATATGATGCCTTATAAAAGAAATCAACATTAGGGCCTGTTTAGTTGCAGAAAAGTGAGGCAAAAAGTCATTGTAGCGGCCGGGGAAGTATCCAATCATGGCTCTGTTTTCCCTGAAGCTGAAAACCGCTGGAAAATAAACGCAGATGCTGATTTCTTGTGAGAGGAAAATACTGTAGAAAGGCTAAAAAATAAGCGGTTTTAAGGTTTAGCGAACAGAGCCCATGGCCCAAATAGACTCAAAAAATTCGTCTCGAGAAAGTTAGGTAAAAAGTATAAACATGCAACAGCTGCCACTTCATTTAATACTCCGTAAATGATAATTGACGTGACAGGAAATCTTTCTATTTTTTGACAACTAAACAGGGCCTTAGATGCATCCATACTTGGATAAATAAAAGCGGGTACGATCATAGCATATTGACTGTGCGACAAGATCACTTTAGTTTGCTATGGAATAGGTAGAAATAAAGTAGCTAGTGCAGGTAAAATTTTTATATATAATATAAAGTGGTTAAGTGGAGACATAAAAGGTACGTGGCTACTACGTGCAGCCTAACTTTTTATTGTCAGTTACACTACTTTTCGTGATCGCTACGCACAAGATCTATCTACTCATCTCATATTCTGATCAGGTGCTTCTTTTGCAAAGGACATGCGGCTTTCTTTTTCTTCTTCACATGGAAGGTTCTTTAGCAGGGAAGCAGGTGCCCTTCTGGTAGCATTGACACACATGACACATAGACTGATGCACGAGCTATCATATCATGGTCCACCAAAATTCTCTCGCATGGTCTGACCTCATCACTATTTCTTTTTTTTTAGAAAAAAAAATTCATCCTTGCCACTCAAAAATCTATATAACCATCCTTTCATTACAATAAAAAATTATAATTCTACAATCTCTATTTATTTAGAAGATTTAGTCTCCTCATTGTCATCATCATCGTTTTATGAACATGCATATCTTATTTGCTTGTTCTCTTTAATGCCATCGAAGGAACGGAATAGTGTTACAAGATGTTACTGGATTGGACTAGGAGTAGATGCAAAACTCAGTTCCTTGCGAAACACTAATGGAGGATTGGCATCTATGCAATGCAAATTCAAAAATCCAGACACGGATAGCATGATCGGCGGGCGCCGTTGATCACGCAAGATTGCAGGATTGTAGGAGACCATTCGCAAAATCAAATAGGCTAGAGTAGGTACGTATAAACTAGCTGAAGTGGCACGGTTAAGAACGCCCTCGTGACAGCCGCCAGCCGGTGCCTGCCTGTCGGCGGCAGCTGTCGTTGCGCTTCACGCCCTGTGTGGTGGGCTGGTGCCTGGTGGCGGCTGACCGGGCCGGCGACGAACGCCACCTACTACTAACACAAGTAGGACTACTGGTAGCTAGGTAGTGCTCCAGATGGGATCACAGCCGCTGGCAGGGCGGCAGGTATTCAGACAGCAGCAGGCTAATGGTGTGGTGTGGTGTGGTGTGGCCGGCCGAGCATCACCCATGGCCGAGGGAGCGAGTAAAATACTAGGGAAGCTGTGGATTGCGTTCACCGGGCGGCCGCACCAGCACCGGCACCAGGTCCGATTATTCCAGTGGAACCACAGCCAGACATGTATACACTCCTCTTTCCGCCGCCCAATCCAACCAGCAACTGGAGCATCCGCATCACGGTGTATCCTATCTCTATTCTCATCTCATCACAAAAGAAAAGGGCCACCGTGCCGACCCAAGAAAGAGAAATACTCCTTGTAGTACTAGTAAACAACACGTGCTGCCCAGGGCCCAGCACAAGTAGAGTAGGGCATGGCGACAAACTAATTTATAATACTCCCGTTTCATCATCATCTGCTTAGCAGTGGAGTATTTGTTGAAATTTAATTACCAAAATCATTATCCTACAAGGACCGGTGGCATGCGCTAAGGGGAAAAAAAGATTGCGCATCACGGCCGAGCTCCCTCTGGCTTTGGTCGGCCCTGTCCAACAAAGACAGCCAGGCACGGCCCAATGGCACGCTGTGCCTTGGACTGGACCATCCAAGTAACGTCGCGGAGCCCAGACCGTCTGCAAATGTAGAGGCATAGAGCATGTCAGCTATTCAGTTTCAGTGATGGAATCGGTTATCGGTGAAGCTGGCCTGATCCAGAACGGATGAAACTCCACAGGGAATTTCTCATGTTGCGGCGCTCCAATAGGGGCTTAAAATGGCCGTTCCCCACAAATCAATGTTCTGCCCTGCTACTCAATCCAACATTTCCCAGACTTCCCCTTGGCTGCACAGCTACTAAATGCCACTCAACTAAAAACAAACAGACAGACAGACACAAGCAGAGATTGATTATAATGCAAATATATGTGCTATGTATTTCCATGACACTTGTTCATGCGATTTTTGCATGTCACCAGAATTTATGTCTCCGGTTCATTTTATATGTCACGTTAGATTCCTGTAGATAGGTTGTGGAGGCAAGAGCACCCCTTGTCAATAATCGCTGCCTCCAGCACCTCACCATTCCTGAAGCATTGGCGCCAGGTTTCCTCCCTTCCTTTATGGGATCATCTACAAGAGCTACTGGTTTCTTTACAAGGACTCTGCAGCAAAGCATTCATCACTAATTCTACTAATCTTGAAATCACAAAGAAAAGGGTCACTGTTTCCCACTCTTACAATGCTTTCTCAACACTATCACTCACCTCACAACTGGCGTTTGAGGCCATCACATACAAAGAAAGGATCATTTTGTTTTATGTAAGCAGTGACCATGAGTCAAACTAATGAGAAGAGCTCAAGAATAAAGAAGGAAGAGATGAACAAAGAGAAGTGATTATTTAGTAATAGACAATGGGTGCATATCTACTCCCATTCTCCTGCGAGGATTCTCTCCGTTACCTCATCACCCTCAAGGCCATCGTTCTTCATTCGCTCGAGCAAATCGGATGCTGGCTTTCCCACACGGACATAGGTCTTCAGTAAACAATGGTAAACATCCCTAGTCAAAGGGCCCAGCTTCTGTAGCATACCCACCATCTCCTCAGCTGCTTCTACATCCTTCTGATTCATCAAGTGCTCCAGGCTCATTAGCACATTTGTGAGGTCAGGTTTCCATGGAGGCGTCGCATAATCAAGAGCCTTCCTTGTCATCTCCACTGCTTTTGGTACCTGACCAGTTTTAAAAAACCCACCAGCCAACTTATACCAAGTATTAGCGTAAGGTGTCCTCCCTTTCTTGATGGTGTCATCCACAAGAGCTACTGCCTTCTCCACAAGACCTTCTCTGCAATAAGCATCAACCATTGCGTTGATTAATCTGAAATCATAATAACGAAGACCCAAAGTTTCCCACTCTTTCAATGTTTCTTCCGCCCCATCAATGTCGTTCATTTTGAGTAACGCACTGATCCTTGAGAAGTACATCGTGTTGGATGGATGCACTTTGGATTTGTAGACACTCCATATGCGTCCAACCTCAGGATACATCCCCAGATCAGTATACGTATTGAGTAAGAAAGGGTATGAAATCTTACTACTCTTTGGAGATATCAGCCTCTCGGCTTCCTGGAGAGCCATGACAGCCCTCGCCTGCATCCCAGATTTCATGAACAAGGTTGCTGCCAGAGCATGTCCATGCCAACTCACAAGCTTCTCGTGTGGATTGGCCTTGTCGAGCACCTTACCAACCCCCTCGATATCTTCAGCAGCAATGTACGCAGCTAACACACTCTCCACAGCAAACGTATCAGGTTCCACACCTTTCTCTTCCATGTCATGGAACATGGAATGCACCCTTTCAAGCTGCCCAGTCTCTAAGTAAAGCTTCATCATCGAAGTGTATGCATAAGAACTCATCATCCCCATCTCCTGCATCTTCGCAAAGTGCTCCTCAGCCTTGTCGACGGCTTTCGCCTCCACATAGCATCTCAGGAGGGAGCCGTAGCACTGCGGCTTCCTCAGCTGGTTCGGTACCATGCCGAAGTACTCGACGGCTTTCTCAAGACCGTCCACCTTGCTGATTAGGTGCAGCCGGTACGCGACGTCACCGGCCGTCAGGTGGAACTGCCTCCGGTCGGTCATCCAGAACGACAGCTACAAGAACGCAACGAATCGCCTGACTTAGCGAGCGAAATGTGCATGTGAAATGAGCAAGAATCTAAAAAAAGAAAAAGAAATTCGAGGGATAGGTTTAGGGGGAGGAGGGTTTGCCTGGGACCTCGAGTGCGTGGGCGAAGCGTCGGAGGTCAACGAGCTTCTTGACGATGGACTGGATGACGAACTTCTTGACGGTATGGCCTTCTTGATCCCATTGCTGCAGGACGGGTGATAGCGGGATGGATGGGATCCCGACATTCATGATGCGGCGGTATAGGTCGTCCGGCAGAGGTTGCCGCGGGGTCGGGGACATGGAGGAGGAAGGGGAGGGAGAGGCGGCGGCGGCACCCTCGGCAGCCGTGGAGAAGCGGCGGAGGAGAAGCCGGTACATGGTGGCGCGGCGCTCCGGCGGCTTTGTGCGGGCCTCTAGTGTGCGAGGGTTTCGGCGGAAGGGGAAGAAGTGGGGAAGACGACGAGAATTGGGCCGAAATGGACAAAAGCTCAAAGGCCCCACGGCCCACGGGATAAGGCAAAGCCTGCAGCGCCATGCCGCCAACGGCCACGCCATTTCGCCATGGCCTCTCTCTTCGCCGCGGCGCGCCGCCTGCTCAGCCTTGGCCGCCGCGGAGGATTCCTCCCCGTGTCCCCCCTCTCGCGCCGTTGCCACCTCGTCTCGCACCAACAGCGCGGAGGAGCGACCGCCGCTGGCGCGGCCGCGGAACCTGCAGTCCACGCTGTGGCCGCTGGGCCACCCGGACACACTTCTTGTTCCGGAGATCGAACTGTGGGCGGCGCGGCCCAGGAACCGCCTCCGAGCCGTTGAGCTTCAATTCATCGTCAGGGAGCTTCGCAAGCGCCGCCGCCACCGCCAGGCCCTCGAGGTAGAAACGGCTCTCCTCCGTGCCCTCCTCCGTCCATTCTAGGTTGCTTGTTGTGATTGACGCATGGAAGGTGTTCGATGGACTGATATGGGGGGATGGTTATGTTTTAATTGTTGATGATGTACCTTATCATCTGTGTCTTCATATTTGCACTAGTTAGCGTGCCCATGCGTTGCTACGGGATAGCTAACATTTTGTACTAAAAATATACAGTCGCACGATAAGATAACAATAATGTAAAAATTAAATACCAACGTTAACGTGACATTTGATGAAAAAACAAAGTTAGTAGAATTAACATAGTTACGGAGAGCGCGGCGTCACAGGCTCTCAAAACTCTACTGTATAAACATTTCCGTGATGCGGCTAAGATAATGTTTTATACCGGTAGAAAGACATCTTTAATATCTATTTCTTCCATACACCTATAAATCTACGAATAAGTTCCGCCACATCTCTATACCATCATGTACACAAGGTTTGAGTAGATATGTAATATTAGTGACTATCATATTGGTAATACTGTATATCTTAAAAAATCAAATCTCTCACAAAATCTTAAAACCGTCCACATCGATGACGTCTGCTTCGGACAGGTTAGATGAGAACGCTTCATAGTCTTCATGTCTAGCCGCGGGGAAGGACGCCAGGGACGCTAGTACTTTTTTCGAGCTATTTGGTTGATGGTTTCTATGACTGATAAGCCAACTAATGCTGATTTGTTGTTATGAGAGAAAAACACTATACCATGACTGCCTATGCCGGGGTGATGCTGATTTGTTGTAATAAACCAGTAATAACTATCTTGACTGAATTTAATAACCAGCAGTAACTATGATGTTCAGAACAACAATATTGTCTTGTTGTCTTCTTAAACAGCTAACATATAAGGCAGAGGTCACACAATGGCTCACATGAACGAGCAAATTCTACAAGCAAGCAATCATAGTCTGATCTGTTGCCCGTCGAAGAGATCAACGTTCAAAACAATGCCTAAATAAATGGGTTACAAATTACATCCACCAAGGTTCATAATCATATGCAATAGACAAATTACATACACAAGGTCGACAGCTCCACCACGTTAGAAAAAAATAACAAAAAAGTCCAGAATTGAAAATTGAACTGTCTTGCGAACTAATCCAAACTAAAGCAGTTCTGTTAGTAGGTCGTGCTTGTCTGAAATTAAACTACATGCTGATCAACAGTATTGGACGAAATGGTCTATTTAAACGGCCACAGGATACACCGTATGTTTGAACCTATGAGTTTGATATCTACAGTCCCAAGGCCCTGCACAAGGTACAAAGAAAGTTAACCTTTCAAACTAACAAATACTGCATTAAGGGAGAAAACACAAAATATCTGTTAAACTGGCAAAAAAAATAAAATAATTACAGTAGGAGCCAATGGCTCCTCGCCTCCTCCTGATTCCTAAAAAATAAAAAAAAAGTTTGAAACAGATGTATATAGAGGCATTGAAAACTGCAGGAGTCGAATATACAGGATAAAACATTGAACAGTGCAAGTGAATTGTTAAATGGAAAGATGACTTATTAGGACACTTAACTAACTTATTAAGACACATAACTACAGGCAATCACTGTTCACAGCTCAATGACCTTGCAAAAAACCAAAACAATGGATTGGAACTCCAATGCCAAGCAACTTACCATCAGGAACTCGACTGGCTGCCTGCCATTCTTGCAGGCCTGGGGAGTTTTTCAGAGGAGTCCAACAGCTCTATTGCTACAGAAGTGCTGAACCAAGAGCACAGATTGGTGATTTGCAGCAAGACGTGTTGAATTGGGCAGGGATCTCACCAAGGTGCGGCAAGACGTGTTGGTGATGTGCAAAGGTGAGAACAGCCCTTCATATGATTCATCTATGTCAATGAGGTTGACTGCAAAAAATTATAACATGAAAAACTCTTATATACCTGTAATGTAGGTAGGCCAAAGGAACTGCAGAGTACAAACCAACATTTTGTAATCTACTAAGTTTAAGTTTAGAAGTAGTGGCCAGAAGAAATCATACCAGAAATAGTGATTTCACAGGTTTAGTTTGCAGTAGATGAACAAACTGAAAATTTTATTACAGTTAGCTAGACCTGTATCTAGCAATAGGAACTTACAAAAGTGAATTATCGATCCATTTGATCAGTGGAGTAATGATCTGTTAGCTAGACCTATATCTAGCACATGTATTACCGTTACGTCCTAAAATTTAATCTCATCTCAACCAACATATACAAATCAAAGAAAATGTGGCAAGCAGGAACCATAGCAGTGGTTTTGGTCCAGCACTTGGCTAGAGCATCCGAGGGCAGAGTCAGGAATGTGCACTCAATGGGCCTCCTCCCTGGAATTATACTACCACATTCTAACATGTTTGAAAGAGCCAGATGAGTGTAGCAGTACTGTATGCATGTGCGTGCCAGTACTTGTGTGTGCGTGTACATGCAAATCGAATAATTTGTAGTATTGCGCTTGGACAGAGAATATATCATATTACCTCAAATCGAGAGAGAAAAAATGTCTAGTCCTAGTTCACAATGCCAATAATGTAGAACAGTACTACATATCAACAGATCAAATCAACTTCGTCGTGGAATCCATATCCTACAAGTGATGAGATTCAATTCAAGACTTGAAGCAAGCCTTCGAATGCATCATGCTGCAAGCTCGGGACATATCTACCGTTTTCCTTCTCACACAACGTACTAAGAAAAACAGCAGTTTGAATTCATACTCTCTCTGCGAGAGCTGATTTTATTTGCTCCAGGCTTCCAGCGGTCCAGCCCCAAATCTCAAAGTTGACTCTAGGCCCACTTCTAGTTCTAGCCTCGTAATTAATCAATCAATCAAAATTGACCTCTAAGCACCTGAATTTGCGCATCAGAAATTCAAAATAGACAGACTTGTTCTCGTGCAAGCAAACGCCCCTCAGCCTGAAACGTAACCTGATGGAGAGCCTTAAAATGAGCATAGAATTCTAATCTACTATTGCTCTAAGCAGAAATGTTCACTTGCCACAGGAATCGTGATGGAAACACAAAAACAGAGTGAGCATTGGCAGATTTCAGACTTACTTGTCTCCGATGAACGAGAAGAGCGGATCGCAGGGCAGGTCCGGAGACGCTGATCTTGTTTGGTCCAGTATTAGTCTGTCACTTACTAAAATTAACCATTTAGACTATTTGCACTATAACATATGAAGACTGCAGTTGTGTATCAGCACAGCATACCCTTCCTGACGAATTGCTGGAAGGATTCTAGCCCCAGTGTCTCTGACAGCATAACTACACAGGCACCTGGGTGCTGCTTGAGTAGACTCTCCAGTCCCCTCTGGTGCCTAATGCCATATGCCCACTGCGGGCTGTTCCACACCATGAACACCCTCATGGAGCACTTTTCATGCTCGAAGAACCTCTCCATGAACTCTGAGAGTCCCAAATGTGGATCAATCCTCGGGAAATATCCCCACCTCCTTCCCAGTCTGCGACTTCTCCTTCACAGTTATTCCCATGCTCTGCTTGTTCTCGTAAGATAGAAGCCTACGCCGTCAAAGCTCTTGGACGCGGGCTTGTCGAGTTCGGCTAGTAGCATTCGCTGCACCATGCTGTCGCCGCGGGTGAGAGAGGTGAGGCCGGGGGTATCCGAATCCTGGAGCAGCGGGTGGTTGCGCGGATTGAGGGACTCCAGGTTGGAGTGGAGCATCCGATCGCGCCAGTAGGTAGTCGGCCTTCCCCTCCAGCCAGCGCGCCCACTCGGCGCGGAGCCACGTCTCGGCAGGCCTTACCAGAGGCGGGCTTCAGGAGCAGCGCGTCCTCGATACCGGGGATGGACGAGATCTCGACCCGCAGTTCAAGATCGAGCAACTCGTCGTCCGATCCGAAGGCCGCGGCGGTGATTCGGCGGCTCGGCGCGGGGAGTCGAGGCGCGGTAGCCCCGCGGGCAGGGATTCGCCGGAGCCGGGGAGGCGGAACGGCAGGCGAGGGGCGCCGGCGACGTGGTCCCAGACGAGGGGCGTGGTGGCCCCCACGGTAGAGGCGGAGGCGGAGTCGGCCGCATCAGCACCACTCCGATCCCCAGCAGCAGAGCGCACAGGGAGGAGCCCGGCGGCGAGCACGGTAATGGAAGCGCGGTGCGAAGGGCAGGGAGAGGAAGGAGGCATCGGCAAGCGGCAAGGCGGCAAGGGCGGAGTGGGGAGGCGGCGCAGATTGGGGGAGTGGGGAGGCGGCGTGATTGGCGGTGATTTTGGGTGCGGGCGGAGGGGGAGACCGCGACGCGCGTAGGAGCGACGAGAGCGGGATCGCAAGGTGAGGCAGACGGACGACTCCTAAACAAAAGTCGCACCAAAATGCTGCCTCCTCTTTGGTCTTATTAGTTGTAGAGATTTGAGTTGTATCTGTATGATGCAATGCTGCTACAGGAATAGGATAATTTTTTCTCGATCACGATGCAATGCAGAAATTTCTGAAATGCAATGGGCAACTTATTGGTACAATGCTAATCACGTTAAATATTTTTTGTGAATACTTTTTTCATTCTGTGAGCAACATGGATAGGACTGATACAATGAGGGCAACTTGAATTATGCTAGAAATTCAGGAACTAGAGAGACTTTGGCCTGCTCTTCTATCATGGGTACTACGTATGTGCTGATCAATCTGTATCTGCATAGGATTTAGTAAAATTTTGCCATCATTGCTTCATAAGACATGATTAGCAAAATACATGTCCTCATTGTTCTACTAGGACTTGACGCCACATGTTTGCTTTATGCAAAGTTTTGTATGTATTCTTAGCATTCGTCATCGATCATTATTGTTTTTTTTTTTCACTTTGCACAGGTCTCTGAATGGATGAATCTCAAGGGTCACGTCAAATTTCTGCCGAAGGATCATGCTATTCACCTGGATTTAATTGGTCGAATCCATGGAGTTGGAGCAGCAGAGAACTACTTCAATAATCTGTCTGACAAAGATAAGACAGAGAAAACCTATGGTGCACTTCTCAACTGCTACACACGTGAACTCTTGGTTGACAAAGCGTTGGCCCATTTTCAGAATATGAAAAAGATGGGTTTTGTGTTCTCCACGCTCGCCTACAATGACCTCATGGGCCTCTACACCAACATAGGGCAGCATGAGAGGGTCCCTTCGGTGATGGCAGAAATGAAGAGCAATGGGATTGTTCCTGATAATTTTAGCTACAGAATATGCATAAATTCTTATGGCAAAAGAGCTGACTTTTTTGGGCTGGAGAACACCCTGGAGGAGATGGAATGTGAGCCACAAATTGTTGTTGACTGGAATACCTATGCTGTTGTGGCGAGCAACTACATTAAGGGTGACATAAGGGAGAAGGCATACTCTGCCTTAAGGAAAGCAGAGGAAAAAATGGATAAAAAGGATTCGGGTGCGTATAGCCACTTGATTTCCTTGTATGGCCACCTTGGAGATAAATCAGAGGTCAAGAGGCTATGGGCGCTGCAAATGTTGAACTGTAAGAGGTATATTAACAAGGCCTACACCGATATGCTTGCAGTGCTTGTGAAGCTTGATGAGATCACAGAAGCGGAAGACTTGCTGAAAGAGTGGGAGTCTAGCAAAAATGCATTTGACTTCCAAGTTCCAAATGTCCTGCTCACAGGGTACCGCCAAAAGGGCTTGCTGGACAAGGCTGAGATGCTGCTCGACGGCTTCTTGAAAAAGGGTAAAGTGCCTCCTTCAAGCAGCTGGGGGATTGTGGCAATTGGCTATGCGGAGAAAGGTGATGCTGCGAAAGCTTATGAGCTGACCAAAAATGCCCTGTCTGTGTACGCCCCCAATACCGGCTGGATCCCTAGGCCTTCAATGATTGAGATGATACTTAAGTATCTTGGAGATGAAGGGGAGGTCAAGGATGTCGAAGTTTTCATCAGTCTGCTGAAAGTTGCTGTGCCAATGAACTCTGACATGACCGAGGCTTTCTTGAGGGCTCGAGCGAGAGAAGAAAGGAAAGCTGAAGAGGCAAGGGAAGCTCCTCGCGAGGATCTTATTGCCTGAGCTGATTGACAATGAAACGGTGCTTCAGGACTGCTGTGTCATTCTATACTAATAGTATAGTAGATTAAATTAGTTGTTTGCTGCGAAAGCTGGTTGGAACCTGCCCACTTGGGTTGGGTTTAAGTTTCCAACTTAACACGGGTGCTCGCATCTTCTAGGATTTAACGGCATAATTCTTTCAGTGGTAGGTGATGTGTTCGTCGATAGTGCATGTGTTGACTTCGTCAATCTTGAGATTTGTCAGTCCAACTTGGTTCTTTAGATGTAAGTATGGTGTGCGTATGTGCGTTCATATGGGTGAAGGTATGCTCATATGTGAGCATATGCGTCTGGGTCTGGTAAAAAAATATAATAGTTAGCTACAACCCTTCGATTCTTCATTATTTTGGGTCTGGTAAAAAAAATATAATAGTTAGCTACAATCCCTTCGATTCTTCATTATTTTTGTTAATTATCAGTTTTATGGTGGTGTTTGGTTCGTCATTGACATATTTATAATTATCAGATTAATAATGGAAAGCGATACTATTTTGACCGTACACCGGCCCACATGGGTTGGAAGGTTATGGAGTTTATGAGAACATATTTGATATCCAATTCGTTTGTGTCGCAATATTTGACATCTAATTCACCTGTCTTTCAAAATTTGACATTGAGGTTGCAAATTATTTCAATTCAAGGGATTTTAGTCATTATCTTATCTTTTCCTTTTTCTTTAATCTTTTCACCTTTTCCTCAGCCACCTGAAAGGATGAAACTACCCTTGGCATACTAAACATATCGATTCAATCTTGGAGTTCCTCGTTCCGTCCCTTCATAATACAGAGTTACGCTAATTTAACTTAATTTGAACCTAAGTTGAGCACAAATTGTGATTATTGTCTTCTTAACCTCCAAATCGCGTTTTTAGCTGCTCCCACCTTTCAAAAATACTGTAAACTTTATAAAAAAAAATATAAGAAATTCCATAGGTTCACCGACGATAAGGGGCTAGCCCCATTGCTGGCTTTGTCCATGGTATCCTGTGTGCCTGAGGTGCTTGATGCACAGAAGCCAAGCATCTGGTGGTGTAATTGTCTGCTTATAATGAGCCCGGGGTAGTTTGTCTTTTGGGTGGGTTGGGAGAGGTGAAAAAGATTAAAGGAAAATAAAAATATGAGAAAATGACCGAAATCTTTTGAATTGAAACAATTCGCAACTCCACTGTCATTTTGAAAGGCTGACAAATTGGATGTCAAATGTTGTGAGGCAGACGAACTGAATGTCAAATATTAAAATTTCTCGGGGTTTAAGGTTGAATCAGGGTGGATTGCCATGTAAGATTGCTTAGGTGAGATCAGCAATGTGTTACTGTACCATGTACTTCGTTAGGCCATTTTAGTTTATCTAAGAAGAATGATGCCAATTTGTTATAAGAGAAAAATACTATTCTATAATTAAAGAGAAGCCAAACTTTTTAGACAAGCGAACAAGATGTCCTTCCATTAATCAAGCAGCTCCGCGGCCTCCGTCTTCCCGTGCAACGGTGCCATTGTTGCCAGAGGAGATCGGACTCAGGTAAGTCCGGTTCATCATGATAGGCGGGTGGCGTGGTGTGATTGGACAAAACGCACCATGGCGGAGATCAGAACCTACGGCTGTGTCTTTTTTTTTTAACAAGAACCTACAGCTGTGTCGGCTTGAACTTACCCGTCAGCATCAGCCAGTCATTCAGCAGTGTTTTTTTTTTTATAAAATCAGTCAGCCAAACATACAATCTAGCCAGCTGAACAGAGCCAGCTATCTATCAGTCTGACCCGATGCACGACTCAGCCGTCTTCCGGCTCCGGGTGCTCGAGGGCTGTACGACCATCTCGCCTTATCGCGTCGAGAGTGTTTCCCTGTAATTTGATTTCACTTCCAACTAACCAAACCAAATAGCAGTGTTAACATCAAAGTGATTATATGACTAGCAACATTGCATCGGAACCTACGGCTTGTTGTGCCGTCACTAAAAATGTTTGTGCAGGACCTTTCTAGACTTCCTTCTCTGCCGATTTCGTTAAGGCTCCGTTCACTTCAGCTTATCAACACTTATTTTTAACTCTGAAACAGTATTTTCCTCTCACAACAAATCAGTATCAGGTAAAATCAACGCTTATTTTTATTTTAAGGAAAAGAGATTAGACCGCTCGTCATGTCCTGATATGGCGCTTGTCCTGTAAGGGTACACGAAAATGTCTGTTAAATTCATAAAGTGAGTTCATGATCACCTTGGACCACCCGGCTCCTGTGGCCGCTTTCACACCGTCGATGATCTCGTTGATCACCCTTCTTGCTCGAGTACGGGTGCACAAAAATTTTGGTCACGTAATTCGGATAATTGAACATTCAAGTAAAAATTGCTATCTGATGTTGGTCTCAAAAAAGTATTACTCGAAATTTTGGATACCCGATAGTTTTGGTTCGGATTCTGGTTTTACCCAATATTTATGAAATTGATAAAATCAATAATTTTCATAGAATTCTAGCAACATTTTTAAAAATGTTAAAGGAATAAATAACATAATGTAATCAACTGAGCTGTGCTCGATTCGCCAAGCATTCACTTGTAGAGGAGTAATAAGGGTTCAGGGTGAGGTGGGAAATTTTTAATGCGTTTTGTATTTTGTAAGGCTTGTTATGAATGACTTAAAAGCTTTCATGTGCTAGTTGATTTCTATTTTTTCTACTTGCTTAAACCCAAACTATATGAAATACTCCATATGTTCTAAATTAAAAGACGCTTTGGTTGCTAAAATGTTTTGGAACGGAGGATGTATATTGCACTCCATCAACCAACATGTTGTGTAGGATTAGGATGGTAGATCACTAAACTTACGATCCGATAACAATGATGGCGGGTGAGAGTGAGTGATTACTGGTGGCATTATGTTAGAGAACGCCTGCAGGGTTGTGCTTGTGCGCGAGGAGAATGATCGATCGGATTTGGCTTTGGCAGTCTTCTGTCTGCATCCATTGCATATGGAGCCCTATCGATTTGTCTCGCTTCCGTAGGATCCAACACTAATCATTCGTGCGTGCTTAGCACTGGTGGCAGAGCCAGTATTATAGTATGCATCCCTTTGTTTAGTTAGCATGCATGCATGCCATTGCGCGACACTAATCATGCTTGCATGTTTGGTCAATTGATTGCTAGTCGTTACAGTAACACCAAACCTGACTGCCTGAGAAAGACCTGCAGGATGCAGCTAGGGCACATTCTGCCAGGATTATGTCGTAGCTGGCGTGCATTGTTACATGGATGGAACAGATCAAGATCAGGGACTCCTTTACAATACAATTTCAAAATGCAGCAGAAGAAGAATAAAAAATAAAGAATTGAATAATAGCTCCATTTTATTTTGCAAATTGTAGAAATTCTACTCGTAATGTGTTCGGCTAAACTGAAATTCGGTTAGACTAAATTCTACAGCTGAATTGTTCTATGGCTAAAAATAGGCTGAATAGGCTACAACTTTTAAGGAGTCTTTTCTAAAACCTCATGTTACAGGTGTTTAAGAGGTTGGCTGTACGAGCTGAGGCAATTGGGTACCACAATTCATCGGCAAAGTTGTATAAATTCTACAAAAGTATTAAAAACTAACATATGAACCATGCTCTAAATTATGAACGATATAAATCTTTTCGATTGGTTGGTTTGGAATAAGATTCATCTTGATATTAGTAAATTATATTCAATCATGGCTCTAAACGTAACCAAGCAGCTTAGGTTTAACAAATAAATGGATTTGCTAAAATTTTGGTGTCTTAATTTTAATTTTCTTTCGGACCACGGTTGTTGTATATATTTCATATTAAAATTTCAGATTCTGTTAGTTGTAATTTCTTTAATTTTTTATATCAATAATAAAAAATTCGTTAGACAAAAGTATAAATCGGTGAGTGAAGTGTGTCGATCGAAATCACAAAATTCTCTTGATTTATCAAAAGAAAAAGTGCTACGAGGGTGAGGGAAATCAATTTGGGTGGACCCCTTGCGACCCCACGCGGCCACGCCACTTGGCTTGTGGAGAAAGTATCTGCTCTGTTTGATTTCTATAATCTGTAGAAAAAGTGCTACCGACTAGGAGTGCGCGATCGAGAGACGTTGCGACCAAGCAAACCCAGAAAAATGGCGGGCGCGGGCGGCTTCCTTCCTCTTCCCGCACGCATTCCTTTCTCCTCGTGTCTCCTCTGCCCTTCTCTGCTTGCATTCCCACTCCCACTCCACTGCCATTGCCATAACCCTCGCTCCCTCTCTGCCTCTGGCTCTCTCCACGAGCTCATCACTCTCTCTCCCTGTTTCTCACCGATGTCTCCACTCCTCAGGCTCGCCTCACTCCTCTTCCTCGTCCACTCGGCCGCCGCCGCCGCCGGCGGCGACACCAGGCGGGCGCTGCACGAGCCGCTCTTCCCCATCGAATGGACGCCGCCGCCGTCCACCACGGCGCCGCCAGCACCGGGATTCGCCGCCGATCCCTCCACGCCCGTCCCACCCGTCGACAACGGCGGGCCGGCGCTACTCCCCGCGCCGCCGCCGCCGCCGAACACCGTCGCCGCGGACGCCTCTTCGTCCCGCACGGGCCCGGCCCCGCGCCTCCACGGCGGCGACGGAGGAACGCCCAAGGCGGCCATCGTCGTCGCCTCCGCCGCCGCCGCGGCCGTCCTCGCGCTGCTCGCCTTCGCCGCCGCGTTCCTCCTCACGGGCCGCCTCGCGCGGCACCCCGCGTGGGCGCACAAGCCCCCCGGCCTCGCCGCCGCCGCGCACCCGGGACCGGCCTCCGCGGTCGTGCTGCACGCCGACGCGGTGGGCACCTCTGCGGCGGCGGCGGCGGCCTCGTCGTCGGGTGCGAGTGCCAGTGCCACACCGTACCGGAAGGCCCGCTCGGAGCGCGCCAGGCGGGGCATGTGCCGCGACGTCGACACCGTCCCGAGCCCGGAGCTCCGGCCGCTCCCGCCGCTCCGGCGCGCGGGGTCGTCCGACGAGGACGCCGCGTACTACACGCCGGGCCAGCGCTCGGCGTCAGCGGGGTCCGCGTCCGCCGGTGGCGAGGGCGCCGGGACGTGGAGCGAGGCGAGCGCGTCCAGCCCACGGACCACCACCCCGTCCCGCCGCAGCCTCCCCAGCCTCACCAGCGATTTCTTCCCGCCGACGCCGGCCGCCGTGCCAGCTGCAACCGTGGCGCCTCCTCCGCCCGCCCCTCCTGCGCCGCGCTCCCGACGCACTCTGCCGCGGACCCGCCTTCTCCGCCGGCTCCGCCTCGGACATGATCAAGCAAGTGGTCTCGCCACCCTCCAACCCACCTCCTCCACCGCCGCCGCCGCCGCCGCCAGCGCCAAGATGCACCAACGCAATCCCAAGACCTCCGCCGCCGCCACCTGGGCCATCCGCTGCACCATTATCAACGCGCCGGCTTCACAAGCTTGAGCAAACAGAGGGGCCAAGTGTCGCCGTGCCGAGAGCACCCGTCATGGCGGTGAACAGGGATGATGACGGCATGCCGATTCGGACGAACGATGATCCTGCCGGTGACGAAGCCCGTCCCAAGCTGAAGCCGCTGCACTGGGACAAGGTCCGGGCGTGCTCCCACCGCGACATGGTCTGGGACCGCCTCAAGTCCAACTCATTCCAGTTAAGATACATTCTCAGAACAGAACACACCATCAAATCATGAGAAATTGCGTTGTTGACATGAGTTTCTGGCAGGTTGGATGAGGACATGATCGAGGTGCTTTTCACGAACAATGCTGCAAATGCGCCTCCTAGGGACACACTGAAAAAGCCTGGAGTGCCGCAATGTAGTGCCCAAGAGAAGGTCCTTGATCCTAAGAAGGCACAGAACATTGCCATCCTGCTGCGCGCACTGAATGTCACTCTGGAAGAGGTCTCCGATGCACTGCTAGATGGTGAGAAATTCTTTGATCAATTGATATTTGTGATGCTGCTATGAAACTTAGTTCATATGGGTGATAGGAAGGATAACCGTTGCTAAGAGAACGACTAGGTAAAATCGGTGTGGAAGGAGAGTAGAATATTTAGGGTAACTAATATTGTTTTCGTTATGTATAAGTTGTTGGTCCATTATTGTTAATTAGTTATGATGTGGACATTTCTAAGGTAACCTCAACATCAATAGAATTTGCTGAAATATTTGACTGTGCAGCAAAGCTCTGAATATCCATTCATCCATGTGATTCCATCACAGCATTTGATGGAACTCAGAGTACTTGTTAGCAGATCGTTTCACTATGCATGTAGATTAATTCTTCATCTTGAGCTTACTCTGAATAAACTTGGGAAACCAGCAAGCATCATATACATTCTAATATCAGACTACTGTAATTTTGGACTGAATATTTTTAGAATTAACATGTTTGGAAGCTTAATATCTTTTTATGCTCATATCAATGGGTATTGAAGTACATGCATGACAGCATCCAAAGCTATTCTGTCTAGTTCTACTCACAATGTTTATTGGTACCGACATTCTTAAACAGGTAATGCTGAATGCCTAGGGGCGGATTTGTTGGAAACCTTAGTAAAGATGGCTCCTACAAAAGAGGAAGAACTAAAGCTTCGAAACTTTACTGGGGACTTATCAAAGCTTGGTTCTGCAGAGCGATTTCTCAAGGCAGTGCTTGATATACCTTTTTCCTTCAAAAGAGTTGATGCTATGCTCTATCGAGCAAATTTTGAGAGCGAAATAAATTACCTCAGGAAATCTTTCGAAACATTAGAGGTATGCTGGTTCACTTTGCATAGTACTGTAGTTTCTATGATCAGTGGCTGCACATGAATCTGTATATTATACATCATTTACTATGGGTCATTTACTATCAATTTTTAGAACAAAGTAATTGTTTTGCAACAAACTCTTCATTCACTATCGTAGATTTGAACAGTTCATAGCATATCGGTCCCTGGCCTTGAGCCATTGCCAGTTCGCACTTATGTGCATCTGACAGTGGCACCCATGCAACAGGTTCAGGCGTAATAATGTATAGCATGTCTAGTTATCGGTGAAATTATAAGCCTTTCTGATTTCCGTGCCTTTTTATCAATGATGATGCAACTCATGTATGAGTAGCTGACATTATTCGCATGGTTTTTGCAGGGAGCTTGTGATGATTTAAAAGGAAGTAGATTGTTCCTGAAGCTACTTGAAGCTGTCCTGCAAGCTGGGAACCGAATGAATGTTGGCACAAACCGTGGTCAGGCAAAAGCTTTCAAGCTGGACACTCTACTCAAACTCGCAGACGTCAAAGGCACCGATGGTAAAACCACCCTGCTACACTTTGTCGTCCAAGAAATCGTCCGGTCCGAAGACGCAAAATCCGAGAAAGCGGTAGGAGATGAAGCCAGAAATATCGTGAAAGACGAAATGTTCCGTAAGCAAGGATTGAAAGTTGTATCTGGGCTGAGCAATGAGCTCCGGAATGTCAAGAAAGCAGCTAGCATGGATTTCGATGTGCTGCACAGCTATGTATCCAAGCTTCAGGCCGGTCTTGGCAAGATCAAGTCTGTCCTCCTGCTCGAGAAGCAGTGCACCCAAGGCCATGGTTTTTTCTCGAGGATGCATGATTTCCTCAAGGAAGCTGAGATGGAGATCGAACAGGTCAGGTGCGATGAGGAGAGGGCTCTGGGAAGAGTGAAAGAGATCACTGAGTATTTCCATGGTGATGCTGCAAAGGAGGAAGCGCACCCTCTGAGGATATTCATGGTGGTGAGGGACTTCCTGTCCATGCTTGACCATGTCTGCAAGGAGGTCAGCCAGCAGGACAGGACGGTCGTTGGATCTGCAAGGTCCTTCCGTATGTCAGCGACCACAGCAATGGCGAACCTGAAAATGTACGGCCAGCATGCGAGAGACGACGACGACGACGAAGAGAGTTGGTCGATGTAGGAAATGGGGATCAGGGACAGGGAGGAGGGAAACGAATACCATATATAGCACACATATGTAACTTTCGATGAGCACGAAGATAGGGTCAAATCTTGTTGTATAACTATCGAGGCATCGAATTCTTTCTTGTACAAAATAAATAAGTAGCTGAGAATATTTTGTTTTGTGATCCTATAGCTATAAATTCCCTTTGGAATAGAAGATAAGTTTTTTTTAACACCGCCAAGCACTGCACCGGCATATATATATCATAGAAGAAGTCAAATGGGCACCGTATTGATCGTATGCTCAAACACGGATGAGGCTGTCTGAGGGTTTCAAGTGCAAAATGTAATGGGATGTTATATTTGATTAACGCTTAAATCTTCAGGTGGTATTTACGACGACGAGTTCTTTTGGTGGTATTTCAGAGTTCTTATGATGTTTCAATGCTACAGAACCATTTTTTAATACTTTTTTAGCCGGACGAAGTGGAGAACATGTATTGCAATAAAGAATGACAAGATCTTGATAGATTCTCAAACTCCAAGTGACAGTGTTGGAGAAGGAGCTGGAATTTGGTGAAGGGAAACTCCTGCATAAGCTTTGCAAGGTTTATTTTTCTTAGTGCTTACCATTTTAGCAACGCAAGCTTACCATTTTAATATGCTTTCTCACAAAAATAAAATGAATGAATTGTGCTTGCTAAAGGGCAGAGAAAATGAAAAAGGTGAAGCAATCATCATCGTTGTTTCTGTTCCGTTGTGCTGGTTGAACCTAATCATTCTCGCAGTTGCATACAACAGATATGATCTCTGTTACCCATATTATGGCCCTGTTTACATCTACTGCAAATTGTAATTGCAACTAATCACATCAACGTTGCGGCACATGCATGAAGCATTAAATGTAGACGAAATGTTTGCATGTTTGTACTTTTTACATGTACATCACGAGACGAATCTTTTAAGCCTACTTGGGCCATGATTGAATAAAAGTTGTCAAATACAAACGAACGTGCTACAGTGCAGAATTGCAACTGCAATTGGGATCTAAACACACCCTATATTTGCATAAAGATAAAGAGACGTCTTATATTTGCATAAGAGGAAAATATACTACCGGTACCTCAACCTGGAAAAAAAGGTGTCTTTCTTATATGTTGTCAAATGAAGATAACATCAATATAAAAGTTGTAGCGTTTGACAAGATATATAACTTCTAGTTTTGAGTTTTTTTAACTCGATATTATTACGATAATAAAAAATTAAACCATTAATTTCGGTTTATGCACAACAAGTTTTGCTTTTTTATCTTTTTTACTTGTGGAGCAAAAGGTGGTGGCTCGATGGAGAGGAGGGCAAGGGATGGAGCGCGCCACCCTCCGCGTACAGGCCCGTTCGGATTTACGATCATAACCGTTACACCGAATATAACCTGCAGTGAGCCGAGGATGTCGGATCCAGTCTAGCGTTTGCCCTGCACCCCCCACCGAGCCACAGCACCTTTGCCTCCAAGCTTGGGATGACGTGGGCCACCGCTACGAGGCCCGGCGAGCAGAAGCCGGCCGTGCATGTAGTTAAGCTGGCCGCTTCCAGCGAAATGCTCCGGTATGGTACTAAACCATACGGCGGCGGTCAGAGCACGACGTACCTGTGTGTTAGTTGTACAGGCAAGAGAAGTGCAAGTCGGAGACGCAGCTGTCCTCACGCGCACGGTCCGCACCGCCTCCGATCGGATCCACTGCGTTCGTTCTGCACACGCGGCTCCGTACTTGTACGTGAAGCCCTCGAGGTAGAAGCCGTCAGTGCCGCGGCTGACGTGAACGTGACACGGGCAACCATCGCGGCAGCCGCGCCTGCCGGCTTGGCGGCTTCGATCAGTCAAATTATGTGTGTGTGGAATTTAACCAATTTTCAAGTTAATTTAATCTATAAATAAAAATAATAATAGGTTGACGACGACATATATGTGTATGTGTATGTGTATCTCATCAACAAAAGCTATATCATATAAGAACGACATACTGATCACAACAGGCATGAAGTACGCAAAATACTATAAGATTAGAGATACGAATGTACCCAACGAAGGGTCCCATGCCGAGGGCATCGGAGGCTCCATTCGCACTAGTCAATATATTGCATTAATTGTTCGAAATAGTGAATCACAGTCGATGCAAGTAGAGGATCGTTGTGCAGTCCCACGAACGATCACCAGGAAATAGTCGATGAAAACGGTAAATCACTAGGTATTAGTCGTGAAGACAGTCAATGATGACCCCGGCAAATAGTCGATGATGACCACCAGGAGATAGTCGATAAGGACATCATGAATTAGTTGATCGACAAATAGCCGATGAGGACGAGCAGTCGCGGAGTCATTCCCTAAAAACCTAATCGCCGCTCACCGCGTGCAAAGTTCGCACTTGGACGAGGGTTCTGGAGACACCTGCTATCCCAATATTCCATGCATGCAGAGTTACATGACAGAAAAACTCAAGAACAACTCAACAGAGAAATAAATGGTGCTTGGTCTGTTGCATCCTAGCAGATGAACACAAGCGCCCGTACTTATAGACGTAAAAGGCAGAAGATGAAAATAGAGGATGAATCTGGATGTCACAAAGCGTCCATCAATCACTAGTATCTCTCATCATTACCATAAGAGAGTTACTAGTAACTGCAACCATAATCATGAAAATTACCATAAGCATGAAAGTTACTTGTAATCCAACCATAAACATGGTCGTTACAAGTTGGTCATCAACTATACTCATTCCACCATTTGCATCTAATATTTATATGGCCTTAGAACTTATTTGATTTAATTGAATAAAATATGGATATACCCATGTTAAATCTAACAATGTGTGTGTGTGGGGAAGGTCATGGGGTTCAAATTGCCAAAGACAAATTATTTGGCTTGGTGTCAGGGTTCATATTGCCAAAGACACAAATTATTTGGCTTTTTTCAGTTTTCGCGAAACAATCTACAAACGTCCGTTACTAAAGTTTAGAGACAGTCAGACAGACACGATGTCTGTACGTCCGTATCTGAAAATGATCAATAAACAGTGACCATTTATTAGAGACGAGTCACTAAAACTGAATTTTAACCACCTCCCAAATCACTTTCCGTAGTAAACCAGTTTTCCTAGAATGCCATTTTCGATTGCCAACATAATTTGAAATGATCTTCTTTGTGGTAGTGCATGCACATTGGTACATTACAATTCAGCCGGAAGAAACACACACAAAAAAAAAAAAAACCTAGCTAACAAGTCACATCCATGTCTGATGAACATTATTCGGTCACATTTATCCTTAAAATTGTGGCTTCCAAACACTAGAAAATAGTGGGCATCAGTTCATTCCTCAGCATTCACGCGGTAAAAATAAGGTAGCCGGCAAGGTCCTCCATCCACATCGTGAAGAAGGCCAGTCTTTTTGTAGCATTCAACACTATCCGCTAGTGTCTCCTCCAGTTTTCTTGGTTTCCAGTCCCAAATCCAGCAGCTTACCTGAGGTAACTGAAACCTTACGTCCAACATCTACCATCCTGGATATGAATAGGTTGATGACGACATATATGTGCATATATATCTCATTAACGAAAGCCACATCATGTAAGAACGACCTACTGATCACAACAGAGAGTAAGTATGCAAAATACTCTAAGATTAGAGATACGAATGTACCCAACAGAGGGTCCCATGCCGAGAACATCGAAGGCTCCATTCGCACTAGTCGACATAATGCGTTGCTCGAAATAATAAACCACAGTCGATGCACACTACTTTATTTTTTTTAACCGTGGTGGTTATTTTCGATTAACCGCGGCGGTTTTTACAACCGCCTCGGATCAAAGGTCACGGTTAATCGTGACCTTTACCGAGGCGGTTGTGCGACCGCCACGGTTAATCCAAATAAAAAAAAGAAAAAAAGAAAAAAAATCCATGGATAGGGCCCGCCAAGTCCATCCACGGAGCAGGGGGCTGTGCCGCCGCCGGGAGGGGGTCCCGCGCCGCCGTGGGGAGGGCATGCCGAGGCCGGGAGGGGGTCCGTGCCGCAGCGGGGAGGGCACGCCACGGTTGGGCCACGCCCGCACCGCCGCGGGGAGGGCACGCCGCCGCCGGGCCGCGCCACTGCCCAGATCCGCGCGCTGGTCAGCCTGCCGACGGGCCGCACCCGCGCCGCCGCCATCGCCAGGCCGCGCTACGCCGCCACCGGGCGCCTCCTCGCGCGCGCCGCTGCTGGCCCGGGCGGCCCCCTCCTCGCGCGCGCCGCCGCCCCAGGCCCACGCAGCCGCCTGCTCGCGCGCGCCGCCACCGCTGGTCCGCGCCGCCTCGTGGAGGTGGGGAGGCGAGAGGGAGGAGGTGGCGGTGGAGATGGAGAGGAGAGAGGGAGGTGGAGGAGGGGAACAGAGAAAGAGAGAGAGAGAGCGGCCGATGGGTCGAGGGGAGTGAGAGAGAGAGGTTGAACTCAAACCCTAACCCTAAGTGCCAGTTATATATGGAGATAAGCAGTGGGTTGATATTGGCTTTTTCCTTCCTGACTGCCTCGGTTAATGCCTGCTTAACCGAGGCGGTTTTCCTTCCTGACAGACTCGGAAAATAAATTGAAAACGCATCGCAAAAGATTTTTTGTAGTATTGGCAAGTAGAGGGTCGTTGTGCAGTCCCACGAACGATCACCAACAAATAGTCAATGAAGACAGTCAATGACTAGGTATTAGTCGGTGAAGACAGTCGATGACGACCCCAGCAAATAGTCGATGATGACACCATGAGATAGTCGATGAGGACGTCATGAATTAGTCGATTGACAAATAGCTGATGAGAACGAGCAGTCGCGGAGTCGCCCAAAAACCTAATCGCCGCGCACCCCATGCAAGGTTCGCACGAGAATTAGGGTTATGGAGGCACCTGCTCTCCCGATACTCCATGCATGCAAAATTACGGGACAGGGAAAACTCAAGAACAACTTAACAGAGAAATAAATGGTGCTTGTTTGTCGCATCCTAGCAGATGAACACAAGCGCCCGTACTTATGACGTGAAAGGTAGAAAATGAAAATAGAGGATAATTTAGATGTCACGAAGTGTTCATCAATCACTAGTAACTCCTACCATTACCATAGAAGATTTACTAGTAACTGCAACCATAATCATGAAAACTACCATAAGCATGGGATTTATTAGACTATCCGCACTCATCATCCTCTATACATCCTGATCATCAAGATTCTCTCCTCTATACTCGTTTATTCCACACCCATCATCCTCTATATATCATACTATATACCAACTACCATCAATGGGTCCATTTGTAACTTTATCTAAATATATCCATGTGTTTGTTTTGAAGGATTTATTGAAACGAATTTAATGATGTAATCGGAATTTAGTTTAGTTGTTTGGTTTGTGAGTTATAATAATTTTTTTAGTTGGTTAAAACAGTGGGCACCACGCTGGATGTCACACTCCTGCCTCCCGCGCTTGCTTCGTCTCTCGAGAGTGGTGGGCCACACGCCGGTACAGGAGGTCCGGTACCACGCCATATCTAGCGGATGTTGCTTCCGTAGCGTACCTGATACCGGATGCGCTACAGCTGGTTTCATCCGTTAAATGCTCCTGCAGGGCTCGGTTGAGGACGGCAGTGCGAATGGTATTAGTAACCATGCCCGTACAAGTTGGTCACAACTATATTCATTCCATCATTTGCACCTAATATTTATATAGTCGTAGAACTTATTTGATTTAATTGAATAAATTATAGACATACCCACGTTAAATCTTAGGCCCTTATATCACCCGGGCGAAAAAAAGGACTTCTAACACCCAAATATGTAAAAGCATAAGATTTCGGTGACAAATTAAAAGTCCACCCAACATCTAAACATCTAATACCACAAAATCTACATCAGATAGATAAAAAAAATAAATTTCAAATAGGCAGCAATCAAATGCCAAATTTTTTGTATGGAAGGCCAAATTGGAAAAAATACAAATGGATAAAAAGACAAACAAGATTTCAGATAGTCAAAGAAACCAAATTTACACCATTAATAAAAGAAATTTACATTTCTATTTATAATGTAAAACTACATTAATATACTATAAGAAAAAATAAATATAAATTTATATGGTGCTTACAATGTATATATACTAGCTGAAAAAGGCAGTCACTATAAATATAGCAAAGCAGACATAGGCGAGGGACACGGTACATGAGTTTCGTGTAGACAGACCTCACCCGTGCCCTGCTCTGCTGCCGGCACTGCTGTCGACCAACCGCACTCACGTCCGATACCGGCTCCTGGAGGAGCCGGATACCTGGAAAAAAGGCCGCAGCGGCTCCGCTACGGGCGTCCGCCATCCGGAAAAACGGCCGCTCGTCCGGAGTTCTAGCCGGAGGTGGAGGACGTCCGGTACGCAGTGCGTAGGGCCCGCGCATCCTCGCGCCTCCTGCCGCCCTCCGCTCGCCGCGTGGCACCGAGGAGAGAGAGAGAAAGAGAGAGGGCGCTCGCCGCCACCGTTGACGGGGAGCCGGATCCCGGCCATGGCGGCGCTCGTCGGAGCCCGCGCCGGGGCCGGAGGCGGCGGAGCTCCCCGCGGCCGCGCGTGTCTCGCCCGCGGCGGCGCTCGCCGGAGCCCGCGCCGGGGCCAGAGGCGGCGGAGCTTCCCGCGCTCGCCCGCGGCGGTGCTCGCCATGGCGCAGAGAGGGAGCCCGGGGAGAGAGAGGGGGGGAGGGAGGGAGGGAGGGAGGGAGGGAGGGAGAGAGAGAGAGAGAGAGAGAGGGAGGGAGCCGCTGCGCCGACCTCCCCGCGCCCTCGCCGGAGCCGGGGAGGTGGAGGACGCGCGCGCGCCCTCGCCAGGGAGCCGCTGCGCTGACCTCCCCGCGCCCACGCCGGAGCCAGGGAGGTGGAGGCCGCGCGCGCCCTCACCGGGGAGCTGCCGCGCCGCGCCGGGAAGCCTCCCGCCGCTCGCCGGAGCCAGGGAGGCGGAGTAGGAGAGAGAGAGGAGGAGATGAGAGAGTGGGGAGGGAAGGAGGGTGGGTGGGTGGGTGGGGAATAAATAAAAGAAAAAGAAATATAGAGTAGAGATATAGAGAATAGATGGGTGCGGGAGAAAGTGGTATAGATGAGAGAATCTCAATGACCAGAACGGAATATTCTTTTTAGATGATGAATTTAGAGGATGATGAGTGCGGTTGGTCTCAGCCCTCTACTGCCGCTGGGAGAAGGCACGGTATGGGTGACATGCAGATGGATGTTTGACCCCTAAATGCATGCATGCATGCATGCGCATCACAGAGACTGGAGATGAGATGGAGCCGCTAGCCACCGTCGCTTCGGTGAATCAAACAGTCAACAATTCGGGTGACAGGAGACCAAATTTTGCCCGGGCAATGTATAGCTTTCTCGTAAACCTAACAGTGTGGGTGGAAGGTCTTGGGGTTCAAATTGCCAAAGACAAAGTATTTGGCTTGGTGTTAGGGTAGTTTGCCAAAGACATAAATTATTTGGCTTTTTTCAGTTTTCGCGAAACAATCTACAAAACTCCGTCACTAAAACTGAATTTTAGATACGGACACGATGTCTGTACGTCCGTATCTGAAAATGATCAATAAACAGTGACCATTTATTAGAGACGGTCACGATGTCGGTCAGTAAAACTGAATTTTAACCACCTCCCAAATCACTTTCCATAGTAAACCAGTTTTCCTAGAATGCCATTTTCGATTGCCAACATAATTAGAAATGATCTTATTTGTGGCATTGGTACATTACAATTCAGCCGGAAGAAACACAAAAAAAGAAAACTAACAAGCCGCATCCATGTCTGATGAACATTATTCGGTCACATTTATCCTTAAAATGGTTGCTTCCAAATACTAGAAAATAGTGGGCATCAGTTCATTCCTCAGCATTCATGCGGTAAAAATAAGGTAGCCGGCAAGGTTCTCCATCCACATCCTGAAGAAGGCCAGCCTTTTTGTAGCATTCAACACTATCCGCTAGTATCTCCTCCAGTTTCCTTGGTTTCCATCCCAGATCCAGTAGCTTACCTGAGGTAACTGCAACCTTACGTCCAACATCTACCATCCTGGATATGAATACACAAGCGTCAACAATACTCAATACTAAGGTTGTCACTTAGTTGTCCACACCATTCTTCTTATGGTGGTATATGCTATACTTATTACCTGTCCACATAACTGTAGTTAGGGTACATACTCTTCATAACAGACAACAAATCTTTTATGTCCATTTGGTCTAATGAGCATATGTATCTCGAAGATGGTTCAGCATTCCCATATGCTAGAAGAAAGGCATCAGCAACATCGCGAACATCCACTATGGGCCAGAATTTGTTGTTCATTGTGTCAGGACCTCCTGCAATATATGGAAAAAAAAAAGTTACAAGCAAGTTTTGTCAAAGACGAGTACCAAGCAGAAGCAGGTAACATAAAAGTTAAATTGTATTAGTAGTATAACCTTTTATCATATATACGAGAACTTTGCTGGTAGTGTTGAGTACCACAGTCTGCAACAGAGGGCCAAAGACGAGACCAGGCAAAACAGTAACAACATGCAGCCCGTTCCTTTTGCCGTATTCCAGAGCTATCTCTTCTGCTTCGGTCTTTGCAAGACCATACCAAATCTGATATAACAACAAGTAAAATATATATCCTCACGTTATTATCATTGCATTCGTACTGACATCAATTTTTATTAGAATCTGCTACAGCTCTACAGTTTATTTATTAGTTTATACTCCATTTATTTAAAAATATGTGCACTTCTGAGAGTGCAACTGAATAAATCTCTGCCCATGTGCATATCTAGAAATACATTTTTGTTAGGACAAAATCGAAGAAGTAAAAAGTAATTAAATTAGTATGGTAGAACGCTAGACCTTTCAACTAGTAGTAACATGGTGCGTAACCAGTAAACTACTGTAGTAGTAACATGGTGACATTTCTGACCTTATTGTGCCTGTAGAAGTCTTTATCTGACCAGCAAGTCTCATCTATAAGTTTATCTTCAGGCCAGTTCGGATCAGAACTGACACAAGCCATGGACGAGATCACGATGAGTTTCTGAACTTTCGTAGCTGAGCAAGCGTCAAGTACGTTCATGGTGCCTTTCACTGTTGGGGCCATCATCTCTTTCTGTATACATATGAGATTAGCAAAAGGACAGTAATTAAAGAATAATAGTGGCTTAGTTTTTCAATTTTTCATACACGTTGAGCACACCGCTGACCACCGCCACAACCAATATTTGTAGGGGCGGCTCTATATTAAGCCGTCCCTAAAAAAAGGGGGCACTGCTACAAGTTATTTGCATAGTAGTAAACACAAACAGAGGCTCACTTTGTAACGAACAAAAAAAAATTGCACTTCAATTTATTTTTCATAGTTTTATTTAAGGACTTATATTCTTTTCTATTTTTCCATGTTCTCGTTCATATTCCTCCAACTTCAGCTAATTCGCTCAAATAACTTCAACTAAGTTTATAGAAATCTATTTTTGCATGTTCTCGTTCATATTCCTCCAACTTCAACTAATTCGCTCAAATAACTTCAACTAAGTTTATAGAAAATATATTGGCATCCACAATACCAAATAAATACACTATGTAAGATCATCATTCCGAAATCACTTACCACTTGCTCACATGACAAAATTACTAAATCAGAGAGCTTGAACTACAAATTATAGTTGAGCTCTACTACACACACAATTAGATTTCAAGTTTTCAACCTCATACTAGTCATGTGGAACAATCACCATTGTCGACAAGTGGACCTATATGGCTAAAGACAAAATTCTTTCCAAAGAGATAGCCTCATACACTTATTTGCTTTGAGATTTGAGCACAAATTAGATCCAATGATTCTTTCTTCTTACTTCACATTGGTTTCTCCATAAAAAAATTACTCTGCGACAACCTTAATTAACGTGCAAGCACACATAATGTTAGTGGCGCGTGGATTTCTTACTTATCCTTCCGCGGCCCTGTCTCTTCTTCTTCCTTCATCTTGTCTTCCACCTAGACAGTTCCAGCCCAAGCCCATCGGCTTCCGTGGTTTCGCTCCTACTGCCCTAGCCTCGACCAGCACCTCTCCCGCCGCCCAACCCCATCGTTCCTTATCCACGCTTTACTAGTCGGTCATGGTCCATCACCGGCCCTACCCCCTTGTCGTCGATCTCGCCCACCACCCACGATCAGCAGAACCTAGCTCACCAAGCACCCTCGGTGGCTAGACTCCTCCCTAATCGAAGGAAAAAGAGACAGAGACTAGACACCTTGCCCCGCAGCCGACTCCGCCCACCGATTGTCCCCCACCACCTTGCTCGTCGTCGGTCAAACCATCACCACTGCCTCTCCGCTCACTGCCCTGACCCTCCTTCTATGCCCAGAAGACATTGAACTTTGTTGTCGCCCTTCCCACGAACCCTAATGTCATCGTCACCAGGAAGACAAAGTAACGCGCAAGGATCAAAGACGACACACGCATTGTCGGTCCGATCATGTGTCGATGTGTGTGCACATTGGAAACTTTCGCAACACATGTGCACCAAATAAAGATTGACGGTGATGCCTTTCATTAACGTGCATGTGCTCCTAACATTACCAATGCGTGGATTTCTTTCTAATCCTTCCGCGCCTCCGCCTCTTATTCCTTCTCCGCCTCATTTTCTTCTTAGACGAACCGCCATTCCTTCCCCATCCTTCACTAATCAGTCATCATCCATCACCTGCCCCACCTGTCAGCCTCGCCCAACACCGGTGACCAACGGTGCCTCGTTGTGGGGGTATAGACCCATATACCCGCATGGCGCTACATAGGCCAGATTGTCCGATCACGTCCAAGCTGCCAAGGGTTCACCGATGGCTCGGTGGCTAGGAGATCGCGCCGACTACGCCCACCAGGAGATCGCACGTATCTTGCGGATCAGAGGAAGCCTTGGCGGCCAAGGAAATAGATTTCCTAATTATTAGCTGATTAGTTACCATGTCTAACAGATCTTACAATCAGATATACAAGAGAACAAACCGACTTGTAACCCTGCTCCCCGTACTATATAAGGACGATCAGGGGATCCCCTCAAAATATCTTATCTCATAGTAATACAATCCACAGAACATAGGACATAGGGTATTACGCCTCAAGGTGGCTTGAACCTATCTAAATCATGTGTCCTACGCTCTTGTGTTATGCTCGCCCATCTTCAAGCGCACCTCCATCGATTCTTCTACTACCGTGGTCCATACCCCTCGGTAGACTATCCATGATATTCCGTCGACACCCGCCACTGGCCGCACTGCCCACTAACCACCCTTGCCGACTGGCCTCTACCGTACCCTAATCTCAATCAGAAGAAAAGGAGATGGTCCCCTTGCCCCTGCTACCGACTTCGCCTACCGGGTGTCCCCCGCCACCTCGTTCACTGTCACTGCTGCCACCACCCCCACCACCACCCAATTTGTCCCTATGTTTGGTTTTTATAATAGAGACAACTATTAGACCTTTTGCCAAGTGTTTACGCTAGGTTAGGTTCATAACAAGATGGAGAGTAAGGCATGGAGATGGATGAAGGATGATCATTTCAATTGGAGCAAGCTCTCACTTGAAAAAGAAGAAAGTGAAAAACAAAATCCAAGTTGTGAAGGAAAAAATATAAATAGGATTTTATTTGCCGGTCAAGACATAATAGAGTGCACGATCGAGTTTAGGATAGATAGTTGTACTGTTAAGAGGGGACTCCAAAGTTCATTTCCGTTATCTAAGTGCTACTAGATGTGAGAATTCGTTGCATATGCATTAAAACCTAGTGACATGGCGAGAATTAAGTGGAAACCTTTTGAAACATGTTTATGAAAATGTTAACTCTTTTGCACACACGATGGAACACTTGTGGAGTTAGCACATTTGAAAAAAAAGGGTGAGTTTTGAAGCTATTTGCGGCCTTTCTGTAGGGACCAAATTATTCCGGTGCAACCTAAAAGAGGTCAGTAGAGAGAGCGCTACTCGTAGAGCCGCTAAGTGTTGCTAGGGTAAGCCACCGAATTAATTCGGTGCTTAAGCCATCGGATAAAGCTAGCGCCCCGTTCCTAACATGGATGAGGACTATCAGAGTAATTCTCGATGACCTAAAAGCCTCTCTACAGAGTTTATATTTGTCATCGAATTAATCCGGTGCTCACAGAATGGTTAACTTCACAGCCGTTAAGAAACCACCAGATTAATCCAGTGGCACCTTTGAGAAGGGACAGGAGTATGCATAAGAAACACTAAGATGAGCGCTTAGTCCGGTGGTGTAATTTGGTGGTCACTGGATTAATCCGATGATCACAAAAAGTGCCCAATCAACATGTTACAGATGATTCAAAATTAAATAAAATTTGCTGCAGATAATTGAAAAGGCAGTCGTACTTTGTGAAGATTGAGATAGTAAAATCAACATGCGGCTCATAGTGTCATACGTACTTTGTGTTATCCAATCCACACATTTCTACTAATATAGTTCCATCCATTTCTACTAAATTGTGGGTTAATTGAACTAAAGAGTTACCCATGGATAATTTACCTTCCATACCCTCCCCTACCATTTCTATTGGATAAAAAAAAAAATTTACACATATCCTTCCATATTGAATTAGGTAAGGGCTTGAATATGGGTATTGGCTACCCAATAATAGGTAAGGCTTAGGCTCGGTGGCAGAGATGAAAGCAAAATTTGGCAGTTGTCGTCCTTGTTTTCCCAATATTACCTAGTTCAAAGCTAGGAGCAGGAGCAACCGGCATTCGGCTGGAGATGATATCTGTTGTTGTTGGTTGTGGGCTGTGGCATTGTTGCAGAAGGGCAGGGGAAGAATGTATCAACTAGCAACTAGCAAGATAAGGAAGTCACCACCGCCACCACAACAGCAATATTTGAGCGCCAGCAAAATCCTTCCACCTGGCGATCGATTGCCCCTACTCAAGTAGAGTCTGGAACAGGGTCAGCACCTGGAGCAGGTGTCCGAACCTCAACTGGTCTGCAAATGCTGATATTCAGCAATGAAAGAAGGCGCGGTTGCAGTCGCAGGACACTCCCTGACCATTAACAGTCTCGGTCCATTTCGAAGCAAAGAAACGAGAGAAACGAAAAGTGTCTAGTTGACATTTTCTCTGAAATCTACAATGAGGCTTAATTGGGGAAATCGGCAAGACCAAAGGCATTTGCTTTCCTAGTTAATCCAGTCCTCTGTTGTTTCATATATACATAAATTTGTGTAAAGTTTTATTTTGCTGGGGGCCACTAACTGGGTTCCATTTAGTTTGCATCATATCGACAAAAATTGCTACGAGCACAAATGATTATTATTGTGAGTAATGTAGAACTGTATATGGAACCTCAGGGTCAAGGATCTCGTCCTCAGGCACCGGAGAAGCCATGTGGAACACCCCCTCGCACCCCGCGAACGCGGCAGCCAGTGTACCGGCGTCGAGCACGTCGGCCTTGAACAGCCGCAGATTCTCCGAGGCCCTGTCCAGCTGCGTCAGGAACTCGTTCTTCGGATCAGCTGGTAGGCAGGAGGGTGAAAGCAGAGAGAGGGAGAGAGAGATCCATCACATTCACACGCAGCAGCACACGCTTGGCAAAAACAGAAACAGATCAAAGAGCATGGACGGACGTACATGGATCACGGACGGTGGCGTGGACGGCGTAGCCACGCGAGAGCAGCAGCTTGACGAGCCACGACGCGATGAACCCGCCGCCTCCGGTCACGCATACGCGCCGCGGCGGCGACGCCATCTCTGATCTCAACGGCGGCCCAGCTATGCCTGACCTCGCTTACTCAGCTTTGTTTGTCCACAGTCAACAGTCAGTACCCGCAGTATATAAACATGAATTCAACGCAAGGCGACTAAACAAACATGGGCTACTTAATAACTAGATGCAAGTTGTCATTGTTATTTCGATCATCATTTGTTAGTTTGCGTGCATCACGCCGCTGGAGTAATTTTTATTTAACTAAAACGGCGCGTTGGATCTTGATGGTTGATGAAACCTTGGGCACCACCAATGGTTTTGGTCATGCATGCCTGTATGGGCGGCACCGACCATACTTGTTTTCATTTATAAAGAAAGACTTTAGTATTAAATTTATCAAGAACTGTTCGAGTCTTTAGTACAGTCTTATTAGAGTTTCCGCGGATTTTATACTAATTTAATTTAATACAGGCGTCACTGTTGGCGACTAGAAGAGGGACTAGATGAGTTTCATCAGTTGCCCTAAGCGAGATTCCGATGGACCCTTACCTCCGCAAGCGCTCCAATGTGCACACCCCATGCATGCCCGATAACACAAGACGGGCACTTTTTCTTTGGAAGAGGAACGGTGGAGGCAGGCTCCAGCAATTAATTTACTACTCCACATGCATAGATTAAAAAAATAGACAAAGTCAGTACACATAGAAGCAACGGCAGCTTCAAAGTTGCTTTAGGGAAGGAAACGTTAAGCTCTGTGATTTTATTTTTTTTGAGGGGGGGGTAGCTCCTAGCACGAAAACGGGGTGTTCAATAATTATTCAATTTTCAGGTTAAACCAGAAGATAAATCATATAACAATCTCATATACAATACAAATATGAGCATTGTTTCAAGATACGTAAGTTCTGCCAGCGGCTGTGTGAGCTATCTGTGATAGAAAACATATGTAAAATTAACCGAGCAGACCAGAGAAAAAAGAAGCAAAAGGTGAGACAGAGCGAGCCATCCTCCGCGTACAGGCCGCCCGAATTTACAATCGTGACAGTCACACCAGATAGCCTGCAGTGAGCTGAGGATGTCGAATCCAACCCAGCATTTGTTTAGGGAAGAAATGTTAAACTCTGTGTTCGGTGGTGGTGGTGGTGGTTGGGGGAGGGGGGAGGGGGGAGGGGGGGTGTGTGTTAGGTCCTAGCACGAAAAAGGAGCTGTTGAATAATTACTCAATTTTCAGGTTAAAACCAGAAGGTAAATCATACGACAATCTCATATACGAATATGAGCATTGCCTAGAGGGAAAAAAAAGAAGCAAAAGGTGGTGGCTCGATGGAGAGGAGAGCAAGGGACGGAGCGAGTCACCCTCCACGTACAGGCCGTCTGGATTTATGATCGTGACCGTCACACCGGATATAACCTGCAGTGCCGAGGATGAAGGTAAATCATACGACTCTCATATACGAATATGAGCATTGCCTAGAGAAAAAAAAAGAAGCAAAAGGTGGTGGCTCGATGGAGAGGAGAGCAAGAGACGGAGCGAGCCACTCTCCGCGCACCGGATAACCTGCAGTGAGCCGAGGATGTCGGATTTCCAGTCTAGCGTTTGCCCTACCACCCCACCGAGCCAACACCTTTGCCCCCAAGCTTGGGATGACGTGGGCCACCGCTACGAGGCCCGGCGAGGAGTAGCCGGCCGTGCACGTTGTTAAGCTGGCCGCGTCCAGCGAAATGCTCCGGTATGGTACTAAACCAAACAGCGGCGATTGCAGGGGCTTTGTGCATGCGAGGAAAACGTCGTGGAGTCGGAGACGGTGCTGAGCAGCTGTCGTCACGCCGACGCGCAATAATGATCCGCGCGCCGCCGACACGTGTTACGCGGAGTCATCTCGTGCGTGCTCCGTACGCGAAGACATAGATAACGCTCGTCGTGCGGCACTTCGTGCGAGGGTTAATGCCGGACACGTGGCAATTGAATATATAGGGCGCGGCGCTCGGTTCTCCGTCGCCGGAGCTAGACACACGTGCGGCGGCGCGACGTCACGAGCGCCGGCCGGCCGATCATCACTCCGTCACTCGCGTCCGATGAGCTGCAGGTTTCGATCAGCGCCCGCGCGGCTCCAGGCCGGCACGACGCCGTGTCATGTGCATGGCAGCATGAGCATGCATGTCTACGAACCTTCATGGCCATGAACAGGAAGAGGTCGTACCCGAGCTGGAGCTTGATGCCGAGGGTAGTGCAGCGTCTGTGCTTGCAGCTGGTCAGCGTGGACCGGCGATGGCGGCGCTGGGGCACGATGGCAGATGGCCTTGACCGTGATGATCGATGGCCACGATGACCCAGCGTTGGCGCTTGGGCACGATGGGCATATGATGACGTGGCTCCGGTGCATGATGATCGTCGTGGCCATGATGACCACCTGGCGCGCCTGATGCATGATGATCATAATAATGATGATTGGAGCTGGCGCTTGGACATGATCACCTGTTTTATTCGTAAATTGTAACAAGTATTTTATGTTGCAACTTGCAAATAGTTTTCGCGAGCAGGCATGCAAAACAAGCGCAGGCAGAGGCGGTCGTGTATCCGCAGCAACATATCTTGCTTAGGGCATCCGCAACAGTAAGAGCTAGTATCTAGTTCTAAATATTCTAAAAGACGAACCATTCCTAATGATCTATCTATTAGCATATAGGTCATAATATAAATGCTTACACATGTTATTTTCACATAATCTCAAAGTGTATAAGACTATCTCTTGAATAATGATATAGCTCTACTCTCTCTCCTATTAAATATGAGAAAAATGTTATAAATTAGCCAATAGCTAGCCATTGAAGACGGCCTTAGGCTAGGAGTAGTAAGCGCAGCCCATACACGACGCATAGCAGCAGCAGGCGCATACTGTCGCATTCAGCAAGAGCGTGGGAGTGCTTGTAGGCAGTAGCAGGTGCAAGCGGCCGCGTGCAGTAGCTAGAGGAGCATGCGTACTGCGGACACGTGCGAGGCAGGCATAGGGCTAGGGAGTTGTGGCGTCCGGACACCGTCTTAACCCTATCTATAAATGAGTATATATACTCATCAGTTTCCTAGTGAGTAGAGTATATAAGCGTAAAAACAGGAAAATGGCATTAGGACAAGTATAACATGTCTTTTTAACCCGTTTGCGTATGGTATTTTTCTCACAAAGATCCTCGCGAGCTCGAGATGGGCCGAGCTCGTCGTCTCACGAGACGAAGAGGCTCATGGTTTGAGGCTCAAAACGGCTAGAAGAGCCGCGTTGTCCAAGCTTAGTAATCGAGACATGGATCTGGTGCGACGCTGGAAAAATCAAGCATGCACCGTTGGGCTGTCGCGGGAGAGCCGCCACCGGCCAACTTCGATGTCGCCGCTATGCTATTTTTGTGAAGATGCAAAAGGGAGAAGCTTGCAACCCATGGAAGCTTGGTTGGTCCTGTCTGGTTGGGATTTTGGCTGCGGCTTTTGCCCTCAAAAACCTGAAAGTCCAACCAAATGCTTTTTTTTTTAAGAAAGGTGGCAAAAGTTTTGCCGTATTTTTATTAGACGATAGAATAATGAAAAATACAAAGCAAAAAAGGAACAAAAACGGAACCGACTCAACTACCTTGCCCAAAAGGCTGAAAGGAACTACTACTAAAGGTATCAAACCTCCGAAAAACCTACTGATCACCCGAAGGGTGCAAAGGGGTGCTTTTGAAAGCTACTTTTTTTTAGAAGTAGCCGCTTTTTTCGTAGCACATATTTTTTTAAAGCATTTTAGACCCTACTTTTGACTTTCTGTTTTTTCAAAATAGTTGGGATAAGGAACTTTCATAGTCGTTTAAAGAGGTAAAGATAAAAAGTATTTTTTTTATACTTGTTTTAACCAAATAGCTTTTAACTTTTTTACAAGCTTACATTCCACAATAGCTTTTCGTTTTTTTAGCCTGGACTATGTGGTTCCCCGCGTACTTCCAGGACCTGGAAATTTATTTTGGGGGGAAAAACCACGGTGCCACACCCGGCCGATCCCAACTAGGAATCGAACTCAGGCGGGTGGCCTCCACGACTGGGAGAGCCAACCATCGCGCCACGAGCGCGTTGGCCAATAGTTAGAACGCCAGATGAACTGAGGTCATCGACCATGGGTCCACATGTAAGAGTGAGAGGAGCAACATGAGAAATTCATGACTTAGTGTGAAATCACCGTGCCTTTTCTCAAACAAGCTTCAAAATAGCTTCGTGCAACACATCAGCATACAAAAAAAATTATTTATTATTGATCTTAGTTACATACATAACATTAAAGGCTTGCAAACAATAAAATAGATCATAGATTATATGTCCTGTCTTTTTACATATATGTACGAGAGATTCTAGGCATTCACAGACGATACCCTGTGGGCAATACATAAACCGTTCACCTGTCCGGCTATGCTAGCATCCAGTTTCCCACAGTTCACACAAGTTCAAAAATATATTGTTCTTAATGATACACATCAGTTTATAGTGAGTACTGTAGTCAGTCATGGTGGTAAAATAACTTCTTGGCACAATACGAGATCTGACAAGGTCTTTCCATGCCGATCTATCCTTCTCGAACAGTTCACGCCACCATCCAGGATATTTCTCACCACAACATTCAGGGAGCTTATGCCTGGGACGTAGTAAATTTCCACAGTGACAAGCTCAAGCAGGTTGTTTCGATGCTGAATAGCTCGCTCATCAGGAAACGAAGACAAATCAAGTAGAGGTGACACAGCGTTCTTCACCCAATGCGGAGTTATTACGGACCTAAGCCGGTCAATGTCATCAGGGAAGTGAGGAATGACAGAGAAGTTCACATCATTCCCCTTATCACCGGCCCTGCTGTGAGCTACATGGTAGAGAGCAATCCTTTTACCAGGTAAAGCAGGAACAGGGGATGCTGGGGTCTCCATACTTGCGTCAAAGTGTTGAATGTCCATTGTGCGACTTGTTAGGTTTTGTTGTGCTTGTGAAATATGTATTTGACCCGTTTCAGAATATGTAGCTTGATTTTGTAGGCAAAGAATGCTTGCCTTCTTTGCATGCGCTCGCCAGAAGATGTTTTCCCGGCCAACCTGTCCAAAGCAAAGCTAAGTCATAGAAGCTATGTATGTTGCATGGAGACAGTTGATGCACATTCTATTGATCGCATGGGACCATTCGTAGTGATCAGCATACCAGCATCTTTTGTAGAATAATTTCCTTCCTATGTCCAGTGCTGCAAGCATCAAACAAGGACGTCAAATGGGTAAAATCAACTCCAGGTTAAAGAATGATACGGATATATTTTCCTTGCATGGAGTAAGAACAAGGTCCATTCGATATAGTTCATTACAATTGATACCAGTTTTCATGAATTTAAAACATCTACTAAACTTTTATACTGGCCATTCGTCTGTGTAATTTATGAAGCATACTTCTGCAGTCTGCACATGCATATTTATCCTATATTGAACTACAATGCTCCAGTACCAAAAGATTAGCTTGCCAACACACAAAAGGAGCATAGAAATCACTTGCCAATACCTGATTCCACCACCACCAGCTGGACCATTTGTATATAGAGCAATAAATTCTTGAACAAATTGAACAGCATGCTCTTCAAGCTCAAAGAGACCATCCATCCGAAGCCTTAAATCCAACACTTGCTTGGCCGAGTAACTATCCTCTTCACCCCCAATAGCTTTCAAACTTTCATAGCCCATGACATATGAAACAATTTTTTCATTAATGCCTGGGTACCTTTCACCTATCCACGACCTTACCTAATGCCATGAAAATGTTGAAATGGAGAAATTATCCTCGTAACGCTTTGCTTAAAAAGAGATTCCTCGATTCTTGATACTGCCGAAGTTAAAAAATGAAAAGCATGTCCATAGTACTTATATGGACTTACAAGGTATTCTGCTGCCTGGGCACGCTTTAAACATTGATGCCCCCCATATGAGATCTCTCCCCAACCTTTCCATCCACTTTCCTAAAGAAACATGTACAATGCAAATTGATCAGCACCTAATTAGGCCAGCCTGAAAAATAATATTTGCTCAATGCGTGAGACACTTCATCTGTCTGAAAAAACTTTAGTGTTATCAGTTCTTTTAATACTAAAACGCCATCGTATAGACCTTGGCTCCCTCAAGCAATCTTGCATCATCTCAATAATGAAAGAGCAAATATGTTACATGGATGAAGTAGAGCAAAACCTAAATATTAGAACCAAGGGCCAAATAGATGTTAGGGAATCTGTCTGTTGGCACCAGTCCCATCAGGTCCACAAGTTCCTGTGATATCCTGGTTTTGGTTTATCTAAATAGTAAGTTCAACAAAATGCAATGACAAATCTTATAACACTGAAAGGACAGACATTCCTAAAGAAAATACTTTCAGAATACTTATATGTTCAATTAGGAAACAACAGATACCAGTCAGTTATTGGCAGCTTACTGGGCATGGTATTTTGAAAAGGGAGATCCTGATTAAAACTATGCCGCTTTATGCAAGTCTTTGTGGTCATAGATCACAATTAAGTTCTATGTTGGGAGAACTAAAAGATAAACTTAAAGTTTGTACCATTTAATTATCAAGGAATACATACAGTAGGAGATAGTTGCAGGAGTTTCTCAGGGCAACAAGCATTAGATGGTTTTGCTCCATCACAGCGGACCTTGTCTTTTGATATTTGGTGGAACTGTACATTACAGAAATCTACAACCTGCTCCACCAAAATATAATCAGTTTCGATAAGAAGCTAGCTACAGTTGTAACAGTAATTAGTTTTTGACTTCACCATATCAGGAGTTATGTAGTTTGCAGGATCTCCAACTTCATAAAGAAGCTGTTCAGCACATGTATGGGGACTCAAAAGGCCTCCACTACCATCTGCTTTACTGACAATGACTTCTCCTCTGTAACTAACTTCAGCAAATGGGAGAGACAAATCCAGAAGTTGCTCAAAAGGAAAATCCCTGTATGCATCTCCTGAATTTTATAACATCACAAACAGACCATACAAAGAACACAAATCATGGCTATTGTTAAAAGTAAAGGCCTAATCATTTTGGAAGGAAAGAAAAATGTACCAGGGTGCATGAAATATCCTCCAGTGAGTTGGCAGCCACACTCTAGAAGATGGCTTGCTAATGTTCCTTTTGCCAGTTGCATGTCATTCCAGTTCCAACCTAATTCATAGATCTAGTATTGCAAAGAGAGGTAAAAGAGATAAATCATTAACTCTGTGTTCAGATGTTCTGGATTAACTTCGTTATTGTATCCAATAAAAATAGCCCAGAGCGGTGAATAATATGAATAGTAGAAAAGAGTACTTGTTCTAACCCAAACTCATGTTCTGACAATCAAATGTATAACTTGAGCTGTTCATTCTTATATGTAGTGTTGAAAAGGGAGGTAAAAGAGATAAATTACTGTCCCATGAAATAATCTGTGCTCAGACGAGCTGGATTGACTTCATTATATTGTGCAATCTATAGAAACAAAAATAATATCGCAATGCAGTGAATAACACAATTAGTACACATTTGAGTACATGTTCTGACCCAAACTCGCATTCAGACAATCAAAGATGGTATAACTTGGGCTGGCTATTATTATAAATCAAGTGATTGTTTTGCAAAACTGCCCTACAAAAAGTGAATGTTTTCTTAAGAATCAGAAAGAGAGCAAATTAGTCCTGCTAATATCTGTGGCTTCAAAATTGCCTAGTCACACAACTACTCAGGCATATAACACAGACATTTGGTTATATATCAAGGAGCTATATCATCTCATCAAGATTTTTCAATATACAAACATGCATATGATCCTTAAACAGTACAGTGCTCAGATTAGGGAAAACAAATCATGATACACAAACCAAGAAAGGAAAGGCAAAGGTAGCTTAATATCCGATCACACAAATTCATCATGTTCACCTTGCATAAACAGTATTAAACAAAAAGGGGCATTACATGAGAGTGATAGATTAAACTTGAATACTGTACCATAGGTGCTAAGAAGAGTGAAGCATCAGCAACCCGTGAAGTAATGATAACATGTGGTTTATAGTTTTCCAAGCAATGTACAATTGAAGCTGCCCCAAGATATGTGCTACTTCCCTTTACATAAATCAAAAAGAAACAGTAAGATAAAATATAACAGATTATAAATCCGCGACATCAATATAAAGCAAAAAAATAGGTATTAATCAAAAGATCCAAGATAGGCATAACTGAGGTAGAATTGCTTAACATATCCACGACATGTAATTGGTACTTAGTTTCAAAAGATACTTTTATTTGATAGCATCCTACAATGACTATGTAATGGAAATCTCACATCAATGTTATTTGTGTGCAGAATGAATGTACTGTACAAATGTACAATTAAAAGATATATACCTAATTCCTAGGAATAGGGTAACACTCACTCAGAAAAACGGATACCATGCATGACAAAGGTCACTCATTTTGTACTTCAACTCAAAGGTGGTTACAAGGATAGTTATAGTATTAATGTGAAGGGACATTAGGCAACAGGTGGTATAATATGGTAAAACATAATTGTATCAAGTGGGATGTTAGTACTTTCATGCCATGGAGTACCCTACATTATGTTTAGGCTGGTTGGTTGCTGATCAGTTGAAAGGATCGGTGATCCTACCACGGTTGCGTAGGGCGTAGGGATAGGAGATCAGTGGTCAGGGTCTGTGCCGTGGCAGAGAACAGGAGCCATGGTAGGCGCAAGGGCAGAGCGGAGGCGAGCGAGAGAGAGAGAGAGAGAGAGAGAGAGAGATGTGCTGGGAGAAGCACAGCAACAAATATGTTGCTTCTTGATCTCAAAGGATACATCTGCCCTTATATTTATAGAGAGGACTCCAATCGACTCAACTTGACTCACAAGTAATCCTAGCTTCTGGACTCTTCCTAATCCGAAACCTAGATGGGTTTTACAACGTGTGCTCGCTACAGTACCTGCAAGTACTATTTGCGCTGGACTCAATTGGCCCGTCTTGGGCCCGACACCTCCTTAGCCTGTCACGGCTCGCTTCCAGCATGTGTACGTGACGCCGGTCATAACATCAGTAACAGGGGCGGAGCTAGAGTAAATCTAAGGGGGGTGCACTTGACTTTGTGGGTGCAAGGGTTTGTAAATTATGGGTGCAAATGTGTGCAATTCATTCACTAGGTTGAGATGCATAATTCCTTTGTGAAGCAAATAAAAGTCGGGACGCTTCAGATTACATTTACCCTTTCATATGTGTCGGTGCTAATTTTGGCGAGGCTAACACCGGCTAGTAAATATGTGTTTTGCGGTTGAGGCTACGGATGGTGTGCAAGGGGGAACACAGGGATTATACTGGTTCAGGCCGAGCAAGCCCTACGTCCAGTGGAGAGGAGGGTCGTGTTGCCTTGCACCGGGGTGCTTGTAGTAGGGAGTTACAAGCTAGGCGAGAGAGGGAAGAGCTCCCAGGTCTCTTGTGAGCGTAAGTGTTTACAAGTCGTTTGCTGCGGGTGAGAACTTGGAACTTCTCCGTCCGTTCGTTCGTCCTCCTTCTAAAGCCGGTCTCTGCTCTCCCCTTTATAGCCGCAAGGGAGAGGCAAAGGCGGCTACGACGCTACCTATTAAAATAGTGAGGAGTTGCCGTTCCCCGTTTGACTAGCTGCTGCCTTTTCTCCGTGTCTCCGGGGTATGGGTATGGCTATCTTGGTTCGCGAGTTCCAAGGTAGAAATAGTCGTCTGACTACGTCATGTCGTCAGCTCTCTGGGTTTTCTGGATATGGCCGTCGTGGTCCGCACGACTTTGGTGAGTTCACACCTGCCGGCTATCCTTCCGTACGATGTGACAAGAGGGTGAGTCACCTTGGGGCGTTGTTTCCCGAGGCTCGGGATCCTGAAGGCGTGCTCGTCCTTTCATGTGGACGGCGCAGTGGGCGTCTTTCCCAAAACGGGGCGGCGCACCGTGGACCATACCGTGTAGGACAGGTGGTATGGCCGTCAGGGGCGTGCGAAGCACGGTCGCGTCGAGAGTCTCGCCCGACGGGACGGTGCTTGTAAAGTGGTCAGAGAGATCTCTTGTGGTCCAAGATTGCTCCGCTGACATTACCTGTGCCTTGGATGTCTTCGCGAGATTGCGCTCGAGGGGGATAGGGAAGCTCGGGCGAATCGGAGACTTGGGGCGCCGAGGATGCCACTCTCCCGAGCTCTCCCGAGCTGGTGCCGCTCTCCCGTGCTCTCCCGAGCTCTCCCGAGGAGGCTCGGGCGAATCGGAGACTTGGGGGCCGAGGACGCCGCTTCCCGAGCTCTCCCGAGGAGGCTCGGGCGAATCGGAGACTTGGGCGCCGAGGACGCCGCCTCCCGAGCTCTCCCGAGGAGGCTCGGGCGAATCGGAGGTTTGGGGCGCCGAGGACGCCGCTCTCCCGAGCTCTCCCGAGGAGGCTCGGGCGAATCGGAGACTTGGGCGCCGACGAGGCCGCTCTCCCGAGCTCTCCCGAGGAGGCTCGGGCGAATCGGAGATTTGGGGCGCCGAAGAGGCCGCTCTCCCGAGCTCTCCCGAGGAGGCTCGGGCGAATCGGAGATTTGGGGCGCCGAGGACGCCGTTCTCCCGAGCTCTCCCGAGGAGGCTCGGGCGAATCGGAGACTTGGGTGCCGAGGAGTGCTGTCCCGAGGAGGCTCGGGCGAATCGGAGACTTGGGCGCCGAGGACGCCGCTCTCCCGAGCTCTCCCGAGCTGGTGCCGCTCTCCCGTGCTCTCCCGAGCTCTCCCGAGGAGGCTCGGGCGAATCGGAGACTTGGGGGCCGAGGACGCCGCTTCCCGAGCTCTCCCGAGGAGGCTCGGGCGAATCGGAGACTTGGGCGCCGAGGACGCCGCTCTCCCGAGCTCTCCCGAGCTGGTGCCGCTCTCCCGTGCTCTTCCGAGCTCTCCCGAGGAGGCTCGGGCGAATCGGAGACTTGGGGGCCGAGGACGCCGCTTCCCGAGCTCTCCCGAGGAGGCTCGGGCGAATCGGAGACTTGGGCGCCGAGGACGCCGCCTCCCGAGCTCTCCCGAGGAGGCTCGGGCGAATCGGAGGTTTGGGGCGCCGAGGACGCCGCTCTCCCGAGCTCTCCCGAGGAGGCTCGGGCGAATCGGAGACTTGGGCGCCGAGGACGCCGCTCTCCCGAGGAGGCTCGGGCGAATCGGAGACTTGGGGCGCCGAAGAGGCCGCTCTCCCGAGGAGGCTGTCATTAGTGGAATGATTCGTGGGCCTCTGTAGACGCGGCCTTCGTGGGCTTCCACTGGCCTTACTTGGGCCAGGCCAAGTTGGGAATGAGCGTTTTTGCATGGAAGTTGGGTACCCCTAACTTTGGTAACCGACAATATGTTTTTAGGATGTTTTTGGATTGAAATTAAGACCATTCCCTGCTCCTCTTAGCCTGGACGACAAGTCGACAACACTACTATTTGAAGTTATCTTAATTTCTTATTGTAGAGCCTCCTATAGCTAAATTAACCATTACATTTTCTGACTTGGACCTTTGAGCAGCACAAATAAAACTCAAACTAGAGATTCCGAAGGCTTTTTTCCCTTATAAAGAATCAGGAGAACAAATAGAATGGAAATAGTTTCTTTGATCAAGGGGCCATAAGCATGAATTGACAATTAATGTTGAGAGGATTTCAAGTGATCAGTAAATTACCCCTCTCCCTCCTGCAGATTCATCAGGGCTTCCTACAAAAACAGGCAAAATTAAGAAAAGCAGTAAGAACATATTCAAAGTTGATTGCCTTTTTGAGATATCATCCAATCTTGATAATCAGTTTCTACATTTCAGACAAACCAACCATGATTGGAAATTTTTAAGAAGCATACAGATGTTGCCTGGCACTATCAAACAAATGAAAAAAAATACCTTGAGTTTTAAAGGATGATTCGTAAGCTACAGCAACTGTTATCTCCAGTCCCAAGATAGATGCCAGGTTCAGTACTTCTTTCTGTGCTCCAAGAGGATCCACTAACATAACAGTAAGAAACAGGTAAAAGAAGTGAAAAATAAATAAACACACGCTAAAGTTGCACTACAGCCAGAAATATCTTACTTGCCCCCATGTTAGTTATGATGCAAACTTTCCGTTCAAAAGCCAAGGGTAGAAGCAAAGACATCCACTCTTTGACTGCATATGGTCAATAAAAAGGTGTGTGATTTGGTGATTTGAAATAGTCACATAAGCACTAAGGAAGATAACAGGTGTCACCTCCACCGAGCAAGAATAGAATCAAGAGCATTAGAAGCAACGCTTGTCAAAAAGATACCCCGAGGATCGTATCCTTTGCCTCCTGACACCATAGTTCGATACCGATCCGCCAGAGTTCGCTCTGCCAAACACTCAAGAACTAGGTAATTGAGCTCCTTGACTCTATGCAGCAACTTAAAAGCAGCCATTGGCCTGTCTCCACCAAATCCAGCCCCACAGCCGACATATACTTTATCCCTGTGCCGCCTTGGATTGCTCCGCTGTCCAGCGAAAGTAGTAGCAATCAGATTGAAGCGACCAAGCCATAATTCACATGAGAGAGATGAAATTCCACAAAGTACTAACCAGCTTCATCACACAGTTTTGAACCACTTCCATTGTTACAGCAGCTTACAGAGTTTAGAGGCGACAGGAGGAGGCGGCAGATGCGGAGGCCACCGGTGGCCTCCGGGAACCGGGATGATGATGGTTAGGCGCCGCCCCCAGCGCCGCGGCAAAGGCGGGGGTGGAGGGGCACGCGAGGCCGGAGGAGACCTGCCCGACGTCGGCGTCCGGGTCAGCCCTCGAGAGTATGCACGATCGGCGCAGCACGTCGAGGTCCTCCCGCCGACGGACCGACGGCGGCGCGCGGCTGGACGGAGGCGGCTGGACGGCGTCAGAGACGGAGACGGACGGAGAATGAAGAAAGATAAGGTCCTTTCCAATAAATCTTCTTTCTTTAGTCCGTCCGCCCAAATCAGACTACCTGTATCTGCTTGGTAGCCGACTACTCCGTATTTCTATATTACTTATTTTATTATTCAACTTCAACAACACTATCTAAAACAGTCTATCTAAATTTATTATGAAGTAAATAACATGTAGGACCGTGATGTCTTTCTTTGTCGTGTACTCCTCCGTCCCAAAAGAATGACATTTTTATTTTACTTTGATATATCGTGCTTGGTTTTATTTTAAAAAAATATATACAAAATTATAAAATAAATAAATCATTATTAAAGTATATCTAATGATAAAATAAATTATAATAAGATAAATAATATTTATTATTATTTTTTAAAATAAGACCGATGATCAAATACATGTTCTAAAATCCTAAAACGATATTCTTTTAGGACAGAGGAAGTATTATTCTCCTGGATGAACTCGATCTCGACCAGGGAAGCTTCGCTAGCCACGGCTAGCTTGCCGGAGAGGCATGCGGAGTGGACTCTGAGGGTGGCAGCGACACGTCCTAGGACGACCAACTACATCTTAGCCAGCAAGGAGCATGGCTGGGAGCAGGACAAACCGTCAAGTTAGCACCAGCCGTCGTGCCTGGGACGGACACCTATGCCCGCCCGAGGCCGGCTGAAAGGTCCTTATTTGGTTTTGATAATTGAGTGACAACTTAGGTGGACTAATATGTTTTTAAGTGTTGATTACACAGGTGATTAGTCCACAGGTACATGTGTGTGAGCATCTATGCCATGGAGGTGAAAATGGCTTAGAAATGATGCTTAGCTCACACATATGGTATGAAGGAGCTAAACGCATGAGACATGATATAGAGTCATGTGGCTAGGTGGAGAAGATCAAGACAAGGCTTCGCGTCGACGGACCGGTTGCAAGTGTGAAGGGCAAGTCGGGTGATGGCTTGGCGCCGATGGACCAACGCAACGGTGAAGAGCAAGCAAGTCAAGGGTCGATGAACCAAAAGCCACGTGATGATATGAAGTGGATCATATCATTCATGAGGTGTTGGTGCATGTGTTGCACCGGCTTCGATGGTGTCGGAGACGGTAATGAGGACGGTGATCGAAATGGAAAGCGCAAGGCAAAGGTATAACCTAGGGCATTTCCATTTCACCGGTTTAAGGTTGAGTAGAGAAGTGCTTGACCGGATTTAGGATAGATGGCCGTACTATCAAGAGTGGCAAACTTGTTTGCATATCGGTCATCTAGTGCCACTTGAGCGATCTAACTTGCATACGTTGCTAGGATTGAGTGGCGCGTTGAAAAGAGAGAAAAATCCTTTGAAAAATATTTGTGAAAAGGCTAACACACATGCACATGAGGTGTACACTTGGTGGTGTTAGCACATTTGCAAAGGTGGTGAAGTTTGGAGTCGAGAAGAGCTCTCTGCAGAGCGTCGGACGCTAAGCAGTGGGAGCGTCAGACCATTGCTCTCGGTCCGACGGCTTACCCTAGCTTTAGTGCGAGCGTCGGACGGTGGTCGCAATGGGAGCGTCGGACCATTGTGCCAGTCCGACGGTGTTTGGCTCTGTGAGAGTCGGACAGTTCAACGTGGTGAGAAGCGTGAGCGTCGGACTATTGGCTGACAGTCCGACGGCGCGTCGCAGCGAGTTCACGGCGTGGCGAGGCTTGTGGCACACTCTGGGCACGGCGTCGGACGGGGCAGTTTGGTCGGACAGCGTCCGACGAAGTTTTGGCGCTCGGGTTGCTCTCTGGAAGCGTCGGACCGTGGAGTTCGTTGGTCCGACGCTGTTCAGTCCGACGGTGAGCTGAAGCGCGGGAAGTTAGCCATTGTGATCCAACGTTCGACTTCAAACGGCTAGTGACACGTGGCGTCCATCGGGAGCGTCGGACCGTGGACATTGGTCCGACGGTGGCGCGGCTGAGCGTCCGACGCTCAGTCCGACGACCGGTTTGATAGGGCAACGGCTCTATTCGCTTGAGGGCTATAAATCCAAGCACTTGGCGGCCTTGGCCGATAAGCTGAGCACGCTTGGGCCTGTGTGGCTTATGTAGGTGTGCTTGGGAGCTCTCTAACTCACTAGTGTGCTTAGTGTTCATCCAATTGATCGCTAGTGAGTGATTCTAGTGCGTTGCATTGAGAGATTGCAAGAGTTGACACTAGGTGATCGAGTTGCAAGCCGGTGGTGCTTGTTACTCTTGGAGGTCGCCACCTCCTAGATGGCTTGGTGGCGAGAGGCTCCGTGGAAGCAAGCAAGGAGATTGTGCTTGGCTCCGGAACAAGTTTGTGAGGGGTTGGAGCTCACCCCGTGGGAGATCGCGAAGAGCATCGCTAGTAGAGCGAGACGTGAAGAGCGACAAGTGGTCCGGCCGAGTCAAGTGCTAGAGCTTGTGGTAAGCACTCCACGTGGGAGAGTGTGACTTGCGGGTCACCACTAGCAAGAGGACCGGCGGCAACCTTAGAGCTTGTCTCAACGGAGGACGTAGCTTGTGGCGACAAGTGAACCGTCCGGGAAATAAATCACCGTGTCAACATCTTCCCATCCTTCGCGGTGGTTTGCTCCCTTCTACACAAGTTATTTATTTTGTGCATTACTTTACTTGTATAGTTGTAGTTGCTCTTGTGAAACCGGTTAGCTTGTGTAGCTTGCCACTCACCTTCTTAGTTTGTGTAGCTTAGAAGTAGTTTCTTGTTTAGGTTGTATAACTAAACAAATTGCGCTCCTTGATTAGGATTGTGTATCCTTGTCATTGAGCACGTAGTGAGCTTAGGTGCTTAGTGTATTTTTGCTTGCTAGTTGGTAGGAGCTCCCGGTGCTTAAAGTACTAGTGCTTAGGTTTGTGTGACCTTGCGCTAGAACGGTTTAGGGAAGCTCAAGCTAGCCTTGCACCTTTACTTCTTGGTAGGATCTTTTGTAAGGTGCTTAGAGTCTTAGTTAGAGGGGTGAATTGTCGCTAGAACCGAATAGGCTTTATTTTCGCTGCGATTAATTTTTGTTCGGACTATTCACCCCCCTCTAGTCCGCCATCTCGACCCTACACCGGCGGGAGTTGAAGGTTGCATCGGGGCAAAGGAGGTCCAGCGAGGAGGAGATGCGCGCTGCCAGAGCGAAGGATGGCTAGACAGCGCAGAGGAGGCCTGCAGCGGGGGTGGAGAAGGCTAGCTGTGGCGAAGGATGGTCGCTGGAGGCGGAGGAGGCGTGCGGGCAAGGGGGATGCCCAGCCCGGTAGGGCCGCTGAGGATGGCCATGGTGAGGGCCAGTGCAGGCGTAGGCAAGGGTGAGGTGTGGGCGCAAGCGGTGTTGTGGAGGAGCCAGACGAAGGAAAATAGGTAGCAAGATTTATTGGCCCAACAAGAATAGCTAGTGGGAGAGAAAATTTGTTGGGCCGAAATATTGGAATAGTTATTTAGGTAGCATGGGGTATGTTTTTTTGTCTCCACTAACTAGATTGGGGATAGATAAATAGTTTATGTAGCCTACTGGAGTTACTCTTCAATTTACAGATTACCCGTTTAAGTCGCCAAACTTGTTTAGTTATGTCATTCAGGTCTCTACACTTGCAGATCACCCATTTAACTTCGTTAAGTTTGTTTGGTCATGTCATCCCAATCCTTATAGATCATAAATCACTTATCAACCCATATTCAGGTTTTAGAGCCAGTCCGGTTATGTGTCAGTACAGGGGCGAATCCAGGGGTGGGCTGCCCCTAACAGCCTTCATTCCCATGTAAAGTGCTATAAATTAAATTTTAAATCATCATTGTTTGCTTAACATTAGTCCTAATCTTTACTATTTACGCCCTCTCTGAGAAGCTCATCCTAGATCCGCCCCTGTATCCGTATGCAAGGGCATTCCCCTTGGGTCGCATGCTCATAGCACCCCAAACCTTCACCCGTGCCAACCCAATGTCGCTACCAAACCTTGCTGTGTTAATCTCGACTCTCGAGCTATGAGCACACTTGAGAAGAGAGAAGTTCAAAGGACAGAGGACGGAGAAAGAGGGGCAATGCACAAACTACATACTCAAGTAAATACTACTTCCTCTATCTTAAATTATAACTTATTCTAAAAGTTTTGGAGAGTCAAACTATCCTAACTCTAACCAAACTTATATATTAAATTAAAAATATTTACAATATCAACTAAGTATCATTAGATTCGTTATCAAATATATTTTCATAGCACGTTTATTTGGTGTTATAAATCTTCATATTTCTCTTTATAATTTTAATCAAATTTGAGTTGTTTTAACTCTGCAAGATTCTTAAAATAACTTACAATTTGGAATAAACTGAATACTAAATTTTGCACTAAACCATGGGTTGATTTGTGAGAAATCTAGTGGCCTAAGAGACATGTTCGCTTGTTTTGTATGCTAGAACAAGTGAACTCCAACAGCTATGTTACCTTGTTTTGTAAAATAGCAAGCGAGCTATTCTTAAAATCTCGTATAGTAAATATAGATTGCATGTCTCGCTAGCCATCTAGCATTGCCATAGTAAAAAGATTGTTGGAGTTTTATATTTTTTTTACAGACTTTTTTATTTTAAAGGTTGGCTAAATCGGTTTAGCAATCTATTTTCACCAACTATGTTGGAGTTGCTCTTAGTCTCTCTCGAGCTATGCGTAGCGACGAAGCTGGCCATGGAGCTGGGGGGCTCTAGCCCCCCTACTGCCGGCGAATTCATGAAGCCCCTATAAATTTTTCACAAAGTTTGCAGTATTTTTAAAGGGTAAGATGGTCTGGGAATATTTTTTTTTAAAAGGGTAGAAGGGACTGAAAACACGATTTGAGTGTTGAGGAAGATAATAGAAGGTGCTGAAAACATGATTCAGAAATACAATCGCGAGGTTGAAGACGCCTCGAATGCAACTTTGGCCTTGTATGGAGGCACATTAGTGTGTTTTTAGCGGATATCACTTCATTCAATCCCCTTTTATATTTTTCCTAACTTCGTCCCTAGCTATGAGCACACTTGAGAAGAGAGAAGTTCAAAGGACAGAGAATGGAGAAAGAGGGGGCAATGCACAAACTACATACTTGTCTAAATACTATTTCATCCATTTTGAATTGTAAGTTATTCTAAAAGTTTTGGAGAGTCAAACCATCTTAACTTTGACCAAACTTATATAATAAGTTAATAATTTTTATAATATCAATTTATATCGGGTCTGTTCGCTTGAACTTACCAGCCATTCAGCAGTGTTTTTCTCTCACAACAATCAGTCAGCCAGCCTACAATCCAACCAGTCGAACAAATCCATCATTAGATTCATTATTAAATATATTTTCATAACACACTTATTTGGTGGTATAAACCTTTATATTTCTCTTTATAATTTTGATCAAATTTGAATTTCTTTTACTATCCAAAATTCTTAGAATGACTTTCAATTTAGAATAAATAGAGTACCGAATGCTACGCTAGACCTCGGTTTGATTTGTGAGAAATCCAGTGGAGCAAATGTTGTCTCTTATGGTTTTCTCTTTTTCTTTTGTCCTATTTTCGCAGAAACTTGTAAACAAACCATTAACAATTATAAAAGACTTAGTCCACTTTCTACTAGAATCAAATTTTCTAGTTTGCAAGCAGGTGTGCCTGCTGTAACAAAAATTTATGGCTTAGGTGGATTTCTTTAGTCAGTCTGTAACTCAGGCTTCTCTTTATAGGACTCCCATACAAGTAGCTAGTTAGCTGGTATTGAAACAAAATTGTTTTAGTTTTCCTATATCAGGCCGTCTTCACGAAGTTTGGCTGAAACCTCAGGAAGCCTATTCAAGTTTAGTGCTTTGTTCTGTTAGTTGTGCCGACTACGTGGGATGAACTTTGTTTTTTCTCACTTGTATTGTAAGCCTTATGTCGCTCGTCAATATTGTGACTATCAGTTGTGTACCATCTTCAAATAGTAGAGATTGGGACCTTATTCCAATATCTTAAAAAAATTAATACCAGGTGTGTACACAAAAAAGTATGGAACATGTTTTAACACAATTTGCTTATGTAAAGATTGATCTATGCTATTCCTTGATAAAATAGTATAGGGACTTTATGTTATCCTTAAATCCTGAATTTTTTACAGCAGCCTAAAAATGTCAAGCCTAACATACTGCAAAAAAAAACAAGATTTATGGCTAATAGAAACTCCCTATAAAGATTTATCAAGCAATAACACATATTTAACTGTACAGAAAACATAGAGTATTGAACATGTGATTATTCACTTGTACTATGTACTAGATCTACTAATGTGAAGAATAATAAACTTGGTTTTCCATTTTTATGAATTTTCTATGATTTTAAATTCTTTTAGCAAGTTTCAGCCGGTTAACAAAACGAAAAAAAAAACATATATAGGACCGGCAAAGATCCCAGGAGTGGCTGCTATGTTAGAAAAAAGGGGCCGGGGTAAAACTGACTTTTCGCTTGCATCTCCGTTCCGTTGTCGAGGATGCCGAGCGGGGAAGGCACTTCCAGGCTGAAACCTTCGCCGTGGACGATATAAATATCAGGTGTACTCTGTGTGCAATACACCCGTGTTCCTTTGCTAGATCCGCCTCTCGCCATTGGAGAAGCAAACCCTACCTCTTCCATGGCGTCGGCGGGGTCAGAGCAGATCCCATTCCCATCACCACCACCCACCTACAGGTTCCGGCCTACGAAGCGCCAGCTCGTCGAGTTCTACCTCCTCCCGTGCGCCCGCGGCCGGGACCGGTTCCCCGGCGTCCTATTCGAGGACGACGCGGCGGGGAGCGCGCTGCCCTGGGACCTCTTCGAGCGCCACGGCGTGGGGAGCGAGGACGAGGCCTACTTCGTCGTGCGCGGCGGCGAAGCCAAGAGGCCCGGCGCCCGCCGCCAGGACCGCGGCTGCGACGGTGGCGCCGGGACGTGGAAGATGCAGAGCAGCGTCGAGAAATGTCTGCGTGTCCGCGGAGAGAGGATTAGGGTTCACGTCAGCAACCTCAACCTGCACATGGGCAAGGGCAAGAACGGCGGTGGCAGCGTGGGGTGGGTAATGCACGAGTACACCATCGCCGCGCCGCCCTGCCCGTCCCTCGTCAAGATCTGCCACATCGCCTTCAGCGGCCACGGCCGGAAGCGCATGCGCGTGCCGGGCGTTCAAGAAGTCTGCCAGAGTGGTTCATCAGCGCTTCCTCCTTGTTCTGGGGCGACGATGCTCGATCACGGCTCCTCCTCGGGCGTGGTGTATGCTTCTGGAGACGAAGAACCCTCAAGCCTCGTTCTGACCGGCGGCGACAACTTCCGGCAGAGCCCTCTTCTTGGTGGCGGCAGCGATTTTCAGGGCTTCTTCCCGTCCGCAGCGTCAGAGCAGTACCCGGAGTTGGAGGCGCAGGTGTGGACTACAGAGCAGCAACAGGACATTGTGGCGCCGCAGATGATGGTCCAACAACAGTCTACCATGCCGGTGATGCGGCAGCTATCTGCTCGAGAACTGGAGTCCTGGAGCTCGATTGGGGTTGATGTGCAGAGCGATAACAGTTTTGAGAAGGAGCCGTCCACAGGGGTCCAGAGCAGCTGGGTGGTGGTGCCCCCCAACAACGGTGCCATTGCAACAACAGGGGTCCAGAGCAGCAGCTGTACGGTGCCCAACAACGGCGCCATGGCAACAGGGGTCCAGAGCAGCTGGGTGGTGCCCAACACCGGCGCCATAGCAGGTGACCTCGATGACTTCTGCAGGTCAATACTGTCTACTAATGTGGGGACCAACTGCGCGGCGCCGGACTTCAGCAACATGACCACCGGAACACTGGGCGGTGGCTGCTCGTTGATCTGTAAGTAGAAGATGGAGTACTTTCTATTCAAGAACTAACTCAGGAATCATTCGGAGCCATGGAGCATGGAGCAACAGATGGAAGAAGCTGTTGGGACTAGGAAGATTCATCCGTGCTCGGGGGCTGTAGCTTGTAGCGAGGCTGTGCCAGGAGACTGACACCTATTTTTGGTAGCGAGGACTAGGATGTAGTAAGCAGCTTGCACTCTGCAGTGACTTAAGAATAAGTTTATTATTCAGTGGTGGAAAGCCACCCACAAATAATGTAACCATTACTCATTTTATAGCCCTATCATTCCTATCATATCATTTGTAGCCAGGGAGCATGGGGCAATAGTAGTTTCTATCATTTTGTAGCTACCACTAACGTAACCATTGCAGTACCTAAATCTATATATTTGTAATGTTATAATCTTCATTTCATAATTGCCAAGGAGTTTGTTGCAACTTTTAGACTGGCTTGAATTGCAAATGAAAGAGTCCTACAGTAGTGATTAGCTACTCCATTCGCTAAAGCTTTGCTCCAGTCCTTACTCGAGGAAGAAAATGTTAGCTCCTGGCATGATGAATTGGAGCAAGGTTTCTTTTATCCAATCAGCGCTTATTTTTCAGCCACGAAAAAAGTATTTTTCTCTCACAACAAATCAGCACGAGCCAAAAATCAGCGCTTATTTTCAGCCAAAAGAACAGGCTATCCTAGGGCGATGGCCCCATAAAGTTTGTGAGTGTTCACTGTTTAGGGTGTCGACGTTGAGTGAAAAAGAATAATTGCAGTAATAATTCATCCATGAGAAAGAATATGTGTTGCCCACTAATTTTATGTTTGATTGACGTCGACATATAATGTTTTCTCGACTCTGAACCATGTTTGCTCGTCCTTATTTTAACTTCTTTTCAGATATAGAAATTCTTTTTTTCTTATAACAAATCAGCATCATTCAAAATTAAGGCATCTTTTCAGACAAGAGAACTGTACTCAGCATGTGGCATTCCTGGGCCAGCGCTTCACCACATAAGTAATATCGTTCTAGAAATAATAAACAACACTGGCCGAATTGCTGTAATGACCATGTTAAGCTTGTGCACCATGAGTATCTCTACAAGTTTTGAGCTTGACTCGAGTGCTTTTAGAAAATCAATCTTTAAACTTAAACCTTAATTTTCACATGTGACTTCTAAGAACAGTGGCATCAGTAAGATACACATACCTAGATATATACTCGTACTCTATAAATATTTACTTCATCCTCCATCTATAAATCATGAAAATACCCGAACAAAAAAAGCTTCCAAACGCTAAATAGAACTGGTGACATACGAGCAATCGGTACCGAACAAGCGTCTCAAGTTATTCCTTCTGCAGATGTCACAACTCTAGCAATGTGGCACTACAGACAAGTATCAAACGTGGATCTACGAATACATTGGCATAAATGTCATAAGGAGAGTGATCCAATGCAGGCAATATGTGATAGAAACGCCAGCGAGACAAGAATGCGGTGTCTACTCTGACAGGGTCGACTTCAGCTCTCCGCTCTTCTCCATCTCAAGAATGATGTCACAACCCCCAATCAGCTCTGATTTGTAGTAGAGTTGGGGGAAGGTAGGCCAGTTGGAGTATGCCTTCAAACCTTGTCTAACTTCCTCGTCAGATAAGATGTCAAAGGATCCAAAGCTGATCCCTTCTTTCTTCAAGGCGTTCACAACCTTTGAACTGAAGCCGCAACGAGGAGCATCTGGGGTGCCCTTCATGAAAAGCATCACCGGGGCAGAGGAGATCAAGGTCTTTAATCTGTCCTCCAGACTTCCTTTTGGAACTATCCCTTTCTCAGACAGTACCTTCTTCAACTCACCACTCTTATGCATCTCCATCACTATGTCTGAGCCGCCAACCAGTTCACCTTTTATATACAGTTGAGGGTAACTGGGCCAGTTTGAGAGGACCTTCAGCCCCTGTCTAACTTCATCATCTGATAGAATGTCAAAACTGGAGAAAGGAATGTTCTCTTGCTTAAGTATGTGAAGCAACTTCCCACTGAACCCACACTTTGGTTCCTCAGGTGTACCTTTGATGAATACCATCACTGGGCTGGAATTGATAAGGCTTTCCAAACGAGCTTTCTGAGCATCAGTAAGCCTGATTGATTCAGAAACTGCCCCGCCCTTCTCAGTTGCAGTCTCGGGTTCACCTGCTTCTTCATTTTTTCTTCCCTGTGGTTTGTGGGGGATATTGTGCTCCTCAAAAACATCCTTCAACTCACCACTCTCATGCATAGCAATAACAATATCACATCCACCAAGCAGCTCACCGTTGCAATAGAGTTGAGGAAAAGTAGGCCAGTTGGAGAACTTCTTCATACCTTCACGAACATCATTATCTGTAAGAATGTCAAAGCTCCCAAATTTGACTCCTTCCTGCTTCAAAATGTCAACCACTTTACGGCTGAAGCCACACCTTGGTTGTTCTGGGGTTCCCTTCATAAATAAAAACACAGGATGGGAATTGACAAGCTGCTCCAATCGCTTATTCAATGCATCTTCTGTGCTGCTAGAGTTTATGCTTTCAGCAGCTGAAGATCTATTTTGCTGTGCCATCTTTTGGATGTTTTCAAGTACAGCAGGCCCAGCAGCAACTCCAAGGCTAGCAGGTACAGCAGACTCAGCAACATTAGCAGGTCCAGCTACTTTTGCAACCTTATTGGCTAGGCTGGCTGGGTTTGCTCCCTCCAAAGTATCAACAGTTTTGCCTTCCTGCAAGCAGACAACATATGCATGAAAAGGGGCACTTCTCACAAAAAGATCAGCATACAAGTTTTTCAAAGCAGCCAGTAACGAACATCAAGTATTGCAAGGAACTCCCAAAGTTTACCAAACAAAAGAGTGATTCATCTGCACAAGGGCACTGCCTGAATTTCATTACCAAAAGTGCCAAAATTACAGGATTTGTCAGACAAGAATTATCTACAAACATAACACAAGCACTAAGGGGCCGTTTGGATCCTTTCATTTTAGAGGAATTATAATCTGTTTAATGGTTTATGCTACTTGGCTTGGAATTTAACATTCCACAACTTTGCAATTTTCAGATATAAGCCTATCTTGAATTCATAGGGTGGAAGATGGAAATTGATTCTATAGATCATCATGCTATATTTCTCTTCTATAACTTACAAGCATGCTCTTTGATTAGCTTTCCTATGGCAGAAGTGCAACACATAAGTATCTTCCTCATATTGCTTAATTGATCTGTGCCTAAACTATGATTATTAGAATGGATGTCAATTCCAAAGATCCAAACAGGACCCCATGATGCAGTTTAATTGTATACAATCATGCAGAATTAGGACACAAGATAACCAAATTAAGAGGCAGTCACCACAGATAAAATCAACTAATTTACTACTTGCAGCAAACAAATTAATAATGTATGTGGATATCACAGTTGGAGATATGTCCGAAGTTCAGAGTTCCAATGCCATGATGCGGTAACTAAGAAAAAAAAACTATACAATGCATCCTTTGTGAAATGAAATCGTGAAATGTAATCACAAGCATTGCACAAGTTGAGGCCCTGATATTTCAATTGGCACTACGAAGCCTTCAATCACTGACAGCCTATAGCCTACAAAATCATACAACACGCCTAAGCCTAACCAAAATCTATTTGTATCAAAATGGACTACTATGGCATAGAGTACAGAAAATTAGTGAAAACAATTTATACAAACTTAATTGTATGAAGACTTAAGTTTATTTTTTTAACAAAAGGCAGGAGCTCTGCCATTCAATTAGGAAGGAAAGAAGTAAAGTTCATTTACAAGAGGTGGGTCATCCCCGAAGCAGAAAACCCCTAGAAGAGCACTAAACTTGCCGAGAATGGAAACCTAATCAGGGCTCAAGTGAAAATGGTGAAACACCTACAAAGCTGATATGTAGTATATATAACAGCATATCTCTACTGTGGACACAGATAAATATGGGTCTTTGAACCAGGTCCAGGACTCATCATGTTGCAGCTGGCCGGGCACTCTTCTCCCATGCCACGAGTCAAGGCTCAAAGGCCTGGCTGAGAAGGCAAGAGAGAGTAGAGACTATCAGTGCCAGATTCATGGATTCCCTATATAGGATGGATTAACCAGATGACGTGACTTCTATCAAGACCAAGAAGTTTTCTGATGCATCGAATCCATTTGAAAGAAAAGAAAATGACAGGATAACTAATCATTCTATCCAATGAACTGGTCTATGTTCCAATACAGCTCCTCATGAACAGTGCTTGGATGCTACGCTGCACAATGAAGTGAGGCAGTACGCTACAGTAATACTGTAGTGCTAATTAGACAATTGCTGGTTTTGGCATGAGTATAATGAAAAATTGAAGACACAGATGCAAATCATCTTAACCACTTGCTACAATAAAAGAGCAGATTTCATTTTATTAAACATTGTACTCATGATGTCATCATTTGCAATAACTAATAAGAAAATATCCAATTTCCACGAAAAGGACAAATACCATAATTCTATCACAAGTATTGCGCATAAAAAGGTGGGGACAAAATGTTTATTGACAAGAAGCAAGGACTAAGTATATTATTCAGTAATTGCAACTACCTTGCAGAAAACAAAATATGGCACCGCTGTAACTCCATATGCCTCTGCTATTTCAGGTTGTTCTTCAGCTTCAACCTGAAAAGAAGTCATCAGTGCAAGAAACAAAATAAGTAGATAATGGTGCCTCTTTTGACAATAAGCATTTAATTACAGGACACAAGGGCCACGGAAGTAACCCCAGAGCATGAATAGGCATACAAATGAGAAAATTGAATGAAAAATCATTAATGGTTAAAATATCAATCTAATTATTTACCGGTAAGACCAATGAAGAAACAGATAGATACTAGATCAATTACTGTTTATCTCTCTTAACTTTAGTTCATAGCTCGATGGAAAGAGTGAAACATCACAGGCTCAACTTGGCTGTATTCAGTTAAGCTTAGTGGAAAAAGAGAAATGACAGTAATTGGCTGGATCACTCAGTAATTCAACTTTGTAGGCATCCAATATTGTGTGACACTAAACAGGGTGTGACTACCTTATCTCAGCATGCCACTAAATAAGCACCACGACAGAATTGCTTAGCATCAAACATACAAGCAGGCTACCTAGGATAGCATTCGTAGTCAGTACCAAATATATAGCGCCAGAGTTAAATATGACTTGTTAAAACACCAAGGCATACCAAATATTGCATCACTAATGAACAATCAAAAGTCACATTGGCCATAAGACATAAGAGTAACAGGATACCCCCATCCTCCCTTTGATCTAATACAATGACAGACTGGTAAATCAGTAGAGAAAAATACAATGGAAACCAGGCCATAAGCATCAGGAATGCAGAACATTAAACCATAATCGCTAAAATTTGAGTACCCTATATCCTATAATCCTATAATGAGCTAAAAAGTACTCCCTCCAGCCAGGAAAACATGCAGCTACGGGTTGCGTGCCTGCAAAAGCAGCTCACGCTTGACTAAATTTCTAGTAAATACTATTCATATTTATAACTCCAAATTATTTTTTATGAAAAACAAATTTCATAATAATCTAATCAATATTAACATTTTTCTAATCTAGAATTGATAGAATTCCACGTTTTCTTGGACTGAAGGAGCACTAAACATTAACCAAGGACTGGGTTACAATACGTTTCAAACTATGTTACAAACAGATAATTCAGGAACCGAAGTTTAGTTTGAAGCTTCTTTGGCGAACTATTTCAGTGACGGACAGAACAATTGAGTTAGAATACCCAGCTGTCGTTTTGCACTTCCGCCTTCCGACTAAATAAATCAGTAAAGCTTACCCTTGGACAAAGGCGCAACGATGCCTAACAACTAGGGGAAAAAAAATTCACAGTAGAACAAGCCAACCCAACAAGCAGCCGGAGAAACTAGCTCCGCCTTATATCGACCACTAAAAACCCTAAAGTCATGCTACAAATCCAATCCCCCGAGACGCCTCGACGAAAACCATCCATCTGCGATGGGACAGGAACGGATAGAAGCGAATCTACCGCGATCGGGGAAGACCGAGCCGAAAGGAAGGGGGGGGGGGGGGGGGGGGGGGGGGGCAGCGTGAGCACGTACACGGAGGAAGGCCGCGTGGGGGAAGTCGACGGCGAGGTGCGCGAAGACCTCGTCCATCTGCTTGGACGCCTCGCACCAGGACGCCCAGAAGTGCACGACCGCCGCGCGCGCCCCGGCCACCGCCGCCTCCAGCTCCGCCGGCGAGCCCGCCCCCCTCACCGCCCCGCCGCTCGCCATATCCTCCCTCTTCTCTGTGATCCTACGGGGGCGGTTGGGTGAGAATAAAGAGATGCGGTGGTTGTGGACCTCTGACTGGTGAGGGCGACTGGAGTTGAAGCGGACGAGGAGGAGGAGGAGGAGGAGGATGCGGAAGAGACGAAGACTCGAGTGCTGCTGTGCGGGGATTGCGGCTTGGGGTTTTCCTCTGCTCTGCGGGAGCGGCTGCGCCGCCTCGATCGATCGGGAGGGCGGAGCAGGGAGGGAGGCCGAAGCTGTGCTGCGGCTGCCTCCTCGGCTCTTCTGGGGGTTCCCGTGCGGCGCGACCGCGGGCGACGGCGACTGAACATTCCAGAAGCGGGGCGCGTGGGATAGCGACGGGCCGGCGGACGGAGGCCGGCTGGGCCGCAAGATCGGCACAACAGGCTGGGCCTTTTTCTTGCTGGGCTGTACGGGGCCAGACCGCCCTGTGATGCTATATGGTTGTGGCCCGCTCTGGGGGACGTGACGGCGCAGACCTGGCAAAGTGGCGCCGTGCGCTGGGCGGCGGTGGGGCCTGGCCGCCGTCTGGGTGCTCGGCTGCCGGGTCGAGGGACCTATAAAACGGAGGGGTCGCGGAAGCTGGTGAGCGCCCTCGTCGGGCAGAAACCCTAGTCGCCACACCACGGCCGCCTCACACCATCGACCTATGCTGGCAAAATCTCAATCCTCCCCTTCTGAGGCCTCTCTTCAGATCCGTTTTTTTTATGTGCGGTGATATCAGCTGATGATATATAGCCTGATAGGACTGCCTTCCGGTTTGTGTTTCTGGATGCTGTATGTTGTTTTTCCTGTTTGTGTGTCTGGTGCTGCATATTTCGATGCGGAATGCGGTTTTGGTTCGGTTCTTTTGTTATGCGTGCGTGCGTGCGTGTTTGCCGGATCACACGGATCGATGATGCTGTTCAAGAAATACTGCGTTATCTTCCTGATGCAAGTGTGAACCGTCGTTACGATGGCTTCCTGATGACCCAACAATCTTGCTGAGATCCAAGTGCGCAACTTCTCTCTTTTTTTCTTCTCTTTTTCTTTCTGTATATTTCTCGCCGTCTGCTCTTTTTCTCGTCTGTAAAGTCTAGTTTTGATCAAATGCGCTGTCAGATAGCGTAACGTTAAGTATGGTTTCATCCACGAAGTGAACGCGATTATTCCGTCAACCGTAGGCAGTGGGCTGCAGCTAAGAGCTTTGGATTCTTGCTGTTGGGAAATAGTAAGACCAGGCAATAGTGAAATCTGTAACTGTGATCTATCGCTGTGTATCCATCGCTGTGCTATAGATTACAAAACAGGATTTGATTTGGCAAATGGCTAGTTGAATCTATCGCTGTGTTATGTATACCTGCTACAAATAAAGAGGAATAAAGAGGGAAGATTTCTTTTCTCTTTTTTTTTCAACCAATTTTTTTTGTTCTGCCTGCTCGTGCCGACTGTCTCACCCGCTCTCCTACCCGCGACATCGTGCCCACTGTCTCTCCGTGGCCCATAGCGCTCCATGCCGAACGCAGAATTGAACTCTGGTCTTCAAGGGTGGAAGGATATGGGCTAACCACCAGGCCACATGGCTGATTTGATATGGACATGGTAATTTTGATATTTGATATGGCTCTCCAACTCTCCACGCTCCTCGTCGCCGCTAGCGTCTCGGGCCTGCCAGTTATTGTAAGATGGTCCTTGGGCTCTCCAACTCTCCTACGGCCGAATTAGAAAACGGTCAGACGGTTTATATATGTCTTTAACAGGCCATATTTAAATTTTAATAAGACATGTACTTAGTCTGGTTTAGTTTTATGATGGCCGATTGACATTAGTACCATATGGTAAAGTGAAGGGAAACAAGCAGGTGAGATACAAATAAAACAAGAGACATCATGCTAAAAAAATTTATATCTTTCTTATCTTTTTTTTTTTTTGCAAAGAGAGATTGATATGCAAGTCAAATACGTATAATAATTTTTTTCTAGATTGATTACGAAACCAATTGAGTTACCGAAAAAATTATTTAACACTCTTCAACTACAACGCACTGCTCACTAAGAGCAGCTCCAGTGTGGTCAGTAAGTCGAACTATGAAGAGAGAGAAAGAGAGTATGGTTTGATTCACACACTGCAGCAATCGAACCAAGGAAAAAGATTCCTTCGTTCGCATCTCAGGTATGATTCGACTCATGGCCAGTGAATAAAAATAAACTAATCAGCTGCACCACCTCGTATGTAGATAGAGAACACAAAAGTCCTAAGAAAAGTACTAGTGCTTTTCTATTATTTTACTCTGTGGTGGAACTCACAGACGAACTTCACACTACAGCCATCGAACTCTCGGCTATAATCGATTTTGATATTGTAGCGAAGGTGTGAGAGAATAGAATGCTCAGTTCATTCATTGATCAGTGATTGCATACATATACAAGAGCTGGATCATTGCTAACCAAGAGACTCTAACTGAAAGCCTACAAGCCAGGATCAGCTAAGGAACCGGAAGCACTAACTGTACTAACTAGATTACATGCTAACAGAAAGGATCCTATGCTATCTATCTGATGCCTATTGAATAGGTCGCTCACACCCCCCTCAGTTGGAGCATCGGGACCACGAATGCACAAACTGTCCCTGAAGTCATTGAACAATGGCGTTGGCAGCCCCTTCGTCATTATATTTGCAAACTGATGGTATCAGAGATTGCATACATATACAAGAGCTAGATCATTGCTGACCAAGAGACTCTAACTGAAAGCCTACAAGCCAGGATCAGCTAAGGAACCGAAAGCACTAACTGTACTAACAGATTACATGCTAATAGAAAGGATCCTATGCTATCTATCTGATGCCTGTTGAATAGGTCGCTCACCCCCCCCCCCCCCAAGTTGGAGCATCGGTACCACGAATGCACAAACTGTCCCTGAAGTCATTGAACAATGGCGTCGGCAGCCCCTTCGTCATTATATCTGCAAACTGATGGTATCAGAGATTGCATACATATACAAGAGCTGGATCATTGCTGACCAAGAGACTAACTGAAAGCCTACAAGCCAGGATCAGCTAAGGAACCGGAAGCACTAACTGTACTAACAGATTACATGCTAACAGAAAGGATCCTATGCTATCTATCTGACGCCTGTTGAATAGGTCGCTCACAGAAGGGACCCACTGGCAGGGTTCGGTGCGAATCAGCACTAGAGCTACCCTAACAATTGAGTTATACTCTCCCATTACAACGCACGGATACTTTTGCTAGTACAGAACAAAGTTACACAGTGCGATTAACACTTTTCATATAACAAACCACACACGAAAAGTAAATGATGCAATTATTCTTCATTTTAACATACTAAATTAAGCACTTGGCGGAATTAGGCTTTCCAGATAATAACAAACCATCCAAATGCGTTCGAGGATTTATCTAAACGAAGGAACAAACGTTAGCACATGGTGGTCACAACCAGAGTTGTGGCATCTGTGCATCAGAAACATGGTATCTGGTATGGGTGCCGTGGGAGCAGCTAACCCAGCGAAATGGACTGCGGACATGTTTAGTGAACCCAGCCCTAATAATACAATAGTTCAGCCAGTTGCCAGTTTAATGAATGTCTTACGAACCATCTGGCGGAGACAGTTTAATTGAGATAAAACACGTTTACATTACAGACATACAGGTGAGCATCTAACATCAGTGCTTCAAGAACTGTTAAGCGACCTTATTTACATCAACAACTCCAGCATCCTCTGGGCTCTGGCAGCTAACAGCGACACCCATCTCCCTACGCATCAGCAGCATAGAAAGGAAGCGACTTCAGTGGCATCACCTTCTCCTGCAAAGGGAAATGGGGACAGTGATCAGTGAATTATACCTGTGCTAACAGAACACTATGAACAGTGTGCCTCTGAAGCAACCTCTGAGTTCTCCACATGTTCCGAGGGGAAATGAAGCCCGGTGGAACAGTTTTCAAGCACTTCAGGATTCTTCAGCCATGCTTTGTGAGCTTCAATGGCTTTCAGCTTAAAGCGAAACATCTGCAAGTGCCAATATCCAATCAATAAAGGTGCACAGTTGCTTTACACTAAGTAATTTGCAAAAAGTTCCCTGAATGAAAAATCAGGAGCTGACAACAGAAGACTGAATGTGTGCTCCAAACCTCAGATAATGAAATGCTTGGCTTCTCAAGTTCATCTCCGTTGACATGAATTCCAGTACCCTGACATTCTGGGCAAACTATAGATGTTATTTTGCTTTTCTTAGGTGCATTTTTTGCCTTCCTTCCTCGATTGCTCTTCCCCTTGCTAGCTATTTGATCATTCAGCATCTCATATTGGCACAAAATAGTCCAGTGTAAAAGGCAGGAAGTGTGAAAGAGATGATAAGCCTGCATAGAAGAAGTCATTACAGAACATTTGGAATTTTTAGGGGAAATATAATTGCTATATTTTCAGGTGAAAAAGGTAAACAGGTCCGTGCTCTCTAATCTTCAAGCAACATTATAATGAAACAGGAATACAGTAGCAGAGAATGCTCCAAGTTACTCACCCCATTTGAATTTCTACTGCTGCAAGCTAAGTTTCCTGTATTGCAGTTCAGCAAGGTGGCAACATCCTTTCCAGGGAGCATTGGTCTGCCACAAATATCACACACTTTCTCAGCTGCTATGCGCTTCTGCTTCCTCAACTCTCTCCTCGCTGACTTACTTGATAAGAGACCAACTTGAAGATTGTGTGAGGCACCTGCTGGGGAACTAGTCTCAATAGCTTGGCTACTGCCCTGTGGAGAGCTGTTCTGACCGTTTGACTCTTCTGAAGATGCTTCTTGATCAGAGAATGATTTTTTCATTCGCTTTCCACGGTGTCCAGCATCATCAATTACAAAGAAAGATCCAGCAGAGATAGAAAGGTCTTGTTCATCAGAAGACCACTTCCTGCCCAAATCATATGTATAAGAGAAGCTGACTATAGCAAATCCAGATTGCTCATAAGTGTTACAACTCTCCGAACCATGGGAGCCTTGTCCTACCCAAGCACACCAGATCTTGTTTATCTTCCTGCAGTTCTTACTAGCTTCGCAGATCCTGTATGAAATATCCCCATAGCCCAAAAGATGCAAAGGCAAGTCTGAAACGATATCCTTTAGCAATACACCAGGAATAACAAGAGGACCATCAGTTCCACTGTTTGAAAGCACTCGATCTTCAGATACAGCAGCAGTTCTACCATTCGCATGGCCTTTTGCACCATTGCGCGCACCTTTCACAGCATTAGAGGAGGTTGAACCATCTCTCAACGTTGACGTCACCTCAGTATCATTCCCTGAAACCTCAGGCTGTGGAACCAGAGCAAGCTCTCCAGTACCCTGTGAGGTTGAGTCCAGCAAGAGCGGATCCTTCTCGCGCGAGTTGTTGAAGAAGAGCACGCCATCATTAAATGGCCATGGCATGGGCCCAAACAGTGTGACCTTGGCCTCAGCATACCGCCGTGAGTGCAGGTTTCCCTTGAGGTGGTCGAACAGCACGTTGTCACTGAAGCACTCAGTGAGGCAGATGGTGCAGAAGAAGATGACACGCTTCCCAACACGCCGTAGTTCAACGTAGGTGTGCCCGCTCTGCCGCACCTCCCGGAGCGTGGCCTTTGCAGCAATCTCACGTATGTCAACAGGGCCATTCCTTCGCACCACCAGTTCCTTACCCACCATGGTGAATTCCGCAGGTTACCACCAACCTCAAATTTCTGCTGCTTTGCTCACAAATTCCTCCAAAACTACCTCCGTTCCCTTGTCTTATTGAAATTCTCAGAAATTACAACCAAATTTCACCCCGCTGGTGATATATGCTTCCCTCCAGACCCTAGAATTACAAACTTAACAGCAGACTAAGCCTAACGGAGTACTTCGGGGCGGCGGTGGACCCAGTAAAGGACATGGCTGTATACATGCAAACAGTGGCGGACCCAGCCGAAAATATGAGCTAGGGCGAACCCCTGCCTGCCGCTGCGCCTCCGCCACGCGCTGGCCCCTTCCCGCCGTTGCGCCGCCGCCGCGCGCTGGCCCCTGGTCGCCGACGCCGCTCCCGCTCGCTCGCGCGCAGCGCAGGCACAGGGGGAAGGAAGAGCACGAGGCACGAACCTGGAGGGAGGGCCGCCCAGTCCGCCGGTGCCGCCGCCGTGCGCAGGAACCAGGAGGGAGCGCCGCCGCCGCGTCCCGACTCGCGTGTGCCCGAGTAGATTGGAAGGGGTATGCCGCGGAGAGGGAGAGAGAGAGAGAAAGGGCCAGAGGAGAGGGAGAGAACGAGCGCGCAGGCCGTGGGGAACGGGAGAAGAAAGGCAGGGCCGCACGGAGAACGGGCGAATGAAGAAGAGGGTGGAGATCGGACGGAGTTCGATGGAAGGGAGGGTGGAGATCGCCTGCAAGGTGGCTGTCGCCGGCGAAGAAAAATTGGGGCGAGAAGGCAGAAGACTAGAGCGGAGGACGAGAATTTGAGAAGAAAAAAGAAGGTTGGTAGATAGTAGCTATAGATAGAGGATGCGGTGGGAAGAAATACAGTATACAGGAATAAGGGTGTGTTTAGATCCTAGTTGTAGTTGTATTTCTGTACTTATAGCACTGTTCGTTTGTATTTGACTAATTTTTGTCTAATCATAGCTCAAGTAGGCTTAAAAGATTCGTCTCGTGATGTACATGTAAAAAGTACAAATATCCAAATATTTCGTCTACATTTAATATTTCATGCATATACCGCAACATTGATGTAACTAGTTGCAATTATAATTTGCAGTGGATCTAAACAGGACCTAAATATAGTCATTGCGTGTTTGAGGAGACCCTTAAAATGCAGTTTGATTAATGGCTCATGGCTTATCTGACAAAAATAACCACATCAAATAAATAAGCACACCTATACTATGAGGACGGGATCCTTCTCCAAAACACATTTAGAAGGGAGAGACATTTTAAATTTTAATATTTATTACCTTACTTGTACTAGAAAACGAATTTAAGTTGTGCTTTATACAACAATGAAGCTTGAAAAGAACCCTAACCGAAATATGAGCAAGAAACCCATTCAACAAATGTGATGAAGCCTAAAATGAACCCTAACGGGCATCAGCTTGTTCTTTTGACCAATCAGCGCTTATTTTCAGCCACAAAACAGTATTTTTTTCTCACAACAAATCAGCACGAGCGAAATCAGCGCTTATTTTTCAGCCCAAAAGAACAGGCTGATGAGCAAGAAAGCCATCCAACAATGTGGACTTCGTTGATTCTCCTATCCCTAATCATCAAATAAGATCATTTACCGCCGCTATCCCAAAGAAATGTAACTCTAACTTTGGCCTAAGTCAATTAAGTTTGATCAAATTTGAAAAAAAAATAGTTATGTCTATATTACCAAATAAGTATTATTAGATTCACTATGGAATATATTTTTGTAGTCTTTGATACTCTTTTTTATAAATTTGATTAAATTTAAAATATTTAGTAGCCCTTTGGAAGCACTGGAATTTTTACTGTGTGAAAAATAAACTGATTCTATGAATCCATTGAAATTCTTGGGTTCCAAGGAGGCCTTAGACAAAACTAGAGTTGTAGCATTTGTTGAATAACAGAGGACCATCGCTCATATTTGTTTTGTTAAGAGTTGTCCAGTCGGCAGAGGTAGATACAGTGGGTCCCGGGACTATAAGTATGTACTTGTTAGCCACAATAATCCAATGAGTTTATTTTTTTAAAAAAGTTTTTTAGAGAAAAATATTTTAGTTTGGATTCAATTTGCATGAGAAGCCTGGAATCAACAACCAAGGTGCATACTATCAGGCAGATAAAAAGCTACTCCCTCCGTCCCAAAATAGATATCACTATGGGATGCGTGTTGGTCAAACTTTCTTAACTTTGACTGAGTTTATGAAAAATGCGTGCAACATTTATATCTTCAAATAAATATATTATGAAAATATATTTAAAAATCTATCCATTGATACTAATTATATATTATAAATATTAATATTTTTTATATGTATTTGGTCAAAGACAAAAGATCTTTCACTTCTCGAAAAGTGAGAATGATATCTATTTTGGGAGTGAGGGAGTACATGACACGCCTTGCCTTCTTGAAAAGGAAGGATAGAATATGACAGTGACATTCGTCTCTTTTTCTTGCCAGCCGTTCGTTTTTATGGCCAGGCTGAACTTTTAGATGCAATTTTGGCTATATCGACAAGTTTTAGCTACGATGTACAGTAAATTGTTTCCGCGCCTATGGATATTCTAGGCTCTGTTTAGATCCAGTGCAAATTGAAACTGTAACTAGTCACATCAACGTTGCGGCACATGCATGGAGCATTAAATGTAGATGAAATGTTTGCATGTTTGTACTTTTTGCATGTGCATCACGAGACGAATCTTTTAAGCCTACTTGGGCCATGATTGGACAAAAGTTGTCAAATACAAACGAACGTGGTACAGTGCAGAATTGCAACTGCAACTGGGATCTAAACGGAGCCCTAGTACTACATGTTATATTCTGGTACCGGTTTCCATAATGACACGTCGCCTGTGCACCAATCAACACCGACGTGACACGCAACCACAAAAGAAAACACTATAACGTGATGTACTATCTCCAAATTTATATTTCATGATGAATTGCAATTAGTCGTTTATAAAAAAAACAATAATGTTTCCGTGGCTGTCAACATCAGACCACAGAAACTAGACCCACGAGCCCATGAGCATCTCCAGAGCATAGTCCTTTTTTATGCCACAGATGCTAGAGGACATCTCAAGTTCTCAACCGAGCCCTATACATTCTTTCAGAGATAACCAGATAAAATCCTCCGAAAGCAATAGAACAATGAAGCTGTCAACAACCCGCACATGATTTCATGATCTGTCGGTGGCATCAACCAAACAATCAATATCCAACAGAAAATTGAAATCAGTACAACTAACTCATGTTTCCCAGTGCGCAGGAAAGCGCTGATCCCATGTTCCATTTCATATTGCATATGGTCTCCAACCACGAGGATATCAAGCTGGGGATATTTCGCTACGATGATGGCACAGGTAAGACATAAGTGTACAAAATACACGATGTTACAGTTTTATTTAAGGCTGAGCTACGCTATGCTCTGAAGACGCAAAACGAGTATTATGTTGATAAGGCCAGCTGAAGAACAAGAGCAATTGCAAAAGGAGACTCCAGAATGTTATGCAGCCTCCACATTTGGCTCCTCGTCCCCATTATCCTCGACAGGCTCACCATCCCTCTGCTTCCCAAAGCCGAAATATTCCTCCTCAGAATAGTGCTCCTCCGCACTTCTGCCAAAGATGAATGGTCTTCTACCCATTGTTGTAAAAGGCATTAGCCCAAATGCACGTGCGGTTTTGATCTCTCTTGCAATCTTACGCTGAGCTTTTGCACTTATACGGGTCTGTGGAGAAAATGGGTAGGTAAAAACCATGACAAACATGTTTATTGATACTGAATTACAAGTGCAAAAGCAAGGTTTCTTCCAAGGTAGTAAGGTAAAAGCTAAACAAGGAAGCACATGAGAAAAGAGCATTGCCAGTGGATATGTGTATGTGAATATATGATGGTATGTGCGGCTCTTCTTTTTCAATTACATGAAGCATGCTTAGAATCGAGTCACTGGAAAGAACAACGTCCAGCAAGATGATCCTGGCACAACAGTGGCATCAGGATGCCTTTCCAAAAGGATAAAAGCATACAGAATGGGGTAATGCATTGAGTGAGGACAACTGCTCCCAATATGCATGATAACTGAGAAGCAACTATCTAACACAAAAGGATCCCATAACTCAACTAAAAAGCAGGAATATTTTCCCAAAAATTTCGTCATCATATATAATGAGTAGTTGAGTCCTTGAGTAGTAGTGGTTACCTGGCTCCTCTTGATGATAATTCCAGCTTCCGTAAGAAAGTTGGAGAGGAATCTAACGTTCTGCAAGGCGCAGTTTCAAATATGTTAAAAAAATAAAACTGGAAAGTGCTTGTAGCCAAACCATAGGAATTCATCAATCAGATCAAAGATATGATCTTGGGAGAAATGTTACATGTCTCTTCATTGCAAAGAGGCGCCTAACAGTAAATGTCTACTGGCATACTTTTATACACAACTGATTTTCTTTGCATGTAGATCCGATCAATCAAAATATATGCATTTCATACACTTTCAATTTGGAACATGAAACACATGGCTCGTATTCAAATATGCGCTTTGATACTTGTCACAATGAAGTATTTGCAACCAAAACCATCCCAATATGTATATAGGCATCGTGTGCACTAATAGATAAACTAGTATCATAGTGATTAACATGTATTTCACTCCAATGAACTATCTTGCATTTGCAAAAATCAAATAAAATAAGTAGCAAACTCAGAACAAAATATCAGAGCAAGATAAATGTAGTGCTAATAGTGATTGTTACTCATGTTCTACAGATACATATGTGGGAAAACTCATAAAAACAATAAACAAATAACAGATTTTTCAGGTGGCAATACATTGCATGTTAACACTATAAAAAGGCTATGACTTCCTCTTATTGGAAGAGGAAGCATTTTGAGATTAGCATAGACTCCCTGTGTTCCTGAACTTTGTGTTACCTAGCAGTCATAGAATTCACAAAGCGGTAGAGCACATGATATGTTTCAGTAAAAAAATAGAAACTGTAGGTTATTTCCTTGTGTAGGCAGATATATACTCACCCTAAAATCAGCCTTCCTCAGAACCTCTGCTGTGGTTGTTTCAAACTGTGGTCTAGGACGATTGTTTGCGGCTGCAGGTCTGTTAAGGTCAAGGTCCTACACAAATTACAATTGAATGAAATAGGGCATTAAGATAGCAATCACACAAGGGCAGATAACTGAATAAACTAATAATTGAAGAAAGTTGTAAAGTACACATGGTATTATAAAGAGTTCCGCATATCGGAAATGAAATTCTCATTTTGTTAACAACCATCAGCTAGTAACGTACATGATTTTATTGTGATTTCAGGACAGCACAGACATTTCTAACCCATACATTTACTCAGTAGTTCCTGAATGCTTACAGAGGATAACTAAAACCTCAAAGTCGCAAGGTATGAGATGAATTCAATAATTATGGCTACACATTGACAGACCAAGCTCCAGCTTACCCGAGGAGAATAAGTCGATCCTCGCCAAAACGAAACATCAGCCCTGAACTCAAAATCATCGTCTTCCGACTCATCATCGTCTTCATCGTCATCCATTTGGAAGGTGTGTGCCGCATTGCTGAGCTCCTCATTTATGCTATCATTCAAAGAATCAATAAATCCCATAGACCCAGAGCTGCTCCTGCCGCTAAACGAGCCGCTCCTGTCACTGAACCCAGAGAAAGTACCCATGGATGACCCAGAGATGCTCCTATCACCGAACCCGGCGAAACCACCCATCCCAGAGCCCGTGCCGTATCTCCTACTGGCGTTCTCAGGCCTGTCAAGCTTCTCATAGAGAGACCCTCCCTCTGTGCCCTTGTTCCCAAACAGCCGTTCATTGAATTCGTCCACGGTCTCGCCATCCCCTGCACAGCAACAGTCAAACAAGATAAGCATATAATCATCAGCCTGAAAAAGCTATGGATTCCGGTCAGAACTAGATCTCCAAGGCCACTCGATTCAATTTACTGTGACAGCCGACTTTGGGGAGAGGTACGCCGTACGCGAGTGTTAGAATTACGACCACCACACCGCACGAGGACGCGTGCGATACCGCTCATGGGAGGCCAGGGAGACGCGGGGGATCGGAGGGTGTGTGGGTGCTCAGCGCTCACCAGACTGGAACGAACGACGGAAGGCGCCGGCAGCTGCGGGTGGCAGGTGGGGAGGAAAGGAGTGGCGGAGCGACGTACGCCGCGGGAGAGACCGCCTCAGCACCGAGCTCGCCATTGCGCTCGGCGGTGGCTCGTCAGCGCCGCCGCAAGCCCGCAACCCCAACACCAGCAGGAGAGGGGATCAGCGGAAGGAGCGGGTGATTACCGGGTTAAGGGTTTCTTCCATTTTGCGATTTGGACCTCGTGGATTAACCTTATTGCTAAATGCTACTTTCTCCATTTTAACAATAAGTCATTTGAATTTTGCTAGAGAGCCCAAGCATCTGAAAATTGACCAAATTTATTATATAATAATAAGCTATTTGTTTGGCCATCTAACCTCGCCAAGCCAATGGTACGACGCGCCACAATTTTTTTTCTATATTTTGGGAATCTAATCTAGACAGTCGCAAATGATACAAACTCTTTTGGCTCTGTTCGGGTGGCTGTATTATATAGTTGACTACCTGATTGTTCTGAGAGAAAAACACCGCTGAATAGCTGGCTGATACTGACTGGTAAGTTCATGCAAACAGAGGCTTTATCTCTTTTCTAATCTCACTACACTTTGTGAAAAGCAATTTCTACGACACAATTTATGATCAGCCACATTCCACCGCACATGTGACTACAGTCTACGGATGTTGGTGGTGATACCCATTACCCAGTGGCCATTTTTCAAACTCTTATTCTCTCTCTTTTTTTTTTTAAAGGACTCTTATGCACCTCGTTTTGATAGGGTATAGAAAATATGTTTAGCCATTAAAAATGGATAGCGTAGAATTTAATACGTGGTTTGGATTATCCATGGTGAATCTTTAGCTCAATTCACACATATTACTAGAAATACGTAGATCTAGATAACATCAAGTCTATTTTAGCTTCAAGTTTCTAATGTGAGACTCACTAAAGTCCATTTTTAGCTTCATCAAGTTTCTAATGTGGGACTCACTATTAATCTGAATACACTAATATGCACAACGTATCAATTTCCATATGGAATCATCTCTACAACACATTTAGTTAATTTCGCTATGATATGAACACGAAATTTTTAATCCTAAGTCTAACTTCTGATATGGGCCCATATACATTTCTTTTAACGGAGCCCATATACTTCTAGCCACTCTAATCTACATGAATTAGTCAGATGTTATAATAAGTCATCGCCAACTAATATCAGTCAGTTTTGCTAAAATTTTAATGTGCAAATATGAGGTTTTTAGGCCTTGGCTTTTGACCTGGTGCCTACATGTAAGTCAAGTCATACAGTTTAGCTTGTTGGACATTTTTGGATTACTCTGATCCTTTTATACCTTACAAATAGATCCTTACTAACTAATAAACAATAAAGTACTAGGTTAGATTTACGTATTACTTAAACTAGTTAGTAGTTACCAATTACCATCCTAACTTTGCAGCAGACACCTTATAATGGCGTTGCTTCACTAATTGAAACATGAGAGACACAACCAGTCCTGCCTCCATTTGGGGCAAGCACAGAGTTCTCTATTGACTGAGCCGAGTCAGATATGTACAGAGTGGCCGCATATGAGGCTTGCGGTTCCAATTCAGTTCAGGCACTTCCAAAAGCTTGAGTAAAGCATAAAAATGGAGAACATGGGAAGATTAACTGGGACTGGGCACTGAGCACTGGCTGAAGGTCTTCGGAGAGGAGGTGTGTTGGTCATTTTATGTGGGAATCATAAACACTGAAGATGACGTCTGGGACAATTAGAGGCAACTTGCTTATGTACATGAACAGCCGTCTGAGGTTCTCGCTTGATACTGTCTCCATGTCAACCACATCTTGGTCCTCCACATAGATCCACAAGTCACCAGGAGATGTCTTCTTCAGGTTGTCACGGCAGAATGGGCAGGACTGCGATCTTGAACTCCTGTAAAAAGACAATGTTATTGTCAAACTATGGTGATATAATACAATGAACCCTGAAACATAAATTTCAGAGATTCAATCAAAGTTATGCTGACTGAAAAAGTTACATTGGCAAAAAGAATACAGACAAATCACAAATATCATAGGAACACCTAGTACACAGGAACAATAAATCACAGACACCCAACATCAGGGCTTGCTAACATTTGAAGCTACTATGATCAGCAGGACCACAAGTAGTTTAATGAGCCAAATTGTTAGCTGAAGTGAACAAATGAGTACTGTGTCTAAATAGCCTATAACCAATGGGCTGTAAACAGATTGCACAGTCTACACGGAAGATGATTGATTATGTTTGTGGACTGGACCAAAAATAAAAATCGATACTTGCTAGGGCACCACACTCAGGTTCCTCTTTGCACTTAAGGAATGACAGAACATAGTTAAAAAAAATCAGGTGTTGAATCACCACAATTAGCCTACTTACTGGAGTTCACATGAATATCACAATACCTTCCAATGATCACTTGATTTTCAGAATGATGTAGACAACGGGAAAGCATATAAATGAATACATATTTATTCCACAGAGCACCATGTTCTGTCGAGATACAGGCCATTCATACCAAAAGGTTTCATTAGAAGAAGTTAACCTTGTGTATAAGCCCATATGCATGGTGGAGTTCCATGTTGTTTACAGGCACATAAGCTGCTGGAAAGAACAACGAAGATAGATTTAGGCTTATCTATAGCCATTGTTCTCAGCAGTCATGTTTAGCAGGATCTACCTTGCCATGATATAGATATGTGGATAAATGTTGTAGATGAATCATCTAGCTAGAAGGATCATTAATCGATAATGATAACAAGAACCTACCCAAGAAGTTTGCACTTGCACAGCACTAAAAGTAGGGTGATTGAAATTTGAGAATATAACACTCAATGCAGTCACAGAATACACATGGGCAGAAACTCAATTGTGTGCATACCAGTCCTGGTAACATCTAAGGCACATAGCATGGGTGCAGTTGGGCAACACAACTTTGCTGTTCGTCTCCATGCAAATCCCACACTCCTCTTCCCTCTCAACATCAATATCAGATAAGGAACCCCGTTCCTCCTCATCTTTCTTTCTGTACCTCTCCATGCACACGGCCTTCTGCTTCTTGTCCTCCACATCAGTGATTCCCCTTTGCAGTTGCAGCAAAGAAGGAAATATCACAGCTGCTCATGCCAAACATATAACAATTCTGATCAACAATGCAGCACAAAAGACTAACATAGTTAGGCAAAGTTGTAAGGACACCATGCACTCTTACCATAGAATTCTTTGATACTTGCTTTCCTCTCATGAGTCGACATGGTTGTCGTGCCATCCACATAAACCTGAACAACGAGCTACAAATTCAGGATGGCACATTCACACAGTGCACACTGAACCAACAAGAAATGTGCAGCAGAGCATGCCACAGACCTTGTATATGAGGATTCTCAGCAGACCAAGAGCCCCCGCGAGGCTGCAGTCCGTCCACTGCACGAGGAAGAGGAATATATGAGCTGCGGGACTGTAGGACAGCCGCATCTGCAGACACGCACCATCGTAGTCCCGGGGAAACTCGGAGGCCCTGCTCATCCAAATAAACAACTAGCATCACTTGGCAGATCACATGCACTCAGAGATGAGGCAACCCCTCACCGAAAGACCACGCTAGTGCACTCATCTCGCGCACTTTTCCTCTTCTATAAGCAGAAAAGAAGATACAATTTAGAACGCTGAAACACATGGGAAGCAGAGTTTTTTTTTATAACATCCTAAAAACATGCGATTCCCTCCTGATCTACCGCCGCTTCGCCGCTCGTGCGCGAACGGATGGGGCAATCAACAACAGGCACCTGACCAACCAGGCAACCACCACGACGGATCCCACCGCGGCCGATGAACTCATTCATCACCCTCCCTTGCCGCCGCATTGCGCGACCCCGTCAGCAGGCCGAGGAGTCGGCGACCCAGCCCCGCCGAAACCCGCGCTCGATAAACGGAGGCAAGCAGAGGAACTAGGAGGACACGGGCCCGTACTAGTGAACTGGAGCAGAATCGACGGGCGCCGGAATCAGAGAACTGGGCTTACAGAGTGTTGGCGTGCTGGATGTCAGCTTCGAGCACCTTGATGGAGTCCCTGTACGCCTTCCGCATCCTCCGCCGCCGCCCTTCTCATCCAAGTGCCGCGCGACTCGGTCACGGCGGCCCCCTCCCTCCTCGCCGGGACGACGAAGAAGTAATCTCTCGAACGAACCTGGCTGACCGCCGAGCGTCCGGAGCCGGGGGCTTGCGATTGCGATGGGAAGGAAGGAGGGTGAGGGGAGGGGTCTAGGTCTCGGGCGCCGCGCCGCGCGGTGTGGGGTGGGGGTGGGGTGGGTGGCGTGGCTTTTGGGGGCAGGCTGGGCAGCGGTGGTGTGGTGGGCATTGAGGGGAGGGGAGGAGACGAGACGATGAGGGCGCGCGCGGGGCAGGGCCGGGCGCGAGTGTGCGCGTGCGTGCCGGGCGAGCAGGCAGACAGGGGGCAGCAGTGCAGCACAGCGCGCCGCGTGTGCCCGCGGCAGTCGTTCGGGATGCGTGAGATCCCCGTGGGTCTGGGCGCCTGCCTGCCCCCGCTGCCGGCCATCTCTCTCGTTTTACCGGTGTGACGGTGTCCGGTGGTGGTAAGTTAAAAGGTAGGAGTAATTTTTTTCCCCGTGGAAAGCAGCCGTGCACCGGCCACGAACGTCGAAGTCAAAAAGAAAAGCGGCACGCCGGGCGCGGACTGAGACCCGAGAGAAACAACCTCAGGACGTCCGCAATGTCCAGCTATTACGACGTCGACAAGCTAAAATGACTAGCTATTTAACTAACTATTATAACGTGACAGTTAAAAAGTAAGAGAGAGTAGTCACTAGCGATGAATAAATAGGCTATCTATTTCACGTGGTTTAAGAAACTGAAAAGACAGACATATAAATCCGCTATACGAGAGATATATAAAATAATTTTTATTTTTATCTCTCACCTCCACATCAGGTACCTACGTAGTTAACACCATTGCAGACGCCCTTATCCCTTTGAACTACAACCTGCCAGAGCAGAGGGAGACGTCCACGACACTGCTCTTCATCCTTGAGTTCCGGTTCCAGATCTCCGCCGGCCCCTCCCTCCCGTCTTCGGCGTCCTTGCCGCAGCGGGCATGGAGGAGGGGCCCTCAGTTTTCACACCTAGTAAGTAGCTAGTAGATCAAGTTGTCTCAGTGCTTGTGTGCCTTTATGCCTTTCGTCCATCTCATCGTCGCCCTCGCCGCCGGAGCTGCTGCCACCAAGGTTCTCCTTGGTGACTTCCTCATCGCCGACCCCGAGGTTTATGGCTAATAAAATAAATCCCCTCTTCCTCCTAGCAGATCTCCACTCCTTCACTCCCGCCGCCACATCCACTTCATCTCGCCGCCGTCGAGATCTGCTCCTCCCCGCCCCACTTCCATCGCCACCATCTGGTCCCGTCTCCAAACAGCAGCCTCTAGTCCTTGTGCTTTCTTCAGCTAGGCAGCTCCCCCTCTGGTGCTGGTTGAACTACGCCGCCATCACCTGGGATCCTGGCTCGAGCTTCATCTCCAACCTCCGGCGACGGCCCCAGTTTCATTCTTCGGTCGCCGGTGTACGATAACTCTGCTAGCTCAATGAAAATCTCTAGTTTGGTTTTGGCAATTGATGAAACCTAACTACTAACCTAATTTCTAAGTGTGTGTAGCTAAAGAAAAGTGTAAGTGCAATCAAGCCCTAAAGTGGGTTTTGGTGATAATGACCACACGATTAGAAGACTAATGAGATTTATCAAGATGATGGACAGGCAAAAGCATTAGGAGGATGTATTCTTATGCAGGTGGACCCCTAACAACTAAAGGATGCGGCATCCGGCTCAAAGGAAGTTTAAATTCGTTTTTATTTTTTTGAATTTGAGTATAGGAAAGTCGTACTATTAAGGAGGATGCAAAAGACAGGTTTGAAAGTATGACCAAATGCAAATCTTTATACCACACATCCTCATTTACTCTTCCAAAGCCAGCCACAAATTTCTAGATCTTTCTGTCCTGGTTTGGCAGCGCGGCACTGCCTCGACTTGTTTTGACCGTTAGACTCGAGGGGACTTCTTAGTCTCCCTCTCGTCACCCCCAATGGTCATCTCTGCCATTTGCTCGACCCAGACACCAGAGAAGGCTCTCTCTTGCTCTCTCCCTCACTCCACAAGCTCTCCACTCTCCCCATTTGAATCCAAGCTCAAATCTTGAAGAGTGTGAGCTGTTTTCAGTAAGAACAAGCTTCTCCCATTGATCTTCAACTTTCTCAAACACTTGGTTCGCGTTTAAGCTGGTGGTTTGCATTTGTTACTCTTGGAGCTTGCTCCTAGCCGGCTAGAGCGTCGCCCGGTGAGCTTGCCAATCTTGTGGCAGCCCCGGGAGGTTTGTAATCACCCTCACAAGCTAGTGGAATCACCCCCTCTTTTCAAGAGTTAACTCTCTTGACTTGAGAACGAGGATTGGGCTTTGTGAACCCAAGTTTCCTCTGTGGAACCTCAACAACGTGGAGTAGGCAAGCCTTGGTGGCGAGCTGAACCACGGGATAAATCTTGTGTCACTTATGTTGCTTGTTTTACTCTCTACTTGTTGAGTTTCTTGATTTCTAGTCCTGATCTACTTTTTGGTGAAATTCTAGCTGTGAAGAAGTGGTGCTCTAGACTCTACACAACCCAGAGAGCCTCAGTAAATTACTAGATCTAAGTTTTATTGGTTAAATTTTGAATTGTGTAGAATCTGCTCTGCGAGGTCCAGCACTGTCGCTCTAGGAGCAGCAGTTCTGGGCAGCCCGGCAGTGCCGCTCTCTAGGCCGGCACTGCCGCGTCAGGTACTAACCTCTGTTTGTGAAGAAATTTCACAGTCCTATTCGACCCCCTTCTAGGCCAGCCCGTGATTCTACAAGTGGTATCAGAGAAGGTTACCTCTGGTTTACGCTTAACCGCGTGAGGTATGGCCAAGGAAGGAGCAGCGGAGGCAAGTACAGCTCGTGTCCATGTTGATGGTGATGATCTTCACACCACCGATAGCAGCAGTGACAGCGTGTCGACGGCAAGCCAATCCACGCTGCCACCAGCTGATGTCTCCGAAGGAGAAAGAACTAGAAGAAGAGAAGAAAGAAGATTGAGAAGAAAAGAAAGAAGGAAGGAAAAGGAAGAGTTGAAGAGAAAAGAAGAAAAGCTGAAAAGAAGAGAAGATAGAAGGCTGAGAAGAGAAGAAAAGAAAAGAAGAGAAGATGAGAAGAAGAAAAGAGAAGAAAAGGGCAAGAAGAAGGTGTCAAGTGATGATGACTCAAGTAACACCAAGGATGGAGATGATGATAGCACCTATCAACCTACCAAGGGCAGCAAGAGCAGTAAGAATAAGAAGAGCAGCGACACACCGACTATGGAGCTGTATCCTTTGATTATTCATCTTTGTCTAACCTTGATACTAGACGTGTCATCAATTTGCCCGCAGGAAAGTTGCCTCATTTTGATGGGACTAACTTTGCCAAGTGGACGCACTTGATGAAAACTTATCTTGTAGGTCTTCATCCCGGGATTTGGGAGATTGTGCATCATGGCTTGGAGGCACCGGTTGATCCAAAGAAGCCCACACAAGCTGAGTTCCACAACATTCATCTCAATGCCCAAACTACTAGTGTCTTGCTTAGTGCCTTGGATGGAGATGAGTACAACAAGGTGATGGGTTTGGAGGTGGCCAAGAAGATTTAGGACAACTTGCACATGGCACATGAGGGTGTTGACAAGGTGAGAAGGTCCAATATTGAGATATTGATGGCCAAACTCAACCGGTTTGCAATTCATAAAGGAGAAGGACCACAAGAGATGTTTGATAGGTTGATGGTCATAGTGGGCAAGATTAAAGGTCTTGGTGGCACCGAGGTCAATGATCACAAGGTTGTGAGGGTCATGTTGGAAGCTTTCACACCAAGAAATGAGACTCTTTTGACTTTGATTAGAGAGAAGAAGATATTTGAGCAATTCACTCCTAGTGATGTTCTTGGAAGGCTATTGACTCATGACATGCATAGAGACGAAGCACTTGAGAGGCAAAGGCTTGGAGAGCTGCAAACAAAGGTTGAGGACATGAAGATGAAGGATGTAGCACTCAAGGCAAGCAAGAAGAGCATGCTGCCCGCAGCAAGCAAGCAGTCCACATCAAGTAAGCACAAAGGCAGCAAGTAAGGTGCATCTTTCAAGTCAAGGGCAGCCAAGAAAGTGAAGGAAAAAATGCCAACAACATCATCATCTAGTGAAGAAGAGAGTGATAGTGAGCAGCAACAAGAACAAATTGTTGATTTTGCTTTGTTCATGAGAAGATTTCGCAAGGGAATCAAAAGCAATGGCTACAAGTTGGTGAAGAGGACCTTTCCCAACAAGAAAAAGAGAACATATTACAATTGTGGCAGCATAGAGCACTTCATAGCCGATTGCCCTCATGAGAAGAAAGACAAGAGGCAAGACAAGAAAAATTACAAAGAGGACAGCAAGAGAAGATACAAGAGAGATGTAGGAGAAGCTCACATTGGACATGAGTGGGATTCAACCGTGGACAACTCAAGTGAAGAGGAGAGAAAAGTTGCAACCATTGCCATTCATGCACCCTCCTCTACACCAAGACTCTTCAACAACATGTTCGATGATGATGATGATGATGAGCACTCCACTCACCTTTGTCTCATGGCAAAGGGTGAGAAGGTACGAAACAAATCCAAGTCCAAAACTCCCTCTCCTACTGACATCTCTAGTAGTGATACAAGTGATTGCTCTAGTGATGAAGAAATTGATAAACTAACTAAGAACTTGGATAGCAAAACCAAATTGTTCATTGCTAGGCTAATGGAAGAATTAGAGAGCACACAAGCTGAACTAGCATCTAGACAAAAGACTCTTATCAAACAAGAAGATCTCTATATTGCTAGTAAGGAAGCTCTTGCTTTGAAGAGTAGTGAGGTGGATTCTTTGCAAAAGGCCTTGACAAAAGAACAAAAAGCCCATACTATCACCAAGAAGGTCAATGTTGATCTAAACCAAAGATATAAAAGCTTGTTTCCTAAGCACAATGAACTTAAAGAGCAACATGAACTTCTTGCTGATAGTAACTCGCAACTCATGAAAAGCAAAAGTGCATCTAACTCTTCCACTAGTCAAACATGTGAACAATGCACCAAACTTGATTTTAATGCTTATACCACTAACCTTGCCAATCTTGAAACAATGAAGAAGGAAGTGGCAAGGCTCAATGTCTTACCTGCTAGTAAGTGCATGAATGTTCAGGTGCAAAACAGCAAGGGCAAGGTTAGAGAGCAAGCAAAGGTGCAATACAAGGATGGGAGGCATCCTCACATCAAAAGTGGCTTAGGCCATGTTGCTGGGGGTAAAACCAATGGAAGGCACATTATAAATGGAGTAGAGTGTGTCAGGTTTGAGAGGAAGGCTCAGATTGGTACAGGTAGGCCTGCACAGACCGCGGCAGTGCCGCAGTTCTAGGGCGGCAGTGCTGGACCCCGGTAGTGCCGGGCCTAGAGCGGCAGTGCCGCGCCCCAAGAAAGGGAAGGCCACTAACCTGAAGCCTGATCATTCCAAGGCACATATCTAGAGGGTGCCCCAGTAGACACAGGTTTTCCAGAAGCCACAGGAATCAATATGGGTGACCAAAAATAAGTTTGTGCATCAACCAAAGTCAAGTGTCACCCGTGAGAGTTTGGAATCTTGCTATGTGTTGAAGTGCAACAACCGTGGTAAAGTTGTTGCTAAGATTGTTGGTCAAGAGGCTAGCAAGCTTGTAGGAAGGGCAATTTGGGTTCCTAAGATACTTGTGACTAACATGCAAGGCCCCAATGCTATTTGGGGACCTAAATCGAGCAACTAAATTGTTTTGCAGGCATACTCCTCCGGTGGATCAAGTTGGGTGCTTGATAGCGGATGTACAAATCATATGACCGGAGAAAAGAGTATGTTCAGCGCATAATCCCCTATTGAGAATCCAAGTGAAAACATAGTCTTTGTAGACAACTCGAAAGGGGGAGTAATCGGTCTTGGTAAAATTGCTATAACTCATGAGCATTCAATTACTAATGTTTTACAAGTTGATTCGTTGAGTTACAATTTGTTGTCCGTATCACAATTGTGTGAGATGGGCTACAATTGTTTCTTTACGGATAAGGGTGCGGAAGTCACTAGAAGGGAGGATTCCTCTATTGCTTTTACGGGTCGTTTGAAAGGAAAGCTTTACCTAGTCGACTTCAACAAAAGTAAAGCCAACCTTGAGGACTTGTTTAGTGGCAAAATCTAGCATGGGCTGGTTATGACATCGCCGGCTAGCTTATGCTGGGATAAGGAACTTGGCCAAACTTCTAAAGGACAACCACATACTTGGACTAATGAATGTTCACTATGAGAAAGACAGGATATGCAGCGCTTGCCAAGCCGGAAAGCAAGTAGGAGCACCACACCCACCAAAGAGCATCATGACCACCACCAAGCCATTGGAGTTGATTCACATGTATCTCTTTGGACCGGTGGCCTACTTAAGCATTAGGGGGTAACAAATATGGACTTGTTATTATTGATGATTATTCCTGTTTCACTTGGCTATTTTTCTTGTATAATAAGTGTCAGGTACTAGACAAGGTGAAGACCTTCATTAGAAGGGACACAAAAGGGATTCGAGCTTCCCATCTAGAATGTGAGAAGTGATAATGGGACCGAGTTTCGGAACACCCAAGTTGATAGTTTTCTTGATGAAGAGGACATCAAGCATGAGTTTTCAGTTCCATACACCCCTTAACAAAATGGTGTAGTAGAGAGGAAGAACCGGACTCTCATTAACATGGCAAGAACAATGCTTGATGAATACAAGACGTCGGATCTCTTTTGGAGTGATGCCGTCAACACCGCTTGCCATGCAATCAACCGTCTCCACCTACACAAGAAGCTGACGAAAACCTCATATGAGCTGCTCACCGGTAACAAGCCAAAGGTGTCTTACTTTAGAGTCTTTGGGTGTAAGTGTTTCATACTTAACAAAAGACCCAAAAGCTCTAAATTTGCACCTAAAATTGATGAGGGTTTCTTACTTGGTTATAGATCAAATGAGCACGCTTATCGTGTCTTCAACAAGACCACCGGTCGTGTTGAAGTAGCGGTAGACGTGACATTTGATGAACCTAACGGCTCTCAAGTAGAGCAAATTGATCAAAGTGTTGTAGAAAAGGAGGATTCACCTTGTGAAGCAATCAAGCAAGTAGCAATTGGTGATATAAGACCACAAGAAGACAAGGCTACAGAGGTGGAAAAGCCTCAAGAGAAGGCCACTACAGAGGCTGCTGCTGAAGGGAGCCCGGCAGTGCCGGCCTCTGGCGCGGCAGTGCCGCTCCCCTAGCCAGTAGAGCCATCAACTCCTGCAACAGTTGAGAGGACACCGCTTCCAAGGGATGATCTAGCACCTATTCTTGAAGTAGATGAAGATGATTGGGCAGAAGAAGAAGAACAAGAAGCCATTGATCATGCAAGGCTACGACAAACCATTCAACGGTACCATCCCATTGACAACATTCTTGGGAGTCTTCGAAGGGGGTAACTACTCGTTCAAATTTGGTAAATTTTTGTCAATTTTACTCTTTTGTCTCCTCGTTGGAACCTTTTAAGGTAGAAGAAGCACTTGGTGATCTGGATTGGGTGTTGGCTATGCAAGAAGAGTTGAACAACTTCGAGAGAAATCAAGTATGGACTCTAGTTGAAAGACCCAACTACCAATATCATCGGCACCAAATGGGTTTTCAGAAATAAGCAAGATGAATATGGAACGATGACAAGGAACAAGGCAAGATTGGTGGCTCAAGGATTCACTCAAGTAGAGGGCTTGGACTTTGAAGAAACATATGCACCGGTAGCAAGACTAGAAGCAATCCTGAATGCTACTAGCCTATGCTGCCCATCACAACTTCAAGTTATATCAAATAGGATGTGAAGAGTGCATTTCTCAATGGCCCAATACAAGAGTTGATATATATGGAGCAGCCAGCGGGTTTCGAAGATTCCAAGTTCCCAAACCATGTCTACAAACTCCATAAGGCGCTCTATGGGCTTAAACAAGCACCAAGAGCATGGTATGAATGCCTTAAGGAATTCTTGCTCAAACAAGGCTTTGAAATAGGCAAAACTGATCCTACCCTTTTTACTCACAATGTTGGTAAAGATTTATTTGTATGCCAAATATATGTCGATGACATAATATTTGGTAGTACTAACCATGTCTTTTTGTGAGCAATTTAGTACGACAATGACTAAGAGATTTTAGATGTCTATGATGGGTGAGCTCAAGTTCTTCAGGGTTTCAAGTCAAGCAATTGAAGGATGAAACTTTCATAAGTCAAACCAAGTACACTCATGATATGCTCAAAAAGTTTGATATGGCAAATGCAAAGCCCTATCAAGACTCCCATGCCAATCAATGGACATCTTGATCTCAATGAGGAAGGGAAAGCCAGTGGACATCAAGGTATATCGCTCCATGATCGGCTCTCTATTCTATTTGTGTGCATCTAGGCCCGATATTATGCTTAGTGTGTGCATGTGTGCTAGATTTCAAGCTGACCCGAAAGAGTGCCATTTGATGGCCGTTAAAAGAATCTTGAGATATCTAGTGCACACCACAAACCTTAGCTTATGGTATCCTAAGGGCTCTAAGTTCGATTTGCTTGGGTATTCGGATTCCGATTACGCCGGTTGCAAAGTAGATTGAAAAAGCACTTCGGGGACGTGTCAATTCCTTGGACGGTCCCTACTGTCTTGGAGTTCCTAAGAAACAAAATTGTGTAGCCCTTTCCACCAGCCGAGGCCGAGTATGTTGCAGCAGGTGCATGTTGTGCGCAACTACTTTGGATGAGGCAAACCCTTCGTGACTTCGGATGTCACTTTACCAAAATCCCATTATTGTGTGACAATGAAAGTGCCATAAAGCTTGCAAACAATCCCGTAAGCCACTCAAGAACAAAGCACATTGACATCCGACATCACTTCTTGAGAGACCATGAAACCAAAGGAGATATCGAAATACGCCATGTGAGCACCGAAAAGCAACTAGCCGATATCTTCACTAAGCCTCTCGACGAGTCAAGGTTTTGCGCTTTGTGTACTGAACTAAATATTTTAGATTCTCGAAACATGGTTTGAAACCTAGCAGCATACCTGTTTGCATAAGCTAGGTTGATTGAAAAAGGATTTCAAAAGCTAAATTATGTCTTTCAAAACTACTTTGGATGAGTGCTTGTACAATCTTGGTCATGGTATTTAATTCTTAGTCTTTCTGACCAAGTGATTGCACAAATAATATCCTGTAACCATGACCCTAGGTGAAGCCCAGTTTAGGACTAGGTTCTCTACTGGAAGGCAGGGCGGCAGTGCCGCTCCTAGCTTGCGGCAGTGCCGCGCCTTGCCAGTTTGGCTGCCCGTGGGCCACCTTATTCAGGAACGGTCGGGCTTCTGTCCTTATCTCTTTCCAGGCCCGTGACCGTTCCTCCCTCTTTCCATTCTCTCGGTCTCTCTCCCTTTCTCTGTATCGTTCAAACCGAGAGAAAGGGCGATGGCGCCATCCCCGGCACCGTCGCTCCCCCTACTGCGCGCCTCTCCTCTGCTGGGCCTGCTGTCCGGGTGCGTTGGAGGCTGTTGACGGTGGATAACGTCAACTTTTATTAGAACTTTAGACACCAAAGGATACATGAATACACACAAATCTAGGGTTTTAACTGACAGTTTCCACGAGTTTTGCATGTTCTGTATTTTACAGGGGCTATTCCAGAAAAGCATAAAAGAAGTGTTAAAGAGCATAATTACCACAAAACTTAACTGCCAAGGAAACATCATCACGAAGACCCTGGAAGAGTCTAGAACACACCCGAAGCGATCGGGGCCCGAACCCCACCAGGTGGGGCCTGGCCAGCGCCAGGGTGGAGCCGGCCGGCGCCCCCCCTTAGGGTTTCGGCCCGCCTTCTGGAGTCTTCTTCCGCCAGCCTTTGTGGAGTCATCTCGGCCCTTGTTTCAAGTCGGTTTGATCCTACGGCGCACGTGCATCCCACCGGGCTATAAATAGAGAGGCAGACCCCCTGGAGGCATCAACCCATCATTCATTCAAGGCATCAAGTCCTCAAACCATCAAGAGCCTTCTATTTCATCAAGAGTCTCCTAGTTCATAGTTCTAGCCTAATTAGATTAGAAGTAGAGGAGTTCTAGTTCTTCGGCGGATCTGGAGCCCCGGCGTCTGTCTGGAGCGCGAAGTTCGGTATAATTCTTATTCTTTCTCTATTATTGTATTCTTAATTATGATTAGGGAAACATTATTCTTAATAGTTCATATGTTCTTGATTACAATAATCTTTGTCTACTTTGATTATATGTCTAGTATAGTTGGTCTTATTGAATTCATGTAATTGCTCGTATAGCGTTTATTCATGCGGACGATGGATAGATGATGAACAGTAGATGTGGTGTCTAGGTATTTTGTTTATCTGCGAGTGCACCCTGATGTGTGGGTCGTGTGGTAGATCGCGCAGGTGACAGCTGCGTTGAGTCCTTTATAGTCCACCTCCCGTATGTAGGCCAGCAGGCACGGTCGCGAAGTTGGATGATGACTCTGTTTCACATCCTTCCTAGATTATGCCCTTTCCATGTGATTATGATATAGGATTAGTCTAACAATGATTGCTAGATGTAATTGCACTAATTAGAGTTATTCATTGATGTAGTTATAGAATTACCTTTGATATTAATTTTTTAGTTTATCCATTGGCTAGCTATTGCTATGACTAGAGAGTACTCTGATGATTATCTTTTATTTATGATGCTTGATCATACTTATCACGTTTATCTTTATTTATCCTGTGACCTCTACCTGTTATGAGTAGAGTAAATGATATTAGTAATGTCACTTATCCATTGTATACCATCACTATGAATATAATAGATTAAAGTTTAACCTAGTCCTTCCCAGTGGTATAAATATAAATCGACAACCTGGTAGAACTCCCTAGGTAAAATGCTACAATGGTATAATTATCTGTTCGCTTGCAGAACTGATCTTATTTTATATTTATTTATTTCTGCCTAATCACATAGATTAATATATAAAACCTGTATTTATTCTTAGCATTATTAATTAGGGATGACAACCTAGTTCTTGCATAAGAATATTGGTAATAGAAAAGTGGCTAGTTGCTAATGACAAGTTAATTAATTACCATTCATCTTCTAATCTCGCCTCTCGCATTAAAAGTTATATAGTTATATTTGGCGACGTTAGTAGATGTCAAGAGAGGCTTTTCACCTCCTCCTTTTCGGCGTCCAGGCCCCCTGTAGGCGTGACTGGATCTCCCTCTCCCTCCATTCTCTAGGTAACCTCAAGACCTAAGCGAAGAACTTCCCCGATCTATGAGATGTGTTGATTTTGGTTGAAGAAAAGTGCCATTTAGGATTGTTTGATCTGTATTGCATTGAATTTATGGGTTGGAAATTGCCGATTCGTTGATTCAACGAGTGAGGAGATTTGGAGGCAGAGCAACCTCACTGCGCAGGCGCGGCAGTGCCGGGCCCTGTGCAGTGAGCCTCTGTCTTCCAAATTTCACCTCAATCCTTGAATCAACATACTGGCATTATTTGTTCCAGAGATTCGGTCAGTACTCATCTCTTCCTATTTTTGACACAATTTTTCACACATTTGCATAGATGGCGGATGGTGGAAGACGTGAAGGAAGGATGAAGGGCTCCTTCGACTTGGGGGCTGGGTCCAGCAATCTAGCGCGTCTCCTGCGTACCAAGCAGCCAGCCCATCGCAGTAGAAGGAACACCGAGGGCAGGACGGATTGACAGGCGATCTGCGACGCTGAGCTGGTTGAGCAGGCAGGCAGGACCAATCCAGATGGTGCTTGCTCAGAGACTCCAGATGATCTCACTATATTCGATGGTGCGTATCTGGAGTGGGATGGGCATGATCATCATGTGCGTGCTCCAGATAAGAGGAGGCAGAGAAACAAAATCAGCTACTACAACCAGTTCAGGGTTGTGCAGGAGCAGAGGCTGGTCAATCCTTATGCTAGGCGTAAGGATACTGATCTTGACTACAAGTTTTGGTCTGCCTTTCAGTCGGATTTCTATGAGTCCGTTCTCTTTTCTTCCAAGAAGCCCAAGATTGTTCCCATGAGGTACATTGATTGAGGGCACTTGGCTAGCAAGGATGACAGAGCCTGCAACCAGGTCATCACTTTCTGCAAGAACAGAGGCATATATGATTTGATGGATTTCAGGTATGATTGGAACACCATAATTCTATATCAGTTCCTAGCTACCTGTCACTTTGACAGAGAGGATGATGAGTTGCATTGGATGACTGACATTCACCACTACCGAGTTGACTTCACTACCTTTACTCGGATTCTTGGTTTTGGTGAGTGGGACAGGGATGCTTATGATCTTCATGATGAGAGGGCACTCATAGATGGGGAGTTGGCACCTCTATATGATCATCCCAGTCAGACAGATGGATTAGTGAAGGGGTTGAAGAGTCAGTATTACATCTTGAACAATCTATTTCGCCAGACTCTTCATCCCAAGGTTGGATCAGCTTCCAATCTTTATGGGACAGCGAGGAACATGCTTGTCAGGACACAGCCAGGTAGTAAGTCTTTCTTAGTGTCTCGCTTCCTTTGGCGCGAGTTGATTATCACTTCTGACGATGCTAGGACGGCCCTACCTTATGCACCATGCTTGATGTTTGTAATTGAGAGGGTGTCCGGCACCATATTCAAGAAGGACGTGTCCCATGAGCCATTTCGGTTGGACAAGACTCACCATTTCGCTGTTGGTGAGAGCAGGGCAGCCACCCGGTCTTCCAGCAGGAGGGCTAGCCCAGGCTTCGGATATTCCAGGTCCTTCTCGTTCTGGCTCCCAGCAGCGTCCCAAGAAGAAGAGTCGTCTCTCCTGCATGCTTCAGAGGATCTTTGGGGCTTGTATGCATGCTTCTCAGTCTGCACACAAGGCTCAATTAGAGATCAGGGAGTTACGTGAGGTTCAGGGGCTGCGACAGATTAGACCCTCCTACACCTCCTCCAGAGTTCAGCGAGATGTCTGATTCCGATGTTGAGGACGTCGATTGGCACCAGCTTGCACGTGAGGAGGAGGAGGACCATCCCGACACGTCGTCTCGCGGCGTACGCTTCACCGCCACCACTCACCGCCAGGGCCATGCTGTTGTCTCCGATTCAGATGAGGAGGAAGAAGAAGAAGAAGGCAACGATGAGGACGACGACGAGGAAGGAGTCTAGTGAGGATGATGATGAGTAGTTGTGTCTCGCTTTTCTCTCTTTTCTTCCTTTTTGGTGCTTGTTGCCAAAGGGGGAGAAGGGGATTAGAGAGGGGTACAACAATTTTTTCATCATTTTTACTAGTGTTCAGCAGTGTGCAGCTTGTGAGCATGTTGTGCATCTCTGAGAGCTGCTAGTTGTAGAGTTGAGAGTGTGTAAGTGCAATCAAGCTCTAATGTGGGTTTTGGTGATAATGACCACGCGATTAGAAGATTAATGTGGTTTATTGAGATGATGGACAGGCAAGGGTATTAGGAGGATGTATTCTTATGCAGGTGGACCCCTAACAACTTATGGATACGGCATCCGGCTCAAAGGAGGTTTAAATTCGTTTTTATTTTGAATTTGAGTATAGGAAAAGCCGTACTATTAAGGGGGATGCAAAAGACAGGTTTGAAAGTGTGACCAAGTGCAAATATTCACACCAAACATCCTAATTTCCACTGCCAAAACCAGCCACAAAATTCCATATCATTCTGATCTGTTTTGGCAGCCCGGCACTACCGACCTCTGGCCCGACACTGTCGCGACTTATTCTGACCGTTAGACTCGGGGGTGATTCAAAATCACCTCCCCGTCGCCCCCAACGGTCATCTTGGCCATTTGCACGTTTCCAGAACCAGAGAAGGCTCTCTCTTGCTCTCTCCCTCACTCCCAAAAGCTCTCCACTCCTTCCATTTGGAATCCAATTCAAATCTTGAAGAGTGTGAGCTCATCTTGAGCAAGAACAAGCTTCTCGCTGTGATCTTCATCTTCTCCAAGCACTTGGTTCGCGTTCAAGCCGGTGGTTTGCATTTGTTACTCTTGGAGTTTGCTCCTAGCCGGCTAGAGCGTCGCCCGGAGAGCTTGCCAATCTTGTGGTAGCTCAGGGAGGTTTGTAACCATCCTCACGAGCTAGTAAAATTGCTCTCTCTTTTCAAGGATTAACTTCCTTGACTTGAGAACGAGGATTGGGAGTTGTGAACCCAAGTTTCCTTTGTGGAGCCTCAACAACGTGGAGTAGGCAAACCTTTGTGGTGAGCTGAACCACGGGGTAAATCTTGTGTCACTTGATTTGGTTCACTTGCTCTCTACTTGTTGCAGTTCTTTGTTTTCTAGGGTTTGACCCCAATCTACCTTGTGGTGGTGTTTGAGCTGTGCAAAGGAGGTGTTCTCTACTCTACACAACCTAGGGAACATCAGTAATTAACCAGATCTAGTTTTCATTGGCTGCATTTTGAACTGTGTTGATTCTGCTCGGTGAGGTCCAGCACTGCCGCTCTAGCAGCAGCAGTGCCGGGCATCCCGGCAGTGCCGCTCCAAGGCCGGCACTGCCGCCCTATATTTTAACCTCTGTTTGCGAAGAAATTTTGCAGGCCTATTCAACCCCCTCTTCTAGGCCAGCCCGTGATCCTACAAGTGGTATCGGAGTCTGGTACCTCAGTCTTGCGCTTAACCGCGTGAGGTATGGCCAAGGTAGGTAAAGCGGAGGCGAGCACGGCTCGTGATGTTGATCTTCACACCACGGAGAGCAGCAGCAGCAGTGACAGCGTGTCGACGGCAAGCCAATCGACGCTGCCACCTACAGCTGAGATCTCCGAAGGAGAAAGAGCAAGAAAGAAAGAAGAAAGAAGATTGAAAAGAGGAGCAAAAGAAGATAGAAGAGAGGAAAGAAGAAAAGAAAAGGAAGAGCTGAGAAGAAAGGAAGAGAAGCTAAAGAGAAGAGAAGAAAGAAGGCTGAGAAGAGAAGAAAAGAAGAGAAAAGAAGAAGAGAAGAAAAAGAAGGAAGAAAAGAAGAAGAAAATAGCTTCAAGTGATGATGACTCAAGTAGCACCGAAGATGGAGATGATGATAGCACCTATCAACCTAGCAAGAGCAGCAAGAACAAGAAGAGCAGCGGCTACACCGACTATGCAGCCGTATCCTTTGATTATTCATCTTTATCTAACCTTGACACTAGACTGAGTCATCAATGTGCCCGCGGGAAAGTTACCTCATTTCGATGGGACCAACTTTGCCAAGTGGAAGCACTTGATGAAAACTTATCTTGTAGGTCTTCATCCCGGGATTTGGGAGATTGTGCATCATGGCTTGGAGGCACCGTTTGACCCAAAGAAGCCCACACAAGCTGAGTTTCGCAACATTCATCTCAATGCCCAAGCCACTAGTGCTTTGCTTAGTGCCTTGGATGGAGATGAGTACAACAAGGTGATGGGTATGGAAGTGGCCAAGGAGATTTGGGATACCTTGCACATGGCACATGAGGGTGTTGACAAGGTGAGGAAGTCCAAGATAGAGATATTGATGGCTAAGCTCAACCGGTTTGCAATCCATGAAGGAGAAGGGGCACAAGAAATGTTTGATAGGTTGATGGTCATTGTTGGCAAGATTAGAAGTCTTGGTGGCACCGAGGTGAATGATCACAAGGTTGTGAGGGTTATGTTGGAAGCTTTCACACCAAGAAATGACACCCTTGTGACCTTGATTAGAGAGAAGAAAAGATTTGAGCAATTCACCCCAAGTGATGTTCTTGGAAGGCTTTTAACACATGACATGCATAGAGAGGAAGCACTTGAGAGGCAAAGGCTTGGAGAGCTATAAACCAAGATTGAGGACATGAAGATCAAAGATGTAGCACTCAAGGCAAGAAAGAGAAGCATGCAGCCCACAGCAAGCAAGCCATCTACATCAAGCAATCTAAAGGGCAGCAAGCAAGGTGCTTCGTTCAAGTCAAGGGCAGCCAAGATAGTGAAGTGAAGAAGAAAGCGAAAGTGAGCAGCAACAAGAACATATTGATGATTTTGCTTTATTCATGAGAAGGTTTCGCAAGGGGATCAAAAGCAATGGCTACAAGTTAGTGAAGAGAACATTCCCCAATAAGAAAAAGAGAACATGCTATAATTGTGGTAGCACGGAGCATTTCATAGCCGATTGTCCCCATGAGAAGAAGGACAAGAGGCAAGACAAGAAATACCACAAAGAGGGCAGTAAGAGAAGATACAAGAGAAATATAGAAGAAGCTCATATTTTACATGAATGGGACTCAACCGTGGACAGCCCAAGTGATGAGGACAACAAGATTGCAACCGTTGCCATACAACCTTCATCCTCAACACCAAAGCTATTCAACAACTTGTCCGATGATGATGATGATTGCTCCCCTCACATTTGTCTCATGGCAAACGATGAGAAGGTAAAATCCAAATCCAAGTCTAAAACCCTTTCTCCTAGTGACATCTCTAATAGTGATACAAGTGATTATGTTAGTGATGATGAATCTAGTGATGAAGAAATTGATCAACTAACTAAGAACTTGGATAACAAAACTAAAATATTCATAGCTAGGCTAATGGAAGAACTAGAGAGCACACAAGCTGAGCTAGCATCTAGAGAGAAAACTCTTATTAAGCTAGAAGATCTCTACATTGCTAGTGAGGAAGCTCTTGCTTTGAAAAATAGTGAGGTGGACTCTTTGCACGAGGCCTTGGCCAAAGAGCAAAAAACCCATACTATCACTAAGAAGGTTAATGTTGATCTAATTCAAAGATATGATGTATTGTTGAAAAAGCACAATAAACTTGAGAATCAACATAAGCTTCTTGCTGATAGTAATTCACTCCTTATCAAAAGCAAGAGTGCATCTAGCTCTTCCACTAGTCAAGCATGTGAACAATGCACCAAACTTGATTTAAATGCTTATGCTACTAACCTTGCCAACCTAGAGACAATAAAGAAAGAAGTGGCAAGGCTCAATGCCTTAGCTGCTAGTAAGGGCAAGAACTTGCAGGTGCAAAGCAGCAAGAGCAAGGTTAAAGAGCAACCAAAGGTGCAATACAAGGATGGAAGGCATCCTCACATAAAGAGTGGCTTAGGCCATGTTGCTGGGGGCAAGACCAATGGAAGATATATGAAAAATGGTGTGGAATGTGTCAGGTTTGAGAGGAAGGAGCAGATTGGTACAAATCGGCCTGCACAGACCGCGGCAGTGCCGTGCTCCAGGCCGGCAGTGCCAGACCATGGCAGTGTCGGGCCCAGAGCGGCAGTGCCGCGCCCCAAGAAAGGGAAGGCCACCAATCTGAAACCTGATCATACCAAGGCACATGTCCAGAAGGTGCCCCAGCAGAAGCAGGTTGTCCAGAACCCTCAAGAATCAATATGGGACATCAAAAACAAATTTGTGCATCAACCAAAGCCAAGTGTCACTCGTGCAAGTTTGGAACCTTGCTATGTGTTGAGGTGCAACAACCGTGGTAAAGTTATTGCCAATATTGTTGGTCAAGAGGCCAGTAAGGTTGTTAGGAGAGCAATTTGGGTTCCTAAGATACTTGTGACTAACATGCAAGACCCCAATGTTACTTGGGGACCTAAAATAAGGAACTAAATTGTTTTGCAGGCATACTCCTTCGGTGGATCAAGTTGGGTGCTTGACAGTGGATGTACAAATCATATGACCGGAGAGAAGAGTATGTTCAGCTCATACTCCCCTATTGAGAACCCTAGTGAGAATATTGTCTTTGGAGACAACTCGAAAGGGGGAATAATCGGTCTTGGTAAAGTTGCTATAACTCATGAGCATTCAATTACTAATGTTTTACATGTTGATCTGTTGAGTTACAACTTGTTGTCCATATCACAATTATATGAGCTGGGCTACAATTGTCTCTTTACGGATAAGGGTGTGTAAGTCACTAGAAGGGAGGATTCCTCTATTGCTTTTACGGGTCGTTTGAAAGAAAAGCTTTACCTAGTTGACTTCAACAAAAGTAAAGCTAACCTTGAGACTTGTTTAGTGGCAAAATCTAGTATGGGCTGGTTATGGCATCGCCGGCTAGCTCATGTTGGGATGAGGAACTTGGCCAAACTTCTAAAAGACAACTATATTCTTGGACTAACGAATGTTCACTTTGAGAAAGATAGGATATGCAGTGCATGCCAAGCCGGAAAGCAAGTAGAAGCACCTCACCCACCAAAGAGCATCATGACTACCACCAAGCCATTGGAGTTGATTCACATGGATCTCTTTGGACTGGTGGCCTACTTGAGCATCGGGGGTAACAAATATGGACTTATTATTGTTGATGATTATTCCCGTTTCACTTGGGTATTTTTCTTGTTTGATAAGTGCCAGGTACTAGATAAGGTGAAGACCTTCATTAGAAGAGTACAAAAGGAATTCGAGCTTCCCATCAAGAAAGTGAGAAGTGATAATGGGACCGAATTTCGAAACACCCAAGTTGACAAGTTCCTCGATGAAGAGGACATCAAGCATGAGTTTTCAGTTCCATACACCCCTCAACAAAATGGTGTAGTTGAACGAAAGAACCGGACTCTAATTGACATGGCAAGAAAAATGCTTGATGAGTACAAGACGCCGGATCTCTTTTGGAGTGACGCCGTCAACACCGCTTGCCATGCAATCAACCGTCTCTACCTACACAAGAAGCTGAAGAAAACCTTATATGAGCTGCTTACCGGTAACAAACCAAAGGTGTCTTACTTTAGAGTGTTTGGGTGCAAGTGTTTCATACTTAACAAAAGGCCAAAACCTCTAAGATTGCACCTAAAGTTGATGAAGATTTCTTACTTGGTTATGGATCAAATGAGCATGCCTATCGTGTCTTCAACAAGACCACCGGTCGTGTTGAAGTAGCGGTAGATGTGACATTTGATGAATCTAATGGCTCTCAAGTAGAGCAAATTGATGAAAGTGTTGTAGAAAAGGAGGATCCACCATGTGAAGCAATCAAGCAAGTAGCCATTGGTGATATTAGACCACAAGAAGACAAGGCACCAGAGGTGGAACATCCTCAAGAGAAAGCCACTGCAGGGCCTGCTGCTGAAGGGATCCCGGTAGTGCCGGCCTCAGGGCCGGCAGTGTCGCTCCCCCAGGCAGCAGAGCCATCTACTCCTTCAACAGCTGGGAGGACACCGTCTCCAAGGGAAGATATGGCACCCGTTCTTGAAGTAGATGAGGATGCTTGGCCAGAAGAAGAAGAACAAGAATCCATTGATCATCCAAGGCTACGACAAACGATTCAACGGGATCATCCCGTTCACAATATCCTTGGGAGTCTTCGAAAGGGGTAACCACTCGTTCACATTTGGCAAATTTTTGTCAATTTTACTCTTTTGTCTCCTCTTTGGAACCTCTCAAGGTAGAAGATGCACTTGGTGATCCGGATTGGGTGCTAGCCATGCAAGAAGAGTTGAACAACTTCGAGAGAAATCAAGTGTGGACTCTTGTTGAAAGACCCAACACCAACATCATTGGCACCAAGTGGGTTTTCAGAAATAAGCAAGATGAAGATGGCATGGTGACAAGGAACAAGGCAAGATTGGTGGCTCAAGGATTCACTCAAGTAGAGGGCTTGGACTTTGAAGAAACATATGCACCGGTAGTAAGACTAGAAGCAATCCGAATGCTTCTAGCCTATGCTGTCCATCAAAACTTCAAGCTATATCAAATGGATGTGAAGAGTGCATTTCTCAATGGCCCAATACAAGAGTTGGTGTATGTGGAGCAGCCACCAGGTTTCGAAGATCCCCAGTTCCCCGACCATGTCTACAAACTCCATAAGGCGCTCTATGGGCTTAAGCATGCACCAAGAGCATGGTATGAATGCCTTAAGGATTTCTTGCTCAAACAAGGCTTTGAAATAGGCAAAGCCGATCCTACTCTTTTCACTCACAAAGTGGGTAAAGATTTATTTGTGTGCCAAATATATGTTGATGACATAATATTTTGTAGTACTAACAATGTGTTTTGTGAGCAATTTAGTAGGACAATGACTAAGAGATTTCAGATGTCCATGATGGGTGAGTTCAAGTTCTTCCTTGGTTTTCAAGTCAAGCAATTGAAGGGAGGAACTTTCATAAGCCAAACCAAGTATACCCATGACATGCTCAAGAAGTTTGACGTGGCAAATGCAAAGCATAACAAGACTCCCATGCCAGTCAACGGACATTTTGATCTCGATGAAGAAGGGAAAGCCATGGACATCAAGGTATATCTCTCAATGATTGGCTCTCTACTCTATTTGTGCGCATCTAGGCCCGATATTATACTTAGCGTGTGCATGTGTGCTAGATTTCAAGGTAACCCGAAAGAGTGCCATTTGATGGCCGTTAAAAGAATCTTGAGATACTTAGTACACACTCCAAACCTTGGTTTGTGGTATCCTAAGGGGTCTAAGTTCGATTTTCTTGGGTATTCGGATTGCGATTACGCCGGTTGCAAAGTAGAGCGAAAAAGTACTTCGGGGACGTGTCAATTCCTTGGACGGTCCCTAGTGTCTTGGAGTTCTAAGAAATAAAATTGTGTAGCCCTTTCCACCGCTGAGGTCGAGTATGTTGCAGCAGGTGCATGTTGTGCGCAACTACTTTGTATGAAGCCCTAAATCGAAGAATCGTCCTGATCTGTGCAATGTGTTGGTTTTGATTGAAGTAAAGTGTAGTATAGGGTTGTTTGATGAATATTGTATCGATTTTGTGGGTTGGACATTGCCGATCCATTGATTCACCGGTTGGGAAAGTTTGGTGGCAGAGCTGCCTCACTGCGCAGGCGCGGCAGTGCCGGCCCATGGGGCAGCAGTGCTGGGATCTGTGCAGTGAGCCTCTACTTCCCAAATTTTTCCTCAACCCTCATGTCAATGTGGTGGTGCTGTTCATATCACAGATTTGGTCAGTACTCACCTCTCCCTATTATTGACACATATCTTTTTCATTTGCATAGATGGCGGATAGTGGCAGTGGTTTTGGTGGAGGGGCTGGGCCGAGCAACCCGCGTCCTCCACGGACCAAGCAGGCAGCAAGGCGTGGTGGAAGAGAGGCTGCAGGCAGATCTCAGAGGCAAGCCATGAGAGATGCAGATTTGGCTGAACAGGCAGGCAGGACCATACCGGATGATGCATGCCCTGATACGCCTGATGATCTCACCATGTTCGATGGAGCGTACATGGAGTGGGATGAGCATGAGCATTTCATGCGTCCTCCCAATGAGAACAGGCAGAGGCACAAGTGTGACTACGCAAATCAGTTCAGGGCAGTGCAAGAGTAAAGGCGAGTCAATCCCTATGCGAGGCGCAGGGATGAGGAGCTCGATTGCAGGTTCTGGTCCGCTTTCCAGTCGGACTTCTATGAGTCCATTCTCCTTGCCGCCAAGAAGCCCAAAATTATCATGATGAGATATATTGATTGGGAGCACTTGGCAGCAAAGAATGACAGAGTGTGCAACCAAGTCATCGCTTTCTGCAAGAAGAGAGGTATATATGACTTGATGGGTTTCAGGTGTGATTGAAACACAGAGATACTATATCAGTTCCTAGCCACCTGCTACTTTGACAGAGAGGACGATGAGTTGCACTGGATGACTGATGTTTATCACTACCGAGTGGATTACACTACTTTTGCTCGTATCCTCGGTTTTGGTGAGTGGGACAGGACAGCTTATGATCTTCATGATGAGAAGGCCCTCACTGATGATGAGTTGGCTCACTTGTATGATGTCCCCAGTCAGACCGATGGGTTGGTGAAGGGGCTGAAGAGTCGATACTATGTCTTGAACAACTTGTTTCGCCAGACTCTTCATCCCAAGGTTGGTTCAGCTTCCAACCTCTATGGGACAGCCAGGAACATGCTTGCCGGGACACAGCCAGGGAGTCCGTGGTTTTCAGTTTCTCGCTTCATGTGGCATGAGTTGATCATCACTTCTGAGGATGCGAGGAAGGCACTCCCATATGCACCTTACATTATGTTTTTGATTGAGCGTGTGTCTGGCATCATTTTCAAGAAGGATGTGTCCCATGAGCCGTTCCGGGTGGACAAGACTCACCACACTGCAGGAGGTGAGAGCAGAGCAGCCACTTGCTCCTCCAGCAGGCGTGCTGCCCCGTCGACCGACATACCAAGTTCCCCCCGCTCTGGCTCACACAGGCAGCCTAGGAAGAAGAGTCGTCTCTGCCGTATGCTACAGAGGATCTTTGGGGCTTGTATGCATGCTTCTGAGTCCGCATACAAGGCCCGCATGGAGAACTGGGAGATTCGTGATCATTTGGGGCTGCGTCAGATTAGCCCTCCTACTCCACTTCCAGAGTTCAGCGAGATGTCCGGTTCCGACGGACGTTGATTGGGACCAGCTAGCACGCGAGGAGGAGGAGGACCGTCCCAGTACGTCGACTCGCCGCGGTGTTCGCTTCACCACCACTACTCACCGCCACGGCCGTGCCATTGTCTCCGATGACGACGACGACGAGGAGGACGAGGAGGAGGCAGGTGACGATGATGACGAGTAGTTGTGCTTCCCTTTTTCTCTCTTTTCTTCCTTTTTGATGCTTGTTGCCAAAGGGGAAGAAGGGGATTAGAGAGGGGTCCAACTATTTTTCATCATATTCACTTTGTTTAGATCTTGTGAGAGCTAATAGCTGTAGAGTTGAGAGTGTCTCTCAAACTCATTTGGTTTGTAATAAGTACTTCATGCACTATTTTCATTTAGATGTGGACCTAAGTACTTTATTGAAGAACCAGCCTGTGTTTATGCGTAAACTAGTTCCATTTCATATGTATTCTGTGTAGGTGTTTTGCTTCCGCGCAGTTGCTGTCTGTAGCCAGAGCGGCAGTGTCGCGCCCAGGCCCGGTAGTGCCGCGCAAGTGGCAGTGCCGGCCACAGGGTGGCAGTGCTGCTCTACCAGACAGCAGCAACACACTCTGATTGTCTCACATGTCATTTGCATCACGATTATCTACTTGACACTGTGTGCAGCACCCCACAGAGACCATGGATGTAGGGGGAGACCCCATTTCACTCTAATATGTGAAACTTAGCCTTTCATGCTAAGTTGGAAATTCAAACTCCATTCACATATTCAGGGGGAGACTCTACATTCAAAATCTCATTTAAACCTTATTGTATATTATCCTTTATCTCTCTAATCGGGTTGTCATCAATCACCAAAAAGGGGGAGATTGTAAGCGCAATCAAGCCCTACTGTGGGTTTTGGTGATAATGACCACGCGATTAGAAGACTAATGTGGTTTATTGAGATGATGGACAGGAAAGGGTATTAGGAGAATGTATTCTTATGCAAATGGACCCCTAACAACTTATAGATACGGCATCCGACTCAAAGGAGTTTTAAATTCGTTTTTATTTTGAATTTGAGTATACGAAAAGCCGTACTATTAAGGAGGATGCAAAAGATAGGTTTGAAAGTGTGACCAAGTGCAAATATTCACACCAAACATCCTAATTTCCACTGCCAAAACCAGCCACAGAATTCCATATCATTCTTATCTGTTTTGGCAGCCCGGCACTACCGGCCTTAGGCGCGGCACTGCCGGGGTCCGGCACTGCCGGCCTCTGGCCCGGCACTGCCGCGACTTATTCTGACTGTTAGACTCGGGGGTGATTCAAAATCACCTCCCCATCGCCCCCAACGGTCATCTCGGCCATTTGCACGTTTCCAGAACCAGAGAAGGCTCTCTCTTGCTCTCTCCCTCACTCCCAAAAGCTCTTCACTCCTTCCATTTGGAATCTAACTCAAATCTTGAAGAGTGTGAGCTCATCTTGAGCTAGAACAAGCTTCTCACTGTGATCTTCATCTTCTCCAAGCACTTGGTTCGCGTTCAAGACGGTGGTTTGCATTTGTTACTCTTGGAGCTTGCTCCTAGCCGGCTAGAGCGTCGCCCGGAGAGCTTGCCAATCTTGTGGCATCCCAGGGAGGTTTGTAACCACCCTCACAAGCTAGTGAAATTGCCCCCTTGAAAGGATCAAGGATGCCCAAAGGGGGGTGAATTGGGCAACTAATAATTTTTCGAAACACAATTCAACCTATCGCAATTTACCCAATGTCACCCCACAAGTGCTTGTGACAATTCTATTCCTAAAACAAGTTATGCAACCTAGAGCCAAGTCCTATCACAAGTATGCTACTCTAGGAAAGTAGTGAACACAAAGAAAATGCGGGTATATAAAGGGTTAGAAAGACAAATCCGTTTTTCCCGAGGTATCGAAGAGTCGGCACTCCCCACTAGTCCTCGTTGGAGCACCCGCGCAAGGGTGTAGCTCCCCCTTGATCTTCGCAAAGACCAAGTGCTCTCTACGGGCTGATCCTTTGCCACTCCGGCGCGGTGGATCGCCCACAACCGCTCACAACTTTGACTTGGGCCGCCCACAAGCTCTCCAAGCGGTCACCAAGCCACCGATCGTCACCAAACCGTCTAGGTGATGCCGATCACCAAGAGTAACAAGCTTAGACTCTCACTTGACCAAGAACAAGGCCAAAGAGGGTGATGGATGCACACAAGTCACTCTTGATCTCTCTAGGGAAGAAGCTCACAAGCAATGGAGTTCACACTAATCTCTCTAGGGCTCTTGCTCTCTCACAAGATCAACAATGGTTCTTTCAGCTGTTAGAAATGGCAAGAGAGATAGAATGGAGGCTTTGGTAGAGTATAAATACTCACCCTCTCCAAAACTAGCCGTTTCTCACTTTCCTGCGAACCGTCGGACTCAGCCGAGGCTCGACCGTCGGACTAATTTCCACGGTCCGACTCTCACACAAACACTGCGCCCTGAACTGTGACAGAGGGGCGTCGGACCGAACTCGATGGTCCGACGCTCCTCAGTCCGACGCTTCTGCCTGCGGGCACAGTGCCTTTCAACGGCTAGTACACGGAGCAATGGTCCGACGCATACCGTCGGACCCAGTCCAACGCTCAAACTCGCTCTGGGAACCTCTCTGGAAGCGTCGGACGCTAACAGATATTAGTCCGACGCTCCCACTCGCGACGGTCCGACGCTCGCTCAAGCAACCACTGGCACCGTCGGACTCTGGAAAATGGTCCGACGCCCATCCGGCCAGGGTCCGACGCTCCCTGGCACGCTGAAACTCGTCCAGGGGCTGCCACGTGTCGTTGGACTCTAGCTATTGGTCCGACGCCCATACTAGTTAGAGTCCGACGCCTCTAATTCGATCAAAACTTCGCCGAATCGAAAACTTTCTAAAACGAAGTTTGATCCTCTCTCTCTCAGGAGAAACCCTGGGCTATCTAGAGCTATGTTGGACAAGTGTGCATCACATCTACACTCTCTAATCTTGCTCTAAGTCAAGCTACCCATCCAAACCCCTCTTAATAGTACGGTCAAGGAGAAAAAACAAAACCTAAGACTACGCCAAGTGTCTCTCAACTCCAAACGACACTTAGCACTAGCCTATCACCGTCTTGTCTTTCATCCTTTGAAAACCGAATCGATTTCCATCGCTAGGGGCTTGAACCTATATGTTATTATGACCTAACCTCTAGGTTATCCTGCAAAACACACGTTAGTCATAATAATCGTCTTGTTGTCATTAATCACCGAAACCACTAGGGCCTAGATGCTTCAATCTCCCCCTTTTTGGTGATTGATGACATCAACCTCAAATAGATTTAGAAGGAATGAGGTTTTTAAAAGTTTGATTCATATAAGCATGTGACAATAAGAGCAAAAGGGTTAGGCATGCTTATACAAATCAAGACCACAAGGTACATATAAGATAAGAAATAAGCACAAGTACCAAACAATACGCTCAAGATCGGAATGAAGTGCGGAAGCTAAGACAAGAGCGTAACCAAAAGAGAATCAAGTGACACAATATATAAATAATCATGAAGCTCAATCACATGTCACAAGCAAGTCTCAAACATGAAAATAAACATAATGCATGATAATGTCACATCCAAAAGAACAAAAGAATCAAAACCCTCTCACGCGCTCCCCCTAAATCTATGCTCTCTCCCCCTTTGGCATCAAGCACCAAAGACCTAAGACTCAGGAGGAGGAGAAGAAGCTGCAACGTCGCGGTCGGAGGAGTGAGGTCGAAGCTCAAACTGAGAAGGGTCTTCCTCGGACTCGGAGCTCTGAACAGCCTGACCCTCTGTCGGAGCACGTGAAGGAGAAGCGGTCCGGGTCTGCTGAGCTGTCTCTGTAGCTGCCGCTGTGACTACTACTGTCGCAGGCCCTGCTGAAGTCGGGAGAGGCTCTGAAGAGGCGACTGACGACGGTAGTGTCTCTGTAGTCCCAGTGGCAGGTGGAGCTGTGGTGGTGGTAACAGGCAATCTGAACTCAGGAGGAGTGGGAATGTCTGTGATCTCACTGAAAGTAGCACCCAAGCTCCTGGATACTGAGGGGCCACCTAGGTCAGGTGTGAAACCGGTGTGGATCGGAGTGAACCCCTGAGTGCCTGGCGTGGCAAACCACTGCTGAGTCTGCTGAGTAGGAGTGACAAACTGGCTCGGTAGAGAAGCTGTGCCCTGACTTTGAAGTCCACCAGACTGTATCGCTGGAGTCACTTGGGCTGCAGTGGCTGCCGGTCCAACCTGCTGGACTGGAGAGGCAGTGGCTAGGAACGGTGGGGCTCCGGTGTGCCTGATGATGTGCTCCATAAACCCAAAGGTCTGTAACTGTATCTGCTGGCTCTGGAGCATCTGCTGCTGGAACTGATCTTGCCGAAGCTGAATCTGAGTGAGAGCTGCAGCCTGCTCCCTGGCAAACCGGGACTGCTCCTCTGCCTGTCGCTGCTATGTCTGCTGTAAGGTCTGAAGAATAGCAAGCAGTGCAGGGTCGGTCTGTGAAGTCTGAGGAGCGGAGCTGGACCCACCGGCCTCCGAGTCGTGAGCTCGTGGACGTGAAGGGATGGCCCGGTAGTCCCTGTCAGAGCTGGACGAGGAGGTGTCGACGGGGTCGTCGTCTGCAAGTAACTGCTCAAGCTTGCTATGGGCAATGTGCCTCATAGCCTCGTCCTGCTGCTGAACCTCTACCATGTCTGCCCCTGAAGTCTGACGGCGCTGTACTCTGTGTAAAGCTCGGCTGCCACGGCGTCCGTCAATCAGAGAGGTCATCCGATATACTGGAAACTCTGTCTCAGTCTGGCGCAACTCACGAGAGATGCCTGTCCAAATCCGGTGCAACCTCCGCTCAAGGATGTGTGAGATCCAATGAGCGTAGGGGAGCTGTCGCCGAGACCTGATGCCCTCTGCTATGGTGTCCTCCATCTCACTGATAATTAGATCGGCAATGTCAAACTCAGACTGCTGGACCAGGGCACTAAGGAGCCATAGCTGTAGGTGTGTCAAACCCTCCTTGTACCCCTCCCGCGGTAAAAGAGTACGCCTCATCACGTCGTTCAGGAGACGAACGACGGGACGAAGCTCTGAAGGTGTCCTGCGGGAGCCGTCTCCGAACGGTGGTCGAAAACATGCTGCTATATGAGCAGTACCAGGTGCCAGTCTTCCGTGAGCCCTCCTCGGCGGGTCTGTCGTGGCATAGCAAATGCTGTGCAACCTGGTAGCTGACTCTGGCACTCCAAGCAGCTCTTGCAGAGCCTTCACGTAGAGCCGGTATGGCTCTCCGCCGAAGGTGTACTGCAAGTACTCGTGGTCGGGGTCGATCCATAGGGAAGCATAGAACTCTCGGACCCACGACTCCACGTATCGGCCTGATCGGCCAAGAAGCTCTGCAAGTCCAGGCAGGTATGTCAGATATGGCCTGATCTCCTCTCTTGCTGCCTGGACTATGTCCTCTAGGGGACATACTCTGTGCTGTCGCAGTCCAACTCCTGTGGCCATGAGGGCGGTGAAGAAATCCTCGTGAAGAGTAGTGTACCAGCCCTCAGAAGCTCTGGGATCTCTCTGATCCGGAAACCAGCTGGAAAGCGACGTCAACCGGAGCTCTCTGACTCGGGCTGCAGATATCCTCTGTAAGTCCAAGTGAACATCCGGCTCAGGCACCGGCTGAGGCTCGGAGGTAGCAGGCATCCTGGGAACTCGGTCGCCGCGCCTCTGACCAGCGGGCCGGGGTGGCACCGAAGGTCGAGTGCGGCCCGAGCGACGAAGAGGTGGAGCCTGGGCCTGCTCCCCCTGAGTAACTGCCTCCTGCTGCTCTGGCTGCCTCGGCTCGGCCACCACTAGTTGTGCTGACTCAGTCTCCGGCTGCCTCTAAGACTGCGGCTGCTCCTCGGTCTCATCTCTGCCCGACAAACTAACAGAGATGCCTCCAATGTGTATACCCCTGCCACGCTCTGCCTCCTCTGCAGCCTGTGCTACCCTAATGGCCTGCCTCTGCTCTGCTGAAAGCCTCTTTCTCTTCTTGCTGCTTTCGACGAGAGGAGCCTTCCCCTTGTCCAAAGGTGGACGAGGAGGAGGCCTCTCGTCTCCACCTGTGCCTCCCTGACTGCGACTGACCTGCTTGCAACGAACCATCTCTGCCAACTGTCACTGTCTCTCTGAAGCTGCTAGCTGACACTCAGAGGCTTGGCCTCGTTCCGTATCCGCGAGCTTGGCCCCGGATTCACTGACGCACTGCCAAACTCTCTGACCACGACAGCTGCAAGAGAGAGATAGACAGGGATACATAAGCATATATAATCTAGAGAAGAGTGATCCTAGGAAGCAAGCATAATGAGATAAGAAGGGAATAGCAAGAAACCTGCGAGAAAAGGAACCTGTGAAGGGGTAAGAGACTCTGTCGACGCGAGGCACCACAGGGAATCACACTAGGTGTAAAGCACCCCCACAAGCCGTAGAATGCCCGAGAGAAGAGTCAAACTTCAATAGAACTGCGAGGAACGCGAGGAATAATTGTTAGGGCATTTCATCGAACACCTTGAGTGCGAAGTAGATTTGAAACAGGGGATTCAAATCTTACCACCATGTGAGCAGCTGAGGAGTAGACGGATGACGAGTTCGACAATGGGGAACTCGATTTAGCCGCGGTGATGAGCACAACGGCGGCGAGAAAACCGGCGGCGGCGGTGCTGCTCGGTGGCGCTCGGCACGGCGACGTGCGGCTGCAGCAGAGCGCGGACACGCGCGTGGAAGAAGGGAGGGGGTGCCCGCACGCGCGGGAAAGCCAGGCTGCCGGCGGCGAGGGCGCGGGCGAGCTGGCGGCGGAGTTTTAGGGCGCGGCGCGGCGGCGGCGGCTAGCGTTAGGGCGAACGGGCGCGGCGCAGCGAGCGGCTCGGGAAGATGAACAGGAGCTGACAGCGGGGCCCCACGCGACAGAGAAAGAAAAGAACTGAGGCGCGCCTTCGAACCGACCGTCGGACCATTACTGTGCAAGCGTCGGACCAATACTCCGCAGAGTCCGACGCTTCCAGTAAGCTCCAGCGGCCGTCGGACTTAGTCCGACGCCCCACGTCGGACCAATACTTTCGGTCCGACGCCGTGAACGCGGCGCGACACGGCGTGAACCCTCTTAACCAAAAGTCCGACGCCTGAAAATTTCCGGTCCGACGCTGCGTCCGACGCTTCCTTCGGCTTTGCCGTCCACCGTCAGACTGAGGTTGAAAGTCCGACGCTGTGAAATCCAGCGTCCGACGCCTCGGACAACAAGGAAAGGGACCGTCGGACTGAGGCTATTGGTCCGACGCTTGGAAAATCAGCGTCCGACGCCTCGGTCCGACGCCCTAAAACCTGTTTTCTTCCAAATTTCTTCATGCCGACTCTTCCCAACTAAGTTCCAACCCCAATAAGAGTCAAATAAACACCAGCTGGAACCAGTATGAGAGGCCCTCTCTCAAACCCTCAATTTTTCAAATATTTTGCCTTAGGCATATGTGAATTTTATGAAGATAGGCAATGAAATCCATAAACAAAACGACAAAACAACAATCATGCAATATGCAATGCAAATTCACGTAAATTAAACTAGTTGTTGTCAAGTTTTTCCTCGGGTAAGCTTCTTCACACGCTTTTAGGCGGTCATCTTAACCGAGTTAGACAAACCCTACGTGCAATTCAATGTTAGACATGTTTTATGTTACAATGCAATGCACATGACAACACAACATCATCTTTTAGTGAAGTTGCTTAGATCAAGGCAATTAAGTTCATTCCTTAGAGTACAAAAGCGTGCCTCTTCCAATGGTTTAGTGAAAATGTCCGCCAAGTTATCATCCGTTCTCACTCCCTCAAAGGAAATGTCACCCTTCGCAACGTGATCTCTAAGAAAGTGATGACGGATGTCAATGTGCTTTGTGCGGGAGTGTTGAACCGGGTTATTTGCAAGTTTTACTGCACTCTCGTTGTCACACAACAAAGGCACCCTTTTTAAGTTGATTCCATAATCAAGTAGGGTTTGTTTCATATAAAGAATTTGTGCACAACAAGCACCCGCGGCAATGTATTCCGCTTCGGTTGTTGACAAGGCAACACTATTTTGTTTCTTGGAGGACCAAGAAACTAGTGATCTTCCAAGCAAATGGCACCCTTCGGATGTGCTTTTCCGGTCAATCTTGCAACCGGCATAATCCGAATCGGAATAGCCGACAAGAGTAAAGTTAGCTCCTTTGGGATACCAAAGGCCAATGCTCGGGGTGTGCTTTATGTACCTAAGGATTCTTTTTACCGCAACTAAGTGAGGTTCCTTAGGATTGGCTTGAAAGCGCGCACACATACACACACTAAACATGATGTCGGGCCTAGATGCGGTCAAATACAACAAACTACCGATCATAGAACGATAGAGAGTTTGGTCAACCGATTTACCTCCCTCATCAAGGTCGAGATGTCCATTGGTAGGCATGGGGGTCTTGATGGGCTTGCATTCTTCCATCTTGAAGCGCTTGAGGAGGTCCTTCGTGTACTTCTCTTGCGACACGAACGTCCCCTCCCTCATTTGCTTGACTTGAAAGCCGAGGAAGAATGTGAGCTCACCAATCATGGACATCTCAAACTCCTTGGACATCATATCACCAAATTCCTTGCAAAAATCTTCATTAGTCGAACCAAAGATAATATCATCAACATAAACTTGACAAATGAAGATATGCCCTTTGTGCTTCTTGGTGAATAGTGTGGTATCAACCAAGCCGATTTTGAAGCCCTTGTTGATGAGAAAGTCACGGAGGCGCTCATACCAAGCCCGTGGGGCTTGCTTCAAGCCATATAGCGCCTTGGACAATCTGTAAACATAGTTTGGATATCTAGGGTCCTCAAAACCCGGTGGTTGCGAAACATAGACAAGTTCATTTATGAAGCCATTTAAAAATGCACTTTTCACATCCATTTGAAAGAGTTTTAGATTGTGATTAGATGCATATGCAAGTAGGATACGAATGGCCTCTAATCTTGCCACGGGGACAAAGGTCTCCCCAAAATCCAAGCCTTCAACTTGGGAGAACCCTTTTGCCACGAGCCTTGCCTTGTTTCTCACAATGTTGCCCTTGTCGTCTTGTTTGTTGCGGAACACCCACTTGGTGCCTATGACTCTTGCTCCTTTTGGCTTCTCTTCAAGTGTCCAAACTTGATTGCGGGTGAAATTGTTGAGTTCTTCATGCATGGCATTCACCCAATCCGGATCTTGAAGAGCTTCCTCTATGCTAGTAGGCTCAATACAAGAGACAAACGAGTGATGTTCAATGAATTGAGCATGCCTTTGTGAGCGAGTCATTACCCCCCTTGAAGGACTCCCTATTATGAGATCTTGAGGATGTGCTTGTAGAAGTGGAGTGGTTCTTCTATCAACCACTTGAGGAGGAGGTTGTGGAGCATCAACATCTTGTGCTTGTGCCTCAATTTCTTCTTGTGTGATGTGGGTGTCTTCATGTGGATCCACCCCATCTTTATCTTCATCATCTTGAGGCACATTTGATGAAGATGGTTGATCGATCACTTGCACATCATCACCATCATCTTTTGGCTTGATGTCTCCGGTTGGCATGTTCTTCATGGCCTTCCTCAAGGGTTCATCACCTACATCATCAAGATTCTCATGCTCTCCTTGAGAGCCGTTAGTTTCATCGAACTCCACATCATATGTTTCTTCAACAAGGCCGGTGGCATTATTGAATACTCTATATGCTTTGGACTTCAATGAGTAACCAACAAGAAAACCAATATCACAACGTCTTTGAAACTTCCCTAGGTGTTGCCGCTTCTTGTAGATATAGAATTTGCAACCAAACACCCGAAAGTAGGAGACGTCCGGCTTCTTGCCAATGAGTAGCTCATAGGGGGTTTTCTTTAGCAACCGGTGAGGGAATAGACGGTTGGATACATAGCATGCGGTGTTGATTGCCTCCGCCCAAAACCTCTCCGGTGTGTTGTACTCATCAAGCATAGTCCTTGCAAGGGTGATCAACGTCCGGTTCTTCCTTTCAACTACACCATTTTGTTGAGGGGTATAGGTGGATGAGACTTCATGCTTGATCCCAACTTCATCACAATATACTTCAATGTTTGTGTTGTCAAACTCTTTTCCATTGTCACTTCTAATCTTCTTGATCTTTACTTCAAATTCATTTTGTGCTCTCTTGGCAAACTTCTTGAAAGATTGGGCTACTTCGGTCTTGTCATGAAAAAAGAACACCCAAGTGTATCTTGAAAAGTCATCAACAATCACTAAGCAATAGAGCTTGCCACCAATGCTTGCATAAGTTGTTGGCCCAAATAAGTCCATGTGAAGTAGCTCTAATGGTCTTGAAGTTGACACAAATGCCTTGGATGGATGTGTATTTGCCACTTGCTTCCCGGCTTGGCAAGCACTACATAATTTGTCCTTCTCAAATACAACATCTTTTAATCCTCTCACCATTTCCTTCTTCAATAACTTCTTGAGTGTGCTCATCCCAACATGTGCAAGCCTTCTATGCCAAAGCCACCCAAGAGATTGCTTGGTGAAAAGACAAGTCTTCAAATTTGCATCTTCCGAGTTGAAGTCCACTAGATAGAGATGATTGTACCGAAAGCCCTTGAATATCACTTCATTATCATCTTTCTTGGAGACAACCACTTCTTCACTAGTAAATAGGCATTGGAAGCCAAGATCACACAATTGACCAACGGATAGCAAGTTGAAGCTCAAAGAAGCAACTAGAAGCACATTTGAAATGGAATGATCATTAGATATAGCCACTTTGCCAAGCCCTTGCACTTTGCTCTTGGAATTATCACCAAATGTTATCTTTCCTTGGTCTTCTACATTCTCTTCAAGGGAGGTGAACATACGAGCATCACCGGTCATATCTTGAGTGCATCCACTATCAATTACCCAATGAGAGCCACCGGTCTTGTAGTTCACCTACACACAACAAATCAAGCTTGATGTTTAGGAACCCATACTTGAGAAGGGCTCCGGACTTTCTCAACCAAAGCTTTCGCCACCCATAGTTGCCTAGGCCTATTCTTGTTAGGGGGTCCTAGGAACATGACTTTCACTTTGCCCTTAGAATCTTTCCTTAGCATGTAATGAGCATCAAAGGCAAAAGGCCTAGCATGCTTGGGCAAAGGTTGTGGTGGCGGTGTCTTGCACTCATGAGCAAAATGACCTTCTTGACCACATTCAAAGCATCTCTTTGGCTTGGGCTTGGGCTTGTTCTTTGCTTTGTTGAGACGATTTTGAGCTCTAATATTTTGCACCTTCTCACCCATGTATCCAATCCCACTTCTATCAAATTTCATCACGGTGTTCATGAGTAGATCACTTTGGAGATATTGACTTCTTGTGAATTTTTGCAAGCCCACAGTGAGATGGCTCTTGTCTTGCTTCAACTTCTTATTCTCTTCCAATAAGCTTGCAAAGTGACACTTCTCATTCTTGAGAATCTTGTTTTCTTTTCTAAGCACTTTAACTTCATCATCTTGTTGCACCGCTTCAATGACAATAGTATTTGTGGTTGATTGCTTCTCAAGCTCTTTCTTCAAGTTGTCATTTTCAATCTTGAGCTTCAAATAGTCATCATGGCAATCGGCCACCACCACTTCCTTGCCTTTGCTACTACTACCTTGCTCAATGATCTCATCAATCAAGTCATCACATGATGTAGCTATGTCACACTTAACAACATGGTTAGGAGCATCATGTGTTTCATTGGAAAGCAAGTCATAGGCCATAACAATGTTGTCATGATTCACTTTCACTTGAGTATAGTCCTCTTTTAGCTTGTTGTAGCTAGTGGTGAGCTCAATGTGTATCCTCTCAAGTTTATCATGTTTTTCTTTGAGCTCTTTTATGTTGGCTTTGAGCTCCTTAACCTTGGATGACACATTTTGATTTTCAACTCTAAGCTCATCACTAGCTTTAGTGAATTGTTCATTTTGAGCTAAAAGGTTTCCATTCTCAAGTTTTAAGTTTTCATTTTTCCTTGTTAGCTTTCTTATAACTTTGGTATAGTCATTTAGCAAGCTAGCAAGTTCATCATAGGTGGGTGATTCATACTCATTGTCACTATCACTACTCTCATCATCACTTTGTACCTTCTTGTCCTTAGCCATAAGGCAAAGGTGTGTTGGAGATGAGGGCGGTGATGGCGGTGGAGGAAGTGAAGTCCCAATCACAAGAGCGGCAACCTTCTCCTTTTCATCATCACTTTCTTCACCGGATGAGCCACTAGAAGATTCAATGTCAGTGAGCCAATCACCAACAATGTAAGCTTTGCCACTCTTCTTGCTTTTGTGAAATTGCTTTTTCTTGAATTCTTTCTTCTTGAATGGCTTGGCCTTCTTCTTCTCATCATCACTCTCATCACTAGAGTCTTGCCTTTTGCCCTTGTTCTTGTTCTTGAATTTGTCTTTCTTGGGCTTTGGGCATTGATGAGCAAGATGCCCAAGCTCTCCACAATTGTAGCAATCCATCTCGGAGATGGGCTTTCTCTTGCTACTAGTGAAGAACTTCTTCTTGTTGGAATCAAATTTGATTCTCTTGTTGTTGAGCTTCTTGAGCATCTTGGTGGTCTTCCTTACCATGAGAGCGATCTCCACATCATCATCATCATCATCACTTGTGGAGTCAAGAGAAGAGTACTTTGCTAGAGCTTTGCCTTTCTTGTCGGCCTTGAGGGCCAAGTCTTTCTTCTCTTCTTTCTTGGATGATGATCCATCTTGAGGAGTGATCTTCATGTACATCTCATGAGCATTGATCTTCCCCAATATTTGGGTGGGGGTTGCATTTGAGAGATCCGTTTGATGAAGTACGGTTACAATGTGACCATACTTCTCAATTGGAAGAGCATTGAGGATTCTCCTTGCAACCTCGGCCGGTGAGATTTGAGTGAGTCCAAGGCCATTTACTTCTTCTACAATGATATTCAAGCGAGAATACATGTCATTAGCACTTTCATTGGATAGCATTTTGAAAGAATTGAGCTTGTCAATGATAAGATAATATCGTTCCTCTCGCTCATTCTTAGTTCCCTCATGGAGCGCACAAATATCCGACCATAGTGCATGGGCGTTTTTGTGGTTCCTCACACGGTTGAACACCTCTTTGCTAAGGCCTCTAAATATGATCTTTCGAGCCTTAGCATTCCACTTCTCGTGCCCTTCCTCAACGGGAGTGAGGGTTGCGCCGGGTTTGGGAGTGGGGTACCCTTGTGTGGCGGCTTTGTGAACACCAAGGTCCACCGCCTCAAGGTATGCCTCCATACGAATTTTTCAATAAGGAAAATCGTTACCGTCAAAGACGGGAGGGGGACCATCGTGACCACCGGACATCCTTCTTCTTGGCGGTTAAGCCAAATTAATGAGCAACAAGGCTCCGATACCAATTGAAAGGATCAAGGATGCCCAAGAGGGGGGGTGAATTGGGCAACTAATAATTTTTCGAAACACAATTCAACCTATCGCAATTTGCCCAATGTCACCCCACAAGTGCTTGTGACAATTCTATTCCTAAAACAAGTTATGCAACCTAGAGCCAAGTCCTATCACAAGTATGCTACTCTAGGAAAGTAGTGAACACAAAGAAAATGCGGGTATATAAAGGGTTAGAAAGACAAATCCGTTTTTCCCGAGGTATCGAAGAGTCGGCACTCCCCACTAGTCCTCGTTGGAGCACCCGCGCAAGGGTGTAGCTCCCCCTTGATCTTCGCAAAGACCAAGTGCTCTCTACGGGCTGATCCTTTGCCACTCCGGCGCGGTGGATCGCCCACAACCGCTCACAACTTCGACTTGGGCCGCCCACAAGCTCTCCAAGCGGTCACCAAGCCACCGATCGTCACCAAACCGTCTAGGTGATGCCGATCACCAAGAGTAACAAGCTTAGACTCTCACTTGACCAAGAACAAGGCCAAAGAGGGTGATGGATGCACACAAGTCACTCTTGATCTCTCTAGGGAAGAAGCTCACAAGTAATGGAGTTCACACTAATCTCCCTAGGGCTCTTGCTCTCTCACAAGATCAACAATGGTTCTTTCAGCTGTTAGAAATGGCAAGAGAGATAGAATGGAGGCTTTGGTGGAGTATAAATACTCACCCTCTCCAAAACTAGCCGTTTCTCACTTTCCTGCGAACCATCGGACTCAGCCGAGGCTCGACCGTCAGACTAATTTCCACGGTCCGACTCTCACACAAACACTGCGCCCTGAACTGTGACAGAGGGGCGTCGGACCGAACTCGATGGTCCGACGCTCCTCAGTCCGACGCTTCTGCCTGCGGGCACAGTGCCTTTCAATGGCTAGTACACGGAGCAATGGTCCGACGCATACCGTCGGACCCAGTCCGACGCTCAAACTCGCTCTGGGAACCTCTTTGGAAGCGTCGGACGCTAACAGATATTAGTCCGACGCTCCCACTCGCGACGGTCCGACGCTCGCTCAAGCAACCACTGGCACCGTCGGACTCTGGAAAATGGTCCGACGCCCATCCGGCCAGGGTCCGACGCTCCCTGGCACGCTGAAACTCGTCCAGGGGCTGCCACGTGTCGTCGGACTCTAGCTATTGGTCCGACGCCCATACTAGTTAGAGTCCGACGCCTCTAATTCGATCAAAACTTCGCCGAATCGAAAACTTTCCAAAACGAAGTTTGATCCTCTCTCTCTCAGGAGAAACCCTGGGCTGTCTAGAGCTATGTTGGACAAGTGTGCATCACATCTACACTCTCTAATCTTGCTCTAAGTCAAGCTACCCATCCAAACCCCTCTTAATAGTACGGTCAAGGAGAAAAAACAAAACCTAAGACTACGCCAAGTGTCTCTCAGCTCCAAACGACACTTAGCACTAGCCTATCACCGTCTTGTCTTTCATCCTTTGAAAACCGAATCGATTTCCATCGCTAGGGGCTTGAACCTATATGTTATTATGACCTAACCTCTAGGTTATCCTGCAAAACACACGTTAGACATAATAATCGTCTTGTTGTCATTAATCACCGAAACCACTAGGGCCTAGATGCTTCACCCCTCTTTTCAAGGATTAACTTCCTTGACTTGAGAACGAGGATTGGGAGTTGTGAACCCAAGTTTCCTTTGTGGAGCCTCAACAACGTGGAGTAGGCAAGCCTTTGTGGCGAGCTGAACCACGGGATAAATCTTGTGTCACTTGATTTGGTTCACTTGCTCTCTACTTGTTGTAGTTCTTTGTTTTCTAGGGTTTGACCCCAATCTACCTTGTGGTGGTGTTTGAGCTGTGCAAAGGAGGTGTTCTCTACTCTACACAACCTATGGAACATCAGTAATTAACCAGATCTAGTTTTTATTGGCTGCATTTTGAACTGTGTTGATTCTGCTCGGGTTGGTCCAGCACTGCCGCTCTAGCAGCAGCAGTGCCGGGCATCCCGGCAGTGCCGCTCCCAGGCCGGCACTGCCGCCCTATATTTTAACCTCTGTTTGCGAAGAAATTTTGCAGGCCTATTCAACCCCCCCCCCTTCTAGGCCAGCCCGTGATCCTACAGAGTGTCTCTCAAACTCATTTGGCTTGTAATAAGTACTTTGTTGCATTACTTTCATTTGGTTGTGAACCTAAGTACTTTATTTGAGAACCTGCCTGTGTTTGTGTGCAAACTAGTTGTATTTTATTTATAATCTGTGTAGGTGCCTTGCTTCCGCGAAGGTTCTGTCTTCAGGCAGAGCGGCAGTGCCGCGCCCGCGGTAGTGCCGGCCCCAGAGTGGCAGTGCCGCCCTATCTGACTGCAGCAGCTTACTCTGATTGTTTCACATGTCATTCGCAGCACGTTTATACTCTTGACACTGTGTGCTGCACCCCACAGGGACCATGGATGTAGGGGGAGACCCCATTTCACTCTAGTGTGTGAAACTTAGCCTTTCATGCTAAGTTGGAAATCCAAATTCCATTCACACAATCATGGGGAGACTCTACATTCAAAATCTCATTTAAATCTCGTTGCACCTTATCTTTTATAACTCTAATCGTGTTGTCATCGATAACCAAAAAGGGGGGAATTGTAAGTGCAATCAAGCCCTAAAGTGGGTTTTGGTGATAATGACCACGCGATTAGAAGACTAATGAGATTTATCAAGATGACGGACAGGCAAAAGCATTAGGAGAATGTATTCTTATGCAGGTGGACCCCTAACAACTAAAGGATACGGCATTCGGCTCAAAGGAGGTTTTAATTCGTTTTTATTTTTTTGAATTTGAGTATAGTAAAGCCGTACTATTAAGGGGGATGCAAAAGAAAGGTTTAAAAGTGTGACCAAGTGCAAATCTTTATACCAAACATCCTCATTTCCTCTGGCAAAGCCAGCCACAAATTTTTAGATCTTTCTGTCCTGGTTTGGCAGCACGGCACTGCCAGCCGAGCGGCACTGCCGCGACTTGTTTTGACCGTTAGACTCGAGGGGACTTCTTAGTCTCCCTCCCGTCGCTCCCAACGGTCATCTCTGCCATTTGCTCGACTCAGACACCAGAGAAGGCTCTCTCTTGCTTTCTCCCTCACTCCACAAGCTCTCCACTCTCCCCATTTGAATCCAAGCTCAAATCTTGAAGAGTGTGAGCTGTTTTTCAGCAAGAACAAGTTTCTCCCGTTGATCTTCAACTTTTCTCAACCACTTGGTTCACGTTCAAGCTGGTGGTTTGCATTTGTTACTCTTGGAGCTTGCTCCTAACCTGCTAGAGCGTCGTCCGGTGAGCTTGCCAATCTTGTGGCAGCCCCGAGAGGTTTGTAATCACCCTCACAAGCTAGTGGAATCAGCTCCTCTTTTCAAGAGTTAACTCTCTTGACTTGAGAACGAGGATTGGGGTTTGTGAACCCAAGTTTCCTTTGTGGAACCTCAACAACGTGGAGTAGGCAAGCCTTGGTGGCGAGCTGAACCACGGGATAAATCTTGTGTCACTTGTGTTGCTTGCTTTACTCTCTACTTGTTGAGTTTCTTGATTTCTAGAGTTTGGTCTCGATCTACTTTTTGTTGAAGTTCTACCTGTGAAGAAGTGGTGCTCTAGACAATACATAACCCAGTGAATCTCAGTAAATTACTAGATCTAAGTTTCATTGGTTGAATTTTGAATTGTGTAGAATCTGCTCTGCGAGGTCCAGCACTGCCGCTCTAGGAGCAGTAGTGCCGGGCAGCCTGGCAGTGCCGCTCTCCAGGGCGACACTACCGCGCTAGGTACTAAGCTCTGTTTGTGAAGAAATTTCACATGCCTATTCAACCCCCCTTCTAGGCCAGTCTGTGATCCTACAGAAAGATTAGTGGGAGATGATGTAATGATCAAGTGGAGATCCAGTCAAGAATTGGTGAAAAAGCAAAGGATCAAAGAGCTAGAGGCAAAGGTATAAGTATAGTGCTCTTTGGTTTGGTGATCAAGGCACTTAGTAAGTGCGATCACATTTAGGATAGTTGGCCGGACTATTAAGAGGAGAATTATTTCGTTAACCCGGTTGGCAAGTGCTCCAAGTGCATATTAGTTGCATACACTTGAAACTAATCTAGAGTGACTAACTCCGCCTTGCAAACGTGCTTTAAACCTGCCAACATACGTGTCTAAGAGTGTGAAACACTTAGATGTTAGGTGGTGCGAAAGTCTTGGAAAAGCACTCAGAGGTGCACCGGACGCTGGGCGCGTCCGGTGTGCACTTGGCCTTTCTAGAACCTCTCTGAGTGATCACTGCACGCTGGAACAGTAACTCCAACGCGTCCGGTGGTATTTTTCGAGCGTCTGATGATATCTGTGGGAATCTGACTCGGTAAGTGCACCGGACAGCGGACGCGTCCGGTGTCGTTTTGACCTCTTTGGATGCTCTCTGCGTGGACACCGGACGCCAGCGTCGGAGCATCCAGTGCAAGCATGCGCAGTGAAGAAATTCAAACGGCTAGTACACGTGTCAGCGGGTGATACACCGGACAACCACCGGACGCGTCCGGTGCGAACTTAAGGAGCGTCCGGTGTGTACGATTTCAGAATAAAACGGCTAGATCTTTGAGCCCGCTTATAAATAGGAGTGTGGCTGGCTAGAGGCATCTCTCTTGCGCATTTTGATCTTCCTAAGCCTATTGTGAGCCTAGCACACTCCCTCTAACTCTCTCCCTTTGATTCAACTCAAGTTTTTTATTGAGAGAGAGTGATTCAAGTGTAGTGATCATTATCTTGCATCATAATGCACTTGGCGGTAGAGTAATTCTTGTTACTCTTGGTGATTGCCATCACCCAGCCGGTTTGGAGGTGGAGAAGGTATGGAGAAGCTTGGTGATTCTGCTTGCTTATATCGGTGGATTGTGAGGGGTTTGTGCATGCCCCGGGCGGAGAGCTCAAAGGTAACTTAGTGAATTGCTCGTGTCATTGAGTTATTTCCTCCGTGGTAGGTCCTTGTGGCGCCTTGTGTAGGCTCGGTGTATGATACCGATTAGCCACCGGACCACCGCTTGAAGTCGACACAACGGGGACGTAGCGTGCCGACAAGCAAGTGAACCCCGGGGATAAATCTTGGTGTTCATATTGATATCATCACCTTCGAGTGAGTGACTTGTTGATTATCCCGGTAATTGGCTTCATCACAAGGCAAAGGTATAACACCCAAAGCACATCTCTTTTACCTTAATGCAAAGTAGTTAGCCTCCTAGCTTATTTGTCTTGTGTAGTTGAGTAGTTGCTTCGCTCTAGCTAGTTAGCTTGTGTGGTTTAGGGCTTAGTGAAAACTAGAATTGTGTAGGTGGCTTGCTCAGACTAGTCGTTGCTCTAGCATTGCAATTTTAGCCTCTTGTGGTACTAATCACTTGTTCTAATACTTTGTAGAATTTTAAATTTAGGCTTTTTACCCCCCCCCTCTAGTCAACTCGGACCTTTCACTCAACCGTCCCAACAACAACCGATGCTCTGCACGGTCCGTCCACCCAGGTGTATGTGTCTCCGATGCCCCTACGACCCTCCGCCGACGGCCATGTCCTCTCCGACTCCAGCGACAATGTTGCTTTCTTATCCAGAAGAAGATGAAGGATCTTGTTGTAATTAGGTCTTCCTTTGAGGACCTTTATGTAATTTGGCTGTTGTTTTAAAATAATATAAGTGTGCTTGTCAAAAAAAAAACTTATCCCTTTCCTCCACCCTTCGCCCATTGGCAATCGAGACCCACCGAACTAGGTCATTACTGTCGACCAGCCCCGCAACACCACTGCCGCACAAGCTAGCCGTGCCCCAAACATCAAGCCGCCATAGGCGAACACGTTGAATGCGTTGGACGAGCGATGTGTGAGCAGAGAGAAGAGGAGGAAGAAGAGACGTCACATTGACATAGGAAACTTACATGTAAGGAGAATAAAAAGGATGAGAATTTTCTTAATTTGTTGGAGCATAGTTCTCCTACACTTCAAATGTGTGTTTTCTCAATCCTTTAGCTCCATATAGGAGATTGGGTATTCTCTATCTGATAGATGTACTCTAATATTTCTAAAACTAGCGAGAGTTTCTAACACTTCCAAAAACCTAAATGCATATCCTTCGGCAAATCCGGAGGTAGAAAAACGTGGGAAAGAAAGAAGTAAGATAGGATTTCCAATGCAATGTACAAGGGAGAAAGAAAGTATTAAAAGTAGTTAGGAATTTGAAAATAGTCTAGGATTTTCGATGCAGAATTGCCTTGTATATTTGAAGAGTGAGATTTTTAGAAACCGTCAGAGGAACCAATAAATATGTTCTCGATCTTTTTTAGCCACTTGAAAAACTCATGGATTTACTCATTGGTTTATTGGGAACTATTGATATTGAAGATGCTCTTATGCCGTATAATCCAAGAAATATATGCTAAGCTTCGGGTTTGGTTGTCCTATACTCCACATATTCAAACCCTGTCCGTTAACATATATTTTTTGTTCCTTGCGTTGTGTTGCATGTTATTTTGGATATTTTGACGACGTTCACCAAGCCTAGTCCTCTCGTCTCATCTGAACAGGCAAGCAAGTATATAAAAAAATAAGGTCGTATGAGGGTGCTTGGGACTGCTCTATAAACTATACTTCACAAACTCCACCATGGAGCAGCTCCACTAACTCTATTTTTTTTGAGCACCTCTTTACGTGCTCTCACAACTTCACCTTTTTTCTGGAGCAGCGTGCGTAGAGCTGAACCCGTTTGACAAAAATTTGTGCAGCGGAGTAGAAAAACATGGAGCGAAGCAGTCCTAAACATCTCTAGATGCGTGTTACATGTTGCTGTTTTGTTTGGAATCCTACTCCCTTCATGAAAAAACACGCAACTTTAGCATAATATTATATTTTAGTGTGTTAACTTTGACTAATTATAGATAAAAATTATAAATATTTAAATGTCAAATAAACACCATTAGATTCATATACAATTTATTTTTATAATAGATTAATTTGAAGACATAAATTTAAATATTATTTGCTACAAATTTTTTGAGGCACGTAATCCATAGTTACTTGCTCCCTCCGTCCCATATTAGATGACGCTATGAGAAGCGTGTGGGTCAAACTTTCTCAATTTTGATTAGATTTATAGAGAATATGTGTAACATTTTTATTTCCAAATAAATTTGTTAAAAAATTAAATTTAAAGATCTTTTTAATAATACTAGTCTTGTACGTTCGATATGAATATTTTTTAATATAAAATTAATCAAAGTTAAAAAATACTAACTTCTCAGTAAGGTAGAATAATATATTTTGGACGGAGGGTGTAGGTATTTTCGAGGACATCGTCTGTCCGTTTTGTTTGGCCAAACATCGCACAACTGTCCTTGGAGGATTGGACCGACAGACCCCTGTGCTCGCCATCGATGATGAATAGGCACAGTGCCTGGACTTGGGGCAACACCTCAAGTGCTGCCGCTGGTCAGTAATTCACCGCTGTATTCGTTTACGAGTGTCTGTTGCTACAATCCACCTTCATCCATGAATAGTGTAGCATTGTCTAATTGTATTAGTGACACCGATCTAAACCGCTGGCAATGTAAGTCAGGCTATGTTTAGATGCATTCTAAAATTTCAAGATTTCCATCACATGGAATATTATGATACATATATAGAGTATTAAATGTACATAAAATTTTTACATATTTACACAGTTTGCATATAAATCATGAGACAAATCTTTTGAGCCTATTTAAGCCATAATTAGACACTTATTGTAAAAAATTCCCCTCTTAAAATTCCAAAACAAAATGCATCTAAACGGGACCTCAGTACTTCTCTTGATTCAATCATTGCCGCTGGTCACATAATTAAGTCAATTTGATCCTAGCTTGTAGCAATACTCTGCACAACTATGCAGCAGAACTGGAGAGTCTAAATCAATGTCAAAGAAAAATTAACGTAGATTGCTAAAATCCGTTGTAGTCTAGCTGGTTAGGATACTCGGCTCTCACCCGAGAGACCCGGGTTCGAGTCCCGGCAACGGAACAACATTTTGCTAGCTTCTCCTTTTCTTTTTATATTAATGCTTGAACGAGAGACTCGGCAACGGAACAATATTTTGCTAGCTTCTCCTTTTCTCTCTATATTAATGCTTGAACGAGACTCTCTTTTTTCCCCTTCAAATAATTTTATTTAAGAAACGAAACAGCCGATGTTCTATGCTTGAACGGGCCTCTCTCTTTTTTTTTTCTCTCTCTCCATCTAATAATTTAATTTAAGAAATGAAACAGTTGATGTTCTATGCTCTGCTTGTGTGTTTATGAAAACTACCGTGTTTCAGTTCTACTAGTTGGTAAGAAAAATCTAATAGCTGCCAATCAGTGGCATTGTTTAATGTTTTGAGTCATTGAGACTGGGATTAAACCAAGAGTAGTTTACCTTTTCCATATTGCTCGGACCTGGAAGTTGGACCTGTACTTCACATGTACAGTACAGGGCAGCTCCAGTGTCATTGCCGAACCATGTGACTCGATGAAGCCGATCAATAGCAGAGTTCGCTCTCTCAAGTGTGAGCATCGGCTAGTGGGGCTCAGATAGGATTAAACAATCGACTTTTACCAAAACAATGTTGGGCTGTCCGAAACTCCGAGCATTTGGCATATGAGCGTTAGCAACGAAAATAATTTTGGAGAGCGAGGTCGAGGCGAGCTCCGTGTGACGGAAAAAAAAAATCTTCTCTTTATTAGGTATAGATTTATATCCGGTCCGTTTATTGTGAATGCTACTCCTAATTTCGGAACAATCATCACTGTCTTTTTGTCTAAAAAAGATCGGACCAACGACGACGACGACAAGGTCTGCTAAAACCGAAGGCAAACCAACCAACCGACCGACGAATCGTCCACCACCTCATCTCCGCTCTTCCTCGGCCGGCCGGCGAGAGTCGTCAGAGGCCAGGACGACAGCCATGAACGGCATCAACGCCAACGGCGGCTTCCTGTCGTACGGGAGCATGGAGAGCTACGCGATGTGGGTGGCCACCGGCTCCTTCGCGTCCCTGGAGCGCTGCTCCTGCATCCACCTCCACACGGCGGAGGACGACGGCGACGAGGAGGACGAGGACCTCGAGGACGCCAGGCGCTCGTTCGCCCGCCCGCCGCAGGCGATCCCCGACCCCGAGTACTACTACGACCGCGCCGGGTCCTCCGCCTTCCTTCGCCAAGATGTGACGACCACGGATGGCATGTCCCTGCACTCCCGCACCCCGCGGCCCTGCCGTCCCAGCGCCTCACCGAACCTCCGAGCCACCACGCCACGCGCGCCATGCGTAGCGTACTTCTCCTTCTCCCTCCCCACCCGTTGTGTAGCCGGCACGGCCGCGTCGCAGACGGGCTCGAGCGACGGCCGCTGCAGCGTTGTGCAAATTTATTCCTTAGTACTTGCAGATTACATCCCACTATAGCATAGTATTTTACTATTCTCGTTTGGGGTGCAAGTTCTATGTTAATTTTGTGTAAATTGCCTTTCATAGAACTGATCTGTTAAATCTATCTTTTTTCTTTGCTTTTTTTCTTTGATCTTCTTCTACTTTGTCTTGCATAGTACTCATATGTTAAATCTGCCCTTTTTTTTTCTTTGTTCTTTTCTTTGATATTCTTCTAATTTGCATTTCATACCACTGATCTGATTATTTTGTAATTTTTCTCTGTTTTTTATTTCTTTTATTTGGTTCGTTGGATCTTGATTCTGTGGTTATGGGAATCGAGTGACAGAACACCTCGAAACACTCAAATTTGTTCTGTTTGGTATATTAGAGTGATTTAAGACGTTCTGTCACATTATTACGGGCTCCAAGATGGCAATGTCCAAATTAATTCCTTCTATGGCATTGAAATTGTGGCGTTCCCTAGCGTGACAAAGTTGTCCTTGTGTGCCACTGGTCAAAATGTTGCTTCCCTTATTTGCTGCTACCGTCAATTGTTCCTATTCGACTGGCTAAATTGTACGACTAAATTTGTTGTGATAGAAAAATATTTTCTGTGGCTGAAAATAAGCTAAACTTAGCTCACGATAGTCACTGATTGCTGCAAGAATGACAATACAGACCACTTTTTAGAATCACCATTGGCTCGTCAACCTTGTCTAGTTAGCTCGCGAGGTGTGCTGCATTACATGTGGCCAATGCATAATGTTAATGTTTTTGGTAACTTCTATTGTTTATTTTTAAGTAGGAAAGTTAATTTTTATTGTCTTTTGGCAACTTCGGCAAAAGGCATGAATTCAGTGTGCCCTGGCAGAATTTTGTTTTAGTGCCTTACCTCACTGGATTACTTGTATAAACTGACTTCTTTTTTTGTGATTGTATTTGATGAGTGCAGGTTCCGTTCTCCCATCTTCTATAAACCTCACTGCATGAATTCACTGGATTGTACAGCGTTGTCATGCTTCTCTTCTGCATCCTGACCTTGTTTTTGTGTATGTGCGTTACAGAACAAGTACCTTTCCGCGATGCAATGGAATTTTGACCTGCACATTTGAAATTTGTCCTCTTGCACTTGCATTTCTATTGAGATAGTTTGACTACTATTTATAAAAATAGTAAACTGTAATTAAGAAATTAAAACTTCGTTGCTCGGAGTTAACACCTTCTTACCTTATTAAAACATAAATAGCTATAGTTAAGACATGAATGGGGACTAATGTCTTTCTATATTTATAGTGGAAAATGTTTTGGAATTTGGATTTACTTAAAATGCCATTGTTAAGGCGCTTCATATACGTTGATGACTATATAGCCATTTAAAAATTATCTTTACTTACTCCTCAAGTGTTATATACAAAAGTTCAATTTAGTATAATATTTTTAACAGTATTACAAGAATTTCTCTATGTGTACGTATATACAGTTAAAACTTGTCTTCTGACATAGTACTTCAATTACCACCACCAACCAACAGAACAGAAACCTACTTGGCAGGGTAAAAGAAGACAGCAAACCTTTTCTCCAATATTTAGGCAATGCACATCTCCAAAGATTTCAATATATCACTGATCCGATTTTACTTGTGTTCCTTTTCACAGTAAGCTATAATCAGCAAGACAACAACTCAAGGAGCATTGTTGTCTCTGAAGCCTAAGCTCATTATCAGTGGAGCAATGCCAGGCTAAAACTAGTCACCACACTTCCTATTCCAGTTGAGAAAGAACCGGACCTTGTCACCACATTTCTTCCACCAACCAAAGTGTCAGGCTGTTAGCCACACATGATTCCTAGTAGTGATATCAAAATTGTGCTAGCATAAGGAATCTAGATCCATACAGTTTTTTTTTCTATTGCTAGCTAAATACATGTTATATCTGGAACAGTGGAGCATTGTATAATAATGTTAAACATAATTTCTCTGTCTCCATGATATGCTGACGGGCTCACGGCAGGGCACGGCAACGCCGCGCTTTGGTTTCTAGTGATAGGAGGAAACAGCAGCACACATTGTAGTTTCGTTTGGAATCCTATCATTCTTGCCCTTTTTGTTTGGCCAAACATTGCCACAACTGTCCTTGGAGGATTATTGAACCAGCCCCTGTGCTCGTCACCTTCATCGATGAATAGGCACAGTGCCTGCACTCGAGAGAGCACCTCAAGTGTTGCCGCTGGTCAGTAATTCACTGCTATATTCGTTTACGAATGTCCGTTGGTATAATAATCCACCTTCATCGATGAACAGTGTAGCCATGTCTATTGGTATGTTCGTCAGTAACACCGATCTAAGCTGCTGGCAAGAGTCAATGATTATTTTGATTCAACTCTTGCAGTTTGTCACTTAACTAAGTCCATTGGACCCTCATTTGTACCAATACTTAAGGCCCTGTTTAGTTGGCAAAATTTGCCACTATTTACCCATTACATCAATTGTACTTTCCGCCTGCATGGAGTACTAAATGGAGTAGCAGCTGTTGCATGTTTGTACCTTTTGCCTGGCTAGGTCGAGATAAATCTTTTGAGTCTACTTGGGCCATGATTGGACAAAAATTATCAAATACAAACGAAAGTGCTACAGTGCAACTTTTCTCCCAATTTTCTCCAACTAAACGGGGCCTTCATAAAGTAACAACAGAAGTAGGGTAGCCTGCATACAAATTTCAGAGGAGAACTTAGCATTTGCAAACAGAATCCGTTGTAGTCTAGCTGGTTAGGATACTCGGCTCTCACCCGAGAGACCCGGGTTCGAGTCCCGGCAACGGAACGTTTCTTTTTGCCAGCTTCTCTTATTTTGTTTTGCTTGTGTTTCTGAAACTACCTTGTTTCGGTTCTACTAGTAGTTGGTAAGAAAACCCAAATAGCTGCCAATCATTGGCCTTGTTGGATGTTTTGAGCCTTTGAGACTAGGATTAATTCTGAGCAAACCAAGATTTAGTTTTCATATTGCTTGGACCTGGAAACTGGACATGTATTTCGCACGTAAGCTTATAAGCTTCCGCTTGGATGCTTCCTGTTCAATTAGATTTTTATATTTTTTTTGTCCGCTAATATAGAAGTTGAATCAAACAAGCAGCCATGTAAAAAGAATAATCTAAACATAAATGAGTTTTCCTAAAGTATTGCTGCTAGAGATTTTAATGGTGGATAATTAAGGACAAGGTGTTGCTTAGGAACTATCCAAAATGATTACTTTTTTTTATTCCAAATGCATATGGAATTCTTGTGTATGCAAAAGCTTCACACACAGTTGATATATAACTTTGTCTGGATGCACTGAGCTTTACTTTGTCTGCCATTTTTTTAAACACGACGTTCCGGTCTTCCGGAGAAAAGCTGCTTTCATGCATGTATGTACTCATGCCCAAACTGAAAGGTACTAAACTAGTCCATTCGAGATTCTCTGCATTTTCTTTTTTTTGGCAAACTCAAGATAATAATGCTTCACATCTCAACAATTCCCGTTCGATTAGCCAGAGATAATGCAAGCTGCTTGTGTCAATGTAGAGATTGAAAAGTGAACGTGTGTAGAGCTGTTTGTCAATGTAGCTGCATGTGTCGATGTAGAGGTGGTGGTGCAAGCTGCAAGCAGGTGAACGTGAACCAAACAGGTTTTAGGCTTTTAGCGCTGCGGGCATCCAAACAGTCCAGCACTTCAAGCGATGTGTTTCTAGCATGTATTGTAACAAACAACACCGGGCCTTACCCGGCCACGGATATCATCACTAGGTCTGGTGTACAAACAACATCATCTAGAACTATAAGCTAACATCACCAAATTTAGACTTCTTCTATGAGGTGGATTTACCCTGGTGTTTTGTCATTTAAAATTTAGTATAATTTTTTCTTACTAAATGTCTCCTAGTAAGATTCACATGTGGTATAACTAGTGATAGTGTTTTACTAGTAATTTAAAACACTAAGAGAAGTCCACTATTTTGATAGTGTAACGAGCCAAGCCAAGTTGCGTCAGTTAAAAGCCGTGCCTCGTGACAACGTGAAATTAAATGGATGACATAGCAAATGAACTCAAAAAAATTTCTAAGAGACACTGACAAGAGTAGGCTAAACATACTAATGGGAAAATTGCCCTATTAATAGTTTCCACTTTGGATATTCGGTGGCCAAGCTCTAGGGGGCACGTTTCGCTGGGTGTTAGGGTCTCCTCGCCTACTCGACGTCAAAGCACAGGTGTGAGATCTGTTTTTTTTATAAAAAAAAACAAATCTAATTTAGAGCTCTAGGTAGAGCTGACTATGAAACTGTCTTTGTCTAGAGTGTGTAATCGATGGCAATTGCGGGTAATTTCTTAAAATGTTCTTATCTAGTTCTGTTTTGGGTCTTCTCCCTGCTCCACGTGTTTTTTTTTAAAAAAAAAAATCTAATTTAGAATTCTAGTTAGGTGGAGCTGACTCTGAAACTGTCTCTTTATTTAGAGTGTGCAATCGATGACAACTGCGGATACTTTCTTAAAAATCTCCTTGTCTAGTTCTATTTTAGAAGGGTCCTCGAGTTAGGAAAGAAGGTGCTCGAGAGAAATGAATTAAGAGGGTGTTTGAGACTGCTCCACAAACTCCACCATGGTCTATGGAAAAGCTCTACAAGCTTCATGTTTTTTTCTAGAACACCCCTCTAGGTGTTCTCACAACTCCACTTATTTTTTCTTGAGGAGCTATACTTGTTTGGCAAAAAGAAATAGGAGTGAAGTTGGAAATCGTAGAGCGAAATAGTCCTAAACACCTAACAGACTGGAATCCTTATGTCCAATCCACCGTCAAACCTCAAAACATTTGAAACGCTGTAAAATTCAGCTCTTCTAAACCTTACTGAAAAGCATCTGACAATTGCATTGTAGTAGAATACAATGCAAGAAACAAACACAACGCATCAACACCTCCAATACTCCATCCATCGTAGTGGATTCCTGATTTCCTCTCTGCAGCAAAGGTGGACCTACGAGCATTTATCGGGTCCATTGACCCCAACAAAATTTGTAATTCCTTCGGTAGATTGCCATCCAAGCTCAAAAGAACTTTTATATCACGTGAAGAAGCTTTCGACTAAACGTTGAGTGATTGATGACCTGAGCTTAAAAGTTACGGCCCGCATTATGATGAGCTTAAACGTCGAGGAGGCTGAAAAATCATACTGACAACGTAATATCAGAATTTTTTGAACGTAACATCAGAATGACACTCCTTTTTCTGTTTCACTTTTCTCACTACCTCTGTAAGACCAGCCTGCAGCCTCATCATGTGGCGTGAAATTTCTATTTCCTTTTACCCTCCCTTTCATTTCACCACTTCCTTTTTTTCCCCTATCTGAGAATAAGGAATCGTTGGATATAAATACAGGACAAACCGGATAAAACGACAAGAAAGAGAGAGATATTTACCCCCTACAGTAAACCACTGAGATTATTATTATAGATATCATGCATTGCGTGTTTTACCGTACGTAGGCTACTCCCTATAAATTGGGCGTCATACTGTACTCTTGATTTCCGGTGCCCCTCTGGGAGACAAGTGTTAGTTTAGTACACAAGCGCGGTGAGGATGATTAAGAAGGGGAAGTGGTCTAAGGAGGAGGATGACCTGATAATAAACCACATTCAAAGGCATGGCAACATCGGTCGCAGCTGGCAGGCCTTGTCCGACAGTTTAGGTCTGTATACTGCTCCCCTCATGTGTTTTACTCGTAGAATCTGACATGAATGATGATCGTTGTAATGCACGCATAAGCTTAAATAAACTGCTCGATCTCCCCAGTGTTCAGATACTCCATCATCTTCTTCTTTTTTTTATGGAAAACTCCATCATCTTCTAAGAAGTTTCTTTTTGTTTTTTTTTTCACAATGGCGCTCTGCAGGGCTGAAGCGGTGCGGGCGGAGCTGCCGTTCCCGGTGGCTGAACTACCTCCGCCCGGGGCTGAAGCACGGCAATTTCACGCCGGCAGAGGAGAGGATCATCTGCGAGATGTACCGCAAGAGGGGAAGCTGGTAATAAGTCTCACTCTTTTGTTACTCGTCATCACTGATTTCACTGAACGAACGTACACATTATGAGTTGAACTGCTGTTTTATTTATTGCACCGAGATTTATTTCATACCAATGGATTGATTATTTACTGGATAAAAACATTGTGTTATTACCACAAAGAATGCAAACTATCACTGTCACTGACATGCTGCAAATTTCTTGGCTTGGTGTGTTCGTTGTTCACCCAACAGCTGGTCTGTCATCGCCGCCCAGCTCCCCGGGAGGACCGACCTCGCCATCAAGAACTACTGGAACAGCACGCTCAAGAAGAAGGTACCTGCTGCTCCCAGCGGCGAGAACCGCCGCCACCTGCCGCCGCCGCCGGACCTGCCCGGCCGGCAGCACTTCGTCCTCGTCCGGCGCCGGGGTTCCGGCGCGGGGCCTGGAGCTAGTCGTCTACAGCAGCGAGGAGAGCTCCACGGCTGGGTCCTCCTCCAGCTCCGTCAAGCCCGTTCTGCCCTGCCCGACGCCGGTCCCGGTCGCCGCCGCCGGCCAAGAACCGACTGCGGCGGTCCCAGTCAGTGGACCGGTGGCGGGGATCGAGCAGAAGCCGGCCTTGCTGGGCCTACTGCCGCTGCCGCCGCCACCGGCCGGTGATCAGGTTGGAGAGAGGCCCATGGACATCGTCTGCGCTCCCCTGTCTCCGATCCCTCTGAGCTTCATGGAACCAGAGCTGCCGCTAGCTTGCATGTACGGGTTTGATGACACTGATAGCTTCTTGCCGTGGTTTGATCATCACTGATCTGACGATAGCATCGTAGCTCCATGACTGATTCAGAGATTAGAGATACCACTGATGGTTCGGATTACCTGTAGGATTGTCAATTTGTCATGTGTTCTGTTGTCTTCGTGCTTTACTATGGAATTAGCACTCTGCTGTTTAGGGCTAACGAATGTTGTACTAGCTGTGTGTTGATGTGGTAACAGTACCTTCTGTTTGTTTCTGAACACTGCATGTTTCTTCAGGGATGTTCATCTTTACTGAAAAGGAATTTGGGGGATCAATCTTTTATTATGCCAGTGGCTCAGTGACTTTTCTTCTTCATCCTGCTTTACTTTATTTTGTTTTGAACGCAGAATTTGCATCAAATTAAGTTATCAATCTCTGTGAGACTCTGACTATTTGCAACAGGAATCAAACTAAATTCAGCGAGTACTATACACAGCTGACATGTTTCCTTATAAACAAGAAAAAAAAAAAGCATTGCCAAGAAAAGAATTTGTTGTGGTAAGAGCAACCAAAAACTGCATGATTGAATTCATCAAGCAACCGGGTCAAACGTGGCCAAAACTCCCGGTGTTCTTTTTTAACCATGTTGCACTGCTCCTTCAGATTTAAGTGCTTGAGTATCCGACTTTCTTCTTCTTGCAGTGTGGAACAACGATCTTGGGAGCGTCAACATGCATCCTCAGGGAGCTGAACTTGAGAGCGAAAATGGGCCTGGATAACAGGACTGAAATGCTACGGCTTTGCGCATCCAAGTCAGCTATCACGTTGGACCCAGAGCTGTTGATCTTGCCGTCAGATTTTTCCAGTGGATCTGTGGTTATTGGACTCCAAATCCTAGCAGGTTTTACAGGGCGCACCCTGTGGAAGAAAATAGCTGCTTAGAAAGGCCATAATGTGTCGAAAATGCGATCAATGTGTATCTCAGGACGTTTATGTCATCACCTGCATTCTACTTGACACGAGTACTTGAGAAGATCAGGATGGTCCTCTGTCCGCCCACTGAAATTTGCAAAGCAAGCGAGACATATTGTTCAGAAATAATATATAATTTAATTTGACAAGGACTTTTTTCTTTTGGTTTCTCAATAGAAATCTGCACATGGCTATGTAAAGCATTTGATTTCTTTTCATTAATTTACATAGTTTGGAACCCAGACAGCTTTCTTTAGAGAAATCCGGTTTGTTTTACCTAACCTGAAACTTGGAAGTGACATTCTGATTGCTGGGCCCATCCACTTGTGGTTCTTATGTGATCCTGCTGTCCACTTCCACATGATTAGAAAGTGTAATAAAGCATTGAATCAACAAAGCCAAGGTTCGTCAGTACCATTTTGAGAGTGAAAAAAGATAAGATTAGGAAAATGTCATTCTTAAAGAAATGTCGGAAATCCCAAGTATTTGATATACATTGATCGTCAGTGATGAATACAGGTAAGAGTGATTCAATAAAATACAATGCAACAAATTCAGACTAACATATATATGGTTTCTGATGAGCCTAGATGCCTTACTGGATAGTAATTCTGGTACAAAAACAATGCATTTGCCATGTTCAACTGAAAAGTTCAGGGAATGTAGCTCAAAAGGATAAGGAATCAAGTAAAACTTTGAGCCTAACAATTACTTCTGTATAATGGGTCCTTAAGCAGATAATAAAACTGAAATTACCGGTAAGTGATAGGCTGATGTTGCACAAATGCCTAGCAGATGAGCCATTGGTCTCTGAAATCTCAATCTCACGGCCATTCCCTTGCTTGGAGGTTGTTGACCCAATCCCTAGCATGTTAAGGAAGCTGTTTGGTTTGACCAACGGTTTATCCCCGAGTGAAGCAGCTTCAGTCTATATCATGTGACACATTGGTTACAAGTCTATTTAACATTTTTCAAGCCTAATCAACAGTCATATGTTCAGAATGTAGCAATGGCTCGGTGTCTCGGTACCTTTGAGAATGTAGCAACATGGCTTGGTAGTCCTACCTCCTGCAAGAATTGGAACGGCTTCAATTAACGGGAAGGAAACAGTAGGACAACAAGCAGATACAGATCAGAGGGGACTTCTGCCGTTAACCTTGCGACCGTGACGGCAGGCTTCGGCGCTGTTCACCAGCACCCTGGCAGCCCACCTGAAAATAATATATCAGAACAAGCAAGAACTGAAACGGTTCAGTCAACCAAGTCATCCTTTATATACCAAGGATCTGGGCTACCGAAGCAGGAGTGCTACCGCTAGATTTCAGTCCAAAAATAAAAAGAAAAAGAAAAGAAAAAGGATGAAAAAGAAACAAAAAGCAAGTCATCACTCGATTATCTTTCATCAGAACAACCGTGGGAGAAAAGAAACATCACTATTCAGAGTTCAGTTGCTGCATTTCATCTGCCACTATTCAGAGTTCAGTCCTATCCACTCCATCTCACATAAGATGGAGGAAACCGCGGGCGGCTACAACTGAGCTGAGTTGGCCACGCGGAGAAGGAGCAAGTGCAGCGCACCAACCACCCTCCCTCTCAGCCCACCGATCGATCCCCTCGAATAATTTGAAGGAAGCAAGGGAGAGTCCGTGCTGCCGGGTTGTTTATGGCCGGCTGGCGCACACGAGGTTTCGGTTCTTCGTTTTCTATATTGCAAGTTGCCTTGTTCTTTTGCCTGTTTTAGTTTGCCCTGTTCTATATTGCAAGTTGCCCAATCAGACAGGATAAAAAGTTAGAAGCCTGGAAGCGATTAAACTAGGCCACAGAAGATGCAGATGCAATGAACCGAAGCGAAGGCGAACTCACGCGCAGGAGGTCGGCGGGTTCCACACAATGCCGGCGATCACCACGAGCTGCAGGCGCAACCAAAAACAAGGGGAGAGGTCGGTCGGCGAGAACCGAATCTTGCAAGAACCAGCAGCAGCGAAGCCATCACAGGAAGATAGAGAGAGGGGGAGGGAGGATTCAGGAGACGACGGATACCTCGTCGAACTCGCCGGCGGGGCTGTCGTGGTAGCGCGCCAGGAACATGCCGCCGAGCGTGTAGCCGAAGGCCTCCACCAGGCGGAGGTCGGGCGGCACGAAGGCGCGCGCCGTCGACGCCTTCACCAAATGCAGCTGGTACAATGCGCTGCAGCAGCAGGGAGAGGCAAGACCATCACCCACTGGCTCGGGCTCGATCAAACAGCAAAGAAAGCAGAGCTGCGGGGCGGGGGGCGTGCGTGCTTGCCTGCCCTTGAACACCCATGGCGGCCCGTGCTGGTACCCCCTGCCCGCGCAGGCCTTCCCCTCGTCCGGCGCCATGGATCCTCCTCCTGCTCTGCTCACACCCTACACCCCGAGAAAGCAAGAAAGCGGTCGGCCACTGGACTCACTGGAGCAGGATAGGAGTCAAAGGCCGGCCGGCCGGCCGGCCGGCCCTCCCTGGATTTATAGGCAGGCAGGCGGCGGCAGGGTGATGATGTGAGCAAGGGAGTGGGAGAGGGAGGAGGGAGAAGGGGAGGCAAGGGGCGATGAATGCTGATGCACTGACTGATGCTGGGACGCAGGCCGCGGCTTAAACAAGTGATTTGTCGTCTCGTGGTTCGATGGAAGGGGGAGGGAGGGAGGGAGGGAGGAGAGGAAGAGGAAGAGGAAGAACCGGAGGTGGACCGCGGACCTTATCCGGTGGACAGGTGGCGCTAGCCTAGAGGCCACGGGTGGGGGTGACGTCACCGGTCGAGATCCGCTGCGGGGCCCATGCCTTGCTGTATCAGCGTCCGCGTGACCGCGTCGGTTGCTGATCAGCGTTCCGGTGGGCCCGGGTTCGGGGGAGATGCGGCGGCTGCTTGTTTTGTTTGCTTGCGGGGCGCCGCTGTTCCGTTCGGGTGCGTGCGTGTGTTTTGTAGTACCTGCACGCTTCTACGAGTAGTTCTAGCTGCTGTTTTCAACCGACAGCCATGGCCACGAAAGCAACGGCGGAGCCACGAACCATGGAGCCGTAGAATATATAAATAAAATATAGAACTTATTGTACAAACGAAATATTATTATCACATCTAATTTGATACATCACAGAACTAGCCATGTATATGTGAAAAACTTTCTTAAGAATTGAAAACAATGCATACAAAAATGAGGCTTTTCTTTCGATTGTCGTGTGGCTAGATTTGTTTGGAACACTATTTTCATCACTTTTAACATTCAACCACCAAAAAGTACCTCTCATATGTTTGGATCTTGGACAAGGAGATTTGCTCCAGGGCTGATAACACAAATATTAGTGGGAATAGCGGCGTTTTATTGGGTTTTTATGGTTAAATAGAAATGATGCAGTGTTCCAAAATGTAGTGGCTAATTCTTATTTACAGGTGATTTTCAGGAGGGACTTTCTAGATCAGGCAATGGTCCAAGCTACCTAAAGAGGAATGAAAGATTGATGCAAGAGGGATGCAGAAGTTTAGAAGGTGTGGCGCTACAGCTATTTGGCGCCTGTGAGTGGAAGAACCTGAAGAGGATAGAAGTGCAGATTTTGTTTTAGCGGTTTTTGAACATGGAAGTCTAGTTTTGGGTCTGTGAGTGGAACTTCGTTCCACTATCATTTCTAGTAAGGTCTCAGGTTTGTTTTAGACTATATGTCTAGAGGTGTCTTGGGCTAAGTCCCTTGTCTGATACATTTAGGTTGTAAGCATTTACTTGTGAACGTGAAGGCCGGAATACTTTATTCCTTAATTTTAAAAAAATGAGGCTTTTTACAAAATCACTGTCATGGACCATAACATAGTCTATGATGTATGCTAATATAGGTACTTGGCCCTGGTATTTTGTTTTATGATTAAAAAAATATACTAGAGAATAAAAGATGAGCTAGGAGTAACTTTCTTTTTAAGTACTATGGGTTTTTTACTTCTTATATTGACAGTTTGTCAGTTTCCATCTATTATAGGAAGTTTCATTTCTGAAAATGTCCTATTTATTTAATATTGTTTGAAGAACTGAGCACATGTGCCTTGCAGTTCCAATCCTGTTGCACTAACTGGAAGACGCAGAAAACTCTGTTGGGCGAAAGAAGGCGCTGGCTGTTCCCAAGTTTATAGTATGTAGTTATGTCTTCCTTGGCTATGTGATATTTATACTTTTCACTGTGATGATCCAGGAACAGATGGCAAAATTCACTTCACAGAATGATGCGCAAATTCCATGGACTCGGATACTAGAATGTGACGGTGATGTGTTTCACTGGACACGCCTGCCATCTGATTTGAGGGTCAAATGGAGGAACATGAAGAAGTGGGCAGGCTACTAGGATGTTGATGCTGGCAAATCTTAGGTATATGTAATGTAGCCGTTGTGTCGTATTAAATTACTAACCATAACTTCGTCTCTTTGAGTCCATTTGAAAATCGGATGCCGTCCACATATAACACTGATGAGGTACTAGAACATAGCGGAATACTGATGTGGTAGTAGTACATAGTGAATGTGCTAGCTCATCACTGCAAGTAGGAATGGAGTATTTTTCTTCTAACTAGGATGTTGATGCTTGGTAGGAGCGACATATGCATCATAAATCAACTGTGTAATTTCTATGTTACGGAGCGCTTTAATTTGTTATGTCTACGGTAACATCTGCACTGTTAAAATTAGCATAAATTGGTTAATTTTGTACAGCGAAGTGTGGTAGGTCTCAGTTGGATGGCAAAAGAAATTAAAATGGTTGAGCCCAACTTTGAAGGCGCCCTAAACCTTTAGGGCATTATGCCACTAGTGAATGATCCAAGACTAGCAGTAAGTAATTATTCATGTATCTTTTGGTCGTGGTATCACAACAAATATCACAGCCCATATTCTCTCGCAGTTAAGTTGGTATTGCAGTTGCAACAGATGACAATATATACACATGATTTAGAGAAGTGCTAATTCATTTGGGGAGAAGCTGACAGGTTCTAGCTTCTGGGTGTGAATTACCCAGCTAGCAATAGGATTCAGCCAACATGTGCTTGAGATGCCTAATCTCTGTCTAGGTTGTCAATCGACAGAGAAAGAATTGATAGTGTGAGTCTGTGAGAAGAGTACGAGACGTGGGAGAAGAGGGAGGACATGTTTAACTTTCTTCGGCAATGCGCCAGTGGGCACTTTCTATATTTTTGGTGGTAGGATAAAAATGTTCGGTGATTATTTATGACGCGGAGATGCCACATAGCCATGCTTGTTTATGTTAGTATTACACAAGCAATTTTTTTAATACTGCAAAAGTCTGTTAAATAGCTTAGGGTGATACTTTGCAGTTCATCCATTTAACTGAAGGTTATAAAAAATGTACCATTAATATTAATTGGACATAGATGACGCTATGAACAAAACTTTAAACTGGTTTCTGCCTTTGCCAAATTTATCCTAAATTAATTACCATTGCTAAGATTGTAACTCACACTCACTGATCTTAAGTCAATTACCATTGCTAAGATTGTAACTTGTTCTTTCCCATGCCTGTTCCTTTTAAGGCCTGTTTAGAATACAGGATTTTTACATGAATCATGCAAAAAAAAAAAATCACATGAACAAATTCAATTTTACAAGGGAAAATACATGATTCAAAAGGCTTTTACGCATTTCAAAGGAGGCCTGAGAATCGAAAAGAACAAACATGGGATTGTTTGCTTTATTTCGCTTTTTATTTTCTGAAATTTAACAATGAAATACACTCATGAACGCACCTTCTATTTGTCTTTTGAGGCAAATGAGGGACAATGATGACAGCAATTCACGATTTCATGTTGACATTTTGATACTTTTACTTGTGTAGCATTATAAAAGATGACACTTACCCACATACCACTAAAAAGTTAAAGTATACCTACATACCATGCACATTATCTTTTTTTGTCTCCTGTACCATTCCATCTGACTTCTGTTAGATTTTCACCGTCTGATAGCCTTGACATGTGGGCTTGACCTATCCTATTGTCCAAAGTGCCCTTCTTTATTGACCTTATCGTCTCTTTCAGTCTCTCTGCCTGGGGTACGTTGCTTACTCCGCGCTCGCAAGCGGTCGCGCGGTAGCGGCGGCGGCGGCGGCGGCCTGCCGGGGCGGAGCTCGCCCACGCGCGCGCCTGTTGCTGCCAGGGCGGAGCTCGCCCTCGAGCGCACCCAGGGCGGTCGAGCCCGTACTCCTTCTCCGACGGTCCAGGCACAGCGTGCGAGTGGTGGCACAGGCGCAGTCCAAGCACTAACTACTGGTCGATCTGTAGCTTGAGTTCAGATACGCATTTGCTAGCTCCTAGTTTGCTTGCTTCTTTTTTTTTTCTCCATTTAATTAGCTCACGCGGCGAGCAGATGGGACGACGGCGAGCGGTGGTCAGCGAAGCCAGTGCCCATGGCCGGAGTTTGGTGGGAGGGCGCCATTGGCAGCTGTGGGTGCTGCGCATCTTGTTGCGCAGCCGAGAGGTAGCAGTGGAGAGGTCGGGCTTGACGTCGAGGGGCTCGGGCGTGTCATCGGCGAGCGGGAGGCGTTCGTAGAGGAGAGGAGCTCGAACCGGCCCCAGAGCGGTGCGGCGGCGCCGCACATGGTGACGTCCCCGACCGCGCCCTGGACGCAGACTGCCGCGACCCCGGCGGCACGCGTACTCCGCCATGCACGCGGACACGTCGGCGCCCGGCGCCTCCTCGAGGACGTGCGAGTGCAGCGCGTCGGGGCTGTCCCACGTGAGGTGGCGCCGTGGCTAGCGCCTCGGCACGGAGCCGTGGTGCCTCGTCTGACAGGGCCTGGAGCTTCTCGGCCTTGTGCTTCGCCGACATGTGCAGCAGGTCGGCGTCCAGCCTGGCCGACTCCTGCCTCGTGCTGCGCGCGCACCAGCTGCTACTTCGTCGTGTGCAGGTCCGCGTTCACCTCCTTGAGCGCCAGCACGAACTCTTCCATCGCCTTCTTGCTCTTCTCCTCCGACGCCAGTGCCACCCGTAGCTCGCCGTGGACCCTCTGTATGTCACGGTTGCGCCGGTTCCTCGGCGCTGTGGACCCACTGAATTGAGTGATTGATGATAATCCTCACGACCTCGCACGTGCAGGAGGGCCCGAAGAGCAGCGCCTTGTCGGGGAGTCGCTCGGTGATCTGCTCCGACTCCAACAACGACGACGCGTTAGTGCGCGGCGGCGTCTTATATCCGACGGAGTCCCGGTTTCCCTCAGCGCGAAGGCCCGTGCTGCCCTGCTGCGACGCTGCAGTCCCAGGCCTATGCTTGCAGTCCCCTGGCTGCTCTTATTTTTTTTTTAAACAAAAGCCTCTTCTTCAAACTCAAGGGTATTTGTGACTTTTTTCAACGCGGTTTAACAGTGTTAGATGAGAAACCGGACGGAATGGCACGAGAGACAAGAAAGATAATGTGCATGATACACAGGTGTACTCTAATTTTTTAATGGTATGTAGGTAAGTGACATCTTTTATAATGCTACACATGTAAAAGCCCATGACATTTTTGGATGCCGGCACATTTACAAAAACACACCTTAATCCTTGGGGTATTAGAAAATGTGCCCAACCTTCTTTCCTCCCAATTCTCAAATCCTCTCGGCTCTAGAGATACGGACCCTTGCCCTCACCGCGACAGGCGAGACGGCCCCCGCCGCCGCCGTTGCCGTCGCCGTCGACCCTCTCCGGCAGCTGGTACGTTCGCCGTACGCCGCATTTCCCACTCCTGTCTCTCGTGCGTATCCATCCCTAACCTCACCTTCCCAACTCTCAAGCTCTCGGCGCGTCCCTTCCCCGCTCCTGGCGGAATGGACCGCGCAAAGGCGAGGGCGGTGACGGGCCTCTACGACGAGCTGGTGGTGGAGATCCTCTCGCGTGTGCCCGTCAAGGACCTCCGCAGGTTCACGTGCGTGTCCAAATCCTGGCGCGACCTCATCACGGACCCCCTCAACCGCAAGAAGATGCCCCAGACCCTGGAAGGCTTCTTCCACGGCAGCGTAATCGCAGCTACGGCCATTTCACCAGCCTGTTGGGGAGCGGAGAATGCGTGCCTCTGGTCGACCCTTCCTTCTCTTTCCTCACGGCAAAGCTGCCTGGGGTCGAGCGCATCGCCCTCTTGGATTCCTGCAACGGGCTCCTGCTCTTTGGGTGCACCCGGGAGGACAAGTTCGGGTACATCGTGTGCAACCCTGCGACCGAGGAACTGGTGACTGTGCCCGCTAGCTCCGCCTCTTGTCCGCCTCCGCCTCCACTGCAAAGGCGCTATTATGTTGCTGTCGATGGGGAAGAAGGATATGCACACACCTTTCTGATGTTTGACCCGGCTGTCTCCTCGCACTTCCACTTGGTCCATATCTGGGAGAATACATCGGTGATCCAGGTGGAAACGGTGCGCTTCCACTTGGTCCATATCTGGGAGAATAGGTCGGTGATGGAGGTTCAAACGGTGCATTCTTACTCGTCTGAAACCAGGGCATGGAGTGACAGGTCAAGCAAGTGGAAGCGAGGTGAAAAGGGCGGTGAATGGGGACTGTGGGGTAAAGTCATGATGAAATTCACGCTTGGCAGGGCTTTGGTCAATGGTCTGCTGCATTTTCTTGCCTTTGATGTTGAGAAACGTGAGGATCTGATAGTTGCGGTGGATGGGGAAGGGAAAACTTGTAGGATCATCGGCTGGCATGGTAAGGATGTGGAGACACTTGTTTTTATTGGTCAATCCCAAGACCGTCTGCACTGCATCGGTGTGAATCTGCAATCACAGCAAGGCACCAATATGCACTACACACGGTTGTCAATTTGGGTACTTGAGGACTATGATACACAAGAATGGATCCTGAAGCACAATGTGAGCTCTTCGCAGTTCTTTGAAGTACTGAGTCGCCCACTCAGAGACTTTGGTACTGCGGCCATTCATCCAGATCACAATTCGATAATCCTTATTCAGCACTGGAACCAGAAACTAGTATCATATAATATGGATAGTGAAGAACTGCGTGATCTCCGCACTCTAGGAAAGGGCTATCTGTTGCTTACCCCATATGCTCCCTGTTTCATGGAGTCATCAGTTCTTGCCACTGCGGACTGAGGTTGTTGCTTATGGAGGACTTCTCTGAATGTTCAGCAAGAGCTTGATCTTCCAAGTATGGGGCAGCTAGTAGTGTGGGTAAATCTACTAGAATTAGGTAATTAGGTGGTGCAAAGTTCGATAAATCTATGATATATCTTTAGGGCATTTATTCTGTTGATGCTTTAATGTACCCTTTTGTAATGCTGCAAGAAAGTTATTTACAGGACAGTATGCATGTTAGCATTACATATGCTAGTTATTTAGTTAGTGCATAAAGCCATGAACCAGTTCGAGCTGCTCAACACATCCAAGTTAGATGTTACCCTTTGTGTTTCCAGAATGATGTCTCCATCTTATATATGTGCTTCCTTTTTCTTGGAAAAAATTATATTTCTGAGTGCTGTATATGTTTATTTATGCTGGAAAATGCTTTTATCTTTCATATGTAGTGGAAGTCATGTCTCAGAAATGTTTGAACTGAGAGCTATGTCACATTAAGCTCAAAGGTTGTCTAATTGCTATGATTGATTGTTGTTGCTGGTTACTTGCATTCACTTCGGAGCAGAACCTGAATCATGAATGTATTCTTTTTAGCTATAGTCGTTTGTACCATATGACAACCAGTCTAAGTGGAGCTAGTGTTTTGACATAACATATTCTACAACTCTGAGTGTACTGTGGTTTTTTCTTTCTTCTGTCCTGTGCATGTGAGGAAATGAGAAAATATCTCATATAATATCTCTATTTTTTTCTATCTTGTAGTTGTGCAATAACTTAGCCAATTATTTTTGTCTTGAGACGGAACTAAAATTATATCCCCTATTTTGCCAAATGCCAACGTCCCTTTGTTTAGTACAATTTAAAGCTTAAAGAACTGGAGGCATTGTCCGTTAAATCTTCCTAGTTGTCTTCATGGTATAGCTAGTTTCCAACAAATGTTTCCCATCTATGCTTCTAAAGGATAAGTGGCACTATGTAACAGATGATAGTAGTTGATTGTATTATATACATTCTTTGAAATAATAGAAATGACTGATTCCATTTTTGTGAAAACCCAAAGTGTGTTTAACATCAGTTTCAAGATTTGTAGTCTACTACATACAGGGGCATTGCTCAAATCTACAAGCTACAGCTTTGACAGAATTTTTTACTGAATACGACAAACTCTATCTGTCTCGAAGTATCAGTCTTACAAAGCCTTCCGTTTAGCAGAAGTCTTCAGTCCTCCAGGCGTTGGGCCTTTTTTCAGTGGCTACAGTCGTTGATCCATCACATGTTTAGAACTACAGCTGCTGCTCTGTTTTGTATTAGTTGTGTTCTTTGTCAAACTAGTCTAATATTGACCAAGTTTATAGAAGAATGGATCAACATGAAAGTGATTTGATTAGATCAAACTTCATTTATTTGGTTGTGCAAATGTCAACACATATGCTAGTTTTTAGTTAATGCATAAAGCCATGAAGTAGTTCGAGCTGCCCAGCACATTCAAGTTGTTATGAGTTTGAAGTGCTAACGCTTTGTGTTTCCAGAATGATGTCTCCATATATATGTACTTCCTTTTTCTCGGCCTTTATTGGCCGAGCAATTACTTACTGAATTTGTGTTTCTTTGGTGCTGATGTATTGTATATGTTTATTTATGCTGGAAAATGCATTTATCTTCCACATGTAGCAGAGGTCATGTCTCAGAAATGTTTGAACTAAGAGTTTTGTCACATTAAGCTCAAAAAATGTTATCTAATAATTAGGATTGGTTGTTAATGCTGGTTACTTGCATTTGCTTCAGCCGTCGTGCAGAAGCTGAATCATGAATGTATTCTATTCAGCTATACCCAGTAAATCCTTATTACTACCGGTCAAAGTTGAGTTAGTGTTTTTACATAAGTCAACTGTAAGTGAACTGTAGATTTTTCTTTCTTCTGTCGTGTGGACGTGGAGAAATGAAAAATATATATTCCATATAATGTTTCTCTACTTATTCTATCTTGCAATTTTGCAATAACTTTGCCAATTGTGTCAGGAGCAGACACAAGATAAGCTGAAGATTGCTGACAGTCTGAAGAATACTCCTCACGATCACGAACCGGCAACGAGTGCTGACGGCGTGCGAATGTGGGGTGAGGCGGTTTGGTTGTTAATGCACTGGTAAGGTGTTGAGGTATGTGTCGGCCGGCTCCTAGCACGGTCTGAGAGGGTGGGTGCAGCAGAAAGAAGGGAAGAGAGGCAAATCCGCAAATGCAACGGTCGGGTCGGTCTTGAGTTTGAGTGTGTCTGTTCACGCGCGCTCTGCGTGACGGGGAGATGAGAAAGGCAACAATGAATAAAGAATGTACTGTATACCAGAGAAGAAGAGTAGTATTTACTTCGATGTGGGATCTCAGGCGCCGTTTGGATGTATTTTATTTTACAAATTTGACCGGAAAATCTTTTGTAATAAGTGTCCAATCATAGCATAAATAGGCTTAACAGATACATCTCGTAATTTACATGCAAACTGTGTAAACGTACAAAAATTTCATCTATATTTAATGCTTCATGCATGTGCCGCAACATTTGATGTGACGGGAATCTTAGAATTTTGAAGTGTAAGTAAACAGGGCCTCAAGCAACACATAAACCTATCCATCCGATAGGCCCACTTGCACATTATGTCCATCAGCGTTGAGCCTACTTAGCTTGTGGACGGCCGAAAGGACCCTATCGGTTCTCCAATTGTCGATAGGGCTTTCATCGGCTATCCAGCAGCCAACATCATACTATCTCTACAATGTCTTGTATCTAAATGCTAAATTTGTAACTAATCATTAAAAAATATTATTTAAAAAAACCATAGGCTTATTAGAGTATGAGCAGTTGAAAGTGCAATCAAACCTTAAAATGTATTTTTGGTGTTGATGACCACTGAATTCGAAGACAAATGAGATTTATCGAGTTGACAAACACGGAAAAAGCCCTAATTACAAATGTTGATGGCTTTTCGCTCAAAGGACGGTTAAATCATTTTCTATTTTGAATTTGAGTTTATAAAACGTCATATTATCAATGGGGACTAAAAAACTTGTGAAAATGTGTAACCAAGTGCTTAATCTTATGCGCATAGATCCTCACACTCCTAGCTAAGACAATCGTGCCCCTCATTGCTTCATTCTTGTTGTATCGAGTGTGGTAGTGCTGTATGTAGAGAGCGATAGTATCGCAGTTAAAGAGCGACAGTGCTGCACTTTAAGTGACCATTGGAGGTGGAGGCATTTATATGTCCCCATCTCTCCCCAACGGCTATCTGAAAGCGCATGAACCTCCTAGTGGCAACGCATGCCCGCCCGCATGCCTCCTGCACCACGCGCTAACGACCTGCCTGTTCGTGTCTGTCCCAACAGTTATTTGACTATTTGTTTGAATTCAAAGTTTAGATTGCTTTGTCCCTGCAACTCAAAACGTTACCAAAAATTTCATATCTTAGTGACTATTAACTTTTTATTGAAATATTAGAGTGTTACTGAATATTTTGTACATGTTTCCTATCAAACTAAAAATAGTTGAAGCTTTGCATCAAGGAAAAAATGTCAAAAAGTCCAGAGTCGAATAACTATAACCTTGCATCAAGAACGGGTAGAGCAGAATGTAGTAAAGTTGCTGAAAAATAAACTTGGCATATAACAATGACATTTACATTTTTGTGGGTAGTTTGTTCATGAAAGATACAACTCAACTATTGCAGGAAGAAATGTTTCCAAAAACATACCTAAATTTCAATAAGGATCATAACATCATTTAATGGTTTGTGAACATCAGAATTAGCTATACTGAACATTCAAACGAGGTGAAACTGAACATGAGAAAAAGCTACACTGAACAACGCAGTAAACAAAAAAGAACATGACATGGTAACTGAAAAAAACAGAATTAGCTACACTGAATATTCAAATGAACATAGTTATCCATCTCAAGAAATGAGAAAGAAAACTCAAATCTAAAAATGTAAGAAAGCAAACTCAAATTAGAGATGAGACATACATAGATGAGAAAGCAAACTCAAATCAGAGGAGAGAGAGAGAGAGAGAGAGAGAGAGAGAGAGAGAGAGAGAGAGAGAGAGAGAGAGAGAGAGAGAGAGAGACTTACCTGCACAATCCTGATGACACAATCTTAGATGAGAGAGCAGACAAAAAAGAAGGGAAACAGATCGTATTGTTCGTGAGAGATAAGAACTGAGCGGATGCAAAGTGATGTTCTATTCGGCTACAACACCTTTAACATTGGTTCTAGGTATATGTATATAACACGCTCTCCACTACAACACGTGCCTGTGTTAAAACGACGGATCCTACTATTGACAATTTTTCTTTAGTATTGACACTTTCTGATAGAAGGCAGTTGCTCCTATGCGTATAGAGAAGGCAGCAGTTGCCAAAAACAAATGTATCTAATGAATTAGAAAATAGTTACTAAAAAAGAATTTGTAAAAGGACCGAATATGAATGTGGCCTAGTATCGTCAACAAAGAATACATTAGTTAACAAGTGTATGATTCTTAAAATCAAATAAGAAAACAATTACTCAAAAAAAAAATCATAAATTCATCAATGAACCGAATATGAATGTGGCCCAGTATCATCAACAAAGATTACATTAGTTAACAAGTGTATCATTCTTAAAATCAAATAGAACATCACATTTGCTTGTAGTAGAACATCGCAATAAATAACCCAGAACATAGCTTAAAGACAGCTAGAAAACATGGCTCGATGAAATGAAATACACCATAGAGATATGATATTTTGTATTCGGCCCTGAACATTCAAATGAGGTGAAACTGAAAAAGAGAAAAAAGCTATATTGAACATCGCGGTAACCAAAACAGACCATGACATGGTAACTGAAAACAACAGAATTATCTACACTGAACATTTTAATGAGGTGAAGCAGAACATGAGAAAAAACTACACTGAACATCGTACCAAAATAGAACATGACATGGTAACTGAAAACAACAGAAAAAAAAGAAAGAAAAAAGGAACAGAAGAAAAGAAAAAAGAATAAAATATGAAACAAAATAACAAGAATAAAAAAATAACCTGAATAATAGAACACAAAAAAGGAAAATAAATATAAGAAATAAAAGAAAAGGAAAGTGGAGAAAGAAAAGAAAAATAAGTGAATGAAAGGAAAGAATAAAAGAGAAGAAAAGCAAAAATATGTAAATAGAAACAGGAAACAAAAAAATAATAAAAAGAGATCATATAAAAAAAGAAAAAAGACGAAAGTCATCATGTGTGGATGTGTCTCCGCATGGGAGCGGGGCGCTGGTGGCATGCTTCACGTGGGCCGCCGCCTGGGCCTCAATCACGAGCGGGAAGGGTGGTCGGCGGGCTGCTGTGCGTGCCACACTAATCGGAAGATTTCCGATCAAAGCAGGCCCTCAATGTCACAAACCAAGCAGCCGAGGAAAGCAAAGAAACGGGGCACACCACAAGAGCTGCGGAACTGTCATCGGCGGTGGTGGCGGAGGGGGGGGAGCCCATGGTGGCGGTGTATCTGGGTCCTGGGGGCTGGAGAAAGAGGCCGAGCTAGTCGAGGGAAAGAGGATGCGTTGTGGCGGTGCTGGCGGTGGATGCATCAGGCTGAGGCCGACTGCTGGCCCGGCCCCGGCGGCGAGCCGCGCGGGCTGGTCGTAGTCCTCGGAGCCATCCGCGCCGGCCTTCCTCCCCGTGTGGTTTGCCATTGACCGGATGGCGAGTCTTGCTCCTCGATTTCACATTTCAGAGAACATGATGAAGGGAAAGTAGCTACGCGTGGTGACGAAGAAGCCGGCCTGGCACGGGGGCGCGGCGAGCCTGACAATGTACTCAGAATCCAATCCTAATCCCACTCCAGCCCAAAAAACTTCTAAGATATGGACCATATGGTAATTGGCACCCATCCAATGTAATTGGCAAATGCATAATAAATTAGCTAATGTAGCATTGCTAATAACTCCTGGGCACTGCAAGATTCTTAAAAATGTTCAGATTTACAAACCCGTGTCAGATCAACAAGCACGGAGTGGATCAGTAGAACACATCAAAGTGAACTGGACAGTAGGAGTGCACAGCTAGGAGTGCTCTGCGTGGTGGATCCTAAATTCGTGCACAGCTGTTGAAGATGTGACATTAGAAGCTTGAAGCTCAGACCTAGAACTCAGAAAAGCAAAAGCGTCATCAGTTTAATTACGTGTTCAAATACAGATAAACATTGGCACAGTGTAGGCCCTTACAACCTTTTCGTCCTCTAGATAGTACTTGTTCAAATGCTGTCTCAACAAAAATCAGTTGGCATAGTGCAGAATGATGTAGGGCCTTTATGGATCCTCAAGTCCAAAGTTTTGATGGCCAAAGTTTGACGGTTAAAATTTTAGACCACTTTAGCATAGGTCTAAAATTTTGTGAGATGGTCTAAACTTTAGACCTTCTGTTTAGAGTCTTAAGAGCTAAAGTGAGATTCCAACAGGGCCTTAACTGAACAATGGTTGTGAAAGAATTAAAATCAAGAGCATATAGTTTCAGAGTTTGGTTTTAAAGATACTAGATTAGATGTCAATGAGTGATAAGTAATAATTCAGTCAAGAAAAACTAATAAGTAATAAACCAAGTAGACACTAAAGCAGTCAATAAGTGAAAGGGGTTGACGTGCGCGTGGACGAAAGGGTAGCAGGGCTAATCGCTTGGCTAAGCGGTGATTAGCGGGACGAAGACGATAAGTTTTTATTAGTATAGATAGATAGATAGATAAGTTCTTAAGGAACACAATGCTGAATCATGGAATGTTCACAGTAACTTCATTTCTCTTATGAGCTCTTAAGGAACACAGCACTGAACCATGGAATGTTGAAGAATGACTATTTTTTTCAGTGTTATAAATAGCTGGCTAAGACAAACAAGATATAGCTGGCTATAATGGCAGTTAGAAGAACTTAGCTAACTTCTTCTTAAACAGCTATAGCCTCAAACATCAAAAGCTATAGTCAGAGATTTAAACTTCAATTTTTTTCAGTCATCAGGGTCCATCACTTATAAGCACAAAAACCTACAGCATCAAGTCACAGTGCTGCCTTATTAATAGGAAGAAATTTAATTACAACACACCAATGTCAAAGCTTCATCTGAACTCGAAACCAACCAAGCAAACACATTACTCTACTTCAAATCAAATGTTTCAGAAACGAAGGCGCCTGGTCCATGACAACAGCTCATAATCATCTCAATCTCATTACATTACACCACAAGAAATGCGAGCGAGGAAACAGCAAAGCCTCTTCAGAGTAAAGCCTTTTGAGATCTCACAGCAGCTGCTCCCGGAACACCCTCAGCACGTCGGCGAAGGTGACGATGCCAGCGAGGCGGCAGTCCTTGTCCTCGTCGAGCACCCACACGTAGCTCACCCTGTGCGCGAGTGCCTGCACCATGACGGCCACCAGTGAGTTCGCGGGGCTGCACACCACCGGCTCCTCAGGCGGACCGCCGGCCGTAGCTCCCCGACGATGGGCGCCTCAGCTGCGCCCGGCCGGCCTCCTCGTCGGACGACGAGGACGCGGAGGAGAGGGACGAGAACGACGACAGCGTCTCGTCCTCAATCAGCGCGAGCATGGCATCCAGGCCCTTGTCCTTCAACCCAGCCTTGACGGCGTGCAGGATGTGCTCCGGCGGCGACCCGAAGTAGTCGACGTAGGCCATGAGGTCCGCCGCCGAGAGCGTGGCGATGGCCGCGGCCGCCGTCTCGTCGCAGGCCGCGAGGAGGGCAGGGGAGATCTCGCCGACGAGGTGGCCGTCTTCGGTGACCACGGCGACCGCGGTCTCCGTGGCGACGGCGCGGCGGATGAGGGGCACGGCGGACAGCGCCGCCTCGCCGGGGCGCACCGAGAGGAAGTCAGGCGCGCACGAGTCCGAGGGAGGACACGGAGCGCGCGGCCACATGGTAGAAGAGGCCGATGGAGTTGAGGAAGTAGCGCACGAGGTCCTCCTTCGTGAGCCAGCAGAAGTCGCCGGCGGCGGCGCCTCCACCGCCGCCGCCGAGCTGCTTCTTGCGCCCGCCAGCGCGGAGTGGGACGGCGAGCACCTGCGCCCCGCTCAGAACCGCATCAAGCGCCTCCAAGATGCTGCAGAAAGAAACCGCACACTGGTCAGCTCAAAACGAACAGAATCTCTATGCCTGCCGTGATTCTGATTAAAAATAGGCAAGACGCAAGACACAAGACACGGAGACAGGATCCCAAAAGAATCGCCACCATTTTCAAGAAAGACGCACAATTTTTTCCAACCACATGCCAAGATCCTCCTTTCATTCCAAGACTCGATCAAGCGGCGCCGTTTTCGAGCCACAAGCACCTGATCTGAATCTGACCCTATCAAGCATCTCGCAAGGAGACAGGGGTGCATGTCACAATCTCCCGTGAGTCGGATGATCTGACCCGAATGCGGCTTTTTCTTCACCACCACATGACAGACAGTCACTTGATTCGAATCGGGTCGCATATTCCAAGCACGAAAGCAGGTCAAACTCTCCAAGTAACTATGATGAGGATGAACGCTCGTTTGTCTTGACTTGAACCCAAAATTAAAAAAAAAATGACACTAGCTGGCCCATCAATTTGCTAACGTTTGCTCATACTAGTTATTTCTAGAATGAATATTTTTTTTCGCAGATTTTATAGCGACTTCTCTGACCGAAAAATCGTGTTTCCACTTCCACGTGACGAGACGAGCCTTAGCAAAGTTCCAATCTTGAACGAGTCCCACGCGTCGTTTGCAGAGGCCCAAAACAGAGGAAGAGGAGAGGGGCGTTGAGCCTTACCTCGAGCGGGGATCGACACGGCGGACCTCACCGGCGCCGTCCTTAGGCAGGAGCGCGGAGACCGGCTTGGAGAAGACGGCGGCGGGGCGCGCGAGCGCCTCGGGGTCGGTGCAGAGGAAGCAGAGCACGTCCGCGAGGCCGACCCGGCCGACGACGGCGCGCGCTGGTCCGGTCACCGCGACACAGGCTGCGGCGCCAGAGCGGGCCACCCTCCGGAGCGCGGCGGCAAGGTCGCCGGCGGCGGCGGAGAGCGGGAGCGACCTCACGGCAGGCTTGCCGATGCACAGGTCCGACACCTCATTGGCCAGGAAGCTCACTGCCATGCACTTGCGGGGCGGGCCCTGGGCGGTTTCGAGATCGAAACCTCCTCCAAAGATTTCAAGGAAGGAAAAGAGAGTGCGGCGAGGAACCGGGAGGCGTTTCTTGGTGGGATTTGGGAGGAAGACGAGAAAGGGGAGGAGGTGATTTTGGTTTCAACCGCGGCTCGATGCGAAGGGGGGCGTTTAAATAGAGGCTTTGGAGGGTGGGAGAGGGCGTTGCTAGTTTGCTACGCGTTGTGGGTCGGGGTATGTCGATGACATGCGGGCCCCACAATCGTGGGTCTCGGAGAGTCGAGAGCTGGGTTGTTTTCGGGGTGAGCTGGTGAAAACCCCCGCCGCGGTTTTTTACGCGGTGGAGCCGTGGAGGCGTGGAACAGGCGTACGGTTTTGAAGCCGGCTAACCTGAACTGACAGCTGTGTCGAGCTGAGCTGAGCTGGATTCGGCTTGCTGAGTGCTGACTAGGATATCAGTGGAAAGGGATCCGCTGTTTCTGCAGGTTTGCCGGTGGGTTTGCCGGTGGAAGCGAACTGCAAAACGTTTCCTCCTCTGCTCCTTAAAAAAAAGAATATATCGATAAAAGGGTCTTTGGAACGTGAATTTGTTAAAGGTTTCTTACTACATTTCCTTGAAAATAAACTTTCTATGACCTCCACGATTCACGTGATGTTTGTACAATATAAATCTATACCTATAATACTTAGAGGCAAAGTTTCTCCACTCTTTTTTTCGTCTACTCTTCCTAACTACCGGCCCACTCACTCGGATGGCCCTCCTCCTCTAATAGAGTCCGCGTCAGGAAAAACAGTCCGCCCCCTAAAGATTTCGTTGGTTTCCCTATGGCCACGTAACTCCAGTTTTATTTTTTTTATACGTGGTGAGAGTCCGAGTTTTAGTTGGTTAGTAACCGCGCTCGGTTGCCGGCCGGTCTCTATTGAGTTGGAATCGTATCCACCGAAGACACGTATCCAACACCAACAAAGAAACAACTCCTATAAGAACCGACAGTGTGTAGCCTCGGACCAACGATAGCACGACTCAAACCTTTTGCTCGGTGCGTCGCGTAGGCGAAGCTCGGGCTTGGGTTGCATGCTTGCACAGGCGAAGAGGAGCACCGAGGTCGAGCTCGAGCACGACGATGACACGGAGCCCGTCCGCTCAGATGACGACACGGACGCGGATGGGAGAGGAGGCGCGGCGGCGCTGCACGACGAAGCAGATGCGAGGAACGACGCGAGGAAGTGGCGATGTGGGATTTTTGCGAAGGGAGGCTTGCCGCTTTTCTTTGCGACAATTTTGTTTTCTCTTCGCTGTTCTATCATGCACTCATCTTTTTTCCCCTGCCAGCCCGCTTAGCCGCTCCTTGCATCAGTTTTTACTATTTGTTTACGTCAGTTTATTAAATATGTGTTCTAACGTTCCTGCATCTAGTTACTTAACGTTTATCCTACTCTCGATCACTTTTTTAGGGTACTACGAATTCTAATTTAAATAGACCCTACCGATCGTGTTTGATATGGCTTCCGAGTAACCTACATGAATCATAATCTAAATGTCATTATAGAATACGAGTTAAAATAATGCTTATCTGGCGTGATACGGAGTCCAATTCTAAAACGTATTGGGTTGTGTATGTAATACAGACTCATAAGTCGTGCTCATATATATTAGAACATCCCGATACGAAAAGAGCAAATATCGGATTATATTTAGAAAAAATATTTTAAAAAATCAATTGAAGTGAAATAATAGAAAAAAATGTATGTACCAGAAAAAAGAAATGGTTATGGACCCATCATAGACTCCTAATGTTTCACTTACGCATATATGGAAAAAATAGGGAAAAAAAGTAACGGCATATATGGAACAAAAGAATAGGAATAAATAAGAATAGTAATTAATGGACTCCGTCACGGACTCCTCTGATTTGTAGAAAGAAACAAAAAAAAACAATCGACCACGTCAAAGACTCTTCTAATTTGGAAGACCACGTATTTAGATAAAAAATTGCAATACAAAATAAATAGATATATAACACTTATATTCTATTAATGTTTATTTTTATCCCATTGCAATGCATGGGTATATTTGCTAGTATATAAAAAGAAGCATCGGTTAATTATAGAATTCGTATGCAAAATTCTTCAATTTTCTCTTTAGTCTTTAGAGAAGAAATTGGGGACTATGTCGTCTTCCTATTAAATTGGGGAGTATGTCATCTTCAATGTTTATGTCGTTCACATTTGTTGCCTTGCTGGATCTAATTAAATCTATTTGTGGCACTGGTGCCCCCTGTTAGTTGGACTAATTTGACTTAACTAGAAACATTCAAAGAAGTTTTTTAGAAAGGGCAACAAAAGTTTTACTGCAGATTTATTAGACGATAGAAAATTTAAAAAAGATATTTCCAAGAACTTACAAGCCCTAAACAACTTCTAAAAAACTATCACAACCGGGGCTCTCTACAACTTAAATCAGAAAATGATAAGAACTGCCTAATAAAACAAAGAAACCCAAACTCAGCCAGGAGAAAAAAAAAAAGAGAAAAACAATTGAAACACGGATACAAATAAGATCTTAATTATCTACATGAGGTGGTGTTTAGATGCATTTGGCATGGCAAAAGATTTCCAACAATCTTTTGCTGCTAAACTTTAGCTGCCTTTGTTTAGGTGTTTACATCCATATAAAAAAAACAGAGCTAAAAGTGCAAAATAAGATATCCTTCACATCTTCAATATTTTTGGCTCAGTTTTGCACCTCTTAAGGTGCAAATAGCAAATTTTTAGCCCCTCATTTTTGCCCACCTATTTAGATTCATTTGCCAAAAGCATGGGCTAAAAGTGTTAAACAAAAGTTTTGTCAAAGAATGGCGCCATGGCAAACCTGAAACACATTCACACAAGTATAACCGGCATCATGGCTCGGCACAAATAATAGACCTTGCTAAAGGGAATCTTACACTAAGATCCAGTATTATTATCGAACTTCAGGAAAGGGAATCGAACACCAGTATCCATTGATCAAATACGTTGTATACAAGCAATAAAATTAGGATGATGTTTATGTATTTCTCTTGATGCCATGTATCATCTTGAATTTGTATGTCCTAAATTATGAGATTTCCTGATATTTCTTATACAATTTTTTTGTTATGTTTCAAACATATATATGTCTAGATTTATAAAGAAAATCATGTACCCAGAAAAAAAATATAATTTTGAACAGATGAAATAAATATGATTGATGTCTACTTTTCTTACTTTGTGTTATTTATTTATGTAGAAAAATAATGTAAGCATAAGTCCACGTGAAAAACTTTGGCATGCTGGTCCACTTCGGCGGGCAGTAGCGAAGCAGTGGTAGCGGTAACCTTTTGGACTTGCGTTTGACCACCATGTGCGCATCCAAATCCATCCACAGCGGAGCCAGTTGGACATGTGCTGCTTTTAGCTGCCTGCCTGGCAATGGGCCAACGCCCAACGCGCACGGTCTTTCTCTTAATCTTTCATTTTCAAGTTTTCACCCCGTCATTCCTTTTATAGAGAGAAAAAAGCGAGTGAATTGGTAAGATGAAAATGACGATGATTACCGTGGCTTCAATTCGTGGCCACACGCTCGCACAGAGAAAAGAACATGCATATGTCATGCATTTCGTATGTATCTCCTCCCGTGACGTCATCCCTGTCCCCGAGACTTGGTCGCGTCTCAAGAATTTCCATACCCGTGCTGGTTATGCCGCCGCTGAATCTTGACTGTGGATGCAAGCAGCATTGCAATTGCAGCTCGAATTGGATGGTTACGCCGTCCGTATGGATTGGTTTTCCGTATTGCTGTCTTGGACAACACGCATCCATCATCAGAGACTGAATGCACGAGCGTACAAAAGATGTACACTCACGTCTATACGAATCACATCATTACGGGATAAGAGACAGACGGAAGACTGAGACACAGACACCAATCCTAAGCACTTCATTCATGCATGATGGACAAAAACAGTGACGCACTGGCTGATTAGTGCGTGAAAGTGAACCAATGCGTTGACGAAACCAGATTACAGTAGTACGTACGTGCTACGTTGCAAGTAGATGTAGATCCTAATATTTTTTTCATCTTAAGCACATAACACATGTGCTTATGAATATAGACGAGCACATCATTAATTCATTCTTAGCTAACGTTCTCTCCACGCATGAACAATTACAAAAATAATCTTCGATGATAGATATAGTAATCGATAAGTTTCTCTGTCATTGACGACGTTGTGCATTTATACCAAGAAAATATATAAATGCTTGAAATATTCTTAATGCGAGTAAATTTATAATGAACAATACTTCAATAGTGTCTTACACTTTAAATAAAGCATGTATACACTTTTTATTTATTTGAAAAAAATAACATGAGTTATGTTTTCGAGTCCTAGATCAAAGATTCTAAGGTCAACTGGTGTGGTGTTATTATAAAAGATCGTTTTAGTTGAAGCTGAACCCGTTTATCAATTTTAGATTGTGCCATTATTATATTGTTGTATACTTGATCTGTGTCATTTTATACTCTCAGCTCAACTCTAAGAGCAAGTATAATAATTGGCTTATAATCAAGTAAATGCTATTGTGAAAGAAGAGAAGAGAGGAAAAAAAAAAAGAGAAGAGCTTGGCTTCCATATAAATATCAAGCTGCCACGGAAACATAGATATTGATGGATCCGTACACTAGGTGAATACGAAGGGGACTAGGCGAGTATGAGGAATGGATAAAGGCCATGTTTAGTTGTCTGGCAAAAAGCGCTGATTCCGGCTGGTGCTCATTTGTTGTAAGAAGAACATTGTTTTATGTCTAAAAAGAGATGAAATCTAGACAAGTGAGTAGGGCTAAAAATAGTATAAAAAATTATTATAGATTAATAAAAGATTACTATTATATAGTTTGATTCTTATAACTTGACTCATAGTTAAACATTTGGTTCTATTATTGGCCTTGCTCTTAGCCAATGCTCAAGCATCTGTATGCATCTTATGTGAACCAAATTGTCTTTAGTAGCTCTTCGCCTCCCTCCTCTACACGCAACGGAATCCTTGTGGTATATTTATGATTCCTATATAATAATGACATGCGTGCAAATAAAAAGGCGTAATAAATAACACGTGGACCTGAACAATTCGACGAGGCCATTGTTTACGCTTTGTTCGCGACGCACGGTGCGAAAGTGAAATTAGCCGCCGGGACAGCGATTTGCAGAACTTCGTGGAACGAGCGCTGGTCACTGGTGAAACGGACGGACAGAAAAAGCGAAACGGGAACGGATAGACGCTGCTGCTAACATCCGTCGCCGTCGACGCCGCCGTCCTCCCCCGTGCGCCCAGCGCCGGGGCTTAGCCGAGGAGCCGAGCCCGAGCCGAGACGGAACGGCCATCCGGGGGCCGCAACCGGAAGCGGAAGGCCGAGGACGAGCACGAGACGTGGAGACGGCCCCCACCACGTGGGGGCGCCCGGTGTCTCTCTGGCTGTAGGCGTGGGCCCCACAGGACGTTCGGAGGCCGGATCTTCTGCGGCGGACTTGGACTTCGCAGATCGGTTCTGTACACTGGCGTGCGAGCTAGCCCCTAACAATTTCGGAGTATTCAGCGTACAGTACTGTTGTAATCCCAGCTTTTGAGATTTGGTACACACTGCACGGTATGGATTAATGGATCGCATCGCATTGAGTAGCCACGTCCGTCGTCGCTCGTTGGTCTTGGTCGTCGTCATCACCATCCGTCTAGTACGTTTGCCATCTGATGATCATACTCTGTCCCAGCCTCCCAGGCCCGGGCCGCATGATATGATACTACCCACCTGTGTTTTGTTGTTTTGTATGCATGGCTGATGCTGGCTGCGTGCCGTACGGTGTGTGGGCGCCCGCCCGCCCGCCTGCGTGCATCATCACACTCACACACACCACACCACACCACACACGATCTATCAGCATCAAAGCAAATCAATTAATTACAGTAACGATTAATGACAGCGAGCGGCGATCGACAACAACGGCGTGCGGTGTTGGTGTTGCCATAGATACAGTAAGTATTTCTATATATAGTGCTCCGTATCTCGTCGTCGTCGTAACGCTATTAGATTAGAGAATGAATTAATGCGTGGGGCCGACGCCGGATCATCGTCGGCTGGTCTCCACGGTCACGTACAGGTGGTACAGCCGGCCGCGCGTAGCTGTCCCGCCAGGCCGTCGCGCGTTGGCATCATGCGCATTAGCATTATGGGCAAGAATGAATGAATGGTCGTCGATGGCGCCAATACGACACGATTACGTACGGGCTCCAGCTCGGGTCGTACGTGTACATGTATGTGTACGGCGGGCGGCGGTGCGTGGATGGGTTCGTTCCGTTCAGCGCTAAACACGGCAAGGGTTTTGGATCCCTCGCATTGTTGCATTTTAATTTCGCCCCTTGCATTGCACGTTTCATGCACCTCCGTGGGGTCACGCGACCACTTGCGCGCAATATTATATAATTAATACTCCTATTGGGCCGCAGTGATGTCGATCTTGACAGTAGTACTTACTAATATTCAAATGTGTGTTACAGTCTACTTGTAGTTCAATTAGAGTCTACAAGTGTCCAGCCTCCTGATTGGTCCTTCACGATCTAGTTCTTTTCTTTTCTTTTCTGTTTGGTGAACATACATTTGACGATCTAGTTCAGCGCGCGTATTAATCGAGGATCTTGTCTGTTTTGCCTACCTCGATCGGTCACATGGTAGCTGCATGCTTTCCATGCGTGAAGAGCATCTGCCCAAATTAACAACGAGTAATAGGGAGCGTCAACTCTCTAGGCACACCAGCCATCAACCCATGCACCATCATCATGGGAAAGGGGTATGTATACCTTTGGTTCTTGCATGCGGTTCGGTTGGATTGGATCGCAGATGACTCAGCACCGTGCTGATACTGCTGTCGCAATCATACACACCTACTACTCGTACTGCATGCAGACCACAAAAAGAGCTGAAGAAATTAACTGGCACGTACAGCGGAGTGTCGTTGTTGCACAACAAATAAAACAGCGGAGTGTGTGGAACTGTGGATTCAACATGTTTGCACGCGGCAGAGCAGCAAGCGGGGGCGCGCGGGTCCGCCTGGCCTCCCAAAGCCTTGGCGCGCGGGGGCGGCGCAGCTCTGGTTTGTGTACAGTACAGTACAGGCACAGCTGTTGCTGTTGCTGCTGGCTCCTCCATGACCACATCACATGGGAGATGGGAGTGCGCGACTAGGGATGAAAACGGATCGGATATGAGCGGATATGTCCGATATCATATTTGTTTTTATATTTCTGATCGGATTCGGATTCGAATATAGATAGTGTCAGCCATGTCGGATAGCATATGATTAGATGTCAATATCATAAATATACGATTTGAGTATTCAGATACGGATACGGTATCGGATATTGAATATTCGAACTCGGATACGAATAGATCTAAACACCTCTAAACAGATTTAGTAGAACGAACGGTCAAATAAATATTCATATCATTTTTATCCGTGCGCGACTGAGAGCGACATGACGGAACATACAAATGGCGAGTGCTCCTCGTACAGTTTTTTTTTTTTTTTGACAACAATGCTCCTCGCACAGTTGTACTACTACCATGCGAATATGCGATGGACGTGAGGTAGTACGTACTGTACAGACGGCGTCTCAAGGACTCGTGGCAGCGTTTGCTATTACCGTACGGACACTGACGCGCCCACTCAAGAACGTGACAGGTGCAGCTTGTCGTCGTGGCATCGTCTCATCTCATGGATGGGCCCGATTTGATGGCCCTGTCGTCACTGCGTTTGCATGCGCACAGCCGCACACACGCACCGGAAAAATGATACAGCCTGTTTTTTTCTTAAAAAAAATACTCCCTTCGTCCTGTTAAATATGTAATTATGGGAAACATGTCGGTCAAACTGTATCAACTTTGACCAAATTTATATCAAAAAGTATTAGTATTTATGTCTCGAAATAAATTTATTATAAAAATATATTTCATAACCAACCCAACGGTACTTATTTTGTCTAATAAGAGTTAGTATTTTTTTTATATAATTTTAGTCAAAGTTTGTGCTGATTGACTTCTCGGGATGTGAGAATTGCATATTTATTGGGACGGAGAGAGTAAGTGTTGACGGCTCGTACTGATTTGTTGTGAGAAAAAAATACTATTTTATATCTAAAAATAAACGTTGATTGGTCAAAAGAACATGATGATAGCCGTCGTGCTTGGACCTTGGCGGCAGCCGGCAGGCAGGCAGGGCACGCACGTTGCATGTCTCAAACGAAACGAGATCGCCCACCTACTACTACGGTAGCTACCTTCCAACTTTCTCCATCCTAAAATAGATATCGCTATAGGATACGTGCTGGTCAAATTTTCTCAACTTTAACTAGGTTTATAGAAAATACGTGTAACATTTATGTCTCCAAATAAATATATTTTGAAAGTATACTCAAAGATCTATCTAATGATACTAATTATATATTATAAATATTAATATTTTTATGTATATATTTGGTCAAAGATATAGTCTTTGACTTTTCGGGAAGTGAGAATGACATCTATTTTAGGACGGAGGGAGTACCTGTATCTCACCATGTATCCGTGATTGAGTTCGTTCACTGGTATGTATGGATGAAAATGGTACAGATATTTATTCGACCGTCCGTTCGACCGAATCCGTTTAGAGGTGTTCAGATCTCTCCGTATCCGAGTCTAGATATTCAATATCCGATACCGTATCCATATCTAGATACTCAAATAGTATATTTATGATGTCGATATCCAATCGTATCTTATCTGGCATGGCTGACATTATCCGTATTCAAATCTAAATCCAATCAAAAATATAAAAACAAATGTGATATCCGTTCGTATCCGAATCGATTTCATCCCTACTGGTATGGCAGCGAGGCATGAGGCCATCCGCACCCGTTCAGATAGTAAACCAGCCTGTAAATCCTCCTGGCCCACGCGTCAGCATCCTTTTACAGATTGAGAGAAGACGAACGCTGCTCCCGTCGGCTCTCTATCACAACCTGTATCACAATAAACTAGATAAACTAGAAGCGTCGCGGCAGTGCTGGGGCCCAAGCGTGGCGGCGGACAGCGGAGCTTGGCCGCCGGCGGGGCTGCGTGGCGGTTGCTGGGGCTGGCCGACCAAGGCGGATCCAGCAGGGTGTGGGCGGCGGCTTGCAGCGACGACCGCGGCAGCTCCCAACGAGGCCACCGTGGCGATTCCGGCGAGGCCAACGCGGTGACTCCGGCGAGGCCACCGCGGCGGGTAGCCGCACCGCCAGCCACTGCCTCCTTCTCCAAGATCCCGACTCCGGTGGGGCGCGACGGCATCCCAACGCGAGCGCGGCACCCTAAAAGGATCGAGAATGTCTAAGAGGGGAGGATGAATTAGACAACTAGTAAATTTTTTGAAATACAATTCAAGCTGTCGCTATTTGCCCAATCTCACCCCCACAAGTGCTTAGATGTTGCTCTAATCCTAAAACAAGTTAAGCAACCTAGAGCCAAGTCCTAAACATGCAATTCTACTCTAAAAATGTAAAGAGCACAAAATAAATGTAGGAAAGTAAATGAGATAAAGAATGCAAGCCGAGTTTTTCCCGAGGTATCGGAGAGTCGGCACTCCCCACTAGTTCTCGTTTGAGCACCCATGCAAGGGTATAGCTCCCCCTTAATCTTCGCAAAGATCAAACGCTCTCTACGGACTGATCCTTTGCATCTCCGGCGCGGTGGATCACCCACAACCGCTCACAAGCTCGGTTTGGGCCACCCACAAGCTCTCCAAGTGGTCACCAAGCCTCCGATCACCACCGAACCGTCTAGATGATGCCGATCACCAAGAATAACAAGCCTAAACTCTCACTTACAAGAACAAAGCCAAAGAGAGGGATGGATGCACACAAGTCACTCTTGATCACACTCTAGGGAAGAAGCTCACAAGCAATGGAATTCACTCAACCTCCCTAGGGCTCTTGCACTCACACAAGATCACAATGGTTGCTTTAGCTAAAAAAATAGGCAAGAGAGCTATAATGAAGCCAATGGTGAAGTATAAATACTCCACCTCTCCAAAACTAGCCGTTTGTACTATTTTCAGCAGTCTGCGAACCGTCGGACCGAGTGAACAGTGCCAGCGTCGGACTATAGCTCACAGTCCGACTCTCACAGACAACCTGTAGGCAGCACCGTGCCAGAGGGGCATCGGACTCTCTCGAATGGTCCGACACTCACCGTCGGACCCAGTCCGACGCCCTCTGCGCTCTCGGGTACCTCTCTGCACAGAAACACACATCGGACAGAGCAGGGGAGAATGGTCCGACGCAGGCCGTCGGACAGAGTCCGACGCCTAATTTCCTCTCTGGTCACTCTCTGGAAGCGTCGGACTCCAGGAAGCATTGGTCCGACGCCCCCCAGACCACGGCCCGACGCTTGCTCTCACATACTCTGGCACCGTCGGACGCTGGCCTATGGTCCGACGACCATGCCAGCCATAGTCCGGCTGCCACGTGGCCGTCAGACTCTAAGCAATGGTCCGACGAGCAGTCTACTCAGGGTCCGACGCCCCTAATTCAATCAAAACTTCGCCGAATAAAAAGTTTCCAAAAAAAAAGTTTGATACTCTCTCTCTCTCTCAAGAGTCTCTCTGGGCCATCTAGAGCTAAGTTGGACAAGTGTGCATCACATCTACACTCTCTAGCTTTGCCTTAAGTCAAGCTACCCATCCAAATCCCCGTTAATAGTACGGTCAAAGAGAAAATAAGACCTAAACTACTTCAAGTGTCTCTCAACTCCAATCGACACTTGGAACTAGCCTATCACCGTCTTATCTTCTGTCCTTTGAAAACCGAATCGATTTCCATTGCTAGGGGCTTGAACCTACATGTTATTATGACCAAACCTCTAGGTTATTCTACAAAACACACGTTAGTCATGATAACCTCCTTGTTGTCATTAATCACTGAAACCACTAGGGTCTAGATGCTTTACACCCGATGCAGCGGCGGATCTAGCCATGCCGGGGTCTAGCGCAGCGGCGGCGGAGCTCAGCAGTGGTGGCCGGATGCAGGCTCTGCGGCAGCTGCTCCCTCTCTCCTTCTCCTGCGACCGTGAGCGCAGCGGCGGCTCCCCCTCTCCTTCTCCGGCGACGGCGAGCACGGCGGCAGATCCTTCTTCTCCCTCTACTTGGCGACGCGAGGACGGTCGGCGGCGGCATGGGGGCCCACGTGGTGAGGATAGCGTTCGACGCTTCGATCTCTACCTGTGGCGTTCTACTGTAGCAGCTGGAACGGTGGCGTGCGATTTAGCGTTGTGCAGTGCGGGCGTGAAATCTGTATATTTGGTGTGCAGGTTGGTTTAGAGGGCTGCGGTGCGCATAGCCTGAGACGGCCATGCTGGTGAAATGCAGTCACTCCGTGTACGGTAGGTAAGGGTGAGATTCGGCTCGCGGGCGCGCGGCACTGGACGTGACATAAAATAACCAGAGATCCAGATTCCCTCATTTCCTCCGCGTGCTGTTAGTTCCTGTTCCTGGCAGGGTTCCCTCTCCGATTCTCGGAAGTGCTCAACAGACGGTAGTTCAGCAACTCGATCGCGCAGGAATGAGAAGCTGGACCTGGACCGCATGCCCCTCGCGCGCGGCGCACAATAACGAACGTCGCGATTTTGACTGCACACGCACAGTACAGTAGTGTTCCGGAATCCGGCCGTCTATCTGTGGCGGCATCCGCAAACGCAGTAAAACGCGCACGCACCGACGAGGCCGCCGGCTGTCTCCACCTCCTGCCTCCTGCCCGGCGACGACGATCGACTCGTACTGGGAGATCGCCATTTGACGGGTGCCGTGGCGTGGCAGCCTGGCAGCAAAGTGAAGAGATGTGTCCGTGTTCTATCGCCTAGCTTGCGGTGAGGCTGTCGCGACGGTCCCTGAAAAAACAAGGAAGTTTCCGCCGCGCTGTCCCTCCAGTCCCTGGCATTGGACTGATGCCCACGGCTGGCGGACGTGTTTTTTTTTTTACTCTCAACAGCATTTGCTGTGCTTACGCACTCCACACCATTCAATTCGCATTGCGAAGTGTGTACACACATCTCAAAGCAGATTCGTTTGGCGAAAAAAATTAAAATCAGCTGAGAAGCCCAGTATTCCATTTTCATACACCTTTCATGCTACTACGGACTACTCCGTAGGAGAAAACGACTGCCATGCACTGGCTAGATCTGAAAATGGGCACTGCTGAATTGAAGTGCCTGCCAGCTCAAGGTAACAGACAATGAGCCGGAGTATTCAAGTTTTAACACGTAGTTAGCTAAACACCAACACTAAAATTATTGGTCGGAGTACAAGATCATCACAACAAGTCCACATCGAGATTTGGGTTGGGTGGTGGATGGATGGATGGTTGGGCAGTTTCTTTTCCACGAGTAGGATACTGCAGCGGGCGATAGGAATGTGAGGGTGTGACCTTGTGAGGAGGACAGGAGAGGCCCACTGCCACTCCCGGCCCCCCGGCTCACGTGGCGACGTGATCTCTGGTCTGGTGGTCTCCAAAACGTTGGCAGCGCCGCGCCCGCGGTGTGGTGAGGGGTGGCGGTGAGCGGCCAGCTGCTCCCCGCTGCGCACGCACAGCAGCCACAAGGAGCTAGCGGGTCGGGACACTGGCAAGAAACGACGGCACGTACCGTACGAGAGGTCGGTGCTAGCTATCACGCACTGTACTGCTGCATGTTCCGTGGCGAGCGGATGATGTGTCACTACTAGCTAGGTGTCCTTTGTTATTTTCGTTACGTACTGCAAAGCCCAGACGACGGAGAGGACGAATCGCTCGTGGTCGTGGATGGCAATTTATTAGCTAGATAGATAAGATAGACTAGATGCCATTGATTGCCTTGCCGACAAAGAGAGATGGCCGAGTTAATTAATTACTACGTACGTTGTTGTTGATCTATGAATGAAATCGATCGTAAACAAATATGCAATGCGTGTGTCCGTTTCAACGCGTACGTACACACATTATTACATGTAGAATCATGATTTACTATAGTCCGTAAGTCTAGCACGTTGGTAGCAAGCATGTCAGGCCAGTGATCGCACTGACTTGTTACTTAAGATTTGACATCGATTACGAAAGGACGCTGAGAACAATGATATACTAGTGCTGCTATATGGATGGATTACGTGGACACGAGATTACCGGATCTTTAGTTTTCGTCGCATACCATGTTTTAAACCTCTAGGTCCAGCAGGTCTCTGTTACCATATATATGGCGGCCCACGGCCCAGTGATCGGATCGCGCAGTGGCTTGTAAATTATATACGTACCTACGTACTGCCGAAAGGACAGTGAGAGCGGTCAGAAATAGATGGATGCACGGGCCAGTCAATTGAACAAGATCTGTCTCTATCTCGCCTCCCACACCTCGTTGGATTCATACTAGAATACGTAGTTTTAACCCCTTTTTTTTAGAATTTTAGGACCTTATTAATCTCCGTCCATTAACTAAAGCCAACAGACAAGTCATGTTTACAGCTCGCAGAGATGGGGACACCATTTGAAACACTCACCAGCTCCAGTCTCCTTACAACCAAACAACGAAGATATACCATTAAGAAAACCTTCTTCTAAACGCGAAAAAACTCACGACCGAAAGCCAGACACTTGAAACAAAAAGTTTTAGGCCGAAGACACCACTCTAGCACACCTATGAAGATCCAGCCATCCTTCAGAACTCCTATTTTTACAGAAACATCACAATTTTGTGTAGAAGCGTAGCCGTACTTCTTCACTCCAATCTTTGAAAACACAAATCATTTCTAAGTTTTCAGTCTCCACAAGGGAGAAGAAGTACAAATATTTGTAATCTCATTGCGTAGTTTTAACCTTTACCAGCGTTATCGGCTAGACCATGCTGGTTCATGGAGAAGTATTTGTCATCATCATCTGGCGCCAGAGCAGACAACGCCCGCCGTCCCCGTCCCTGTCGCCGATTTTGCGCACGTCGAGCCCTGACTAGATGCCCTTGCCTTGCCGACAAAGAGATGGCCGAGTTAATTAATTACTATATACTCCCTAGTTACTCCATCCCAAAATAAGTGAGGTTTTTTTTTCTTTTGAAATCGACGTTTGACCATTCATCTTATTCAAAAAATTTACGAAAAAATAAAAAATAAACAAATCAAGATTAAAGTACTTCTCATAATAAATTATTTCATAATAAAATGATTATTTTTTACACAATTTTTGAAAAAGACGAATGATTAAAAGAAGATAGTCAAAATTCTAAAACGTCACTTATTTTTTAGATGGAGGGAGTAGGTTGTTGTTGATCTATATGAATGAAATCGTAAACAATATGCAATGCGTGTCCGCTTCAACATATGGTATTATTATACTAGTATAGTCCGTAAGCCTAGCTAGCACGTTGGTAGCATGCATGGCAGGCCAGTGATCGCACTGGCTTGTTACTTAAGGTTTGACATCGATTAGGAAAGGATGATGAGAACAATGATATACTAGTGCTACTATATGGATGGATTACGTGGACACGAGATTACCGGATCTTTATTTCGTCGCATACCATGTTTTAAACCTCTAGGTCTCTGTTACCATATATGGCGGCCCGGTGCATGATCGTATCACGCAGTGGCTTGTACTAGTATTATACTGCCAAAAAGGTGAGTGAGAGCGGTTAGAAATAGATGCACGGTCCAGGCAATTAGGCCCTGTTAAGTTCACAAATCTCCTAATAATTTTTTTAAGATTACTCGTCATATCAATTTTGTGGCACAATATGTATGAAGCACTAAATGTAAGTAAAAAAATAATTAATTACATAGTTTGTCTGTACATATTGAAATGAATCTTTTAAGTTTAGTTGGACATATTTGCACAAAAATTGTCAAATACAAACGAAAACGTTACAGTACAAGAACCTAATTTTTTTCCCACCTAAACACAGGCTTAGTAGACAAGATCTGTCTCTATCTCACTTCCCACACCAGCGTTATCGGCTGGACCATACTAGTATGGTAAATGGAGGAGTATTTGTCATCATCTGCCCCAGAGCAGACAACGCCGGCCCGCCGTCGCCGCGCCGATTTCACGCACGTCGAGCCCTAGCGGCCAGCGCACCCGCCGGTGTCGGGGTCGGATCGGACTCAGACAGACTACCGAGAGCGGGAGAGGTGTACGCGCGTGTTCAGCGACACGTTTTCCTTAGGCGCTTCTTGTTACTACAGTAGAGTGGACTGGAGTACGGAGTAATACATCAAAGACTAATCCGGTGTGTCCCAAGCACTTGATATACGATAAGTGTCTAATTATGATTTAATTAGACTTAAATAATTTGTCTTATAATTTTTTACAAAGCTTTTAAATTAGTTTAAGTTATATTAAATATAATATTAATGTGACGAATTTGAAGACGGACCCGAATATTCTGTCCTGATCTGATGCATCCATGTCCGGTTCACTCGCTGGAGCCGTGCAGCACTGCTCCCATCGCCCCACTATCTCTCACTAGCAACGGCCTGCCCTACACGATCATATCCGCCTCATGCCGACCGCATGCATTCCATAAATTAACTTTTTTTTGAGAAAATTCCATAAATTAACTTTGCATGATAAAATTGTATATTATTAATACAAGTAATTGTTGGTCAAAGGCTTGACAAAAACAAAATAAGCTTTAACAAGTTCAAAACGAGGTAGTAAGTACTGAAGTTCGATTCGTTTGTCCAATCACCCAGCGTTTATTTTAGACAAGCGAACAAGATCTAAAACCTAAAAATTCCACCATGTCAACCACATAAGCTTGAATAATTTTGGGTCAAATATGAACACAGCAACAGTACATCGCATTTGCTAATCACAGCAGATCAGCAGGAAACATTACTACTATACATGATAGGCCGAGAAGGAACATTTGAATACAAACATGATGTCCCAATTCTAGTAGGACTTCCATCCTCCTGGTCTGGGCATCGCTAGTCCATTGACTTAGTCTCCGTTGCACAGAAATAGATTGGCCTGGCACACAGCATATTGGTGTATGACGCTTTCCAGTGGTCCTTTGCATTTCTACCATTATTAAATAGTTGCTTAGTTGGGTCTTTTTGACAAGTTGGAACAAGTAGTAGTGTGAGTGTATGTTTGATTATACTAGAGTTGTTTAGGATGAGTAGATCACTCTCCTTAGTTGTATGGTTTTTAGGCCCAGTTTTCATTAAAAACATTAGACGGGCACTTGTCGTTTTTTTCGTCTAATAGAAATTGCGGCAAAGGTTTTGCCGTCCCTTTGAAAAAAAAAATGTCACACATTCGATTAGCACTCTTACAATGTATGTAGTGTAGGCAACCAGCCACCGAACCAAGTTCAATGATCTCTAGGACCTAGCATTTGACGAAGTAAGGCCATGGTTTCTTGCGATGCCTTTTTTAAATTTTCAATCTCCTCAGTCTATTTTGCCAATGCCATTTTTGTTTCTTTCTTTAAAGCATCTATTGTCATTTTATATTCTTCCTTCATGGCCTCAAACTCACGCCGAAGGCCTTCTTTGGATCGTTTCTCAATCTTAAGCTCAGCCTGAAGCTCTTGCACCTATGAATGAAGACATATATATTAATTTATTAGTAGTGTGTGCAAACTAAACAGAAGGGTACCAATAGATTCAAATTGGTTTTACTGTTTCATGTGAAAGAGCAGGACTAGGCACTATCATTGTTTTATTTTACTATACTTCTACAGATCCCATGTTGGCTCATCTAAATATAGAATTAGTACTTAGTAATAAAACTATTAATCACAAAAGATAATACAGTAACCATTCACACACAAAAAAACTTTTTTATGTTGTACATGCAATCCGCATTTATCAATACGATGTCACCAAAAAAAAAAATCCCTACTCAAAAACTGTTAATCACTCTGCCCTGTCCGCTAATCACTCCCCTCCATGAGTAATAGAAACTATTAAGCACAAAAAAGAATACAGTAGCCATTCACATCCAAAATATTCCCTTTCTATGTTGTACATGCAATCCCCATTTCTCAAAACAAAGACACAAAAAAAGAATCCCTACTCAAAAACTGCTAATCACTTCACTCCATGCCATAATTCCGTTAATCACTCCCTCCATGCCCTCTCTTCACATATCCTCTCGCATGTTTCCTTGACGCCAGTTTCCTTGGTGCTACACTATTCCAAGGAAAGGATTCGCCATTTTCCTTTGTTCCAAAGGCTGTGACCATCTTTATTTCCTCTATATTTTGGTTCCCTCCATTTTTCCTTAGAAAAACCTTTGTTCCAAACGGGGCCTTAGACAGATAAGAACCTGAACATGCAGGAGCTAGAATCCCTTAGCCAGCAAACCGAGACAGGTTCAAAACTCAATAAACTCAATCCCTAGCTTAGACTGACTGCACTTGGGGTGCGCTATATGTTCCTAGAGGAAGTTTTACCGTGAATTCAAGCTGCGGCGGTGTAGTCTATATGATCTGGAATCGGTGACCATCCACTATATTTACGGACATCCAGGAGATCCGGTATGGGACATGGAAGCACGCACCAAGCCTGTTGGGCGCGCGAGAAACCAGCGTGGGAGAGAGGAGAGAGAGGTGAGAGTAGTGGTGGGCCCCGTTGTTTTCATGGGCTAAAAAGTGTCATAGCTCACAAACTAAAAGACCAAATTAAATTCTGATTACATCATTAAATTCGTTTTAATAAATCCTGCAAAACAAGATCCCACATGGATATATTTAGATAAAATTACAAGTGGACCCTACTGATAGTAGTTGGTATAGAGTATGATATATAGAGGTGATGGGTGCGGTAAAAACGAGTATGGCCCTGTTTAGATGCACTTCAAAATTCCAAGATTCCCATCACATCGAATGTTGCGGCACATGCATGAAATGTAAATGAAACTTTTGTATGTTTCCGCAGTTTGCACGTAAATCACGAGACGAATCTTTTATGCCTACTTGGGCCATGATTGGACACTTATTGGAAAAGATTCCTTTTCCAAATTGCAAATTGCCACTGCATCTAAACGGGGCCTATAGAGGAGAGAATCTTGATGACCAGAATGTATAGAAGATGAAAATAGAGGATGATAAGTGCGGATAGTCTTAGCCCCTCCTCCTATAGAGCAAGATCGAACCCCACTCCTCCTATATTCAGCTCGCCTTCACCACTCGGTGGGCTGGCAGCCCCTTAGACTATCCGCACTCATCATCCTAAATTCATTCTTTAAAAGAAATATTCTGTCCTGATCATTCAGATTCTCTCCTCTATACAACTTTCTCCCGCACTCATCCATCCTCTATATCTTTACTCTAAATTTTCTTTTTCTTTTTTATTCCCCACCCACCCTTGCCACACACACACACACACTGTCTCTCTCCCCTCGTTCTCTCTCTCCCTCCCGCGTGCGGCCCGGCGAGCGTGCGGCGGCGGCGAGGGCGCGCGGCCCGATGAGCGCGCGTCCCCGGCGAGGGTGCGCGACCTCCTCCTCCTCCGGCAGCACGTGGGCGCGGCCACCTCCTCCGGCTCCGGCTCCGGCCGCCATCGCCGGCCAACTCCGCCGACCATCCCCTTCTCTCTCCCCCTTCTTGCACACGGCGCGGACGAACGGACGTGCGGGCCCCACGCCACGCTGGCCGATGGTGGACGTCCGGGAAGCCCGACATTCTTCCCGGACGCGCGCTCGTCTGCTTGGATACCTGAGCCTTCCCAGGACGGCGCTATGGCCCTCGCGTCCTATATCTGCTCCTCCAGTAGCGTTTAGCGGACGTGAGTGCAGTTGGTCTTAGGCAAACCCGGACATGCTGCTGGTCATTGTCCTCCTCCAACCGCCAAAAGGCCGAGACCTAAGGCGGTCGCGACTGCCTCTGTATCCTGAACCATGAGCCCATTGACACCTCTCAGCATACATATCCATGGTGAGATAGAGGTGATACAGAAATTACTTATGAATTTCTGAGTCTCTGAGGGCTGGCTTCCTTCCTAGAGCCATAACGGTCTTCTGGAGAAGAGGCGCCGGCGACAGCGTTCCTGCGGAGGGGAAGCGGTGGCAACAGATAAAAGGAGAGGGCGGCGGGCTGTGGTAGAAAATAAAGAGGGGATGATGGATGGAACTGAATCGAGAGGTCATGAGTGGTCTAGGCTATACATATGCAATGTGTACAATATATATATATTTACTTCACTACAGCATAGGGTCTAGGGAAGCCAAAATCTTTCCCTGGGTGTGGCACATAGAAGCAAAAGTGGTGCGCGCTGATGAAAATAGTGGCGCTCGATGGAACTAGTGGAGCATGCTTGTTTTCTAATAATAGCTTCGGGTATTATGAAGAAATGTATTTAAGGTCATAAATCATATGGAACAAAGTCTGTTATGCATGTGATATTGATGAAGCCTATTTCTTATCTTAACATATATCTGTTTAGATATTTATGGCTTCCACACTTTTCACCTACCCTTATTTTTTGCAATTGTTTTAGAAACCTATTTTTTATATTTGACACTTACTATTTTGTGTATGATAATAGAAATTTCATTGTCGACGACATGATGCATTAGTCTATGATAATGGAAAATTCATAATCGACGACAAACAATCTCTATGAATTATATATACTAGTTGAGAACGATTTTAATTGTCATTTTTTTTGGCTTTTTGATTATTTTTCGCGACATTTTCTTTGATAATTCTACCTCGTCGCAAAAATATAGGACAATCACATCTAGTGACAATTTCTAGACAAATGACCGTAAATCAACGACAAATCATTCTCTTGTCACAAGAAAAACGTTACAAAAGGCTAGATATCTTAAAGTGTCGCCATCGTAAATGAAAAGAGTTGCATATTATGAACATAATGACGGTCAAAGATACAAAAAATTGACTTCAAGTATGACAACACACAGCGCTTAATTGTAAATGACGTCTTTCACACAAAAACAGGGGTTTATGGCATGATCCTGTAATTATGCATTGACTCACCGTGGTCTTGAGGCTATCTTTTTCATCATTCTTCTTAGAGGTCAGCTCCCCAATGGTGTTAATCCTGTCAGCAGTACAACAGAATGATATGTGTTGCTATGACTCTTCACAAATAAAAGAAAAAACATGTATAAGAAGATCGTACATAATACATAATGAGAAACCAACAATAACTGTCCAAGGAGGCAAGGACATTAAATAATGATCATACTCAGCAATGGTGCCATCCTGGCTAGCAGAAAAAAACTCTTCATGTAATATCTCCAGAACATGCCACCCATCCAACAGGATCGCATTGGAAGAGGGTTTTCTGGATCCGCATGGGTCCTGCTTAATGGCCTCACATATTGTCTTTGTCTCCTTAGCAATGCCCTTAAATCAATCGTTTAGAAATTAGTGCCAAAGATCCATAAACATCAAGAAGACCGCTTCAGCTGTAGCTTGTTTAACTAGACAGGAACATACCATCATGAGCCCAGCTACACAGAAAGATTCTGGGCCTTTGTACGCCATGAAGTCTAAAGCACATGAAGCATCTAGGCCCTAGTGGTTTCGGTGATTAATGACAACAAGACGATTATTATGACTAACGTGTGTTTTGCAGGATAACCTAGAGGTTAGGTCATAATAACATATAGGTTCAAGTCCCTAGCGATGGAAATCGTTTTGGTTTTCAAAGGATGGAAAACAAGACGGTGATAGGCTAGTGCTAAGTGTTGTTTGGAGTTGAGAGACACTTGGCGTAGTCTTAGGTTTTGTTTTTTTCTCTTTGACCGTACTATAAAGAGGGGTTTGGATGGGTAGCTTGACTTAGAGCAAGATTAGAGAGTGTAGATGTGATGCACACTTATCCAACATAGCTCTAGACAGCCCAGGGATACTCTTGAGAGAGAGAGGATCAAACTTCGTTTTGGAAAGTTTTCGATTCGGCGAAGTTTTGATCGAATTAGAGGCGTCGGACTCTACCTAATATGGGCGTCGGACCATTTGCCAGAGTCCGACGGTGCCTCTGGGTATTTGAGCGAGCGTCGGACCGTCGCGAGTGGGAGCGTCGGACTAATGTCTGTTAGCGTCCGACGCTTCCAGAGAGGTTCCCAGAGCGAGTTTGAGCGTCGGACTTGGTCCGACGGTGTGCGTCGGACCATTGCTCCGTGTACTAGCCGTTGAGGCACTGTACCCGCAGTTCAGGAGCGTCGGACTGAGGAGCGTCGGACCATCGAGTTCGGTCCGACGCCCCTCTGTCACAGTTCTGGGCACAGTGTTTGTGTGAGAGTCGGACCGTGGCTTTTGGTCCGACGGTCGAGCCTCGGCAGAGTCCGACGGTTCGCAGGAAAGTGAGAAACGGCTAGTTTTGGAGAGGGTGAGTATTTATACTCCACCAAAGCCTCCATTCTACCTCTCTTGCCATTTCTAACAGCTGAAGGAACCATTGTTGATCTTGTGAGAGAGCAAGAGCCCTAGGGAGATTAGTGTGAACTCCATTGCTTGTGAGCTTCTTCCCTAGAGAGATCAAGAGTGACTTGTGTGCATCCATCACCCTCTTTGGCCTTGTTCTTGGTCAAGTGAGAGTCTAAGCTTGTTACTCTTGGTGATCGGCATCACCTAGACGGTTTGGTGGCGATCGGTGGCTTGGTGACCGCTTGGAGAGCTTGTGGGCGGCCCAAGTCGAAGTTGTGAGCGGTTGTGGGCGATCCACCGCGCCGGAGTGGCAAAGGATCAGCCCGTAGAGAGCACTTGGTCTTTGCGAAGATTAAGGGGGAGCTACACCCTTGCGCGGGTGCTCCAACGAGGACTAGTGGGGAGTGCCGACTCTCCGATACCTCGGGAAAAATCGGATTTGTCTTTCTAACCCCTTATATACCCGCATTTCCTTTGTGTTCACTACTTTCCTAGAGTAGCATACTTGTGATAGGACTTGGCTCTAGATTGCATAACTTGTTTTAGGAATAGAATTGTCACAAGCACTTGTGGGGCGACATTGGGCAAATTGCGATAGGTTGAATTGTGTTTCGAAAAATTAATAGTTGCCCAATTCACCCCCCCTCTTGGCCATCCTTGATCCTTTCAATTGGTATCGGAGCCTTGTTGCTCATTAATTTGGCTTAACCGGCAAGAGGAAGGATGTCCGGTGGTCACGATGGTCCCCCTCCCGTCTTTGACGGTAACGATTTTTCTTATTGGAAACTTCGTATGGAGGCATACCTTGAGGCGGTGGACCTTGGTGTTCACAAAGCCACCACATAAGGGTACCCCACTCCCAAACCCGGCGCAACCCTCACACCCGTTGAGGAAGAGCACGAGAAGTGGAATGCTAAGGCTCGAAATATCATATTTAGAGGCTTTATCAAAGAGGTGTTCAACCGTGTGAGGAACCACAAAAACGCCCATGCACTATGGTCGGATATTTGTGCGCTCCATGAGGGAACTAAGAATGAGCGAGAGGAACGATATTATCTTATCATTGACAAGCTCAATTCTTTCAAAATGCTATCCAATGAAAGTGCTAATGACATGTATTCTCGCTTGAATATCATTGTAGAAGAAGTAAATGGCCTTGGACTCACTCAAATCTCACCGGCCGAGGTTGCAAGGAGAATCCTCAATGCTCTTCCAATTGAGAAGTATGGTCACATTGTAACCGTACTTCATCAAACGGATCTCTCAAATGCAACCCCCACTCAAATATTGGAGAAGATCAATGCTCATGAGATGTACATGAAGATCACTCCTCAAGATGGATCATCATCCAAGAAAGAAGAGAAGAAAGACTTGGCCCTCAAGGCCGACAAGAAAGGCAAAACTCTAGCAAAGTACTCTTCTCTTGACTCCACAAGTGATGATGATGATGATGATGTGGAGATCGCTCTCATGGTGAGGAAGACCACCAAGATGCTCAAGAACCTCAACAACAAGGGAATCAAATTTGATTCCAACAAGAAGAAGTTCTTCACTAGTAGCAAGAGAAAGCCCATCTCCGAGATGGATTGCTACAATTGTGGAGAGCTTGGGCATCTTGCTCATCAATGCCCAAAGCCCAAGAAAGACAAATTCAAGAACAAGAACAAGGGTAAAAGGCAAGACTCTAGTGATGAGAGTGATGATGAGAAGAAGAAGGCCAAGCCATTCAAGAAGAAGCAATTTCACAAAAGCAAGAAGAGTGGCAAAGCTTACATTGTTGGTGATTGGCTCACCGACATTGAATCTTCTAGTGGCTCATCCGGTGAAGAAAGTGATGATGAAAAGGAGAAGGTGGCCGCTCTTGTGATTGGGACTTCACTTCCTCCACCGCCATCACCGCCCTCATCTCCAACACACCTTTGCCTTATGGCTGTAACATCCCGACCTAGGGCTTAACAGGATTGGTAGGATACTCATACCAACAAGTTGCAACTTCTTTTCCGGAAGCCCATCTGCAAAGAACTCCAAGGTTAAGCGAGCTTGGCCCTAGAGCGATGGGTGACCGACCGGGAAGTTCTTCCCGGATGCGCATGAGTGAGGACAAAGTGCGCAGAAAAGACTGGTGTTGGTCTGTGAGGGCAGTCTATATCCTAGTTAAGCTGCCAAATGTAAGCGGGCCCGGCCTCGGGGAGGCGGGACGTTACAAAATGGTATCAGAGCCGACCCTTACGGTTTCACGGGCGCGTGTGTCGCAGTTGCGCAGGCATGGTGCCCATGGCTGGTGTGGATCCGGCGTGGTCACACAGCATGGCACATGCGCTGGCACTGGACACACGGACGTGGCCAAGAGGGGACGTTCCTGGCTTGGAATTGATCGACGAGGACGTCGATCTCTTAAGGGGGTGAGGATGTAACATCCCGACCTAGGGCTTAACAGGATTGGTAGGATACTCATACCAATAAGTTGCAACTTCTTTTCCGGAAGCCCATCTGCAAAGAACTCCAAGGTTAAGCGAGCTTGGCCCTGGAGCGATGGGTGACCGACCGGGAAGTTCTTCCCGGATGCGCATGAGTGAGGACAAAGTGCGCAGAAAAGACTGGTGTTGGTCTGTGAGGGCAGTCTATATCCTAGTTAAGCTGCCAAATGTAAGCGGGCCCGGCCTCGGGGAGGCGGGACGTTACAATGGCTAAGGACAAGAAGGTACAAAGTGATGATGAGAGTAGTGATAGTGACAATGAGTATGATTCACCCACCTATGATGAATTTGCTAGCTTGTTAAATGACTATACCAAAGTTATAAGAAAGCTAACAAGGAAAAATGAAAACTTAAAACTTGAAAATGGAAACCTTTTAGCACAAAATGAACAATTCACTAAAGCTAGTGACGAGTTTAGAGTTGAAAATCAAAATGTGTCATCCAAACTCAAGGAGCTCAAAGTCAACATAAAAGAGCTCAAAGAAAAACATGATAAACTTGAGAGGATACACATTGAGCTCACCACTAGCTACAACAAGCTAAAAGAGGATTATACTCAAGTGAAAGTGAATCATGACAACCTTGCTATGATTTATGACTTGCTTTCCAATGAAACACATGATGCTCCTAACCATGTTGTTAAGTGTGACATAGCTACATCATATGATGACTTGATTGATGAGATCATTGAGCAAGGTGGTAGTAGCAAAGGCAAGGAAGTGGTGGTGGCCGATTGTCATGATGACTATTTGAAGCTCAAAATTGAAAATGACAACTTGAAGAAAGAGCTTGAGAAGCAATCAACCACAAATACCATTGTCATTGAAGCGGTGCAACAAGATGATGAAGTTGAAGTACTTAGAAAAGAAAACAAGATCCTTAAGAATAAGAAGTGCCACCTTGCAAGCTTATTGGAAGAGAACAAGAAGTTAAAGTAAGAAAAGAGTCATCTCACCGTGGGCTTGCAAAAATTCACAAGAGGCCAATATCTCCAAAGTGATCTCCTCATGAACACCGTGATGAAATTTGATAGAAGTGGGATTGGATACATGGGTGAGAAGGTGCAAAATATTAGAGCTCAAAATTGTCTCAACAAAGGAAAGAACAAGCCCAAGTCCAAGCCAAAGAGATGCTTTGAATGTGGTCAAGAAGGTCATTTTGCTCATGAGTGCAAGGCACCGCCACCACAACCTTTGCCCAAGCATGCTAGGCCATTTGCCTTTGATGTTCATTACATGCTAAGGAAGGATTCTAAGGGCAAAGTGAAAGTCATGTTCCTAGGACCCCCTAACAAGAATAGGCCTAAGCAACTATGGGTGGCGAAAGTTTTGGTTGAGAAAGTCCGGAGCCCTTCTCAAGTATGGGTTCCTAAACATCAAGTTTGATTTGTTGTGTGTAGGAACTACAAGACCGGTGACTCTCATTGGGTAATTGATAGTGGATGCACTCAACATATGACCGGTGATGCTCGTATGTTCACCTCCCTTGAAGAGAATGTAGAAGACCAAGGAAAGATAACATTTGGTGATAATTCCAAGAGCAAAGTGCAAGGGCTTGGCAAAGTGGCCATATCTAATGATCATTCCATTTCAAATGTGCTTCTAGTTGCTTCTTTGAGCTTCAACTTGCTATCCGTTGGTCAATTGTGTGATCTTGGCTTCCAATGCCTATTTACAAGTGAAGAAGTGGTTGTCTCCAAGAAAGATGACAATGAAGTGATATTCAAGGGCTTTCGGTACAATCATCTCTATCTAGTGGACTTCAACTCGGAAGATGCAAATTTGAAGACTTGTCTATTCACCAAACAATCTCTTGGGTGGCTTTGGCATAGAAGGCTTGCACATGTTGGGATGAGCACACTCAAGAAGTTATTGAAGAAGGAGATGGTGAGAGAATTGAAAGATGTCGTATTTGAGAAGGACAAATTATGTAGTGCTTGCCAAGCCGGGAAGCAAGTGGCAAATACACATCCATTCAAGGCATTTGTGTCAACTTCAAAACCATTAGAGCTACTTCACATGGACTTATTTGGGCCAACAACTTATGCAAGCATTGGTGGCAAGCTCTATTGCTTAGTGATTGTTGATGACTTTTCAAGATATACTTGGGTGTTCTTTCTTCATGACAAGACCGAAGTAGCCCAATCTTTCAAGAAGTTTGCCAAGAGAGCACAAAATGAATTTGAAGTGAAGATCAAGAAGATTAGAAGTGACAATGGAAAAGAGTTTGACAACACAAACATTGAAGTATATTGTGATGAAGTTGGGATCAAGCATGAAGTCTCATCCACCTATACCCCTCAACAAAATGGTGTAGTTGAAAGGAAGAACCGGACGTTGATCACCCTTGCAAGGACTATGCTTGATGAGTACAACACACCGGAGAGGTTTTGGGCGGAGGCAATCAACACCGCATGCTATGCATCCAACCGCCTATTCCCTCACCGGTTGCTAAAGAAGACCCCCTATGAGCTACTTATTGGCAAGAAGCTGGACGTCTCCTACTTCCGGGTGTTTGGTTGCAAATGCTACATCTACAAGAAGCGGCAACACCTAGGGAAGTTTCAAAGACGTTGTGATATTGGTTTTCTTGTTGGTTACTCATTGAAGTCCAAAGCATATAGAGTATTCAACAATTCCACCGGCCTTGTTGAAGAAACATATGATGTGGAGTTCGATGAAACTAACGGCTCTCAAGGAGAGCATGAGAATCTTGATGATGTAGGTGATGAACCCTTGAGGAAGGCCATGAAGAACATGCCAACCGGAGACATCAAGCCAAAAGATGATGGTGATGATGTGCAAGTGATCGATCAACCATCTTCATCAAATGTGCCTCAAGATGATGAAGATAAAGATGGGGTGGATCCACATGAAGACACTCACATCACACAAGAGGAAATTGAGGCACAAGCACAAGATGTTGATGCTCCACAACCTCCTCCTCAAGTGGTTGATAGAAGAACCACTCCACTTCTACAAGCACATCCTCAAGATCTCATAATAGGGAGTCCTTCAAGGGGGTAATGACTCGCTCACAAAGGCATGCTCAATTCATTGAACATCACTCGTTTGTCTCTTGTATTGAGCCTACTAGCATAGAGGAAGCTCTTCAAGATCCGGATTGGGTGAATGCCATGCATGAAGAACTCAACAACTTCACCCGCAATTAAATTTGGATACTTGAAGAGAAGCCAAAAGGAGCAAGAGTCATAGGCACCAAGTGGGTGTTCCGCAACAAACAAGATGACAAGGGCAACATTGTGAGAAACAAGGCAAGGCTCGTGGCAAAAGGGTTCTCCCAAGTTGAAGGCTTGGATTTTGAGGAGACTTTTGCCCCGGTTGCAAGATTAGAGGCCATTCGTATCCTACTTGCATATGCATCTAATCACAATCTAAAACTCTTTCAAATGGATGTGAAAAGCGCATTTTTAAATGACTTCATAAATGAACTTGTCTATGTTTCGCAACCACCGGGTTTTGAAGACTCTAGATATCCAAACTATGTTTACAGGTTATCCAAGGCGCTATATGGCTTGAAGCAAGCCCCACGGGCTTGGTATGAGCGCCTCCGTGACTTCCTCATCAACAAGGGCTTCAAAATCGGCTTGGTTGATACCACGCTATTCACCAAGAAGCACAAAGGGCATATCTTCATTTGTCAAGTTTATGTTGATGATATTATCTTTGGTTCGACTAATGAAGATTTTTGCAAGGAATTTGGTGATATGATGTCCAAGGAGTTTGAGATGTCCATGATTGGTGAGCTCACATTCTTCCTCGGCTTTCAAGTCAAGCAAATGAGGGAGGGGACGTTCGTGTCGCAAGAGAAGTACACGAAGGACCTCCTCAAGCGCTTCAAGATGGAAGAATGCAAGCCCATCAAGACCCCCATGCCTACCAATGGACATCTCGACCTTGATGAGGGAGGTAAATCGGTTGATCAAACTCTCTATCGTTCTATGATCGGTAGCTTGTTGTACTTGACCGCATCTAGGCCCGACATCATGTTTAGTGTGTGTATGTGTGCGCGCTTTCAAGCTAATCCTAAGGAACCTCACTTAGTTGCGGTAAAAAGAATCCTTAGGTACATAAAGCACACCCCGAGCATTGGCCTTTGGTATCCCAAAGGAGCTAACTTTACTCTTGTCGGCTATTCGGATTCGGATTATGCCGGTTGCAAGATTGACCGGAAAAGCACATCCGGAAGTGCCATTTGCTTGGAAGATCTCTAGTTTCTTGGTCCTCCAAGAAACAAAATAGTGTTGCCTTGTCAACAACCGAAACGGAATACATTGCCGCGGGTGCTTGTTGTGCACAAATTCTTTATATGAAGCAAACCCTACTTGATTATGGAATCAACTTAAAAAGGGTGCCTTTGTTGCGTGACAACGAGAGTGCAGTAAAACTTGCCAATAACCCGGTTCAACACTCCCGCACAAAGCACATTGACATCCGCCATCACTTCCTTAGAGATCACGTTGCCAAGGGTGACATTTCCTTTGAGGGAGTGAGAACAGATGATAACTTGGCGGACATTTTCACTAAACCATTGGATGAGGCACGCTTTTGTACTCTAAGAAATGAACTTAATTGCCTTGATGTAAGCAACTTCACTAAAAGATGATCTTGTGTTGTCATGTGCATTGCATTGTATCATAAAACATGTCTAACATTGAATTGCACGTAGGGCTTGTCTAACTCGGTTAAGATAACCGCCTAAAAGCGTGTGAAGAAGCTTACCCGAGGAAAAACTTGACAATAACTAGTTTAATTTACGTGAATTTGCATTGCATATTGCATGTTTTGTCGTTTTGTCGTTTTGTTCATGGATTTCAATTGTCTATCTTCATAAAATTCACATATGCCTAAGGCAAAATATTTGAAAAATTGAGGGTTTGAGAGAGGGCATCTCATACTATTTCCAACTGGTGTTTATTTGACTCTTATTGGGGTTGGAACTTAGTTGGGAAAAGTTGGCGTGAAGAATTTTGGAAGAAAACAGGTTTTAGGGCGTCGGACCGAGGCGTCGGACGCTGATTTTTCCCAGCGTCGGACCAATTTCCTCAGTCCGACGGTCCCTTTCCCTGTTGTCCGAGGCGTCGGACGCCGGATTTCACAGCGTCGGACTATCTGCCTCAGTCCGACGGTGGATGGCAAAGCCGAAGGAAGCGTCGGACGCAGCGTCGGACCGGGAATTTTCAGGCGTCGGACTTTTGGGTAAGAGTGTTCACGCCGTGTCACGCCGCGTTCACGCCGCGTTCACGGCGTCGGACTAAGTCCGACGGCTGCTGGAGCTTACTGGATGCGTCGGACTCTGCGGAGTATTGGTCCGACGCTTGCACAGTAATGGTCCGACGGTCAATTTGAAGGCGCGGATCAGTTCTTTTCTTCCTCTGTTGCGTGGGGCCCATCTGCCAGTTCGTTCTCTCCTCTTCGTCCTCGCCCGAGCCGCTCGCCGCGCCGCGCCCGTACGCCCTAACCCTAGCTCACCGCCGCCGCGCCGCGCCCTAACCCTCCGCCGCCAGCTCGCCCGCGCCCTCGCCGCCGGCAGCCAAGCTTTCCCGCGCGTGCGGGTCGCCCCCCTCTTCTTCCACGCGCGCGTCCGCGCGCTGCTGCAGTCGCAGCGCCGCCGCCGCTCCGCCGAACCGCTGCGCCGCATCTCCGCCGCCCTCCTGCTCGAGCTGTCCGTGCTCTCGCCGTCGGCGACTGCGCTCTTCACGCCGGTGTTCTTGCTGTGATTGATTTCTTGGTCTCCTTCTTGTTGGTGGTGGTGAGTTCCTCACCTCTGCCCTCTAGGTGCTCGATCTTTTGCTCCTTAAGGTGTCTTTTCTCTGTTTGTTAACCCTAGGGTTCTCTTGTCCCCTTCAGGTGACTTCTAGGGTTATCAAGTTCACCTTGAGCGTCCCCAGAGCAGGCCCTCTGCCTCTGTGACCTTGATCTTGGTGATCTAGCCGTGTCTCGTCGTTGGTGCCCCGTGTTGACAGAGGATCTTACCTTTTCACAGGTCTTCTCGCAGGTTTCTTGCTATTCCCTTCTTATCTCATTATGCTTGCTTCCTAAGATTACTCATCTCTAGATTATATATGCTTATGTATCCCTGTCTATCTCTCTCTTGCAGCTGTCGTGGTCAGAGAGTTTGGCAGTGCGTCAGTGAATCCGGGGCCAAGCTCGCGGATACGGAACGAGGCCAAGCCTCTGAGTGTCAGCTAGCAGCTTCAGAGAGACAGTGACAGTTGGCAGAGATGGTTCGTTGCAAGCAGGTCAGCCGCAGTCAGGAAGGCACAGGTGGAGACGAGAGGCCTCCTCCTCGTCCACCTTTGGACAAGGGGAAGGCCCCTCTCGTCGAAAGCAGCAAGAAGAGAAAGAGGCTTTCAGCAGAGCAGAGGCAGGCCATCAGGGTAGCACAGGCTGCAGAGGAGGCAGAGCGTGGCAGGGGTATACACATTGGAGGCATCTCTGTCAGTTTGTCGGGCAGAGATGAGACCGAGGAGCAGCCGCAGTCTCAGAGGCAGCCGGAGACTGAGTCAGCACAGCTAGTGGTGGCAGAGCCAAGACAGCCAGAGCAGCAGGAGGCAGTTACTCAGGGGGAGCAGGCCCAGGCTCCACCTCTTCGTCGCTCGGGCCGCACTCGACCTTCGGTGCCACCCCGGCCCGCTGGACCGAGTTCCCAGGGTGCCTGCTACCTCCGAGCCTCAGCCGGTGCCTGAGCCGGATGTTCACTTGGACTTGCAGAGGATCTCTGCAGCCCGAGTCAGAGAGCTCCGGCTGACGTCGCTTTCCAGCTGGTTTCCGGATCAGAGAGATCCCAGAGCTTCTGAGGGCTGGTACACTACTCTTCACGAGGATTTCTTCACCGCCCTCATGGCCACAGGAGTTGGACTGCGACAGCACAGAGTATGTCCCCTAAAGGACATAGTCCAGGCAGCAGGAGAGGAGATCAGGCCTTTTCTGACATACCTGCCTGGACTTGCGGAGCTTCTTGGCCGATCAGGCCGATACGTGGAGTCGTGGGTCCGAGAGTTCTATGCTTCCCTATGGATCGACCCCGACCACGAGTACTTGCAGTACACCTTCGTCGGAGAGCCATACCGGCTCTACGCGAAGGCTCTGCGAGAGCTGCTTGGAGTGACAGAGTCAGCTACCAGGTTGCACAGCATTTGCTATGCCACGACAGATCCGCCGAGGAGGGCTCACGAAGGACTGGCACCTGGTACTGCTCATATAGCAGCATGCTTTCGACCACCGTTCGGAGACGGCTCCCGCAGGACACCTTCAGAGTTTCGTCCCGTCGTTCGTCTCTTGAACGACGTGATGAGGCGTACTCTTTTACCGCGGGAGGGGTACAAGGAGGGTTTGACACACTTACAGCTATGGCTCCTTAGTGCCCTGGTCCAGCAGTCCGAGTTTGACATTGCCGATCTAATTATCAGTGAGATGGAGGACACCATAGCAGAGGGCATCAGGTCTCGGCGACAGCTCCCCTACGCTCATTGGATCTCACACATCCTTGAGCGGAGGTTGCACCGGATTTGGACAGGCATCTCTCGTGAGTTGCGCCAGACTGAGATAGAGTTTCCAGTATATCGGATGACCTCTCTGATTGACGGACGCCGTGGCAGCCGAGCCTTACACAGAGTACAGCGCCGTCAGACTTCAGGGGCAGACATGGCAGAGGTTCAGCTGCAGGACGAGGCTATGAGGCACGTTGCCCATAGCGAGCTTGAGCAGTTACTTGCAGACGACGACCCCATCGACACCTCCTCGTCCAGCTCTGACAGGGACTACCGGGCCATCCCTTCACGTCCACGAGCTCACGACTCGGAGGCCGGTGGGTCCAGCTCTACTCCTCAGACTTCACAGACAGACCCTGCACTGCTTGCTATTCTTTAGACCTTACAGCAGACACAGCAGAGACAGGCAGAGGAGCAGTCCCGGTTTGCCAGGGAGAAGGCTGCAGCTCTCACTCAGATTCAGCTTCGACAGGATCAGTTCCAGCAGCAGATGCTCCAGATGCAGTTCCAGAGCCAGCAGATACAGTTACAGACCTTTGGGTTTATGGAGCACATCATCAGGCACACCGGAGCCCCGCCGTTCCTAGCCACTGCCTCTCCAGTCCAGCAGGTTGGACCGGCAGCCACTGCAGCCCAAGTGACTCCAGCGATACAGTCTGGTGGATTTCAGAGTCAGGTCACAGCTTCTCTACCGAGCCAGTTTGTCACACCTACTCAGCAGACTTAGCAGTGGTTTGCCACGCCAGGCACTCAGGGGTTCACTCCGATCCACAGCGGTTTCACACCTGACCTAGGTGGCCCTAGTGGTTTCGGTGATTAATGACAACAAGACGATTATTATGACTAACGTGTGTTTTGCAGGATAACCTAGAGGTTAGGTCATAATAACATATAGGTTCAAGTCCCTAGCGATGGAAATCGTTTCGGTTTTCAAAGGATGGAAGACAAGACGGTGATAGGCTAGTGTTAAGTGTCGTTTGGAGTTGAGAGACACTTGGCGTAGTCTTAGGTTTTGTTTTTTTCTCTTTGACCGTACTATAAAGAGGGGTTTGGATGGGTAGCTTGACTTAGAGCAAGATTAGAGAGTGTAGATGTGATGCACACTTGTCCAACATAGCTCTAGACAGCCCAGGGATACTCTTGAGAGAGAGAGGATCAAACTTCGTTTTGGAAAGTTTTCGATTCGGCGAAGTTTTGATCGAATTAGAGGCGTCGGACTCTACCTAGTATGGGCGTCGGACCATTTGCCAGAGTCCGACGGTGCCTCTGGGTATTTGAGCGAGCGTCGAACCGTCGCGAGTGGGAGCGTCGGACTAATGTCTGTTAGCGTCCGACGCTTCCAGAGAGGTTCTCAGAGCGAGTTTGAGCGTCGGACTTGGTCCGACGGTGTGCGTCGGACCATTGCTCCGTGTACTAGCCGTTGAGAGGCACTGTACCCGCAGTTCAGGAGCGTCGGACTGAGGAGCGTCGGACCATCGAGTTCGGTCCGACGCCCCTCTGTCACAGTTCTGGGCACAGTGTTTGTGTGAGAGTCGGACCGTGGCTTTTGGTCCGACGGTCGAGCCTCGGCAGAGTCCGACGGTTCGCAGGAAAGTGAGAAACGGCTAATTTTGGAGAGGGTGAGTATTTATACTCCACCAAAGCCTCCATTCTATCTCTCTTGCCATTTCTAACAGCTGAAGGAACCATTGTTGATCTTGTGAGAGAGCAAGAACCCTAGGGAGATTAGTGTGAACTCCATTGCTTGTGAGCTTCTTCCCTAGAGAGATCAAGAGTGACTTGTGTGCATCCATCACCCTCTTTGGCCTTGTTCTTGGTCAAGTGAGAGTCTAAGCTTGTTACTCTTGGTGATCGGCATCACCTAGACGGTTTGGTGGCGATCGGTGGCTTGGTGACCGCTTGGAGAGCTTGTGGGCGGCCCAAGTCGAAGTTGTGAGCGGTTGTGGGCGATCCACCGCGCCGGAGTGGCAAAGGATCAGCCCGTAGAGAGCACTTGGTCTTTGCGAAGATCAAGGGGGAGCTACACCCTTGCGCGGGTGCTCCAACGAGGACTAGTGGGGAGTGCCGACTCTCCGATACCTCGGGAAAAATCGGATTTGTCTTTCTAACCCCTTATATACCCGCATTTTCTTTGTGTTCACTACTTTCCTAGAGTAGCATACTTATGATAGGACTTGGCTCTAAGTTGCATAACTTGTTTTAGGAATAGAATTGTCACAAGCACTTGTGGGGTGACATTGGGCAAATTGCGATAGGTTGAATTGTGTTTCGAAAAATTATTAGTTGCCCAATTCACTGTAACGTCCCGCCTCCCCGAGGCCGGGCCCGCTTACATTTGGTAGCTTAACTAGGATATAGACTGCCCTCACAGACCAACACCAGTCTTTTCTGCGCACTTTGTCCTCACTCATGCGCACCCGGGAAGAACTTCCCGGTCGGTCACCCATCGCTCCAGGGCCAAGCTCGCTTAACCTTGGAGTTCTTTGCAGATGGGCTTCCGGAAAAGAAGTTGCAACTTGTTGGTATGAGTATCCTATCAATCCTATTAAGCCCTGGGCCGGGATGTTACATCCTCACCCCCTTAAGAGATCGACGTCCTCGTCGATCAATCCCAAGCCAGGAACGTCCCCTCTTGGCCACGTCCGTGTGTCCAGTGCCAGCGCATGTGCCATGCTGTGTGACCACGCCGGATCCACACCAGCCATGCGCAGCATGCCTGCGCAACTGCGACACACGCGCCCGTGAAACCGTAAGGGTCGGCTCCGATACCATTCTGTAACGTCCCGCCTCCCCGAGGCCGGGCCCGCTTACATTTGGTAGCTTAACTAGGATATAGACTGCCCTCACAGACCAACACCAGTCTTTTCTGCGCACTTTGTCCTCACTCATGCGCACCCGGGAAGAACTTCCCGGTCGGTCACCCATCGCTCCAGGGCTAAGCTCGCTTAACCTTGGAGTTCTTTGCAGATGGGCTTCCGGAAAAGAAGTTGCAACTTGTTGGTATGAGTATCCTATCAATCCTATTAAGCCCTGGGCCGGGATGTTACATTCACCCCCCTCTTAGGCATCCTTGATCCTTTCAGCACACCTGCGTGCAATGCTAATGGCGATGGCCCTGGAGTGATGTGGGTGATAAGTCTCAATGTCGAGCCACATGCACATCAACTCAGCTTCCTTCGCGATAAACTTGAACAGCAAATTTACAGAGCAATCAAACAAACATGCAACTTGAGATTAAGTTGGGCAAAGCATAAATTTTTTATATTAGTCAAAGAGGAAATAAAAACAGACCATCAGAGCAGCGGCAGCAACAGGAAATTCACCCTCCAAGCATGTGATACGACGCGCGCCCTCCTGGATCTTTTTACTGAGATCGATCTCTTTAGTAGTGAGATCTATCTTGTACACCCTCCTCTTGCTGATAAACTTCTTCTCAGCCTCTATGCACTTGAATCCATGATCATTCCGAAATTAGGAACCTACCAAGTTTGAAAGAGTTGCCAGAAGGCCAGTGCCGACTCCGGTGCCATCTGAAGTGCCATTTGAAGCTGTGTAGGCATCCCGCTCATTCTGCCACGCCTGGGCAACAGATTCAGCAGTGTTGTGGCTGTAATATTGCTTGAGGTATTTCTTGTACGTCGCCATGTCGTCTCCAGTCGATTCGGTCATCACAATCCTGTCCCATCCCCATCCTCTCTCGAAAAGATCTTAGCAGTGCATGCAAAAGAGTAAGGAAAAAGGAATATACTAAGCGAGGATAACATCTTCCGCAGGAGAAAATAAACTACAAGCCTAACATCATGGATATCATTCCAACTATTCGCGCGTAACCACAGAAAATCAAGCAACAAAATGTATGAGCGTCTCTACGTCCCTAAATCAAATTTAAGTCCGGCGACATGGCAAGCAAGCAGGAAAATTAAACCTTCGTCGAATCAACAGGTCGGATTTCCGATGACAAATATACTACCTGGGTAGTCCAGGAACCCCACCGGCGGGTCCAATCCGTCGCCATAGTCCTTCAAACGATCTTCGGACCGATTCGCCCAGCGAACCATATCCCCCCTAGGATCCTCATGGAACGAGCCCGTCACCAAATCCGACATCGTGGAGGCCGGCACGCACACTACTTCGCCCTGCTCTTTAGCTTTGATTATGTTTAGATTGGGGAACGACGACGGCAAATCGGGGCGGCGAGGGGTTTGCTATTGCCCTCAAAATCGAATAGGTGGGACTGGTATTTATTATGTACCAGCAGCCGCGGCCCACGGCCCACGGCCCACTGGAATGTTGCTTCTGGATGCGTCCGCCTTTGGGCTAGAAAAGCTAGGTAGACGGCCCAAACATAACTTTTTTTTAGAGCAAAATGTACCGATTCCTAGACTATCCGCTGGTCATTTTGTGGTTACCAAAACTTCCAAAATTAGAAAATACCCCGCGCGTTGCTGCGGGAATTAGGTAGAGAGGGCTCTAAGTGAGAAATAGTGAAACCCTGAAGCGATAATGGACGCCATGTATTTTGAGAGGAGTACATATGTTTTATTCATTATACAAATTGTACAACACAACTTTTTTCTTTGGGCTCATAGGTCTTGTATAGTTAGACTTTACAAATCTCTTAATAGCATCGTATATGAGAATAAAGTACTGCCAATAAATCTACTACTCTCTTCGTGCATAAAAAAAATTATAATCCTAGAACCATCCTCTTGAGCCAAAATACATGCAATTCAAGCTCATTCATAGATTATTATGCGAGGCTAGTGGCCCACCACGTTCAGTTCTCGCACTTTTCTCTGACGCACGAGAGCCGTCCTGTATTCTCTTTGGTCTTTGGGTACGCAACTACAGATACTAATGGCTATTAGCCCACACGGTACCACCGGCAATGGTGAGCATGGCACCAGTAATCTCCGCCCGGCGAGCTCCAAGCTACTGGCCCTTGTGCCGACATCAGAGGAGGCTGGATCATAAGATCTAGAGGCCATAGTGGCAGCGACTACGCGGCGTGGCTTCTTGACGATGATGTCAGGGCCCATGGCAGATCCGAGGGCGGTGATGGTGGCTAGCAGAGGACGGCGGGTGGCCAGGAAAAAAAAAAAAAAGCTACCACAATGCCGAAGCCTGGATGAAGCGACGACGTCCTGTGCCAACTTCATGTCGCAGCTGGCCGCCTTGACGCCAGTCTCTACTTTCTGCAGCACTCAAAAGGAGGCGAGGAGGCAGGCATAAATCTGGAGGAGGACGTCGTCGGCACCGACGCGGACAGGCATGCGGGGTGGATCCATTTTATAGATAGGTAGGCGGGGGACATGTGTGATGGCTAATGGGGAAGCCCAGGAGATAGTAATGCACGATCATAGGCTCCTTAATTGCGTAGTGGTGTATGATGGCTAGTTGGGGGAGCCCTGGAGGCAGAAATGCACGATCGATTACCATGGTTGAAAGCTGATGACGTGGCTTCCTAAGAGGCCATTCTTTTGGGCGGAGACGCGGCTTCACGTGCAAGGGAAGAAATGGAAAGGCACCGGTGTTGGCCATGCACCATCAGAGACCAGACTACCTTTGTTTGTTTTTTAGTTAATGAACCCAAAAGAATAGCTTTTGCTCAAAATAAAACCCAAAAGAAAAGCTTGCTGATTTCATATTAATAATTTTAAAAAGAATAACTCTAAACCGGAGGTCATAATAAACAACAACATTCGTCGGTTGGGTTGGGACATCAACACGACACAATGACAGGACCTAAACAATATGGCAAGGTAGGAGGGCCCGACCTAACCCCCCTGCATTGATACCTTTTGCAAGATGCTTTTTCCTCTGAGAATCGACATCCCATCAACTGACATCGTATCTATACACATATATGCCCTGTTCGCATATAACGTTTATTTTCAGTCACAGAACAATATTTTTCTCTCACAACAAATCAGCATCAGACATAATCAACTCTTATTTTCAGCCCAAACAAACATAGTGATAAGTCATTATTGTCAAACATCTACTCCCTTCATCCCAAAAAGAGTGTCTTTTGACTTTGAAACTCTCATTAGCGCTTATTTTCACAGTGTTTTCTCTTACAATAAATCAACACCAGCCAAAATCAACGTTTATTTTTAGCTCCAGCGAACAGGACGAAGGGAGTATACAACTTATCCAACACAATTTTTCTATGTAATTTGTTTGTAGCTAATTTCTCGTATTGAAGAAAATTGGATAGATTAATACAAAAAATAAAAAAAGGAGAAAAAAAGGAGTGAAAAAAAAGAAGTGAGAAAACAAAATATGTTAGAGAAAAGAAAGAAAAAAAATGATGGAAGGAAGAAAGTGATAAACGTGAATGTACATGAGTCGGTGATCATGACCATAGACAAATTGCTCCGAGCGTAGGGTGAAAGAAATGGAGAAAAGAAAGAAAAATATCAAAGCGTAGGGAGGAGGACACGCCCATAATACATGACACAATCAGAAAATCATTCGCTTCTAGTGAACGCCCGCTAAACTAAATTTGGGCATAATATAACCGCATAAGTATAGATTTAGAGCTAGTATGGACCAGGACCGGTGAGAGAAATACATGTGACGGGTATAAAAGAAAAAAAAAACTAACGGGCAATGGCACGGTGACATGCACCGTCACAGTGTCACCGGGATGTATCCTTAATACTTCCCTCATTATAAATTCTAACACGTTTTTATTTTTAATACGAACTATGCATCTAGACACGGCATAGTAAAAGTAATTGCCGTTCTAATTTACAGAAGGTTTTAACATTTCTAGATTCATAACTTTTTTACCTTCTTAGATATATATGTTATGTCTATATACACACAGTAAAATGTATAGTTTTAAAAACAGAAAATATCATATGAATAAAAAAGCTAAAATGTATTTAGAATGAAAGAAGTGTTTATCATCTCATACATAGCTCCGAGCAAATCATCGAGAAATTTACAATCCATGTGCGGTGGAGCGGACGTCCGTCCAATTAGAATTGGGCCTCCCCATTTTTCGTTTCGTTGCTACAAAAATGGAATCGAAACGCGAAAGGCTTCGAAACCTATCACCAGTAATTCGATCCAGCCCACATCGATCGACCTCACTAGAAACCCAGCCTGAAAAAAAAAAAAAACACACACACACACACACACACACACACACGCGGCTTTTACACTGGCACCAGCCATTCAGCCACCACCAGCCTAGGCGAATGACGGGGATCTCCCCGACGCCCCCGTCCCAACGGTCGACCGGATCCAGCCGTCCACCAGCCCCGCGCGCGCGCATCCCACCGTTCAGATCGACGCCCGCACCGAGGGGCAGAATCGTCCGAACGCGAAGCCTCGTCTTCCCCCATTTAATCACGGCGAGGGCCGCGAGCGCCGCCCAGTTTGAAATCTCAAAGCCTCCTCGCGTTTTCCTCCCCTTTCCCCCAAACCGACCACGCTCCACGCCTCCACCTCCACCCCCAGGGCCTTCGAGAGCGGCGGCCGGCGGCGATGGCGGCGAGCAACATCGGGATGATGGACGGCGCCTACTTCGTCGGGCGCAACGAGATCCTCGCGTGGATCAACACCACGCTGCAGCTCGGCCTCTCCAAGGTGGAGGAGGTAAGCGCTAAGCGGTCCCGAGATCTGTTGGTTGCGATTTGTGGGGAGGATGCCCCTGTTCGTTCGTGCGCGCAAAGCGGTTGGGTTCTGTTCGAGTCGCGAGTCCCTGAAACCGGTGTTTGTTCGATTCCGCGTCCTGCAGGCGGCGTCAGGCGCGGTCGCGTGCCAGCTGATGGACGCGGCGCATCCAGGTGCGGTGCCCATGCACAAGGTCAACTTCGACGCCAAGACTGAGTATGACATGATACAGAACTACAAGGTGTTGCAGGACGTCTTTAACAAGCTGAAGATCACTAAGGTGAGTCGCGGCTTGGTGGTTCTCTCCTTCTCTGTGCTGCCTGCTTGGGACTCCTTTTTTTTTATTGTTGTTTCCTTAGGTAATTCGGAGCAGGTTGATAATGATGTACTTGCTCTGCTCTAATTTATGCACGCCATCTTTTTTTTTTTGGTAGCTTTAGATTTAGGATCTGACGAGAGCAATGAAACACTCTGCTGGTCTTAAGTAGAAAATATTCGAATCATGAGTTGGGCCGTTATACTTTCTAAAGTACATTTTCCTGTTTAGATTACTACTAACTAGTTTCTGTTCTGAATAGGCTTTTGTTGCTACTATGATCTTATTTGTGTAATGTTTACTTTGTTATTGTCGCAGCACATTGAGGTGAACAAGCTTATCAAAGGAAGACCCCTTGACAATCTGGAGTTCATGCAATGGCTTAAAAGATACTGTGATTCTGTCAACGGTGGCTTCATGACCAAGTAATAATTGAACTGGTCACTAGACTGTATAGTGCAGAGAAGGCTTCGAGTGTTTCTCAGTATTATATTTACTTTATTGCCACCAATTTTTAAGCAAACCGTATTAAGAGATTCTCTGAATGCTTACATTCTGTTGTCCTGTTATTTCTTGGCATGCACAGCTACAAAGCTTCTGAGAGAAGGGAAAGCAGCAAAGGGGGAAAGGATACCAACAAAAGGACATCGGTGCCCTCTCACGCGCCGGCCAAGTCTGCATCCACAGGTCACAAAGCTCAAGCTTCACATGGTGCTAAGCGGGCAAGTGGCCAGACAGTGGCGAGTGCACCACAACGCAGTGCCAAGCCATCACCTGCCAACTCTGCCGCACCAGCTTATGATGAGCAAGTGAGTCTTATAAGTTAGCCTGTGTAAATGTTTCTCCTAATTTCTATTCAGTTTGCAATATTATGATGACTTGTGAATGCTATGTTTTGCAGATAACTGAGCTCAAGCTCCTTGTTGATAGCCTGGAGAAGGAGAGAGATTTCTACTTCTCCAAGCTGCGGGACATTGAGATCGTCTGCCAGAATTCTGAGGTTGAGCACGTGCCGGTGAGTTGTCTTCTGATATCCTTTTCCCTGTTCACTGTTCTATCCATTCTCTGATTCTCCACAGACCAGAGCTGTGTCGTGACGATGGTTGTTGTCTTCTTTGTCTCAGGTCCATGCCATCCAGAACATACTCTACACATCAGAGGAGGACCCTCAGCAGCAGCCGCCTCCGGCCTTGAGCCCCATCATGGAGGCGTCCGAGGAGAGGCCGAAGCAAGAGGTGGCGGTGCACAAGAGGAAGAGCATATCGGACCTGGACGAGTTTGGTATGTCATCCGGCTCAAGGCAGAGGCTCTCCGACATCTCCAACGTTCAGCTGTCTGGATCCCCGCTGTTGAGTTTCGACTGAAGGAACTGTCACTGCTACAAAATGGGCTTTTGTCATTGCTGTCATGACCTGATCCTTGTGAACTAGGGTGGTGTCTCTCGGCTCTCTTCTGTTGGATTGGTTCGCTGTTTCGTCTTTCATGTGTGGTATGGTGGTGTAATGTCTTCTATCAAGGTATATTGAGTTATCTGCCACCGACTTTGTGGCCATTTGCTACCAAATATGCAAGTGCTTTGATCTAAGGTTATACTACCGGTTCCTGTTATTTTCGTAACACTCAGCGAACCCCAAAAGCAATGTGCAGCAAGCATCAGAGATTCAGAGTAGGCACCCTGATCTCGACACTGCCTTGCCTTCTAATTTCTTGCGCTTTTGATGCACATTCCATTTTGACTTGTCAGTGACAAAATTCACTGCAATAAAAAACACCTCTCTTCTCTCTTTTTGCATAGAAAATGAAAGCGACAAGTGGTTTTGTACTTGACATGAAAATCACGAGAATCAGCCGTACGAAATTATAGGCCAAAATTTTTCTCAGCTTGCAGAATTGTGTGGAGGTACTGCATGCCATCTTTATATTGACCATTGTGCTGATGGTCAAGGTTGAGGACTGAGAAGGAAAGGTTTCTACTTCTCCAACAAGATAGCAATATCGAGATAGCAATATGATGATTGAGGAATTATGTTTAGTGGACAATGAAACCACTAATTCTATTATTAGGGAAGCAAAACATTTCCAAACTCTTATTAAAAGACAAGGAAATGTTTTGACAATCTTGGGTGTGATGCTATGATAGTTGATTATGGTTGTGCTACTATGTACTCCCTATGGGTACCCAAATTACAATTGAGAATGCATTATTATATCCTGATTCAAAACATACCTTATTGAGAGAGATCCATCAAAATGGATTTTGTATAGAAACTGATGCCAATGATGAGGAAATTCTACTTGGTACTAAAAATAGCGGATATGGCAAACAAATTGTTGAAAAATTTCTCTTTCACACTAAAAATAGTGGAGCACGTTAACACAATATAAAACTCCAGACATCTACTACGTTTCTGTTCATTGCAGCTGCTTGAAGCTACAGCCGCTGTGGCTGCAAAGCTCTTCAGACCTCTACCTACCAGGTACCATAGTCAGACTTGGAAACGCTCCAGCTAACCATTTATTCTGCAATGCACATGCACATGCACGGCAACCATTTATTGAGCATAAGATCTAATACAGGCTAAACCAAGCCTAGGCAACCAATTACACTCATAGAGGCAGTTAGCACTTAACAGAATGGGAGGATTATGCAATGCATGGCATGACTAAATGTCTGGAAACAGTACAAGCGAAATCCTAAGATGCTAAGGAACTCTTATATGACAGCCGGTAGAAGCCAATTTGATACCAATATGCATTTAATTACAATCGCACGTATCAGTTGTTCAGTGAGCAATATTACATCAGCCAGTGCTTTATGTAAACTATGTAGACCATCTTCAGCTTGTCAAATGAGTCCCCATTTGGTGTTGCTATTCTGCATCAACAAAAATCTGAAAGACGACAGCATGTAAGCAATAACACAGAAGGGTTTCTGCAGATTCATGGAAGGAACGGAAAAAAAGCAACAGGAAGTGAATTCATATGATCACTTGTTACTTAACAATGCAAAGTGATATTGTGTTGATGCTCGCAGAATTAACATTATTTGATAAAAAGCGAACGTTTACCTCTATGTCGGGCAAAGGTTCATAGTACTTCTTTTCCTGCACGGCGTACATTGTAATTCCGGAAATCTTTTGCACTCCTAGCTGGGTGGCTACCATGCTCTGCATCAGGGTATTCCAAGGATAGTAAAAATGATCACCTAACTGCTCTAAATATCTAGATTTCTAAATTGTAGTAAGCACCTAACTGATCCATAAATACTATCAGTTTTCAAACTATCAATAAACGCAGGAATTGTTGAAATACAATGTAAAAACTGCCAGAAATTTGATTTTTGAAAAGCCAGGCGACATGTACAGAACATAAGTTATGAGTCCGGATAAGTTCCTCACCAGATTAAATTTGATAGACTCAAAAGCCTCCACCAAAGGTAAAATCTGTGCAAAGGTAAAGCAGAGATAAGAAAAGATATGCTACCAGCATTATGTTCAATATAATGCAGGGAAAAAAAATTGTCCCCACTCAAGCAAATGGCTGTCATCAGCTGGTAGTGCCCTCTACTATAATGATTGTTTTTGGCTTTTGACTATTTGTAACAACTAATGTGAACTAATTATCTCAGAGTTAGGGGGAAACAAATTATTATACAAGTTGCACCTACTGCGTTCTCCTATGTACTCCCTCTTCCAAAAGCTATGTATCTAAACATAGCTTAGTATCTAGGTGCAAGGTGCATAACAAAAGCTATGTATCTAGAAAAACCAAAACGACTTATAGTTTAGAACGGAGTAAAAAACAATCACTAGCCCAAAGAAAGAGCTCAAGGAGAGAACTCTGCCAAACTACCTTATTTTATATAAAAAAACAAATGTATTATCCATATCAATGTTACAGCTTATATTAGCACACACAAATGGCAGGTCAATTGTTTAAGTAAATGCCAAAAACAAGTAGAATGCTAAACTTGGAAGTTGGAACACCCTTCTAATGAGTTCAAACACCAACTAGTCTAGCCTTATACCATGATAGGCATAAAATAACATGCAAGTGAAGCTACCAACCAACTTCTGTGGTCCATTGACTAGAACAGCTCTGTCTTCACCCGACATGCTTGGAGCTATAAATACTTCAAAAGGGCCCACAGTTTTGTCCGTTTGATTTGTAAGGCACATATTGACCTGAAGACACTCGCGTACATTAGACAACAGCGGTAGGTGAAAAACCAAGACAGAATGTATGGACCTGCAGTAATTAACATGATGATCACATATAACGAAAATGTATCTCATCCATTGGGCAGACAAGTCATGGATATGCAAATGGGGACTATTTCAAGTCCTTCAAATGGCACTGAAAGTCTGGAACCAACAAAGATAATGTATGGACTGCAGTAATTATTGCTGGTTGCCATACAAATCAAACCATAACAAACTCCTAACTGATTCAACAAGACAACAGTAAATACCCAGGGCAAGTGCAGAGACTGTAATACGTACTTCTAACAATACTGCTATAGGAAGCAGACAACTGTGGTTTCATCCAGAAAAATAGGAGTAATAACAAAAACAGGATTGGATCCAGGGACCATGACACCAAACACCAACATCTTAAGAACCGTGTGGTAATGAAAAGGAAATGAGAAGACAATACAAGTAAACGTAAAAGTGGAATGAATTGAAAGGGCAAAATAGTAAAGAAAAGGAACTCTTGATATCCTGCTGCATAGCTTGCCTTCTGGAAGGTAAAGTATGGCACAGTGGCAATTAATTGTGAAAATATTAATGTGAAAATTTATTCAGATCGGATTAACTATATAACAAGAAGCCGGATAACAGGATAAGCTAAGAGCATAAGAGGATCTAGTCAGTAGCGATTAGAACAGGCGGACCAGACCTATCCACCTAACATTTTCTTGAAAGCACTGGACATGAGAAGAGAAACAGATATCTTCCAATTTAGTTTGTAAAGAACATTAAAAACTGAAAATAAAAGGATCCCCTCAATAAAGGAAAATAAATAGTTGCCAAAGTAAATTTATAATGCATGAAATTGCATGGGATAACTATCTAAGCAATAGTAATACTATGCCCAATCTTAGAACAAATACCAATCAGGGTTGTTTACCATAAATGCTCTTTCCACATATATGATAGGTGGAACTTTCAAAGCACGCAGATCAACATCTTTGCTTGCAGTAGGCTGCCAGAAAAAAGAGTTTGAAATATTAAATGTAATGGAAGCAAATCAGTAACAAGGAAGCGAAAAGATAACCTTAGGCTCAATATCACAGTAACCAAGAACATAAAAGTTCAACAAAAACATAAGATACTTAAATCAGAAGCAGGAATGTCACTAACAGTGCTATGAATGTTTTGAGTCTGCAAACGGCCTGGTTCACCAAGGTTCGTACGCCATGTTATCTGAAATTTACCAAGTATACTGCTTCCCTCAGACTTTGTTTGACCAGCTTCATCAGATGTTGATCTTAGCTGATAAAGGTAATTGTATATTCCTCCCCCAGCTCTGATGAGGATCGGTTGTTTACAGAGGTCCCTGCATGAGAATGGAACCCAGACCAGATATTTGGCATAGTCAACCATCCATTTCATTAGAATATTAAATTGCAAAAGATACCATGCCTGTATATGAGGAACATATGTGCCATTCAGCATGCTCGCATAACCAAAGAGTGTTCTTATAAAACCAAATCTAGTTTCCAAGCGCTTGAATTACCCTATTGCAGACTTCACTGCTGAGGGATGTTCATCAGCTTCCAATCTTGTAGCACTCCATTGTTGGGCAGGCTCAAAATCAACTTGATCCATGTAAAGATTAGATTTTGTATGGTTCTCTATGCAGGCTTCCAGATATGTGATGTCCTGTCAGCATGGGCCAACTATAAAGAGTTGAAAACCTCCATGGTGAATTAACAGGTGTGCAACAAGTGAATAAAAACAAGAAGTACATGCTTTTTCAACAATGAAATATATCTGCTTTCTTGATGAAAACTATAATTTGTTAAAACAGAATACAGATGAACTAAAGCTGAAATGAGGCTTCTGCATTTTTAAGAAAGTCAAGTTGGCAAGGCAAATGTCAAGGTTCATTTAAAAATATATATATGAAAAGCCTAAAGCACTGTATTAACAACAACAGAAGCACAACAAATGGGCTGACAAGAAAGAAAACTAGATCAACCTAGGAGGAGCTAGGTGGCTTTATGAAGAAGAAAACAGGCACCCAAAATCGCCTCGACAAGGACATGAACCTGGGTGATTTAAGTGTACATCCACACCCTTAACCAACTAAGTTAGCTCAGCTTCCATGGGATGGCAAGAAATACCAAAGAGAAATCTTGGTAAACATTATGAAGAAAAAATGGGAGAGCTGTTAATTCATACAACAAAACATAAACATCTATACTAAACACAAAAGCTACTCACCTAATCACAAAGCATTTTAAAAGTTATACAGTAATTGGCAATATGTAATGACATTCAATATACACAATATACACCTGTTAAGATTTCTAAAGATGGCATCTACAACTAACCAAAGAACCTACAATTGATGTTTACACTTGCACAACAAGAGGCGACCTACCTTGATGGTGCGAACCTGAAAAAGAAAAGGATGTACACAAATTATGATAAGGCTTCTGTATAATCTTGTTCTGCTTCTTCTATCAACTATGAATTTATGATAATGAAATATAACAGAATGCAGGATGAAAAAATAAGTTACCTTTGTCCTAACAGATAATGGGTTTGAAACAGAGAACTTAAAGAACTGGGGAAGATATTTACGCTCTCCATCACCGTCATTATATAAAGCAGTACATACAAGCCTGGATTCAATCAATAAATGAGCAAATCAACAAGGATTGCTTTTAGCAAAGGAATAGTATACAGATAATATTAAAATGAAACGGAACATACGTATGTGCTCCTAGTTCTTTGACATCATGCTCCACAATGAAATCATATCTACCCCCTGATCTAATTGACTCAACAGGGGATTTTGATGTATCCAGAAGAAGTATTCTTTGTCTCTCTGTTTGTATTTCCGCCTAGTGTAAGTAAGGTACCAGTCAAACTTTATGTTGGAATAAGAAGCAGTAAATGCATCCAGCATTGGATAATTAAAAAGAGGGAAAATACATACATTTTTTTAGTGTATACACACTGAGAAAAAACATTATGGAAATGATGAAAGTAAGGAACTTAGGATTTGTCTGCAATGATTATATCAATGAAAACTATTTTCTTCAAATATGTCCACAAGTTATCATTGAAAAAACATATAGCACTTTACAGTTTGCAAGCATCCATAAATAGCACAAAGTAATAGTTTATGAATCAAGCAAGGTGAGATATGCTTAAAAAGGAATCATGATCATGAGGGGAAGGGCATGAAATTGCACGAATATTAGGTATGTATCCATCAGATGGTTGTTTGCTTTACCAGCTCACGACTCATATGTATAAAAAAAAAAAAGTTGCTCGACTGAATCCAGTTATAACTCGAAGGTAACTGTTGTACCACAAGTTTTAGAGAAACTTGCCAATGTATCATCAGAACTATACTCATTCCAGTACAATAGCAACAGGCCATCTGGAATAAATTCTTAACTAAATTTATTACTGAATTATAATCATTTCAATTCATCCTATATGCAGAGACATAACATAAGAGAAAAAGTCACTGACTAATCTAGTGACTGATGATCCAAACCTTGGCACGTGACATAATGACAACAAGCAGCATCGCAGCACCACTCATATTCGAGATCTGATACTAGAACAAATGCAGTAACCTAGACGTTTAATCAGCTGTACATGTACTTGTGAGTTATCACTGCCCAATTTAATCCAGTTTCCCAGAATGAACCAACAGTTCAAATGCATTTCTGCATTTATCCGATGAAAAGAGGTTTCGCTCGATAGACCACCTTGATGACGATGTCTCTGGCCTCAAAGCTGGAGCTGTTGTTGATGCTGATGTAACTGCAGAAGGTCTCGCCCAAATAGATCGCACTAACCACGCACACACAAAAATACCAAAAATCAGCGATCGCTGCAGTGGAGCACCAGAATCAGGATTGGGAGGGGAGAAGCGAACCCGAACGACTGGGGGAGGACGAGGAGGCCCGGCAGAGCGAGCGCGTCGGCTGGGTCGCGGAGGAGGAAGCGGTCGCGGAAGGTGAAGTCTCCAGGGACGGCGGTGGCGGAGTCCGAAGGGTGGAGGAGGCCTTGGAGGAATTTGGCGGCGGCGGACGGATCGGAGCCGGTGAGCGCGTCCTCTGGGAGGAAGACGTCGCGTGGGTCGAAGCGGAGCAGCGCGGCCAGGTCTGGCTGGAGTGAAGGACGTGACAGCCGCATCACGCGGAACGCCAGAGAGTGGTTCTGCTGCTGCTGCTGCTGCAACGCTGCAGCGGGAGAGGGAGGCACGCCGCCGGCGTACGGCGAAGCCATCGCCGGAGCCGGGGGAGAGAGATCTGGACCCTGCTGCTTCGTCTCGTTCGGTCAGGGAGGCTGCGCGCTCGCGGCAGCCGAGCTGAACCCCAAACCGCTAATAAAATGGACGGCTCCGATTCGAATTCGATCGCCCTCAAATCGGAGCATGATGAATGAATTACTACATGTGCCAAGTTGTTATTAAAAATTATATTGACTTCAAACCGGACAGAATTTCACTTTCTTATCTTGGTTTCATCACAGAAAAAACTGAGAAAGAGCCTTTCGCAAGAACCATATAGGAATTCAATTTCCAAATCAGTTTATTTTCATGAAACAAAAAATCATGTATTTCAAAAGGACCGAGGCCATGTACACAAGTAAACTTTTGCCTATGATTTCTCAATACTATCTAGCAGGCTACTAACAGCAACAAGGCCTGCAAATGAATCGTGTCTAAACTCTAAAGTTGGCAACGAGAAGCTCAAAATTCCTCGGATGGAGTCGTTGCCATTTCATAAATCTTACAAGCCCTTTTTTTTCTAGTTCGAAAATGACAATTTATTCATCATAAAGTGCAAAACAAATTAATTTTCCTCAAAATCCTTCCAAAAGAGTACGCTCCTATAGGCGGACCGACCAATAGGGCGAGGTGGGGCGGCCGCCCTACCTCCCCTCTGACGGTAAAGGATCACGGTGTGCGAACAAATGTGGTGTTACATAATCTGAAAAACTGCAATATTTGGGTTAAAATACAGTTATTTATTCTATATCTATATTTACACATAATAATAATAAAACAATAAAATTTCAGTCTTTTTTTTCGTCCAGCACATAATATTGTCCCAATTGTCCAATCATGTCGCTGGTTTCCGGCCCACTGAAGCCTGCTGACTCGCGTCGCCGGCCACCATGCTCTGAATGAAAAAAAAAATCCCCCTCTCTCGTCTCCTGGATAGCTGTTGCATTGTTCGTGTCCCGCGCGGCCGCTCTCCCATCTGACATCCGTATGCAGAGCTGCCGGTCCTCTCGCCCGCGCGCCACGCCACCGGTCGTCCACACCCAGCACCACCGCGCCCGCGTGCATTGCTGTTGGTCCTCTGCGCCGCCCCTCCTTCCGTCCACGAGCAGGGCCGAGGCCGCTCGGCAGCAACTGCATACAAGACCACCATCGGTATGACCCTCAACCTACAATAAATATTTCAAATCATTATGATAAAAGAATGTGTCTACTCAAAAAAAAAATTGAATTTTTTCCTAGTATGCTAACAGTACTATCATAGTAGAGATATTGTACTTAGAAACAAACACCACTAGAAAGAGAAATTGTAATTTTATTTCATGCTCAAACATAGAGGGAACAAGGTCCTAAAAAAAGTGGCCGCGTGACTTGGCTGGCAGCAACTCAGCAAGGTATTCCTCCGAGGGCCCAAAGGATCCGAGGGGATGAGTGCGGACTGCTCGATCCCCGCCAGGGCCGACTCTGGAGTCTGGACAGGTAGCACTGAGAAGGTCAAATAAAGCCCTCTGATAGCGATCGCAAGACAATGTTGTTTCTCAAAAAATAGAAAGAAGAAGACAATGCTAAAGCACAACCGCCGCGACTTTCGTCTCCATCCTCTTCTCATGAACACCGCGCGCGTGCTCATGCTGTTGGGCGTAGCCACCACCTTCGATTGTCTGCAGGCTTAGAGAACCCCGCGGCCAGTGCGACGCAGCAGGCCTTTGTTGGCCTTCTTCTCTGGCTGCTCAGCGCCATGGCCATCACAGTCCTCAAACGAACGAAGAGTCCCGCTGAAAGAACGAAGAGTCTCACTATACAGCGCGGTGCAGGTTGGACCCGGTACACCGTACAGTACTCAGGACCATGACCTGGTCTGCTTGGAGTCCGATGCCGAGTTCCCTACAATTCTATCTGGTTCCTTAGTTAGGGGAGGTGCTTGTATGTGTTCGCTATTAAACGAAGCAAGGATTATCCTGCATGCAGAGTTGTAGTATAGTATTTTATATTTGCATGTAGAGAATTTTTTTACAGTGTTTGGGAGGAACCATCGGTTCCTCCTATTAAAATTAATTGTAATAGGCTCTACAGTAGTGATTCTCAACTCCAATCCAATTCCATGGACTACTCCGTGCCATGCCTGTTTCGTGAGATCTGCTCTATTCCCTCTTCTTGACAGGCTGGAACCCGTCGCCGTCGTCGGTTCTTGAGCAGAGGAGCACGTCGAGCTCCCTCCCTCCTTCCTTCTCTGCCTGAGCCGAGGAGCACCGTCTCTCCTTCCTTCTCCATTGTGTCCCCATCATGCTGTGACCAAGGAGCGTCATCGTCGTCTCTAGTCTATTGCGTCGGCGCCGCTCTCACCACGGCGTCTCCCTAGGATCGCCGCCCGCCTTGCCGCCTCTATGGGTCGCCGCCGCGTCACCACCACCACGTGCTTCCCTATGCTTGCCACCGCCCGCCTATGTGGATCACGGCCGGTTGCCTGCTGCAACAAACCGGCGGCTATAGCAGAGGGGGTGGGGTCTGCCTTCTGCACTTGGCCTTGTCGCAGTGCTTGGAGGAGGGAGGTGTGTGCCTGCAGGTGGTACTATTGTCGAATCCATGTTGTCAAAGAGCATGTGCCATCATCTTGTATTTAGTGAAGTTCTTAACATGTAGCATTGAGCTGGTATCTGCATAGCTGCACACATAGATGCAGGGCTCACTGCTTGCAATGAATGTTTACTTTGTCTGCTGCCCTCTTTATTTACAGTATATTGCAATTTTCAGAGTTCCTTCCTTGAAAGCAAATAATCATCTTGCTGCTGCCAGTTCATTTGAATGTGACAAACAAGTGCATCTCCATGTCAGTTTATAACCACATATATAAATGATAGGATAGACATGTACCCTGCCGTTGAGTAGTGACCATGAATCATATTATTATTGAAAAATGAATGCCCTGGCCCTGGCTCATGGTACCTGTAAAAATTGTGAAGCTGGACTTTGCAGTTTGTATGGAGAAGGAAACTACTGAGTTCATTTATTTGGGATTGAAAAATTAGAATATGGGCCTCCATTTTGCAATGATAACAGAAGCATAATGGTTTCAATACCGTTTGGTAACACAACACCAAAAACCTCACAAACTGGTCAACATCCATATCGTATCCATAACCGGATTTAGGCTACAAATGGACAACCAAAAAAGTGTGATGCGTCTGAATTAATACAAAATTTACTGTATCTGTATTGCCATTACATCCTGCCCATTCCAGAAAGCCTTCCAATCTGATCCTCACGATCGCTATTTTACCAAAAATCAGTTGCACAAAGTGCTCCATTCAGTGTGCAAAACTTAAACGACCAAAACAAGTTCTAATAACAACTGCAGCTCATGGCATAAGATGGTAGGGCACCCAAGGAGGTATAATGATTGGTCACAAGTTGAACATCTGAACAGGCCAGCTGCGCTTCTGGCCATCTGAACTGATTGCTGTGGTTTCAACCGATATGTCTATGCTGCGGTGCTCAGATGCCCTCACAATGCTTATCCGAGACCTGAGCACCGTAGCTGGGCAGTCATCTGTGCCAGCCAATGAAGATGAATCCAGGGTTGATTCCTCCTTGGCCATTGCGATGGGCTCTTCAAAGGTGAAGATTGTCTGTGACCAGTGAGTTGGTGTAGAGAAGGGAGAGGTGGAGAGAACGACAGGCTTCTCCTTGCAGAATCTGTTGGTAAAACCCGTGTCAAACCACAAGACAATGCCATAGCACCAGGTCACTCCAGGCACAGTGGCACTACTTTTGCTAAGCCTCAGCTCAAAGGTTGCAGTAAAATCCATCTCACTTTCCTTCATACTTGCAAGATCGAAGGACTGAGCACAAGAAATAGAAGCAAGATGTAAGTATAAATCCCTTAATTCAAAGTGGCATTTGAGCACATTTTACATAATACTAAGCATAAAAAAATATTATGACTACAATTCATTTTTTTACAATAAAACCAGTTTCACAAAACCAAACTTTTATCAACATAGGTATCAATATATACACGTGAATCATTTTGAGAAACTATACTTTTCTTGATGCATCAGTCCTTAAATTCAAACCACATCACCAGCCACAACACATATGCAATGACTAACCACCTTGTGCACACGAACTCAATTCGATGATTCTTGTAAGGAATGAAGACATCAAAAAAAATGAGAGCGAACTAGAAGGGGTGCTGTGCCACCTGTCCTTGGGCTTGGCTCATGTAATAAAGATCACATTTAGGCAGATTTGGAAGGGTCAGAGAGAATGGTCGCAAAATAAAAAAAGAAAAAAAAAAGGAAGGGTCAGAGAGGATTGTGCAAACATTGTTCTTCAGTTGTGTCAGATGACCTATGCAACACAGGCTTTGAGAATTCCACGTGTTGAACGAGCTTGTTCTTTTTATATTCCAGTTTTGCCTAAGTCAGGTTGCAGGAATTGAAACTTGTTTTAATATAGCAAGGTCAATAACCATGGGGAGTTGGTTCTGCGACTACTAAGGTGCCCACGATCTGTTCTTCATAGTCAGATCACAGGGGTCACCTCCACCTGCTCGATAGTTACCCTTAGGGTCACCCAACCTTATTATTTCTTGTCTATTAATGTCACAAAACTACACATTTGCGCTCACTTCATTTCATAACCACACTCTTCAGGTAATCAGATCTCAAAAGTGAAAAGTGTAGGTTTGCAATACAGATGACAATAAATGTGTAGTTTTGTGATAGAGCATTATAACAGAGGTTTAGTTTTCTAAACTAGATTCCTCAAAGTGTAACTTTGCAAAGGAAAAAGGTTGCTAAATAAAGTGTAGCTCTGTGGATCTACGAGGTGGTTTTCAAAAAGTGCAGTTTTGCGATAAGTACTGCAACTTTAGTGTCTTTCATGATATTTGCCCTGTATAAAGAAACAGGTGCATTAAATTAAGGGCGCGTTTAGCAGCCGTTCCGCTCCCATTTCAAGCGAAAATCAGCAAGAATCGGTCCCAAACACAGAAAGGACATAGCAATTCTGGAGCGAAAGCTTTCGTGCTTTTGTACTATGGGAGGGAAACAGTAAAAAGATGGTTTCTAGTGATTCTCATTATTCCTTCTCACCTTGTTTTTTTAAATATCCTTTTTAAGTGGGACAAGTTAAAATGGGTTGTATTTAAGTTGTTCTTCGTCCACAAAAAGTTTATGAATTTTTTTAAGTATATTCTTATTTGATTTTTTGTGAATTGGAACCCAGTCTATCAGTCAAACGGTTTTACAAATGGATTCTGATTCACCATATCCGAAACGTTTCTACGGGAATCAAGAGCCCTGCTAAACACACCCCAAGGTAGTTAACACTTAACACCCAGATTGAGATCTAGCTCCATAGACATTTAGCAAATTCAACATCAGAAGTGAAACTACGTAAATATGCAGTCACAGGAACTTACATGGAGTACAGCAGTCTCTGTCACAATATCCTGAGAAGACAGTACATCAACTACAGGAAATCGAGCTGAAGTTGAAGTTACTTCTTTGCCAATACATGACATATCGAAGCCATATACATTTTCCCAAAATGGCAAGCTAGTTCCACCTTTCCCGAAGCCAGCACCAAGCTAGAGGGTGGATCAGGCACGAGTTAACAAACAGCATAAAATACAGGAGAGAATACAAGCAAGCAACTGAGGACTTACGATCGTTGCAGTATCTGGAAGAATAGCACCACCAGGATTTAAAAAATGATCACGTGCATATAGGACAGAACTTAGCATGGATTCGTACAGCAGGCAGTATCCCATCCACTCACTCACTAACACATCAAAGCCGTTTTGTGGGACTTGTATTTTCTGGTTTAGTTCTTCAACCTTTGTATGTACAACACTTATCCCTTGAGCACTACCTTGCTTTTGTTCTGCTTCCACATTTTCATCATACAACAGACCATTATTCTTTGCAACCTGCGTCATGCAATAGCTATAAGTTACTCATGGTGCAAAGAGGTTGGTACTTTAATACAATATTGAAGAGAAAAGTGGCATACTTGGGTAGCCACAGAAGCCATCTTTGCACTCCCATCAACAGCAAAAACTCTAGATGCACCAGCCTTAGCTGCAAAAAGACTGTAGATAGGAAGCATATCAACAGCTGCACATGCAAAATAATTCACCATGCATCAAAAGTAGTCATTTACTCATTTTTATGACCAGCCTTGGACTTCGGAAATATGACCACTATATAACATGCAGTGCTTCCTGGTCACGATAGGAAAGGTGCTCTAACTTTAGAACTTACTTCTGATCACAAACATAAGTCTAATTAGATTTTCCATAACTACTAAGTATTTTTTTTAAAAAAAAAAGAAAAAAATTGACTACCAATATCTACAGAAGCATCTTAAATAAAAAACAGTTATATGCCATCAGAACACTTTTCATATGAATCGATAAATGTCAATTTTGTTTTGCCAATCCTTATAAACTTTAGATATGGATGGTCGAGTTAAATCATGAACTAGATCAGGTTATAAACTTTAGATATGGATGGTCGAGTTAAATCATGAACTAGATCAGGTTTGTCAACACTGTACCTACTTAGGACCATAATGTGCAACCAAGTCAAAATTATCCATAACCAGTCGGTTGAGTACAATTATCGAACCCAGACCTTTCTTGTGAACTATTATTCCAGTGGTTATGTTTTCTAGATGAGCAATATGAAGCCTATTTACTTTTACAGGATCCAAGGCTAGCATCATTGAGTTTCATGGTTAAGATAAACTAACCCCCATGCGAATAAGTAATCAGTAGATGATCATCAATTCATCATATGGTGAATGTTTAGATACCTTAGAATTCCTGTGCCGCAACCGACATCCAGTACAGTTGCTCCACTTAATAGGCTAGGATTGCCTAAAATTGCATCTCTGTAAGCATCTGTTCTGACCTGAAAAAGGTTAGTCAGAGCATTCAGTGTTTTCAGACCAGACAAATACATATCGGATGTGAATAGAAATACATATTTGACATGAACTTGTTGACCACAAATCCAGAAAGAGTTCACCTACTTTATCACCAAGCATCTCCCTGTGGATACCAAATGAACTGTAAGATCCAAAGTAGTTATCATCCACAGTTTTGATTGCTTTGGCATTAACACTAACACGTGCAACCTTTAGGTGGCTATCATTCATCACATGAGCAAGAGACTCCCTGCCCTCCCCTTGTGTACTCCCAATAGTACACTCATGCTGAAATTGAGCGCTGATATCAGAACCATTTCTTTCCGAAATGCTGCTCAGCTTGTTCCCCCGTGGTTCAGCTAAAACCCCATTCCCTGATGAACATTGTCCTCTTTCCACTGACATTCCACAGTCCTCATCTTCATCATCATCGTCATCGATTGACAAACTGTGCAAAAGAGAGTCGTCTTCCATGAAAGGTTTCAAGTACACATCGTCCTCCCATGGCACCTTTCCCTCAATTAGGTAATTCTCCACTGCGTGCAAGTGGCTGCAGAGTTCGGTGTTGGAAGAGAATGATTGCCCACAGCTCCAGCATTTTTTCTCTGCAACCTATGAATCAGCAAAGGCTAGAAATCAAGCTGAGACGCTCAGAAATTAACAAAATTGCAACCTCAATCAGCTCTTCATACCACCACAGAACCATTTATGTAAGCAAAGCAATTGAGCTTATAACACTACTGCAGGCATTAACTGTGAGCAGAAGGGTGTTGCTGACACACCTTGAAGCGGACAAAGTTGATGAGCTTGATGCAGCTGTAGAAATCCAGCCCCAGCTCCTTCACAATCCTGTGGAAATCAAAGCAATGCTCGGCGGCGCAGTGCTCGAATAGTGAGCTCTCAGCGTCGAAACGCGAGCTACAGAACAAGCACAGCAGCCCGCCGCCAGCATCTTCGCCGTCGGAGCACCAGTCGTCCCACCCCTCCTCTCCTTCCTCCTCATCTTCTTCCTCCTCGGACCTTAGCGGCTCTTCTGCCTCCTCTTTGCCTGCACGGCTGCGCTCCATTTACTGCGCCCGCAAGGTTTGCAGGGAGATCCCTAGCGCACTCGTTCGGCCAGTCGTCTCGCCGATCGCCGCGCCGCCGCTCAGGGCTAGTACCTCACCGAAGTCGGGGGCGTGCTTCTCGGGTCAGCGGTCGCGACGGCGGCATCGGGGCTCTGCCGCGCCGGGCGCCGGCGCAGGGCAGGCTGCGCAGCGTGCCTGCTTGCTAGGGTTCACGGGGTGGATTTGGGGAACTTGCTGCGGCTGCTACGCTGCGTGCCTGCTTGCTGCGTGCGGCGGGTGGTCAGGGTCGGAGGCTCCCTGCGTGCGGCGGCCTGGGGGCTGCGGGGCGGGGGCACGGGGATAGGGGGTTTGTTTTGTGTAGTTGTAGGTGAGGGTTACACGGAACTAGGGTTTTAGACAGGTGAGCTCATGAGCGGTTTTAGGAGCTAGGACTAGTCCAACCTAAGTAATTTGGGCCTTAGTTTCTATTTACCAGGTCGGTCCATCTAATAGGCTAATACTCTCGAAATAACTCATAGGAATCAAGAATGGAAACATATCTAGTGTAAACCAACCACTTCGTGTAACCATGTAAACTTCTAATCTGGGCCACATGATGTTGATCCAATGGATGTATAGGGATTTGGTAATTTTGCGCTTAACCGCCCGCTCTTAATCACATATTTGCAAATTCCCCCTTCCACCTCTCCCCGTGTCCCCCTTGATCAATATCATGTGGCTCAGATGAGAAGTTTGCATGGTTGCACGAAATGATTGGTTTGCACTAGATATGTTCCCAGAATGGGAATAGGTGTATCAATCTCTAGGATGTCCTTAGGGTTGGTAGTATTAGACACATGTACATAATTAATAATGATATTATAAGCAATAGGTAATAAGGATCCCATGCTATACTTGCCTTACTCTACAAAATCTTGCTGGTCTTTATCATCGAAGTATCGATCTTGATCACCGTCGAAAAGCTCACTGTCTACTCCATTGATCACATCACATACAGACATCCATAGGCATTCATGCACGAAGCAAACAAGGTAATAATTAGGAATAGTACACCAATAGTTGTAAAATAAAATGAAATTATTATAAAAGGATTATATGTCTCGATATGATCGCATCGACGTGAAGTTCATAGCTAAAACGTGAAAGTTATGAATTAAACGGGATTTTGTAAAGCAATTTAATTAATTAAACCTAACCAGGAAAATTAAAAGCTTCTATCATGAGTGACAGTAGTATTAATATGTATATTGTCAAATTACGACCCTAACGCAACATGAATGGTTCAAAATGGAGTTAAAAAGCACGAAATATGGTGAAAACATGTTGAAAATTGAAGTTTAAATGATTTAAAATAAATAAAAAGGAAATTCGGATTTTGAGTTTGGCAGAGGATGGAGAGTTCTATTACTAAAAAGTATAGGGGCTCTTTAACAAAATGTTTAGCCGAAGAGGTATCGACTGAATTACCCGTTGATCAGGCGATGGGCGGCTGAGAAAAGATGGGAGGGAGAGAGAAGGTGCTGACTTGTAGGCCCGCCCTGACAGTGACGGAGAAAGGGAAAGGAGGTGGAGCGCTGGTGGGCAGTTGAGGCGGGGACGACGGCGCGCGGCTCGCCGATTGGGAGGGGCTCGTGGCGTGGTGAGGCCGGAGCGCAGGCCATGGGGCGGGGGATGACAGCGCTGCTGGCCGCCGTTGGGAAAGGAAAAGACAGATGGACCGTTACGCTCGGTTGTGTAACGAGTGGCAGTGGTTGGTAATTTCTCTCAATTCCACCAATCCCAGTTTGGTGGAGCACTCCTTAAGCAGATCCACCAAAATGGTGAATATGAGTCTTAGATTCACATTTTTTGAGATTTGAATTTGGTGGATCTATACAGTTTAGCAAACTTTTGGAGGAGTGAAACTATTTTTAGTGAATCTAGAGCTGGAGGAGTTGTCCCAAACAGACCCTGAATTCTAAAGTTTGCAACCAGAAGCTCAAAATTCCTCGGATGGAGTCGTTGACATTTCATACATCTTGCTCAAAATTCCTCGGATGGAGTCGTTGACATTTCATACATCTTACAAGCCCTTTTTTTCTAGTTCAAAAATGACAATTTATTTATCATAAGTGTAAAACAAATTAATTTTCTTCAAAATCCTTCCATGAGAGCACGCTCCTACTCTCTCACAAATTTGTATGATGTTTCTAGAGGTACAGAACTACAGAAGCGACTAATAACTATATTCCATTATTTGCATTTAGCTAGAAGATGTTCTCACGGAACCCCTAACCGAAGTTCCATTGAGCCACAGGCATGTGCTGACAAACTCCGATGCTAAATAATGCCAGACATGCGCAAACTATAGATTGCTATGCAAGAAGCATGCAACGGAAATTCTCTGTAAAGGACCACATGTGTGCAAACAAATGTGGTGTTACATAATCGGCAACTAGAAAACCTGTAACTCAAACCTGCAATACTTGGGTTAAAATACAGTTATTAAGACAATATGCAAAAGACCAAGGTGAATTATTCTATATGTTTACTTAAGAAGGAATGGACTATTATAATTTAATGTTAGTCATGGAACTCTTATTACTATAGCAAAACAAGGAATTTCGGCAGCATCTCCTTTTGTAGAACGCTGCGACGACAAAACATACGTAACTCGAGAAATACCAACAGCAATACATCAGATAGACAAGAGTATGCACCGAGGTTTCATTTCATGGAACGTACGCAGAGACATTTCATTTTAAAATGAAACGTAAGCAGGGCCCCAAGGAGCAAACACAACAAAACCATGCGCTATTAAACCTGTGACAAACAATACCACTCTTTACTGGTTAATAATACACTATGTACACGAAGACAGCATAATGCAAATGTTAGTTACATGTTTAGACCCCCAGAATTGCTCCTAATTATATACCAGAGGCTTCCACAGTGGTCACGCCAAGTGTATGTGCCTGTAGACCAAGCATGGTCCTCTGGCCTGAACCTGATCCTAGTAGTCTAGCGTTAGATGGGAACTTAATACATATTTGCCAACAAAGCAATCAGCAGCGAAGTAGTTGCCAAATACAGCGGCTCAAACAACTTTCACCCAAGAACCCCCACACATTGGGCAAGCATGGCTCCACCTACTGATCCACCAAGCCTCACGTTCATTTGTCTGATTTGGGGCACCAGGATGAGCAAATGCACAAGTTTGTCGCAAACATCGTATGCACTAGAAAGAAGAAACAGCAAATTTAGGCATCAAGTATATCAGGAGAGTAACCAGGATTCTCTAATAAAAACTCATCAAGGAACTATGAACCCAGACTTGACAACAAAAGGTAAAGCAACCATAACCATACTCACCTTATACCATTCACCATCAAGACCTGTTCTCCACACAGCCGTGACAACATCCCTTCGAGATCCCATGACACCTAGATAACCTCCAAGACCTACAGATGTTTTCAGACCAAATGCCGCATCTCTTTCAGACAACCTACGCTTTCTTGGCCAAAGACTATGAATCCCAATGGAACTGCCAGCATCCTCTTCCATGTCAGACAAATTAGAGTTGATTGAACCACTAATTTTTAGACGAGGCATATTGTCCAATGGACCAAAATCATCTGGTTCTGACCAGGGTCCACCAAACATGTTGCGTCTATGCCATTCTTCTGCAGGAGGCTGCAGTTCTAATTCTCGAAGTAGAAGACCAGCAGCATCAGCTCCTCGTGGACGAGGCATATTCTGCAGTCGCAGATATAGGGAATAATGAATATTGAAAATAGATGGGAAACTAGCCAACTAGGCATCAAGGGATCACTCAAAACAACGTGCCTAAGGCCCTGACAGTAGTAGTGCATGTTTCCATAAAAAGATGGCTAATACAAAATAGATAACTTCTACTAAGAGAACCCTAATCAACATTTAAAGGTGGCCGTCCTGAATTCAGTCCAAAACAGAAAGACTTGCAATATCTCTGAATGGAGCACTTGAAAATCAACACATACTCCTATAGCTGATAGATGCTGGTAGCTCAAAAATGGCCACAGTACTACGAAGATCGATTACTAGAAACTTCCATGAGAATTTGACTAGTACCTGCATATGGGGACCAAGAGATGCTTCCACTACCTCAGGGAGCACAGTGTAATTGCCGTCAATGTAGTGCAACCTTATTATAATGTTGCTGGACCCAACCTGAGAAGCAGGCAATGGATGCGGCAAGGTAGATGTCCTTCGACACAGGTCAACCAATATAAGAAAAAGGACCTTGACCTACCAACAATGAAATAAAATAAAATTACACAGATAATGAGATAAACAGACAAAAAGAAGTCTTCTAAAGCATAGAAAGACAAATCTGTAAAGCATCTGGAAAATCACTAATAAGAGATCATAAACAAATTGTGCAATCAAACCGCTGTCCATGCTAGGCTGGATTAAATTTTAAACCGCTTAAATCAAGGGCCCAAAATAACCTACAGATGCAATTGCATATGATGGCTATATCGACATGTGTTCTCCCATAGCAACCAAGAATAGACATTTCCAAAGAAATGCAGGAGGCAAAACATAGTAGTTTTCCAAACTAGTCACCATGTTCAGGTCACAAAAGTTTTCCAGCACATTAACATCATCAGCTTCTTCACTAAAGAAAAGTCCAAATGCCAACAATCTATCCCAGTTTGATCACACTAACTCCCAAAGTTTCCTTTATCTCTCAATATTAAACTGTGTAAAACATATTGTATTGCCAAGAATTTGATAATCACCTCATCTGAAGTATAACCTTGCCCAGCATTGCCAGAACCTATTCTAACAGATTTGCCCATTGGATTTTCTTCAGGACCCTTCGCGCCAACAACAAATTGTCCACCACGCGCAGACTGGCCATCTTCTACTTTGGCAGCCCCTAGACCAGATCTTACTGTCGTACTGTTGTCCTCTGTCTTAGCATTCATCATGTGCTGTATTTTCTGGATAGCAGAATCTTGATTTTTTTGCGCATTTGCAAGTAACCTTGGTGATTGCCTTCTTCGGAAAAGCAGACAAAATAGCAGTAATTGACATAATCTATGAAGAAAATGGCAATCCCCAATAAGTCTAACCGCAGGTGTGCCAGGGAAAGTGCCCGTATTAATGCTGATGGGCATAAATGATGACCTCGTGCTCATTGGATTTTGTGTTGCGGTGGCAGCACCATCAGAATTGTTACTAATCTTAGCAATTGCACCTTGGACCCACTCCTGCATTGAGTTTCCTGTTGCAGATGTTGATCCCCCTTGATTACCTGAAATTTTAAGGAGCGTCAAGATGCTAGCAGCACTAAATAAACAACACTTAAGCCTCGAAAATGCAATGGAGAAAACATAAGATTGGGATGTACCTTTTTTGTGCACAAACAAACAAAAAAAAAACCGCAAGATTTAGCAAGATAGCAGGTATAGCTAACCTTGATTATTTGATGGTGAAGGAGAGTTGTTTGTTGGACTTGTAACCATATTTCTAGAAGTGCTTGTGGTAGAAGATGGTCCCACATGGCTAGCCAGAGTTCGACAGAAACTCGCATAACGCCGCAAGCGTGTTATGAAATGTGATGCTAAATCAAGAACAGCATCAACGTAACCCTGCATTTAAATGCAAATAAAATAAGCTATTTTCTATTAACATGAAGAATCCCTATGCAGATAACCTGTGCTCAAATTTATACAATGCTGAACATTAAAAGACTATATATAATACACCAGTTTTGGCCAAGCATAACAGGGCATTGAACATGAGTTCACCAACATAACTAAAGCAATGCTTACGTGGAAGTGATATAGCATGCCTCTGCTCACTACTTTAAAAATGAAAAAAAAGGCTCGGTAGCAAGTCTAAAAGAATAAAGTCAGTAAAAAAAAAAGAAACGTACATTAGATAGCTGAGTTTAAGTTCCATGGCTATGTAAATATGAAATAGAAATAACTTGCGTAAAGGAGGCAGCTCGACCTGGATGCTTGGAAGTAGAGCTGGCTCAACAGTCATTTTGTCAGGTTCGATGCTGGATAACATATCACTGGAAGCTTGCCAGGGCTCAGGTAGCAGAGTTGATGGATTTGTAAGGGCAGACTCAATTCCTTTGCCTAGCATATCCAGAAGTAATCTTGCTTGCATGTCCAACACAAGTGCCCGTACATCTTGGGCATTTGTTCCTTCCAACAACCTACACTTTATCCTATCAAGGTTCTGCATGTACATCCATTAATCATAAGAGGAAGGAAGGTAGCTCAATAAGTCCTAAAACATTGAAGCCAAAAGGTATAAAAATATCACCAAACTCCAACTTCATATTAACTCGCAAATTAAACCCAAAATATGATATGAATCAGCTGTCAAGCCAGTCAGTTAATTTGACAACTGCTGAGATGCCAATGATTTCAACCCTATGGCGAATTACCACTGGAAAAGTTTCTAGCAGCATTTTGCAGTTAAAATGTGCAATTTACATATCCCTGTGGCAACAGAACAACTGATAGGCACCGAGGGCCTGCCCCTCACAGAACGTAGGTCGTAGCTGTGGGAAATCGCGGGGCGGGGCTTGAATCGCGAGGGACAGTGGCGTGGCGCCATGGTCGCGCGCGAGGACGACGAGCAGCGCGCACGAGGGGAAACAGCGGGGTGGCTAGGGCAAATCCCGGCTCCCTAAAGGAAGCCGGAAACAATATTATTGTTTCTGCTTAATTCTCTCTCAAGGTCTTTACAAGTATTTATACTCCGATCTAATAATAATAATAATAATTGTAATAGGAATAATAAGATATATGGGCCTTAGCCCCCTAACTGCCAGCACCCTTTAGCCACTAGCGGGCTTTCGCCTCGTATACTGGATGCCGGTCATAACAACAACATTAACAGTTCTATATTCGAAGAAAAAAAACAGTATATTGATGCTACAATTTACTTAACAGTCGAAGTTATGCCACATGAATATATTTGTTTATAGCAATATCAAAATGAACCATATTCACTGAAAGGGTATAAGCACCCACATGAAAAAGGGAGGAAGAAACATCCACACTGACAGTCTAATACCAGAGGGACCAAGATAATAGTGATGCATACAAATATGATCATATTTTGTGCTATAAAAAGACTCATACAGTGGGTACAAATCTTTTAATAGTTGCTAAATAAAAATATTATAATGAGATTTATGCCCACTATCCCAGAGTAGGAAATAGTGGGGGAAAAAGATAAAGTAGGGCACACAACAATGCACTCTAATGTGCACTGGTTAGTTGATATGGAAACAAGCAAAAGAGAAAGTGGTCCATGTGCATGTAAGGAAAAAGCCAAGGAAACTACGTATGTCTACATCTACATAAATTTCTCATTCAAACTCTGTGTGACTTATAGTATGACTGCTGTGGTAAACGATGAGTTAACTGTGGTTAAGACAGTGTACATGCAACATAGCTATTCAAGTGTAAAAATGTAATAAGATAAAAATAATATATAAACTATCGGCGACCACTTTAAATTGGTGTAGTTCACCAAAAGCAAAACTTACAGGACAGTGCTGCTGCCTCTGTTGCATAGTCGGAAGAGAATGGAAGTCCGCATCCAGAAAAGCTATCACACTGTTAAGTGAAACTGGAAGAAAAAAGTACATTGGTTTTCCATAGACAATTATACAGATCAGATCATATGCTACAAACAGATTTACTAAAGCAATAAAAACACATTCTATTTGCTGAGATAATAGCATCTCAAATGGAAATAAACTAACAAAGTACGAAGGAATATTTTTTTCTCGAACGACGCAGGAGAGCTGTGTGTCATCATTTCAATCAGAAGAGAGAAAAACTGCATAGGAGGGGCATGCACCTACTCCTAGTACAAGGGAGAGACCAAAGTCCACTCGCAAAAAAACCCCAACACACACATTTATGAGAAAGAATCAGTCAAAATGGAGAAACTACTACTACCGAAACATACACACAGAGCTTTAGGAATCAGGGGTGAACGACTGAAGGAATATAAAGGGAAATTCAACATATGCCAAATTTTACTGTCAAAAAAAAAATATGCCAAATACAGAATTCACCACTTCAATGTTATCTCTTGCAAACAATATAAGATAAGATTTAGCACAACAAAATATGTATTCCACTAAGAAATGATGTCTTCATTAGAACTGTCAAATACTGTCAGTTTTTAATCTCACAAATCCCAAAATGTGCTTGTAGAAGATAAACTGCTGCGCATGAGAATCAACTTCATTGCTATAGCTCAGCCTCCAACACACAAAGCACAGGAAAATTAAAACCGATTGGATAGAAGAGACTACACACTAAAGCATATCATCATCAGAAATGCCCTTACCTATACCATCTTCGGCAGCACTCTGTGTACAGCCGACAGCATCCCACCAATCAACTCCAGCCAAAAGACTCCACCAAAATCTGCCAGAAATATACATTATCAATGAAATACAGGAACAACAAAGCCTTTGGCCTCAATCAAGTTGGCTTTGGTAGATATGAACCCCAACAAGAGATACAAAATTATCTAATTATCACAAAGATAGAAAATCACACTTCCTCATATATGAGGTTTAGGACAACATAATCATTTGGAGTACTAATTAGGAATCAGCATCTATAAATTTGGTAACATACCTATCTGCTATTGCACGCTCCCATGCTGCTGAGCTGATCTTTGTTTGCGTGCTAAGAATTGCAGGAGGAAGCACACGTATTATCTTCAGTATTGTTCGATCTTTGAGTGTGTCATGCCAAACTGATGCTAAGCAGCAACTGCTTGACGAAAAGGCTGGTGAAGCAATAGCAGAGCCAACATTGACATGGTAGCTGTCAACCTGATCAAAATTTGGACCTGAGAAAATGTGCACTCCTCCACGGAGGAAAGCAACAGCAACTTCACCACCATGAGCAGAATAAACTATTTGAGCCAGTTGTCTAACATCATTTGGAAGATCATAAGGGTCAAAGCTGAGTCTGTTCGCTCTGTCAACACTGCACTCAGAGGAGCTCCGTTCATCTGATGTCGTTGGCATCGGAACATATGTTTGAGGATTTTTAAGGTCCTCCGTTGGTGGAATGCTTTTATTTACTCTAGTAGACCAAACAGTTTGCATGGGAGGCTGCCCACCTAAGCTAGTAGGGCTTCCAAATATTGGATGAAGAACAACAGGTTGACGCGAAGATTCCCAGCATTGTACCCTCCATCCAGTGATAGAAGGTCCTTCATCAGGATCATAAGGAGACATGTACTGCCCTGCAAGAAGTAATCTAAAGATCATCAAAAAGTAAATAAACACCAGCTATCACAACTGATGCACAAAAAGTTAGTACTAAGAATGTAAATTGAACAGTTGCTGATTGAGAAATCATGTTCTAGAATATGGCACAGATTGAAAGAAACATGGCCGCTAGAATAAAAGTTGAGTACATGTTAGTGTACTGAGATCCATCTCTCAATTTCAATTCTAGACATATACAGTTAGATTTAGTAAGAGTTGTTTTCATACACACAAGTGCATGCATGTGTGTGTTTTTCTTTTTGGTGGGTGAGATGGAATGGTGGACTTTGGAGGTACACAGTATGTGATCATGAAGTGTAGGAGAACACTAATGATATCACAATAATGTCATGTTTCAGAAAAAATGGATTATTACTGAGACTTGAAATGTGAAAATATATCACACCAGAACTAGGTCATCTCTTAAATGGAGTTGTACTCTCACCTTCAACTATCACAACTGTAATGACTGATCCTCCACGGGTCGGATCAAAAGCAACTGACGTGACCCCAGACCCCCAGGTAGAAGTAGTAGCTGACTGTGCAGCCGCTTCTGGACAGACATAAGCTGAAAAATTAGAAACTGGACAACAATGGATTGATGCAGCCTCAGTAGTCTCATTGTCTGACAGCTTTTTTGTCTGTGCACCCTCAGAAACAAGATAATCTTGCAAAGAAAATAGATAGGCCGCTAGTGGAGCAAAACCAGGCCATGTAGGGGGATTCAGAGACGGAGGAACAGAACTTGTTGCATTTATCTTTGCGGTTGCATGAATACCATTTCCAAGACCTGGCATCACTTCCCAAACAACTACAGTGGATGGATTAACAAGGGGTACTCCAGCAACATGTAAAGCTCCAGATTCTGTTACAATAGCATCAGCAGCCATTATGCCACTGGGTCCTGCTCCTAGAAGCCCTTTGCTAGTAGAAAACCATCTAGGATGTGTTGAGTTTTGAGAAGGCCACTGTGACCAATGAAGCTGAACAGAACCTGATGAAAAAACTGAACAAACACATAGAATACTTGGCCATCCCACTGCAACAAGAAGCTTACGTCAGATTTTTGAGGAGTAATTATATGTGCAAAAACTGCCAGGAAAATATGTTCCACAGTAAACTTGGATTTGGTTCACCAACCTGAACTCTGAGGTTGTTGGGTGAGAAATTTTTCCTCAAAGTTCTTCAGATTTGAACTAGTGGAGTTTGTAGGAAGCCATCTATACTGCAGGACCAATAAGAACAAGATATTTAGCAGCAGTTTCTACTTTCTAAAATTCAATTCTTTTCAAGCTAATAAGGACTCGCACAGACTCAATCCCTTTAGTTTCGTATTTGATGCTTTTAAGGCTGAATAACTTTTTCATTTGATATTAATAAAGAATTCTGAGATATGATTCTCTCTCCACTTAGTATATGCAACCCTATCCCTTTCCAAGGGAACTTGTCAAAACCAAGGCATGTGTATATGGCATATCTAGGTAGCACTTTTCAATGAAGGATGACCGAAAAGTATTTACAGGTATATAGATTAAGTGTAAGAACAGCAGTCTGGGTCAAGGTTCAAGAAGGCGCTAGGCGGTCTCTAGGCGGTGACCCACCGCCTAGAGCCTAGGCGCGCCTAGGCGGGATTAGGCGTTTCAAGGCATTTTTCTAGGCGGTGCAATATACAGACATATACCTTGTCATATACATCATAAATACGTCTAAAAGAAAAGAAACACAGAGGGCTATTGGGCCTTAAGTCGAAAAGAAAGCCCATCAAAGCAGCCCAACTATTCAATAGCCCATCTCCCCACCTCATCCTCTCCCCTGTCTCCTCCTCCCACCCCGCAGCCGCCTGCGCCCTCCGCCACCCGCGCCTTCCGCCGCCCACACAAGCTGTGCGAGTTCCCGCCGCCGCCCACGGCTCCTCCTCCCCACCGGCGACCTCCGCCAAACGCTCCTCCAGCCCCACCGGCGCCGCCGACGAGCCGCCGCCGCCACCTAGGGGTCCGCCTACCCCCCTAGGCGAGGCGGGCACCCTCCGACTAGAGCCTAGTCGAGCCTAGGCGCCGCCTTTTTGAACTTTGATCTGGGTCGTAATAAAACACTACAATTAATTTGAATATTTTGTTTGACAAATCTTAAATGGCTGAGCACTGCTATGGTGCTCAAGAAATCTGATCTGTGAAAACTGAAAACAGGGTCATCCAGCAGCGGTGTTGAATTAACCACAATGGGGCATGTTAAGTAGTGAAGGTAAACAGCATCGAGTATTATGTGTGTTACCAACATACCGGAGAAATTCCTGACAGCCACTTGGTCACCACAGAAAGATCTTGACGCCATTCATGTTCACACTGCCACGAGCTTGCATCACGTACAAGATTTACAGGACCCTTCACCGCAGAATAACGTGATTAGTATGAAAATATTTGATATCATCAAATATGAAACTTTGTTTCAGGCAGCTATCAGAGAAACTCATGTTCTTATTGAACTGCAAAGTTAACTCTAAAAAGAAATGATGTGTCCATCTCATCAACGGAATAACTTACCTTTGTTGGCTGTGTCCATATAGTGATCCGCCCATGAAAATTTGCCACTAGCAATGCACGAGGGCAGGACCGAGGAGACCATTCAATGAACTGAACAAAGTCACGTGGAGAATCTGTTCAATTGACAACACCATTACAGTGAAATATGCTGAGAGCAGATCATTTTTATAAAAATGAATAGATATATTTATTTCAGATGAGCAGACAACAGAGCATCAAACTTGATCTGCATCTGCTTGTGCACAGTCATAAGCTGAGTACGATTACACCACTAAAATATAACTGGATTGAAATTTTAGGCATATATGTCTAGCAAAGAATAACATGCAAGTGGACCAACTTAGCTAAGAATATTTTGTGTAGCAGATAAAAAGACATGTACCTGCTTTCACATTGAATACAGAGCATTCTGTTGGTCTCTCGGGATTCAGGATATGTATAGGAATCCAAAATGGAGGGCTTGAATTTGAGCTGTAGAAATAAATTAAATTATTTTAAGCCAAAGAGTATTTCATATAAAAAAATGTGGATAAAAAATGCCACTAAGAGGGTGAAATACTTGAGCATTCTTTGCTAGGTATTGACATCAGGAGGATCTCCATTTTACCACTCCCAGTTTTAATGTTACCAATCTATACTTTCCTATCTTTTGTCATCTGTTGTACAAGTATCGTAGTACTGCTCCCAGAGTCCTTGAACACCTCCTTATAGCTTACCCTCTTATACATGAGTTATAATTTTAGCAGTAGGACTATGTCCTAATGTTTCTGCTCAAGTAAAGAAACAGCGCTTTTCTACCACAAGCTCCACTAACTAAGACAGCCCTCATAGTTTAAACATTTTAAATGATAAATGCGCAAGGCAATCAAGGCACAAAACATATCTGAGAAAGAAGGTGAAAGAAATATAACCTTGGAATACGTGCACAAGTCTCTGAAGCGCAAGCAATTGCATTCAATTTCCCACACCAAGCAACTGCACTGCAGGGAAGAGCCCCATCAAAGCAAAAAGTTACCAACTAGTTTCCAGGTAAGATTAGGGTAAAAATAGCTGGCTAGCCTAGCTATATACAACAGATAAATGAAGTAAACCAGAAAAACAAAAATCAATGAAAGGCAGTATCATTTTCATAAAATGTATTGGAAATAATATATGGCCTCGAAAAAAGTTTTACAACGTTCTCGATCAAGGAGAAATAAGACAATCGCAGCCACATACACCTCTTCACAGTGACTCAGAAGCCGGTGATTCCACTACTCCATTCACCCGTCGCCAAAATTGAACATAATTCACATCAAACACTGATCCAAGGAGCCGAATTCGAAACAAACACTCGGTTTTTTTTGGCCCAAACAAAAGGAACGTAAACGGAGGCGCAGGGATGCTCAGCCACGCGCACCTGAAATTTCTGCACAGCTCGGGCAGGCGCATCTTGTGCCGGAGGCTCGCCTGCGACTGCTTGAGCCGAATCCGGAACACGGTCGCCGGCGAGGCCTGCTGCGCTCCTCCACCCGCCCCAGCGCCTCCTCCTCCTGCTCCTGCTGCTCCCACCAAGCCGCCCACCTCCGTATCCCCAGCGCCAGAGCCCCCATCGACTTCCATAGCCTCTGCCGCAGCGCCGGCTGCTACTCCCGCCTCAGCAGCCTCGGCACCTCCCCCATCCGCCGCCGCGGCCTCCTCGTGGCTGCCCCCCTGCTGTTGTTGCTGCTGCTGCGGCGGCGGCGGCGGCTGATCCTTGGGTGATGAGGGGGTCCCGTTCGCGGTGGGGATCGGAGTGGGAATGGGGACGGGGACGGGGACGGGGCTAGGGTTCGGGGGGGTGGAAGAGGTCATAGGGACGGAGAGGGACGGGGGGCGGGGGGAAGAAAAGGAGAAGGGAGGGAGCGCAGGTGCTTAGGTCACTTGAAGCGACCGGCCGTCGCTGTCGCGGGGAGGATGCGAGAGGGGTTCCTGAGTAGCTGTGCGGCGGCGTCGCTATCAAGTGGGCGGAATGGTGGATGCGGCCGTGGAAAGGGGACGCGCGGACGAGGGGCGACGGTGGTTTTTTGCCATTTGGACGATGACCGTGGGTTTTGCCACTTGGACTGATCGGTGATCGCGCTGCCTGTCTCCTCAGCTCGCTCTACCCCTCCCCCTCTACCTCCTCTCCTGAGTACCCTCCCATGTGCCCTTACCCCTTGCTATTCAGATTATTTGAATTCCTTAGACTAAATTTAGTTCAGGATTAAAGGTTAGCCCCTAAAATAAAGGTATAAAGATTAACTTTTTGACCATTTGAATATGCCCTTCTTATACAAAGAAAGATCCATTTGCCTGACGTCGAATAAGGTGAAAATGGATATTGGACATAGGTCCATTTTTAAACATTAGAGCAAAATATCAACTGAAGTTTTACCACTCGTACGGTCTATTTTAAAGAAACATACCTTCTCTATACATAATGTCTCTATACAATACAGATACCCTTAGAATCAGACTTGTTATATATTGAATATGTAAAAGGAGTGTTTTGTTTGATGACCAAGCGAGCCTAGCTCACTCGTATCAGGTGGGCTGAGCTTGACATACATGTTGTATGCAACATCTTCATGTTTAACTGATTATAGTATGAAGAATGTTTGTGTTTTCCGTGAACGTTTGTGTTGCATAGTAAAAGCCAAAAATGAAAATATAAGGAAACGCTTGGTTTTCGTTAAGAATAAAATATGCACCTAAAATTAAGTTGAAGAGGGTTGTAACCGAGTGATCATGGACATATTTCCCCAATTAGATGAGTCGAAGCTGGTTTCCCATAAAAGATAGGGTTGTTTGGATGTTGCCAGGCAAATGATCTCAGCAACACAGGCGATCAAAATTGAACGCTTGAGCAATAATGTTTGGGATGGATGAGTCATGCTGAAATTATATTGGATAAAGGAAAAATGGTTAAAAAATGAAACTGCAGGGGGTATTTAAGGGCCTGTTTGGCATGGCTTTAGAGCCCAGCTCCATGTTAGAGCTGGCTTCAACTAACCAAACATCCAAACTCTGGAGCAACCTAACTCCATGGGGTTCTTGGAGTTCTAGTTCATTTTTCTAGAGCACCTCTTTCCCAATTCCAGTAAACTCCAAAATAGACATAGACAAGGAGTTTTGAAGAAATTACCCATAATTGCCATCGATTACACACTCTAAACAAAAAACAACTCTAGGCGTACAGTTTTTACGTATCAAATCGGATGTTTCATGAGATATTAGAAGTGTTTTCGGATACTAAAAAAAATCTAATTACACAACTCGCTTGTAAAACACGAGACAAAATTATTAAGTCTAATTAATCATTCATTAACAAATGTTTGTTGTAGCATATCATTTTCAAATCATAGACTAATTATACTTAAAAATTCGTCTTACAATTTACACGCAATCTCTTGTCTATAGTTAATACTTCATGCATATATCTAAACATCTGATCTAGTAATAATAGGTGTTTAGTTTTTATGGTAAAAACTAAACAAGACCTGAGATACCATGGATATGATGGAAAGCCAAGCAGATATTTCCCACTTCATTCTTTCTGTCAGTCCACTGCAAAGGCGAAGCACCAATCTCCGTCAAGCAAATCGATCCAATATCAAGTTGAGAAACAGCATCCCCAAACAAGACGCATCAAAGATACATTACATTTTTTTTATTCCCGAGAAAATTCAGACCAATGGCAACAGATACGCAATTATTGCTGCGACTGCGAATTGTCACGGTGCGACAGGGTGGCCCTTGAGGAAGTCGAGGAGGAGCTCGTTGACCTGATCCGGGAGCTGCTCCTGCACGAAGTGGCTCCCCTCCGGGATGTAGGTGATCTTGAGGTCCGGCATGAAGCTGTCCATGACGCCGCTGCGCATGGCGGTCTCGAACCCTGGGAACTTGAAGCAGTAGTCCTTCTCCCCCATCACCATGAGCACCGGGGCCTGGAACTTGGCGTCCAGCCGGTGGCGCATCTTGTGTATAGACCTGTCCAATCCATGAGGAACCAACAGTTTGGCAAACTGAAACGGGTATGGAGTAGTAGCTCGGTGACAAGCAACTGCTCTCAAACTCTGAAGTCAAGTCTCACCTGTATGGCATCTGGAGCGGGTAGCGGAAGCCGGACTTCTCGTAGAGCTCGGCGTAGACGTCCAGGTCCTCCTCGGTGAACCACTCCGGGAGCGGTGTGGACAGGTCGGCCAGGTCCATGATCTCCTGGCCTTCCTTGGCAATCGGGATGTCGGCGCCGGAGAAGAGCACGTAGACGGTGCGCACCACGCGCCTGACGTCGTACCGGCCGAAGTCAGCCTCCGCCCTGCCAGGCTCCTACAGAGACAAGGAACGAACCGATGAATGATGATGGTGACCAGAAATCGGAGATGTCGTCAGAGTTGATGATGCAGTGTTAGTGGCACGTACGCCCCAGCGCCGGACTGTAGAAGCCCTCGGGCATGGTGGTGTCGAAGGAGAAGGGGACGGGGCTGAAGGGGATGCCCAGGCACACCACGCCGCAGGTGCGCTCCGGGTGCTGCAGCGCGAACTCGTAGGCCGGCACGGCGCCGAAGTCCTTGCCCACCAAGAACGCCTGCACGTACGTACGAGAGTGGATCGAGTCGATCAGTATTTTTCCTTGACAGTTTCAAGGACAACGATTCACCCGAAGAATTCGGCCGCAGCTAAAATCAGTCCTGCCGAAGAGGGCAGTATCTCTGCGTCTGCGTAGCAAAGGCGCAAAGCACGAACGGGTGCGGTCACCGCAAGCCGCAACAATCTCTCATCCGGCCGATCCGGCCGTTTCTTATTACCTCTGGGATGGAGAGGGCGTCGAGGATGCCGAGCACGTCGGCGACGAGGTCGTCCCAGCCCCAGGAGGCCTCCTCGAGCTCCGTTGGCTGGTCGGAGAGGCCGTAGCCGCGGCAGTCCGGCGCGACGGCGCGGTACCCCGCGGCGGCGACGGCCAGCATCTGGTGACGCCACGAGTACCATATCTCCGGGAAGCCGTGCAGGAACACCACCGTGCCCAGGTCACCTGCCACAAATTAAACACGGATTTCGCAGCCAAGAGCCGACGACCACGCAGCGGAGGCAAACAGTGGACTCGCTCTTACTCACCTTTGCCGACCTGAGCGACGTGGAGGTTGATCCCGCGGACGGGGAGCTGGGTGTGCTCGATCTCCTGCTGCGCCATCTGATGCTTCGCCTGCTTGCTCCTCGATGCCGGACAGAGAGCCAGATGCTTCAGCTATACTAGTACTAGGCTATGCGCATCAGTGGCTGGTGACTTTTCGCACTTGTCTGTTCTGTATAGATGTCCATCTCGCACGGGCACTATGGAAAAGCACGGCCTAGGCCCTGGCCCGGCCCGGTCGTCATCGTGCCCGTGCCTGGCACGGTCCGGTCGTAGTGCTGTGCCTGGGCTGCCATGTCGGCCCGCTAGTGCCGGACCAGGCACTGCAAGGTTAATAGGTCGGCCCGATAGCGGCCCGATTTTTTTACACCGTTGGATGACTTTAAGAGGCAGCCACACCGTTGGATGGCCTGAGAACAACATATATAAAGAAAAATTCACCTAAAACCCTACCTCTCGACTTCTCCCGTTCACCCGCGCCGCGCAGCTGCGCTCTCCCTCTCGGCCTCTCCTCAGCTCGTCTCTCGCTCTCGGTCCCTCCCGGAGGAGCGCGCGGCCTCCCTGCTCTTCGAGCTGGCGGCGCCGCGGCGGCAACGGCCTAGCCCGGCACTGCAGAGGCGTCCTATGCCCCGGCCCCGACCTGTGACCTCCCAGCTTCCCCGTCTCCCAACGGCGGTGGCTGGCCTGCTGGTGGCAGCGGTGGCCGGCCTGCTGGTGGTAGCAGCGGCCCTATCCCGGCACTGCGGAGGCGGCCTGAGTGATGAGATCTACATCAAGCTCAAGGTGTGGCGGCGACGCTCGGCCGAGACGCGTCCCCACGGCGGCCGGCGCGCGGCAAGCGGCTGCTGCTCGACGACGGCGGGCCAGCACGGCACGGCACGGCTAACCTCTTATAGTGCCGTGCTTGGGCCTAGATGCTGGCACGGCGGCACTATGCGGCACGGCACGACAGCGCCGCCGTGCCTCACCGTGCCCGTGCCGGGTCGTGCCTGGGCGGCCCGTTTGGCCATGTATACTGTTCTGACTTGCGTCTCCCTCTATCTGGGGGCTTATCCTGAAACAGATGCACGATGATTAAGGTCCCGCTTAGTGAAGCTATTATCTCCATGATGATTAAGGTCACAGCTATTTTCTTAGAGGTTTCGTAAGAAACTCTTTTTAGATAAACTGTTTTGAGAATACTATTTAATAAAATAGGTTTAGGAACAAAGTTATCAATGTATGGTTAGAAAAAAAATGGAGAGAACTGAGATAAACTACTATTTCAGTGTCTATTTGGTATAGCTCAAAATAGCTTCATGAGTTGTTGGAAACTTTTTTTTTGCCAAACACTCTATTGTAAAACAGCTTCGTGAGTGAAGTTATTTTTTTCTCCTCTCACGAAAAGATGAGTTGGTATGAAGCTGAAAAAATAGCTTATCCTGGCTTTCTTCATCATTTCTCTCTCACTGCTATGCATAAAGTTGTTGGTGAAGCTGTTTTGTTAAACAACATTTTCAAAACAACACAGTTTAAAGCATTGCTCCATTTTTTAAAAAAATTAGCTCCACTTATAAAGCTGAGTTGTGCTAAACAGATCTTAACTTAATATCAACACATATTCTTTTGTAAGAGAAGGAGCTTCAGCTATTAAGCTATTTTAAAAAAATGTTTAGTAAAAAAAACTCACAACAACTTTTGAGCTATGCTACCAAACATGCTCACTATTTATCTGCCAGTTCTCCTCAGCCCCTCGTGGGATTAATGTATTTTGTTTCAGATCAGATGTCGACTTCACATGAGATTATGGGAACCCTTTTTTTCCATGAACATATCTCATCTCCGACTCTTCTCTCGCTTGCTAGTTGAGTGGACTTAGGAAGTCACGTGTTCACCTTTTTGTGTCGGGAAACATATTGCCTTGATGGCTTCTGCCTAAAGAAGCGCTACCGTGCTACCGATTTCAACTGATACTAATTTGTTGTGAGAAAAAATACTATTATATAACTAAAAAAATCAAAATTTAGATAAACAAATAGTCACATGTTCTCATTAGCCTTATCCACAAATCATGAGAACCTTTTATGCCCTGCTGCTGAGCATGAGAGCATGCAACCCAGCACATCGAGAGGCTTTAACCATGTCAAAGTATTTCACTCCTCCCGCCCTTCGTCAACAACTGGCAACTCAAAAAGGCAAAAGGCCTAAGGCCATCGCAAAAGAGTGAAGTACAGCAATAGGATGAGCAAAGCAAGAAAAAAATGTTGCAAGGATGGAGGGATTACCAATAAAACGATAATGGCTCTACTCGAGCGTCCGTCCGTCCATTCCGAACGCGCGTTAGAAAACAATTTGACACATCCAACGGGCCTCGTCTTATCTGCCCAACATCCTCTTCTCCTCTCGGCTCACTCTCTCGCTCTACTCGTGCGTTGCCGCCCCTCCCTCCCTCCATGACCTCCATGCCGCAACGGTGGCGGCTTCCGGCAAGCCGCCCCTCTCTCTCTTCCTCTGTCCCTCCATCTCTCCATGATCTCCATGCCACCAGAGAGAGGGCGACGGCGGCGGCTTCTAGCGAGCGGCCTCTCCCTCCCTCCCTCCGTGATATGATCTCCATGCAACCGGAGAGGAAGGACGACGACTACGACTTTGGGCGAAGTAAGTGGGTCCTTCTTTGATTTGAACCCTCATTCTCATTTTCTTTCTCATCATCTGGATTTGGGCTCTCCTCCTCCTCCTCCTCCTCCTCTGGACTGGATCTGAGGGACGCAGCGATGGCTAAGGCCCCAGCGAATAGGCTTACTTTGCTGTTGCAACAAGCAATATTTCTTTGTTGTATTAGTCTTTTTTCCCTCATATTAAATCTCGCATTGCTTTTTGATTTGGTTGTTGCAGTAGTATTGTTTTGATGTTGCAACACGTTTGCTAGTAGAGTGTAATCGGACTCTGCTCCATTCCCTAAATTCAAAGCACCTCTACCTATATCTACGATCGCGTAATGTACTTCCTCCATCCACTTGATTATGCAATTATGAGAAGCGTGTCGGTCAAGCTGTGTTAATTTTGACAATGTTTATAGCAAAAAGTATTAGTATTTATGTCTCAAAATGAATTTATTATGAAAATATATTTTATGACCAATCTAACAATATTTATTTTGCTCATAAGAATTAGTATGTATTTATATAATTTTAGTCAAAGTTTGCAATGATTGACTCCTCGAAAAATGAGAATTTTAACAACGATTATCTTTATTGCCGAAAAAAAAAACGAGTATTATGTGCTAATTAACAGGGCCACCAGGCCATGGATCCAAGTAACGGCAATAAAGTGACCAATTGATCAAGAAACATATTATTACTCTCACGGTCCTCGCCCTATGCCGCGGAGGGATGGTCGTTGAGGAAGGCGAGGAGCAGCTCGTTGATCTGATCCGGGAGCTGCTCCTGCACGAAGTGGCTCCCCTCCGGGATGTATGTGATCTTGAGGTCAGGTATGAAGTTGCTCATGGTGCCGCTGCGCATGGCGGTCTCGAGCCCCGGGATCTTGAACGCGTAGTCCTTCTCCCCCATCACAATGAACACCGGCACTTGGAACTTGGAGTCCAGCCGGTTCGGCAGCTTGTGTAGAGCTCTGCCCAATCAATTTTCCATTGAAAGCAAAAGCAACGATCATCAGACTGCGGTGCCATTTGGCTGGCGAACATGGAGTGTGGTGCCGTGGCAGGCTGGTGGCTAACCTGTACGGCATCTTGAGCGGGTAGCCGAAGCCGGAGTTCTCGTAGAGCTTGGCGTAGGCGTCCAGGTCCTCCTCGGTGAACCACTCCGGCAGCGGCGTGGACAGGTCGGCCAGGTCCATGATCTCCTGCCCTTCCTTGGCGATGGGGATGTCGGCGCCGGAGAAGAGCACGTAGATGGTGCGCACCACACGCCTCACGTCGAACCGGCCGAAGTCGGCCTCCGCCCTGCCGCCCGGCTCCTGCACAAGAGAAGCAAAAAAGGAACAACGCCGGCTTCAGTTTCGACAAGAAGAGTTCGATTCAATCAGAGGTGAAGAGTGGTACGCACGCGCCAGCGGAGGACGTAGAAGCCTTCGGGCATGGCGGCCAAGGACATGGGCGCCGGGCTGAAGGGGATTCCCAGGCACACCACGCCGCGGGTGCGGTCCGGGTGCTGCAGCGCGAACTCGTACGCTGGCATGGCGCCGAAGTCCTTGCCCACCAAGAAGGCCTGCACGCGCGCGTGGGGCGGCAACTACTCAGTTCTTGGGAATTGGATCGGATCAGATGGTCCTTTCGGTGAGCTGGTTGATGCTTACCTTGGGGACGTTAAGGGCATCGAGGATGCCGAGCACGTCGGCGACGAGGTCGACAAAGGAGGCCTCCTCGTGCTCCGGCGGCTGGTCGGAGAGGCCGTACCCGCGGCAGTCCGGCGCGACGGCGCGGTACCCCGCGGCGGCCACGGCCAGCATCTGGTGGCGCCACGAATACCATATCTCCGGGAAGCCGTGCAGGAACACCATCGTGCCCAGGTCACCTGCAGCTTATAGCCCATGGTTGATGGTTGATAAGATACTCTGCTTGCTCCGCTGGGAATGGGATCCATCAGCTCAAACAACGAAAATGATGCCACAGACACTCAGACAAAATCACCTTTGCCTACTTGTGCGACGTGGAGGTTGAGGCCGCGGACGGCGAGATGGGTGTGCTCGATCTCCTGCGCCATTGCTGCTTGCTCTTCAGGCCGGCCGACGAGCGAGATGTTCCATCAGCTTTATTATAGGGAGATTAGACGTGGCTTGCAACTTGGTGTTTTCCCAACGAGACGAGGACAAACACTGGGTAGGCAGGAACCATAGAATCCATCCATAAGTATCACTGCGCGGCTGCACCAGTGGCGTGTGGACGACCATTTGGAGCCTACTGACAGTAGAATTGTGCTTTCTTATTATCTTCTTTTCCACCGAGCAGGACTGAAAACATCCGCTAATAAGGGGCGAAGGCGTGTGTACGTGAAAAAGATGCACGTCGAGTCAAAAACAAATGCACATCTCGTTTTCTAAAATGATTAATTAATTAATTTTATATTTAATTAGTTTTTTTTAAAAAATAGTATCAATATTGGTAAATTTGTTGTAGCTCCAATCACATACTTGAATCCACACTTTGAATGAACCACTTGAAAAGTTGGAAGACTAAGATGATCATTTTATGAGTTGACTCAGATGAGACTAGGGAAAAGTTTAGCTGTTTAGGAACTACGGTGTTGTTCACTCATAAATATATTTAGATAGAGTGAGTAGGCTTGTACAGACTAAAAACATCATAACGCTGAGTAAAGAGTTATGTTTCGTGCATTGCTGTAGCAATAGCCTAGAAAATCAAAACCAAATAGGCCATTCTGCCACCTCCTCTGCCACCGATGCCTCCTCTGACTGTGAGCTGCGCGGCCCCGCCCGCTGAAGTATGTAGGACCTACTGATTTCGGTGATTAAGGACAACTAAGAGGTTATTATGACTAACATGTATTTTGCAAGATAACCTAGAAGTTAGGTAATAATAACATGTAAGTTCAAGCCCCCAGCGATGAAAATCGATTCGGTTTTCAAAGGATGGAAAACAAAACGGTGATAGGCTAGTGCCAAGTGTCGTTTGGTGTTGAAAGACACTTGGAAGTAGTCTTAGGTTTTGTTTTTCACTTTGACCGTAATATTAAGAGGGGTTTGGATTAGTAGCTTGACTTAGGGCAAGGTTAGAGAGTATAGATGTGATGCACACTTATTCAATATAGCTCTAGACAGCCCAGGGAGACTCTTGAGAGAGAGATGATCAAACTTTATTTTGGAAAGTTTTTCGATTTGATGAAGTTTTGATCATTTTAGAGCCGTCAGACTGTTGTGCAGTATGGGCGTCAGACCAATGTGCACGGTCCGACGACACGTGGCAGTCTCTGGTTGCACCCCTAACGAACCAGAGACCGTCGGACGCTGCTGGAATGGGCGTCGGACCATCAGCGAGCGTCCGACGGTGCCTGAGGGTTGTTCTGTGAGCGTTGGACTGTTGCTGTGGCAGCGTCGGACCAACCGTTCGTAGGATCCGACACTTCCAGAGAGGTTCTGTGAACAGTTTTGAGCGTTGGACTCAGTCCGACGGTGGGCGTTGGACTATTGTCCCGTGTTATAGCCGTTGCAGGTCACTGTGCGAGCGTCGGACGCTGGGTCATCGGACCTTTAGTGTTGGTCCGATGCCCCTCTGACACAGTACCTTGCATAGCGCGTTTGTGAGAGTCGGACCGTGGACTTCGGTCCGACGGTTGCCGTCTGATCAGTCTGACGGTACGCAGAAAATTGAGAAACGGCTAGTTTTAGAGAGGGTGAGTATTTATACTCCACCATTGCCTCCATTCTATCTCTCTTGCCACTTTTAACAGCTGAAGGAACCCTTGTGTCTTTGAGAGAGAGCAAGAGCCCTAGGGAGCATTGAGTAAACTCCATTGCTTGTGAGCTTCTTCCCTAGAGTGTGATTGTTGACACTTCTTAGCAGTAACCACCAGAGACAAGGGTGTTAGGCTATCTCTGATAACAGCGCCAGAAGTGCTTGAGGGGTATTTCTTATGTCTATTGGATAATTCTGCAAGCGCACAGAATATACCGCTGTAGCACTTCACCCGTGAGTATTGTAGGTATCGTTATTTATTTTTATCCCAGGAGAAAAGCGGTTGCTAGGAATAATTAATAAAAAGAAAGAGAGATCGTTAAGTCTATACCAACTTAGTACCAGCTAGTGGTAGGGGGGTAAATCGATAGGTAGAGGAAAAGGTAATGACACCAACACACAACAAGTATTAAGATAACTAAAAGATAATTAGTAGAGTATAGTTAGGTGGGAGGACAACGAGTGAGTATAAGACTCCTATGACACTTACTTTACTCTCGTGACTTACCCTATCAAATAGATGACTTATACTAAAATAGTACCTTACTACCGGTGTGTAGGGGGTAGTACGAGACAATAGAGGACAAAATCTTTACCCGAAGCGCCTACACTCTTATGGGAGCCTACCTTTTAAGAACTTGCCTAAAACACGTGGAGGGATACTAAGACTAGACAGGGCTGTCACCACCTGCTAGCACCCACAAACAATCTGTGCGACAAGCGGTAATCAAAGGCAAGATCGAGTCTAAGCACCACGGTTACACTAAGTCTCACTATTCTAGCTGCGTACCAACAACTAGAACACCCTATAACAGGCGATGAACTAACACACGTTGAGTTGGGACAAGATCACTATCAAGTATAAGACAACTATAGAAGAAGACAAGACACAACAATACTATAAAGAATAGTAAAGACTAAGTAAGAACTTAGTGAAGTAAAGTAAAGATAATATATATTGAAAAGGATAAAGTCTTACAGAAGGAGAGGTATAAGAGCTATACCAGACTCTCCAGTAGACGACTCCGGAGACTCCGAGCGTAGCTCGACTCGACTCTAACTCTCACACTAGACTAATACTACTACTAAAGATTAGAACTTCACTCTACCTTGCTTCTTGTGTTGTATGGTGTGTCTTGAAGAGGAGTGGACAGCCTTTATTTATAGTGGAGGATGAGGGGGTGCCACGTCAGCGATCCGCGTGCTCCTTGCCTCTCCACCCTTGGATCCACCGCCTTGTAACCGCCTCAAGATGGACGGCTTTAGTGATTTGAGCATATGAAAAACATGCTTGGAGTCGGTGGAGGCCAACCGACCTGGCTGGGCACCAGGGGGGTTCGGCCGACCCCCTATGACTGGTGGGCCCAGCCAGGGTCTTCTAGGAGTGCCCCACTTGTCACTGAGTGTGTAGGTGGCTTGGTTCCCCTTTTGGTGATTCGGTCGACCCACCCATGGTGGGTGGGTCCCACCACCGTAGTCCCCATCTGTTATAGACTCTTCCTATGTGTTGGTTCTATCTTGATTGCTTCGTTTCATGCCTCAATCCATGTGCCTTTGATCTCCACCGTTAAATGAAAGCACAAATTGATCCGATGGATGAAATGACTTGGTTGGAGTGTCACACGGATCCTGCCACATTACCAGAGCCAGGTGGGCCCCATGGGCAGTTCGGCCGACCCATGGGTGGGCCCACCCTTGGCTCTGATCTCTTCCATTTGATGTTGTATGCACTGTGTTGAAACGTGGTGGCCTGGGGCAACATGACATGGTTCGGCTGAACCATGTAGTTGGCCCCTAACTGCTCACTTTTGCACTTGTTTTGCTGTTTCCTGCAATTACAAGCTTAAGAATACATGTGGAACTAGTTATTGATAAAATATGCTCATGATATGTTTATCTTCCCTTGAATCCGAGGCCCGTTGACGGTATTTGAATGTGAAATTTTAGGGTATATCCACCGTCAACAGTGAACAAGAGTGACTTGTGTGCATCCATCACCCTCTTTGGCCTTATTTTTGGTCAAGTGAGAGTCTAGGCTTGTTACTCTTGGTGATCGGCATCACCTAGACGGTTCGGTGGCGATCGGAGGCTTAGTGACCGCTTGGAGAGCTTGTGGGTAGGCCCAAGCCAAACTTGTGAGTGGTTGTGGGCGATCCACCGTGTCGGAGAGGCAAAGGATCAGCCCGTAGAGAGCACTTGGTCCTTGCAAGGATCAAGGGGGAGCTACACCCTTGCGCGGGTGCTCTCACGAGGACTAGTGGAGAGTGCCGACTCTCCGATACCCTCGGGAAAAAACTCGGACTTGCATTCTCTTACTCACTTACATTCCCGTACTCTCTTGTGTGCTTTACTTTCTGTTGACACCAAAGGTGGCAAACGGATATACCGCAAGCATACGGTAGTCAATGTAGTCCTTCACCGGGAGTATTACAGGTATCGTATTTTCCACGGGGAACGTGAAGTGAACTAACTAGGTTTAAGACCGTCAGATAGTGATCAAGGATGTTGATGATCAAAGAGGTTTAGAATATAGGTATAGAGAGGTTCTATGTAGCAAAAGATATCTGGTCTTGGCTTTCTAAGTATAAAGAGGTTTACCACCTCCTCCCTTTACAAGAGGCGATAGGCGAAACAGGAGGAGATATAACTCCTCCCGAGGCGGCTATACTATTGTCTTGATGCGCTATCGTTTTAATAACTTGTCTTACACACATGGTGGAATACGAAGACTAGACAAGGCTGTCACCACTTGCTGGCTACCACAAACAATCCGTGCGACAAGCGGCCCACACTGATAAGATATAGCCTAGATACCACGTCTACACTATACTTACTACTCTAATCTTAGCTAGAGACTAGAGCACTTCACATGGTAAAGCAATGTGCAGGTAAAGCAAGTATATACTTAAAATACTAGAATCAGAATATTAAATGCTAGAAGGACTCAGATGTAAAACTTACTAGAAGCTTGCATCCAGCTGAGGTACACCTTGGAGAAGACTCCCGACAGGCTCTGGGGCTTTCTCCTGAAGACTTCCCTCACTCTCTTCCCTCTTATTCTAACACTAAAACTACTATGATACACTTGATATTTACTCCTTGATGCCCTAAAGTGAAGGACTAGGGGGTATTTATAGGGGGAATGAGAGGAGTGCCATGTCATCAATCCATGTGCCTTTCCTCCTTGGTCCTTAGATACACCGCCCTTGAAACCGCCTCAAATCAACTGAAGATGATCAATCCAGCACGTGGGAAGTGTGCTCAAGTCGGTGGGGAGATAACCGACCTGGCTGGGCACCAGGGGGGTTCAGGCCGACCCACCTATGGCAGGTGGGCCCAGTCAGGGTCTTCTAGAAGATGTTCCCACCTGTCCTGGAGTATGTAGGTAACCTGGGTCCACCATGCCTGGTTCGGCCGAACCATGGCCTGGCCCCACGTGGCCTCATCTCTCTCCTGCATCACTCTTTTGCTTGACTCGTGAAGATGGTGCGCTGTGGCCACTATTCATGGTTCGGCCGAACCATGAATAGTGTCCACCCAGTATCCACTTGATCCTGGAGTGAAGTCTTTGATGATTGTGATGTCACCTTGCCATTTCGTCATAGTTGGATTTGCATTATATCTTCATCTTAGGCTTTTAAACTCTAAAATCACCTGTTTTGGGTAACTGCAAACAAATACTAACATGTACATGTGGAACCATGTCATTTGTACCTATGTCACTATGTGTTTGCTTATTTCTTCCCAAAAAGAGTGTTTGTTGACGGATATGATGGTGGAAAACATGGTATAAATACCGTCAACAAGACCCCCCACACTTAAGTCTTTGCTCGTCCTCGAGTAAAGGTTAGAAAAAGAGGTTGGAAAGACATTTCTAAGATAGTGGTGATCAAAGTTTTCATTTAGCACATGGCTTATACCAGTGGGTTATGTGGCATTGTCTAGCATATATCCTTGATATGTTGAGAAAAATGGAATAACTCTCAAGGCAAAATCATCTTACTTTTTACCTTCTTAGTACTTAGAATTTTTGACATTGGTTTAAAAAAGAAAGCATATAGTTCATTCTTACTCCTCAAATAATAATCTCAAGTCACTCAATTGTGTTTGGTTCCTTACCAAGGCATATCTTAAAGACGCCTCCTTTGTTTTATTCTACATCTATCAGGCTTATGTGTAGTTCAGGTAGGGATAAACATGGCAAGCATACTTACATTACATATATTGTAAAATCAAAACAAGGATCCAAGGAGAAAAATGTCATAGACCTAGATCAAGATGTGCAAGTGTGTAAAAAATGGTAAACTATAATGCTCCTTTATTTGAGATGATCTCTCTCTACTTTGTTTTGGGACATGGCTACCATTTTTTTATTCTTTTATTCATGAGCCTAGATTTGCTCATATATATATCCTTTTCTTGGACTTTCACTTCTTTCTTTTATTCATGAGCCTAGATTTGCTCATATATATATCCTTTTTCTTGGACTTTTACTTGTCCATCTTTTCTTTCTGTTTCATTTTGCATAGCCATTGTCCTTTTTTCTATATCAATTAAGAGAGATATTCATTGACCTTTAAAACATGGAGCAATTATTCAATGGAAATTGATGGCATGTTGTTGCGTACTTCCAGTGTAGAAGCAGCAAACAAATGTGGTGTGTACGTGATCTTTATGTTTGAACTATGACATACTTCTCAACAAGGGTCAACAAGGTTTGATCAAACTCAAAGCAATTGCAAATAGCATGATTAGAAAGAGTTTCTAACATGATGATCATATATGGCTTTGCTAGGAATTTTCTTACTATTGAGGAGTAAGTGACACTATGGTTTTGTGACATTTTCAAAAATAAACCTCTAAGTACTTTGAATGGAAAAAAGTGTGAATCATGAGCCAAGAGTTACCTCACATTTATCAACATCTTAGGCAATATAATTTCCTGTCAAGATATTTACCCACAAGCATAGACATATGCATAAATTTGAACTTTGTGTCACCTCTACTCTTCAAATGTCATAGATTTTATTCATTTTATTTTAGAATGTAAGATTTCAAGTTTTTATTTTCATTTTATTTAAGAACAAAGAAATGAATTGAATAAATGCGCAACTCAAGAGGGAGGAAGGGTGCAAACCAGTCAGGGATCATGCCCTTGCTGCAGGGAGCCTGGATGGTGGGACCAGGCCCCATTGGTGGGGTAGGCCGAACTAGCCTGGGGACCGTTGTCCTATCGTTTGAATCTCCTCTTCTCAAGCTGCATTCCTGCACAGTTGTTTCGTCACTGGACTTCTTTTTGCGGGTCGTCCGAACCCTTTAGTCTAAGCTTTCAAGTCCTGTTTGATCCAGCAGACGTGCTGTGCACCGTGTCACGTTTGGAATCACCAATAGATCTGTTGAGGGGGTCGTCCGACCCCCCACACTCGTTTCTTTTCATCTGGTGACTCAAACAGCGAACAATATAAAGTGCAGGTGTTCTGCTGGTGGCAACACACCAGCCGAACGCAAAGGCATTTTATTCAACTTCTTAAAATTGACGTAGGCATGATTACAATTGTAAAAATCAAACTTTAAAAGGGAAATATAGCTAATGCCTACTTTATTCTAAAGGAATTCTAATCTAGGGAGAGGGTGGATTTAGGATGTCTTCTTGGCCAATGGCTTTGGCCACGTGCTTGAGCTTCGCATTAGTGCTAATGCGGAGCGCGCAAAACTTATCCTCCATATTTAAGTTTGCCATTCTTAATTCCGACACCGTCTCCTCTAATTCATTATTTCTCTTTCTAAGGGTGGTTACAATCTTGAGCATCTTCTCCATGTCGCTTTTCTTCTTCCGATCATCTTCAAATTGGCCTGAGGGGCCATTGATCGGTGGTGGATCCATACTCCTCCGAACGGTTGAAGGAGAGTTGGAGTTGGAATCAAGAGATTCCCTCAACTGCTTCTTTTCATCCGAATTGAGAGGGGGGACGAACACCTTCCCTACACCCAGCCCACCACCAATGATCTTGCGGCCTTTCAATATGGTGGGTGTAGAAGGAGTGTAGGAGCTGATGCTCTTTGATGAATCCGAGTACAGAGAGCTGGGGCGCTGTTCCGGCACCTCCGGAGCCTTCCCCTTCAATGCCAATTGGCCTGTGGTAGGTCTAATCGGCGTGGTGGAACTGAACAGGGGGCTTCCGGAGATCTCCTCGTGGAGAGAGGGACCTGGGCGACGAAGTAGACCGAGGGGATGGCCGGGGGTGGTCGGTCGAACCCCCCTAGGGTCGGTCGAACCAGGCCTGGCCCCCGGTGACACTCCGGTCGGCGGCAGTGAGTTTAGAGGCTCCTCCTCCAGCACGTCGACGGTCATTGCTCTCTCTAAGCTCTCGGTTAGGGACCTTTGTGGCTTGGAAGTGCCCTCTCCTATGGGGATGATGGCATTTTTGCTAGTCGGAGCCATGGTGGGATTCTCTGGTGTCTCAAGGTCGGAGAAGGGTGCTGTAATGGTTAAGGAATGCAGGTGGAAGGAGGAAGGAGTAGAGGAAGAGGTTAAGAAGACGAGTGCCAACATTCTCTTTTTCAAAATCGCGAGAGAACATCGGGGGAACGTTGGCACAATGTTCTGGACCTGATGGGTCGCAACGGGTTGCATAGGGTGGTTCGGCCGAACCAAATATGGGTCAATTGGCCGTGGCAATCTCTCCACACGCTCCCCAATTGCTTCCCGAAACGTGACACAGTTGATTAGGTTGCAAAATGTGGTTCGGCCGAACCACAAAATTGCCCCAAACTTTTGTCACGTGATCTACATGAGCTCCTGACCATTGCCCAATTGTCCAAATTTTTAAATCTTGCCAAGTGTGGACCTAGGTTTGGAGTGCCCAGTGCGACCAGATTGTGCATTTTGAAAATTTTATCAGTTGGATTAAATTTTAGTCCCAAGTGGTTACCTAGTTTCGGCTGACCACTTCTAATTGGGTGTTTTGGGGATCCAAGATATTATTTGAAACCTATCTAGTGATCAAGCTATACAAACAAATGAAAAAAAAGTAAGACATGTAGATTTTAATTATGTGACTTTATTATCAGGGATAAATTCTATCATGTCAATTTCTTCTTCTACTGGTGCATGTTTATGAAAAACTTTGAGACGATGACCATTTACCTTAAAGCTGTTGCCATTGTCATCTTGAAGCGTGACGGCTCCATGCATTGCTACATTGATTATCAGGTACGGTCCTTCCCATTTGCTCCTTAGCTTTTCATGGCCAAATACCTTGACCCTCGAGTTGAACATTAGGACTTTATCTTCAGGATGAAATTCCTTGGGCTTGATCCTTTTGTCATGCCACCTTTTGGTTCTCTCTTTATAGATCCTGACATTATGATAGGCTTTTTCTCTCCATTCCTCGAGCTCTGAGATCTGCATCTTTCTATTTCTTCTAGCAGAGGGCAGATCCATATTCCATTGTTTAATTGCCCAATGTGCCCTGTGCTCTAACTCTACTGATAGATGGCATGTCTTCCCGTATACAAGTTGGTATGGTGACATACCAATTAGGGTCTTGTATGCGGTCCTGTATGCCCAAAGTGTATTCGGCAGTTTGCTCTTCCAAGCTGTTCCCATTTCATTGACTGTCTTTTGCAGAATGTTCTTGATTTGCTTATTGGACGTTTCTGGTTGGCCACTTGTTTGGGGATGGTATGGAGTTGCAACATTATGCTTTATTCCCATGTCGCCCAGGAAACGTCGGGAGCCTCTATCTATGAAGTGTGATCCTCCATCGCTTATGACCAGTTTTGGGGTGCGAAATCTTGGGAATATGACTTCTTTAAACATTCTTTTTGAGTGTGAAACATCTGCGGTTGTGCAAGGCATAGCTTCCACCTATTTGGACACATAATCCACTGCCACCAGGATGTACTCACAACCTTGAGACTTGCGGAATGGACCCATGTAATCAATTCCCCATGCATCAAATAATCCCACTTGAAGGCTGTTTGTGAGTGGCATTGCATCCCGGATGTTAATATTCCCATGTTTTTGACATCTTGCACATCTCTTCACATAGTCTTGTGCAACTTTGTACATGGTAGGCCAAAAGAATCCACTTTGCCATATCTTTGCGTGGGTTTTGAATACCCCATAATAGCCTCCATATTCTGCTCTATGTCATTTCTCAATGATCTTGATTGCTTCATTCATCGGCATGCACCTACTCAATATTCCATCATTGCAGACTCTGTACAGATATGGTTCATCCCAAAGGTGTACCTTGTTTTCTTGGATGATGTTGGCGGTCCTTAGCAAACTAAAATACAACATCATTTTAATACTAAAACAAATAAAAGGTAGGGCTTTTATCTAATCCTTCCACGAGTTTTGTCGTGTATATAACATGCAGGTTTGACACGTGGAAATGCATCAAATCCACAAGAAAGCGCACTTCCAGGAAACATATTCAGAGAAGGCGTAAACCAAGAAAAGAAGAAAGCCTATCTCAAACAATGAACCAGATCCATCCGTAACCACAGGAGAGGCCCAGGCTCAGGGAGCAACCGACCACCTGAAGGCGGTGGCCAGCGGGCCTAGCCTGGGGACCGACCGTCCCCAGGTGCGGCCGCCCCCCTGGTGGGGCCTCCCGGGCCCAGTCTTCGGAGGCGGTGCTCAAGGCGGTTTCCCAAGGGTGGTTTCACCTCCTTCTAAACCTGGAGATGTCCAAACCGCCCTACTCTAGCTATAAATAGATGGTGCTCCTTCATCATTCACACACACCAACATTTGTAGCACTACACCTCGCATTTCATACTTGTTCTCTCTAGTTTAGTAGTAGTAGAGTAAGGCAAAGCTATCAAGGAGAGCTTGTCTCCTTGGAGGAATCAAGAACATCTTGGTATGAATATAATTCAGTTCTCCTCTATGAGCAAGTTCTCATCTTATGTTTATAGCAATGCATCAGAATTAGAGTATAATCTTGTTCATATTATGATCATAACATATGAACTAGTTCATAGTCTATGTGTTATGTTCTTGATGTGTTCATCAAAGTTCTTCATCGTTCATCAAATTAGTAGGAATAGAGAAAGAACTATGGATGGGATAATAGTTCGTTGTGCTGTCATGGTTACTCCTAGCCGAGCCTGTCAATCCGAAGGGTTGGGGTCCCGGGAGGTTAGGAGTTGTTTCCAATTACGCGAGCATGGTGTTTGGGTATGCAGAGATCAGCGAATATGTCGGTACCCCACGGGCAGAGGGGTAGGTGTGCAGGTGGTGACAGCCCTGTCCATCCCTAGCACTCCCCACGTTCGGGTATTGAGTAGGAGTTCAGAAAGTCTCTATCGGCTGGTAGACCAGCTGCGGGGATCTCCCTATCATCCCAGACTTAGTCCTGATTCTAGTCTTGCTAGTTAGATGTAATTACTATTCTTTGCATAGTTGTATACGACCAAAGCCTGCTCAGTTAGTTGTATTCTTTTATTCTTTATTCCTTTTTTATCCTTGAGGTTGCTCCGATGCGTGTGTCCACTATCTTATAAACTTGATTTAACCCCTGCTTATGCTATGCCTACCTATGCATCCAAATAAGTAATCATGTTTATACCAAAGCTAGATGAAATTCATCATGCCCTCCTACGGGAAATTATAAATACGACACCCTTGAATACTCACGGGTTGAAATGCTACAATGATAGTTCTGTGCGCTTACAGAGTAATCTTATTTTTTAGTGAGCTATCGATTGGCGTATCTAAGTACCATTACTTAAGGATTGTAATTCTTGTGCACCCCACGGCGCCGTGTCACAGTTTTGTATATCGTAAGTAATGACGGTTAGGAAGACCAATCCGGCACTTCTAACTGCTATTACCAGACTGCATTACCTAGGCCGACGCCTTTAAGGGCCAAGGGTTACCTTTTCTGAAGAAATGGTGGTTGGGAATGTCAACTTTCGTTTCTAGTATTATTATTAAGGACAGACTTATAGTCTATCTTTAGTAGTGATGCTAAGAAACGGCAACAAGCATTTCTGGCGCCGTTGCCGAGGATGGACTTTTAGTCTATCTTTTGTAACGACGTTAAGAAATGCCAACAAGCATTTCTGGCGCCGTTGCCGGGGAGGGCAAAAAGATAATATAAACTTCTAGCTTTGGCATAAACTTTGATTACAAAATAAGCATTGGTAGCCATAGCCTATGCAGGCTAGCTTTGTTGTTTTCTTCCTCTTTTTATTGGAATGAAAACATGATAGTGTATGAGCGGTTTCAATCTGCCGGAAAACTTCGTTAAAAATCCAGAGGCACTCCTAAGGAAGAGAAGGCCTCGTACCATCTCTTCTTCTGCTACTCAGCCAACAAACGAACTGGTCACTTCCGCACCATCTGCTACTACCACCATGGCCAAGTCACTCCGCGAGTATTCCACCCCCGCTGTTGCCAACGTGCCCGTTGGGCCCGCTGTCAATGTCGGGAACAGAAACTTTGAGCTCCGTACTGGCCTACTCACGATGGTGCAGGCGAACCGGTTCTGTGGTTTGCCAAGTGAGGACGCAAACGCACACCTGCAAAACTTCCTTGAGCTGTGCAAGACCATCATCATTAAAGATGTCGCACAAGACAGCATCAGGCTCCGCTTGTTTCCCTTTTCCCTCTCGGGGAAGGCGAAGCAATGGTTCTACCAATCCCAGGAAGCAGTCAACACGTGGGACAAATGTTCTGCGGCGTTCCTCGCAAAGTTTTTTCCCATGAGGAAAACAAATGTTCTACGGGGGAAGATATCTAACTTCCAGCAAGCATCACTCGAGTCCATTCCTGAGACTTGGGAAAGGCTCCAGGAGTACATCCGGGCCTGTCCCCACCACGGGATGAAAGAATGGCTCGTGCTCCAGAATTTCTATGAAGGCCTCACGGCCATGTCGAAGGGGCACGTAGATGCCGCTGCTGGAGGCGCGTTCCTTTCCCTCACCATCGAGAATGCCACGGCATTGATTGAGAAGATGGCGGCCAACCAAAGATGGGGAGAAGGATGCAAAACACAAAAAGGCATGCACACCGTGAAGGAGACGGATCTGCTTGCCACAAAAATAGAGTTACTAATGAAGAGACTTGAGGGACGTGCCACCAATCCTACCACCGGCACCGTCCAGGCCATTGACTCACACATGACGTGTGAGGTCTGTGGAGATGTTGGCCATTCGGGGAACAACTGTCTCGAAACCCAAGAAGAAGCTTCATACGTTAACAATGAGTTTGGCCAACATCAACAAACAAGTAATGGGTGAAACAACCAGAATCGCCCCCAAGGTAATTCTTCTAATTTTAATTCAAATTTCAATTACTCTCAACCTTCATTAAAAGACCTTATTATAAGACAGGCTAAAATAAATGAAAACCTTACAAACAAGCTTTCTCTCAATGATAAAATGTTTGAAACCATAAATGCTAAGCTTGATAGCCTATCCTTATCTGTTAAAAGCCAAGTAAATTTTAATAAAAGAGTAGAAACTCAGATCGTCCAGCTTGCCTTTGCTGCTAAATCTGCCATGCAACCTGCTAGTTCTATTGAGAATATAAACTCGGTGACCACGAGAGAGGGTAAGACCACTCGTGATCCACCACACCCTAACCATAAGACAGGTAAGGCATCAAGGCAGTAAGAGGAGACACAGGTCGAGTCGGCACAACTACAGAAAGAATTAGCGAAAAATGAGCCAACACCGGAAAACTATGTGGACACCACGATGCTACCTTTCCCCACAAGGATAAGAAGGAAGAAGAAGGCCGGAGTTGAGCAGTTCCTTCGATTCGTGGAAATGGTCGAGAAGGCACACGTCAGCGTCCCGCTGATGGATGTCTTGCACATAATGTCCTACGCCAAATTCATCAAGGACATCATCAACAACAAGCGACCATTACCGTCCACAGAAATTGTCAAGATGACGGAAGAGTGTAGCGCAGCTATACTCAATCATCTACCTGAGAAGAAACAAGACCCTGGGTGCCCCACGATCACATGCTCCATTGGCACCCAGCAATTTAACCACGCCTTATGCGATCTTGGGGCAAGCGTAAGCGTCATGCCGAAATCAGTCTTTGATAGACTGAATTTCACCAACTTGGAGCCCACCAACATAACACTTCAGTTGGCTGACTCCTCAATTCGGTACCCAGCAGGGATAGCACAAGATATCCCTGTCAAAATCAGAGAGTATTATGTCCCAGTGGATTTTGTGGTGCTCAACATGGAGTTTACCAAAGAAACACCACTTATCCTGGGGAGACCATTCCTATGCACGGCCGGAGCACAAATTGATGTTGGCGCTGGAGAAATCCGCTTCAATATCAATGGACAAGAAGAAAAGTTCGAATTCAGGCCTCGCCGTCAGGAAGAATGCAACATGATACGTATCCGATATGGGCCGAACCCCAAGGCATTAAGGAGGTAGAGATTCAGCCTCAGTTCTTGAAAAATCTATCAAAAATCTCAAAAGAACTAAAGAAAAAGCCGGAGCCAAAAGAAAAGGCGGCTCCTAAAAGAAATATAAATAAGGAGCAGAAAAAATGGCTCCTAAAAAGAGGGAAGAAATCCCCAAGCCTTCACAAAAGAAGTCGGTGTGGAAACTCAAAACAAATGTCGAAAAAACTACCACACCGCCTAAAACCACTCAGAAAGTATGGAGCCCCAAGCAGGTACAACCGTCTACTTCTCCCAAGACGGATGTACCATCATCAAGCAACCAATGAAGGGAGAAAAGTCCTGCTCAACGAACTTAAAAGACTGAGCCCTTGCCGAAGGTAAATCGGTAAGTTATCTTTAATTTTTACTTTAAATAAAAATTTAACAAATCTTTCAATAAATACCTAAATAATCTCTTTATTCTACAAATAATAATAATAATAAATAAATAAATATTTATATATTTTAAACTTTTATAATGAACATATGCTTACATGGTGCTCTTGTTGCATTTATGAAATAAATACAAAATCCCTATGATCTTCTTTCATGCACATAAATATTTTTATGATCATAGAAATATTTTCTCATAAATGCATGATAGTGTGATCTTGAGCATAATCTCATGAATATCAGTCATTTCCCACACTCAATCGCACACACTATCACTCTGATTCACTACGCATCAAACTTGATCGTAACCAAGATAGGGATCTACACAGTCAGCAAAGCATCGGGCCAAAAAGCAGAGGCCGGCTGGTGGACCCGGGGGGCCGGCCGCCCCCGGGACCGGCCGTCCCCTGGCTGGCCCAATCTGTGGCAAACTTTTTAGTGCCTCCCTTTGATCCTTCCAGAATCGCGTTCATGGTTACGATCAAGTTGTTTCCTTACCAGAGACCACGGAAGCACCTATTTAAACCCTCATAGCCCTCTCTTTTCCTCACACCAACCTCTCTCTTCTTCCTTTTGCAAAGCTTGCTAAACTCTCCCATCTTTAAGTGCCGACCATGTCTAGCTATGCCCTCTCGCTGATCAACGCTCTAAAGGCCATAGCGAACCTAGACATAGCACATTATCAAGAGAGTCCATTAGTTAGGGAAGAAGCTCATGTTGTGAAGGAGAAGCCTTTAGCGATCCAGCCAGCACACTCTCATGCACCCGAAGGTGGCGCCAAGAAGAAGACCGCCGCTACCCATCCTACCAGTTTTCTAGGCCTCAAGAGGAAGACCCCTAGTGGTATTGGGACTATCATGCATACTGGTGAAAAGTCGGCTAGCAAGCCTGCACTTTCGGCCAAAAAGGCAGCATCCGCTAGTACCTTTCCTAGAATTAGGAGGCATTTACCATAGCCATCCATCAAGCGTCGTGCAAGACAGTACGAAAGCAGTGACGATGAAGACGACTCTAGTATCATCAATGACCTCATAGCTAAACATGCTAGCTTGCGTGCTTTGCTTAGGACTTTAGAAGACGACATAGAGACCAAGAACACAGAGATTAGGAATCTTAGCGATGACGTTAATAGTTCCGCTTCAAGTTCAATATTAAGCTAAGGAAAGTTGCTAAAGCCCTAGGTGTTGATCATCATCTTGAGTATCGTTAGAATGCACCTGCTGCACGAATAATTAGGCACTTCTGTTTTTCACGATCATTTACTATCAATGTGAATGTGCTTATTTGAGTTTATCAATGAAATAAAGTTTTTATGTTGAGCACTTGTTTTCGCCACATATATATATTGTGACTAACCAAGACAGGAAAGAAAACAAGTGTGGGGGAGGACTCTCCAAGACAATTGCACAATAACAAAAATTAAAATTCGGTTTGTGCAACTTTTTCTCTCTCTCATTCTGAAAAGTTTTTAAGATAAAAATTTAAAATGATGTCCCCTTCACTCCATCAAAACTTGTCTTCGTACATTTGAAATATTTGCATACTTTTTATTCCTTGCTAAAATTCCTACAGATTTATGAACACTGTTTAGGGACCCCGTTTCTATCTAAGTAATTGACGGATGAGATATAGTAGGATGACATGATGCTTGCTCATTCTTGCAAAGTACTTGGGATTTATCTTATAAAAACAAAAACTCAATAGCATGCTCCTTGAATGATTGTCAAATACCTATCAAGGCCATATATGATTCTATTTGATAAAACCTTCTACATATGCTACTTATTTTGTGTTGAGTTTGGCCAAATTTCTGACCGCTGTTGAGAGATGTTTCATGCTCCCAAGATCAGAATTCACTTGCACCCACCAAATAAAGCCAATTCTCACCCTGAGAGTTGCGCAAAACATGCACTTCATCCACCCACCAAAAATATGCCAACTCTTACACTGAGAGTTGCGCAACTTTCTCGCCCAGATAAAAAGTGTCGGTTCTCATCCTAAGAATCGTCCATTCCTTCTACAAAATTTTACTCCATTCATCTACTATCATGATATCTCCTCATTTAAAAGTTTTTCATATGCCAATAAAAGATATGGGGCTATGTTAAAAAAAAGAGAGAAAGATCATGCCAAGGGGCATAAGAAAATAATGGGAAAGAAAAGTTTAAATACCCATTCAAAAAAAAATTTAAAGATCTTATAGCCCATATCCTCTTAAGTTGTATCCAAGGAGAATCATGATGCATGGAGTACCAAAAAGATTTAGAATTAGGTTTCCACCTTCATACTTTCCACACACATGCACATTCTGATCTAGGAGTATGGCGCACTCCCTCCGGCATGGTCTGGGGTTTGACTTGACAACATATGCAGGGTAAGTGTGCCTCATCATTTCTCATTCCTCCCTAAAACTCCAGATAAGGCTTATTAGAGGTAGGATGATCAAAGTGAAGGCATCACCTTTTCATGCCTTGGTGAGGAACCACTTACAAAATGAGTGACTTGAGAGAATCAATCAAGAAACACAAGCCATCTTTATGTTTTCAAAATCTTGCAAAACCCAAGTCTCTATGCAAGGACAAGAGTAAGAGAATTTGATTCCAAGCTATTCCATTTTTCAATTACTCAAGGTGATTCGGTAGAGACTTTGAAGTTCATAAATCCAGGTGAAGCTTGGAATATCCTGTATGCAGACTCTTTTGACAAGGAAGACGAACCCATTTTGTCCTTAGCACTTTACTCGAGGACGAGCAAAGGACCAAGTGTGGGGGAGTTGTTGGCGGTCCTTAACAAACTAAAATACAACATCATTTTAATACTAAAACAAACAGAAGGTAGGGCTTTTATCTAATCCTTCCACGAGTTTTGTTGTGTATATAACATGCAGGTTTGACACGTGGAAATGCATCAAATCCATAAGAAAGCGTACTTCCAGGAAACATATTCAGAGAAGGCGCAAACCAAGACAAGAAGAAAGCCCATCTCAAACAATGAACTAGATCCATCCGTAACCACAGGAGAGGCCCAGGCCTAGGGAGCAACCGACCACCCGAAGGCAGTGGACAGCGGGCCCAGCCTGGGGACTGACCGTCCGCAGGTGCGGCCGCCCCCTGGTGGGGCCTGCCGGGCCCAGTCTTCGGAGGCGGTGCTCAAGGCGGTTTCCCAAGGGTGGTTTCACCTCCTTCCAAACCTGGAGATGTCCAAACCGCCCTACTCTAGCTATAAATAGATGGTGCTCCTTCATCATTCACACACACCAACATTTGGAGCACTACACCTCGCATTTCATGCTTGTTCTCTCTAGTTTAGTAGTAGTAGAGTAAGGCAAAGCTATCAAGGAGAGCTTGTCTCCTTGGAGGAATCAAGAACATCTTGGTATCAATATAATTCAGTTCTCCTCTATGAGCAAGTTCTCATTTTATGTTTATAGCAATGCATCTGAATTAGAGTATAATCTTGTTCATATTATGATCATAACATATGAACTAGTTTATAGTCTATGTGTTATGTTCTTGATGTGTTCATCAAAATTCTTCATCGTTCATCAAATTAGTAGGAATAGAGAAAGAACTATGGATGGGATAATAGTTCGTTGTGCTGTCATGGTTGCTCCTAGCCGAGCCTGTCAATCCGAAGGGTTGGGGTCCCGGGAGGTTAGGAGTTGTTTCCAATTACGCGAGCATGGTGTTCGGGTATGCGGAGATCAGCGAATATGTCGGTACCCCACGGGCAGAGGGGTAGGTGGGCAGGTGGTGACAGCCCTGTCCATCCCTAGCACTCCCCCACGTTCGGGTATTGAGTAGGAGTTCAAAAAGTCTCTATCGGCTGACAGACCAGCTGCGGGGATCTCCCTATCATCCCAGACTTAGTCCTGATTCTAGTCTTGCTAGTTAGATGTAATTACTATTCTTTGCATAGGTGTATACGGCCAAAGCCTACTTAGTTAGTTGTATTTTTTATTCTTTATTCCCTTTTTATCCTTGAGGTTGCTCGATGCGTGTGTCCACTATCTTATAAACTTGATTTAACCCCTGCTTATGCTATGCCTACCTATGCATCCAAATAAGTAATCATGTTTATACCAAAGCTAGATGAAATTCATCATGCCCTCATACGAAAAATTATAAATATGACACCCTTGAATACTCAGGGTTGAAATGCTACAATGATAGTTCAATGATAGTTCTGTGAGCTTGCAGAGTAATCTTATTTCTTATTGAGCTATCGATTGGCGTATCTAAGTACCATTACTTAAGGATTGTAATTCTTGTGCACCCCACGGCGCCGTGTCACAGTTTTGTATACCGTAAGTAATGACGGTTAGGAAGGCCAATCCGGCACTTCTAACTGCTATTACCAGACTGCATTACCTAGGCCGACGCCTTTAAGGGCCAAGGGTTACCTTTCTGAAGAAATGGTGGTTGGGAATGTCAACTTTCGTTTCTAGTATTATTATTAAGGACAGACTTATAGTCTATCTTTAGTAGTGATGCTAAGAAACGGCAACAAGCATTTCTGGCGCCGTTGCCGAGGATGGACTTTTAGTCTATCTTTTGTAACGACGTTAAGAAATGCCAACAGATGAGCTTTTTCTTATCTGCCCCCGGTGGAACATATCCTGTGACCACGAAATTGACAATGTTTGCGTACCTGAGGTTGGAGTCCGTGATCTTGTCGAGCGTGTCGTATCGCAGGAAGTTATCGATGGGCAGATCCTGTTTGTCTTTGAATTGCATTCTAGACAAATGATCGGCTACAGAGTTTTCTACTCCCTTTTTATCTTTGATTTTAAAATAAATTCTTAGAGCAGTAATATCCATCTTATTAATCTTGGTTTAGCATCTTTCTTAATGAGCAAGTATTTTAATGCAGCTGATCAGTGTAGATGATTACTTTAGTTCCAACCAAGTAAGATCGAAATTTGTCTATAGCAAAAACTACGGCCAGTAATTCTTTTTCAGTTGTTGCATAGTTCAATTGTGGCCCAGTTAAGGTTTTGCTAGCATATGAGATTGCATGATGTTTCTTATCTTTGGTTTGTCCTAAGACAGCTCCTACAACATAATCACTAGCATCACACATTATCTCAAAAGGAAGCGTCCAATCAGGGGGCTGTATGATTGGCGCAGAGACAAGTGTTTTCTTAAGATAATAAAAGGAGTCTAAGCACTCATCATCAAAGTTAAAGGGTGCATATTTAGCAAGCAGATTTGTTAAAGGTCTAGCAATTTGGGAAAATCTTTTATAAACCTTCTATAGAATCCTGCATGACTAAGAAAGCTACAGACACCCTTAACATTCGTGGGCGATGACAGTTGCTTGATAACCTCTATTTTAGCTCTATCCACCTCTATCCCATGCTCGGACACTCTATGTCCTAGCACTATTCCTTCTCGAACCATGAAGTGGCATTTCTCCCAGTTCAAGACTAAGTGCTTTTCCTCACATCTTTGTAAGACACGGTTCAGATTCTCTAGGCAATGATCGAAAGTTTTGCCATAGACTGAGAAGTCGTCCATGAACACCTCCATAATTTCTTCGATCATATCGGAGAAGATGGACATCATGCACCTTTGGAAAGAGGCAGGAGCATTGCATAGGCCAAAAGACATGCGCCTGTATGCATATGTTCCATGGGGGCATGTAAAGGTTGTCTTACTTTGGTCGTCGGGATGGATTGGAATTTGGTGGTAACCCGAATACCCATCAAGGAAACAGAAGAAAGAATGTTTTGCAAGCCGTTCCAACATCTCATCGATGAATGGCAATGCAAAGTGATCTTTCTTTGTAGCATTGTTAAGTTTTTGGTAGTCTATACACATTCTTTAGCCCGTGATGGTTCGTTTAGGGATTAGTTCATTTTTCTCATTTTTAACGACCGTCATCCCTCATTTCTTAGGCACTACTTGGACAGGGCTGACCCACTCGCTGTTAGGAATAGGGTAGATTATGCCTGCGTGCAAGAGTTTCAAGACCTCTTTCTTCACTACTTCTCTCATCGCATTATTTAGCCTCCGCTGCGGCTCCCTAAAAGGTGCAGCATCTTGCTCAATTGGGATGCGATGGGTGTAGAGAGTGGGACTAATTCCCTTAAGATCTTGAAGAGAGTATCCTAAGATAGAGCGGTGTTTTTCTAGAATGGTGATGAGTTTGGAGGTTTCCCCCTCAAAAAGTTGGTCATTAATAATTACGGGAGTCTCCCTATCACCATTAAGAATGGCATACTTAAGTCCAGAAGGAAGGGGCTTAAATTCTATAGATGGTTTAGATGGGGGTTCAGGTTTATCCAAGTCTAAGGGTTCTTCTAATTCGGCCTCTTCTTGGATGAAATTTTTAGCATCCTCTTCCAGATCAGGATGAGAAGGTTCTAGAAGAGATGCGGCCATTACTTCCTCTATTGGATCAGACTCGGGTTGCAATTCTGCTTTAGAATTGGCAGAATTTGCTAGTGGAATCGAAACGCAAAGGTTCTTCCCGAGATGACCTTCAAGGTTCCCCCCATGGAATCCATTAAGGAATCTCATGAGCGGGTGCCCAATTAACAAGTCAAATTCCTCTATATCGAATATGAAGAAGTGTAAGAGGATATGGACCTTGTTAATTGTGACGGGAATGGTCTGTGCAATCCCGCAGCTCTCGACCAATTTCCCAAAGGGTAATTTAAGAAATTTATTGGTCGGGGCTAGAGGTTCCTCTCCTAAGAATGCATTTGCTAATGACTTAGATATAATGCTCACTCCTATGGTGGGGTCATAAAGAGAGTCTATGGTAGTCCTATTTATGACGCAAGGAATGGTTGTGAAGCAAGATAGGGTCCTAATAACCTCAGGTGAGGCTTTGGCCTCCTTCAGCCATTCGTCACTCATAATGGACGCGAGCTCTTGAACAGTCTCCTTGAGATAGCGAGTCTCAAGGCGATGCGGGATGTGATCATTTGGAGCTCTACGTGTTGTAGACTTCTTTTGCACAGGTTGATTCGAGGCATTTCCGAAATCGGAAAAAAGATCGGCTTCGATATCAAGAGGAAATTCCAGAGGTTTAACTTCCTCTGGAGGATTTGGTGGTTTTGGTTCAGATTCGACAGCTTATGATGTAAGTGGTGAGGTTCTGGCTATCGTAGGTTCGTCCTTCGGGGCTTGATCTTTCTTGGGGGCTTCATCATAGATATTAGTGTAGGGAGTGTTCTCGAGAATTTTCGCAAGAGCTTCCTTAGCTTCACTAATAGAGAGATGCAAGAACGCTCCCTTGGAGGCTAAATCATGAAATTGTGCAGAATTTTGGCTAAGACCAAGGTAGAAATGCTGCAAGAGAGCTGGCTCTGTTATAGCTAAATCAGGGCCAGAAGGTACTAAGTCTGTGAAATGGGCCCATGCCGCACCTAGAGGCTCTTTTTCCTTCTGTACAAAGTTTAGGATCTCTTTACGAAGACGAGCAACTCAGGGAATGGAGAAGAAGGTAATACAGAACTTTCATTGCAGCTTCTCCCATTCTCCATTTACACTACCTATGTGACGAGTATACCATCGTTTGGCTATTCCCGTCAAAGAGAACGGAAATAGCTTTCACTTAAGGGTATCTCGTTTCATCCCGTGGATATGTATGCAAGAGCATAATTATTCGAAATCTCGTAGGTGTGTATAGGGGTTCTCATCTTCATCCCCAGAAAAAGGTTTCTCCTGAACCATCGTTATGAGACTCGGGCGTAGCTCATAACGAACGGCCAAAATAGCCTGTGATGAACTAGGCGGCTCCATACTAGCGCCCGATGGAGCACCATACTTGAAGATGGGTGTTTGATCCATGTGTGTGAAAGAGATAGTTTTGATCAAACAAGGATAACTAAGATGACTTGACTCTAGTTAAGACAGCTACCGCTCCGTGGCAACGGCACCAGAAAGCTTGTTGACACCAAAGGTGGTAAACGGATATACCGCAAGCATACGGTAGTCAATGTAGCCTTCACCGGAAGTATTCCAGGTATCGTATTTTCCAGGGGGAATGTAAAGTGAACTAACTAGGTTTAAGACCATCAGATAGTGATCAAGGATGTTGATGATCAAAGAGGTTTAGAATATAGGTATAGAGAGGTTCTATGTAGAAAAACATATCTGGTCTTAGCTTTCTAAGTATAAAGAGGTTTACCACCTCCTCCCTTTACAAGAGGCGATAGGCGAAACAGGAGGAGATATAACTCCTCCCGAGGCGGCTATACTAGTCGTCTTGATGTCCTGTCGTCTTAATAACTTGTCTTACACACGTGGTGGAATATGAAGACCAGACAAGGCTGTCACCACTTGCTGGCTACCACAAACAATCCGTGCGACAAGCGACCCACACTGATAAGATATAGCCTAGACACCACGTCTACACTATACTTACTACTCTAATCTTAGCTAGAGACTAGAGCACTTCACAAGGTAAAGTAATGTGCAGGTAAAGCAAGTATATACTTAAAATAGCAGAACCAGAATATTAAATGCTAGAAGAACTCAGATGTAAAACTTATTAGAAGCTTGCATCGGCTGAGGTACACCTTGGAGAAGACTCCCGACAGGCTCGGGGCTTTCTCCTGAAGACTTCCCTCACTCTCTTCCCTCTTATTCTAACACTAAAACTACTATGATACACTTGATATTTACTCCTTGATGCCCTAAAGTGAAGAACTAGGTGGTATTTATAGGGGGAATGAGAGGAGTGCCATGTCATCAATCCATGTGCCTTTCCTCCTTGACCCTTGGATACACCGCCCTTGAAACCGTCCTCAAATCAACAGAGATGATCAATCCAGCACGGGGGAAGTGTGCTCAAGTCAGTGGGGAGATAACCGACTTGGCTGGGCACCAGGGGGGTTCGGCCGACCCCCCTATGGCAGGTGGGCCCAGCTAGGGTCTTCTAAAAGATGTCCCCACCTATCTTGGAGTATGTAGGTAACCTGGGTCCACCATGCCTGGTGTTAGTATTTTTAACATCACTTCACGTTAAGTTGTCATCCTAACATGATGCCAAAAACAAAGGTAAAATAATCTTCACTTGCCTCCTAAAAATAATACTATAGAATATATCCGCAAGTGCACAGATAATTGTCCTATTGTAGCACTTCACCCAGTAAGTATTCAGAGTATCGTTGATTTGTTTTATGCCAAAAGGATAAAGGTGGCATTCTACTCATTAGGATAATCTACTATAATAATTGAAAAGATAAATGTCCAGACGTATGATAACCCATAACTCTAGTACTTTAGCAATAAATAAGTCAATGATAAATGGTAAATGATAACTGAGTAAATGAGGTAAATGGTATTCCAGAGATAGAATATAGAGACTCACTAATGTAAAAAAGACAATCTCGAGATTCGGCTAAAGTAAAGGAAGCCTATGTAATTACTAAATACAAAGTCTAAAGCCTACGCCACATTACACATCTTCATCTATAGCATAATCAACTCAGAAAATATCATAAGGATCATCATCTAATGAGGATATTAAGACACAAGGGTCACCTCCTTCACGACCGCGCTCTGCTAGTCCTACGTACGGGGGGGAACTACAGAGGAACCAACGCAAGTTGTCACCTACGCGGACTACCACACGACCCGACACGTCAGGGTGCCACCGTAGGTACACAATATATCTACACACCACGTCTACATAATGTATACCACCTAACTCAGTCGAGTACTGAATTAGGTGCTTTACGATCATACGACAATAATCATCACCAATCACAACTATATCGAATATGCAACTAGAATAAACTAAGAACTGAATAAGTAGCAATATATTAAAATAAAGCAAAGTCATAATGAGATACAAGATAATATTACCGATCTCCAGATGAACAGATCTGAAATCTCGAGCATAGCGCCCAACTTCTACTTCAACCTTGCTAGACGGCTAAACTATGAACTTGAAGAACTAGAACCCTATTTCTAATCTCTAGAAACCCTAACTTCTGTCTACTCTTGATGAATGAAGCAGGAGAAAAGAATTGGTGCTCTGGGAGGGGGTCTGCCCCTTTATTTATAGCCCGGTGGGATGAACGTGCGCCGTGGGATCAAACCGACTTGAACAAAGGGCCCAGATGACTTCAGAGAGGCGGTGGAAGAAGACTCCAAAAGGTGGGCCAAAACCCTAACAGGGGGGCGCCGGCCGGCCCCACCTTGGCGCCGGCCGGTCCCACCCTGGTGGGTCTCGGGCCCCGGTGCTTCGGGTGTGTTCTGGATCCTTCTAACTTGCTGATGAAGTATGTTTCCGTCGTGATCAAGTTTCGTGATAATTATGCTCTTTAATCCTTCTTTTAAGCCTTTCTGGAATAATCCCTGGAAAATACACAATTCACCAAAACTCGTGGAATTCGTCAGTAATAACCCCTATGCTTCTATTATTGATCTTCCCTAGGCATTAGTTGACGGTATGAAATTGGTACTTAACGACCGTCAACAATACCCCCAAGCTAAGTGTTTGCTAGTCCCTTAGCATAGTTGACTTGAAATAATTTATTCAGGGTTCCATAAAAATATATAACTCCCAACAAATACTTAAGTATTTAAACAGAAATTCTTCTCCGGATTAAAATTCATTAATCTATCTTTCAAACTTATTCTTTTTCTTTTCAATCGTGGGGCTTTTAAACTAAGTCTTGGGTAATTGAGAGATAGAATAATCAGGCAAGTAATAAGTCTTTCATCCTTTGTTTCAACTATTGCCCCAGAGATTTTTTTTGAATAAGTATATAGTTTTTATTTAGAAATAATGACAGCCTACTAATAAGATTGCAGAGGACTACTAAGTTATACATCATGATTGAATATGATTAAATTTTATTTTTGAACCCCTTATGCATTATCTTCTCTTTTCTGTCTTCCTGAAGAGTGTGGATTATCTCCCCAGCGGATACTTTTTTGTACCCATTTTTTCTCTCAGGCGGGTGTCTTTGCACCCATTGTTTTACTCTCTTCTTTTTTTGGCACATACCCTTTTGATACGGCATCTTTCAGGCTCATACTTTTTTGATATGACATCTTTTAATTTTATAACCCACACTTTCTGTTAGACTTCTAAAAGAGAGACTTATACATAGAGTGAAAACTTTTTGTGCATGTGAATTCAATCATGAATGCATAACAAAATAGTCTACTTAAATCATATTAGCAGAACAAATTATATTTGTTTTGATTTTGACTTTTAAAATGTCTGGAGCTTAGGTGTCACTTAGGATGAAATAAATAGCAATTCAAACCTTCTTATATCATATCCGTCAATTAATTAGAAAAGCTTATGATACCCATTGATATTAAGTTTTAGAATAAATTTTCATGGTAGATAAACTTCAATGCAATTCATAGGACAATTTAAATTTAAATACTAAGCAATTGCAGGAAATTGTATTTAAACAGTTTAAATATCTTTTTGATTTTTCTCTAGCTTCAAGTTCAAATTATTCTAAAGACAAACTGAATGCGGAATTTAAAGCAAACTTAATTATACAACCTATTATTATTATTTTTGGATTTTCATTTTTAAGCAAGCAGAATTTTAATGCTATAACTAAAGGAAGCGGTAAATAAATTTTTATTTAGTTTTCTTGTTGTTTTTAGCAATATTAAAATTGATAGAATTAAAGACTGAAGTTAAATACTGAAATAAAAAGCATATATAAAGGTAAGAGATGCTCACCTAGCGGGGATCTCTCCCAAGCTGGATGTTGCTCAGAAATGTGGTGAAGGTGGCGGCGGGTATCCCATTTGATGTATTAAATACTCTAATCCGCTTTGCGTCTGCTGCTGTCCCTGATATATCTGATCCAGTCGTTGGTCCGTGTTGTACTGCCATTGTTCATGCTGATAGAACCTGTCGTCGACCTTGGTGCTGCCACTGCTCGTGATGCTGCAGCGTGTCGCTTATTGCGTTCTGCCCCTGTTCAATGTTAGTGAGACGCATAGATAAAGATGGAAAATCATCAGCGGCAGTAGAAAAGTGCTGCTCAGGCGGACGATAGTAGTCATCTTCTGGTGGTGCATAGAATGGATACGGTCCACCGGCGGTGAATTCGGTGTTCTCCGCGTGTAGAAAAAGATGCTCGTCCTCTCTGAAAATCAGTTGCTCTCCAACCCGCTGCTGCTGCCGATGAAGATTCTCCTTGCTGAAATGTGGTCTGTTGCTCCCATCCTGTACGTGCAGTCTATTGCTGGCGTGGCTCCTGTGTCGATACCTGTTCACCAAAATTAATATAATGGGAATAAGCTGGTCCTAGATGATGCTGGGTCAGCTCCAGTGAAGTTAGCTCTCGGCGCCCTGCTGATGCGCGCGGACGGACACCTGCCAATATTAGCTCTAACAGCTAGAAAAACAAAACTCTGGACAGAATAAATTCCTAACTCCCATGTCTGGCAGTTCGTACTCATTGTCATAATTTTTATAAATCATAACTATTTTGTTATTTCGGCGTTTGAGCATGTGAGCACGAAGGAACAAAATCATAACCAACAATTCTGCGGGCATCAGAAATATAAACAAGTGAAGCATTCGATAATAAACCTAGCCCTGCAGCTAAACGAGTAATACAGGAAGTAAAACAAATACTGCACTTTCTTAAGGAAGGGACAGTTCTCCAATAATTCAACATCATTTTCACAGGTGACGTTTTCCTCTTTTTAATCATGATATATAATAAATGCAGCTCATCTTGTTTAATAGTATTTAACTCCTCTCTACGAAAGAATGTAAAAGCTAACCATTTAACCATAAATCACAGTGTGGGGTGATGAACTTCTTCAGTAGTATATTTTTGTTTTCTTTCAAGTTTCTTTGCAGTGATACTCTCCCAAAAATCATCTTTATCAAATTCTTGAAGAGTTTCAATAATATTGACCACACAATGATTATTAAATCTCAATGCTAAACTAAGAGTTTTCCATGAGAGGGTGAAAGGTTCATTAAACATTCTAAAATTAACCTCATCATCATCAAAGTCTAGAATGCTAATAAATTCTATAGTTAGTAACTTGCTACCCTGCTCATTAATTTGCCATGCATTTTCTCATCCAACATTTCTAAAAATAAGCTGAAACTCAGAATCCATTCCTGGTTTCATGGAGCAAAGTGGCATAAAAAATTGGAGTATGTGTGAATTCTTTGTTTTTAACCACATTTAAAATCTCTGAGATCTAGCTGATAATGAAATTTGAGTTATGCTTGTGAGTTCATACCTCTCTTCCGGTTAGGAAGAGGATGACGGATTATCATACGTGAAGGGTGACGGAGGATCGATATTCATGTCGGAGCCAACGAATGATGGCACTTGTGATGACGATTGGCTTCTTGTTGTGCGGCGTGAGAGGGCTCTTCCAAGGGATCGAATGGCACCTGTCATTCTATTGCTCATCTTGCCTTGTAAAATGAAGAACACGAAGAACACGGCAAGAACGAACAAGAACACAAGAACAAAACAAGAACAAGCAAGAACATGTGAAGAGAAGGAATCAAAAGTGGTGATCTCTCTTCTAGGTCTTCTTGCTAATCTTCTTCTATACCCTTTTCTTTGCTTAAACTTGATTCAAATGATAGGATTATGGAAGTTGGTGATCACGAGCAGCAAAGCAACTTGGCTATGTGCTCTCTGGAGTGTGTGTGAGTGTGTGAATGAGTGAGAGAGAGGAGAGGCAGAGAAAAGGGGGAGGGACGCCGGCCGCCGTGGCCTTGGGGCCGGCCGGCCCCACCTAGTCACCTTTGGCTCTCTCCTTTAGCTAGTGTCGACACTACCTTGAGGCCCTTCCAAATGCATGTGGTTGCATGCTTTCTCTGATGAATGAATGAGTGGAGGATAGTACATGGATGAATGGTGGAATTTGGATGGTAGTGGTTGATGATAATGCATGATGTGACTTGATGTGATGATGGTGGGTCCCAAATGTTTCCCGTATTTATACCGTATAATGACACAAGAATGAAAAACTAAATTACTTTTATGGATCTAAGAAAAATTAGAATTCTAATGATGGTCTTTTTATAATTTTCTGCCACCACACAAATTACACTGACGGGAGTTTAACACTCCGTTAGTAATAATCACATGGGGCTTAAGCTTTAATCATGCTATGCTTATTTTTATTCCTTTTTAATAATGCAATTTATGAGAAAGTAAATATGCAAATTTAAATGTAAGAATTAAATTACCGATAACTACCGAGTTACCTCCCGGGATGGTTCGGGGTTTTTGAGTCCGCCGATCCGGACTTTCTCCAGTTAAATTATTCTTCATGATTCATCTCCGGTGTCCGAGATGTTGTTGCATCTTGTTTTTCATGACACTTTAATGTTTGGCATTGCTTCAGTCTTGGCTTCAATGCGAATCGCTATTCTTGACCGTTGATGTTGAATGTCATCTCTCCAGCTCCGACGTTGATGTTTGCATTTGCAGTGTTTAGAAATGGTCACCCGAGGATGAGGGGCATCTTCCTCTCTTCCTGCATGTCAAGTACTACAAAGTCTACAGGAATGAAAAAGTTACGGATTTTTACTGGAATATTTTCTGCGATTCCTGCGGGATAGCGAACCGATTGGTCAGCTAATTGCAAATAGATCGTGGTTGGTGTGAGCAGTGGAATAATTGAGTTTGTCAAAGACGGTCTTGGGCATGACGTTGACACTTACTCCAAGATCACATAAACCATTCTCGAACATCTGATCTCCTATTGAACAATTGATAGTGGGACACCCTGAATCCTTCTTCTTAGTAGGAGAAGAACTCAGAATTGCCTCACTACACTCCTCCGTTAGCTTGACAACTTCAGTAGAGGGTAATGGTCCCTTGTTTTTTAGGATGGTTCGAAGATACCTTGCGTATATAGGTACCTGCATGGCATCTAACAACGGGATATTGACATATAACTTCTGAATTACCTCTACAAACTTACCAAATTGATCATCTATTTTAGCTCTTCTTCTTCTGCGTGGAAATGGTTGGAGAGATGTGTCATGAAAATCTTGAGTTAATTATTGATCTTGTGGTTCAACTGGTGATGAAGGTGGTATAACTTCTTCTCTGTTGTCCTTCTCAATTTCTTCTTCTACTTGCACTAAATGTGATGGTCTCTGTGCCCCTTTTGGGTAAGGTGGATCATGTGTAGACTTACCTCCTCTAGTAGATATTCCTTTTATTTGCTCATGGTTAGTGGTAAACAAAGTAGAAGATAATTGTGCAATTTGTAATTCTATCTTCTTATTAAATAATATTTGCTCTTTAACAGCAGAAGAGAAATTATCCAATTTAGAATTAATTCCTTCTAAAATTTTATCATTAAAAGCAAGCTTCTTATAAATACATTCATTAATTCTAGCTTGTTCTAATATTAATTCTCTCAAGGGTGGTTGTTTATGATTTGAAAAATTAGAATTGCCTTGGTACTTACCTTGATTGGTTGACCGAGGTTGATTCCATCCTTATTTCTGAGATGTAGACTTGATGACTGTACTAATATCTTCTGGGGGATTTGCAAACTCAATTTCTAAAGATCCTTCATATGGATTCTAGGAATTAAATGCGTCTTGAATAGCTTGACGATCTCTTTTATGATTGGCTCGTTGCTCTAAACAGTTCAACAGTACATCCATCTTGGTTGACAGTGCACACACTTCCTCTGGAACTTCTTCACTCTTATGGCATGTCTGAGTGTTGGTTGTCCAATTCTGATTTTCTGCTATCTTTGCCATAATATCTTCAGCTCTTCCAGGGATGAGTGATATAAATGATCCTTCAGTAGTGGCATCTAGTTGCTCATGTGACCTTTGAGTTAATCCGTGATAAAATGTTTGCATGAGCAACCACTTTTTCATTCCATGATGGGGACAATCTGATATGTAATCTTGAAAACGTTCCCAGGCTTCTGAAATAGATTCACCTTCCTACTGACAAAATTCTGAAATCTTTTCTCGTAGAGCATTAGTTTTGCCTACTGGGAAAAACTTTTCTAGGAAAGCTTTTGAACATTCTATCCACGTCTTGACTCGATCTTTATTCTGATAAAACCACTGCTTCGCCTTTCCCTCCAATGAGAACGGAAACAAACGAAGTAGCACTGACATCTTGAGGAATGCATTTGATGTTGATGGTGTTGCCAATCTCTAGGAAATTCTGCAGATGGACACTTGCATCTTCATCTTTCTTTCCAGTAAATGTGATAGCTTGCACCATTTTGATGAGGGTTGGCTTGATCTCATAATCTTGATTTCCAATGTTGAAAGTTGGCTTAACGCGAATATTCTCAGTCCTTGGGGCAGAGAATTCACGTAGAGTCTTCTCAGTCATGGCTCACAAAATAATGTAAGACCCTTCTTCCTATGGTTGTTCCTGATTGATAAGAGTTAAAATACACAACCAATCCTGCACTTACCCTATATAAGATATTTAAATATAAACGAAATACGGGTAAGTCTGCTAAAACAAAAGGTTATGGTTATCTCTAAGTATTTATGTCTATAGTTATTTTTATGTTTTTCTATTAATATTATTTATGAAGAACTCTCCTATATGAAATTCTAGAATAAATATCCTGGCGAATAAAATCAACGAACTCAATAAATTATCCTAATGAATACAATTGCCATCCCCGGCAATGGCGCCAGAAATGCTTGTTGATATTTTTAACATCACTTCACGTTAAGTTGTCATCCCTAACATGATGCCAAAAACCAAAGGTAAAATAATCTTCACTTGCCTCCTAAAAATAATACTATAGAATATATCTGCAAGCGCACAGATAATTCTCCTATTATAGCACTTCACCCGGTAAGTATTCCGAGTATCGTTGATTTGTTTTATACCAAAAGGATAAAGGTGGCATTCTACTCATTAGGATAATCTACTAAAATAATTGGAAAGACAAATGTGCAGACCTATGATAACCCATAACTATAGTGCTTTAGCGATAAATAAGTCAATGATAAATGGTAAATGATAACTGAGTAAATGAAGTAAATGGTATTCCAGAGATAGAATATAGAGATTCACTAATGTAAAAAAGACAATCTCGAGATTCGGCTAAAGTAAAGGAAACCTATGTAATTACTAAATACAAAGTCTACAATCTACGCCACATTACACATCTTCATCTATAGCATAATCAACTCAGAAAACATCATAAGGAGCATCATCTAATGACAATATTAAGACACAAGAGTCACCTCTTTCGCGACCGCGCTCTGCTAGTCCTACGTATGGGGGGTGGACTACAGAGGAACCAACCCAGCTGTCACCTACGTGGACTACCACACGACCTGGCACGTCAGGGTGGCACCGTAGGTACACAATATATCTAGACACCACGTCTACATAATGTATACCACCTAACTCACTCGAGTACTGAATTAGATGCTTTACGATCATACGGCAATAACCATCACCAATCACAACTATATCGAATATGCAACTAAAATAAACTAAGAACTGAATAAGTAGCAATATATTAAAATAAAGCAAAGTCATAATGAGATACAAGATAATATTACCGATCTCTAGACGAACGAATCTGGAATCCCGAGTGTAGCAGCCAACTCTACTTGAACCTTGCTAGACGCCTAAACTATGAACTTGAAGAACTAGAGCCCTATTTCTAATCTCTGGAAACCCTAACTTCTGTCTACTCTTGACGAATGAAGCAGGAGGAATGAATTGGTGCTCTGGGAGGAGGGTCTGCCTCTTTATTTATAACCTAGTGGGATGAACGTGCGCCGTGGGATCAAACCGACTTGAACAAAGGGCCCAGATGACTCCAGAGAGGCAGTGGAAGAATACTCCAGAAGGTGGGCCGAAACCCTAACAAGGGGGCGCCGGCTGGCCCCACCTTGGCGCTGGCCGGCCCCACCCTGGTGTGTCTCGGGCCCCGGTGCTTCGGGTGTGTTCTGAATCCTTCTAACTTGCTGATGAAGTATGTTTCCATCGCGATTAAGTTTCGTGGTAATTATGCTCTTTAATCCTTCTTTTAAGCCTTTTTGGAATAATCCCTAGAAAATACACAATTCACCAAAATTCGTGGAATTCGTCAGTAATAACCCCTATGCTTCTATTATTGATCTTCCCTAGGCATTAGTTGACGGTATAAAATTGGTACTTAACGACCATCAACACCTGGTTCGGCCGAACCATGGCCTGGCCTCACGTGGCCTCAGCTCTCTCCTGCATCACTCCTTTGCTTGACTCGTGAAGATGGTGCGCTGTGGCCACTATTCATGGTTCAGCCGAACCATGAATAGTGTCCACCTAGTGTCCACTTGATTCTGGAGTGAAGTCTTTGATGATTGTGACGTCACCTTGCCATTTCGTCATAGTTGGATTTGCATTATATCTTCATCTTGGGCTTCTAAACTCTAAAATCACCTGTTTTGGGTAACTGCAAACAAATACTAACATGTACATGTGGAATCAAGTTATTTGTACCTATGTCACTATATGTTTGCTTATTTCTTCCCAAAAAGAGTGTTTTGTTGACGGATATGATGGTGGAAAATATGGTATAAATACCGTCAACACTTTCCTAGAGTAGTATACTTGTGATAGGACCCGGCTCTAGGTTGCATAACTTGTTTTAGGATTAGAACTTGACATAAACACAAGTGGGTGATATTGGGCAATAGCGATAGGTTGATTTGATTTGTGAAAAATTATTAGTTGCGCAATTCACCCCCCTTTTGGGCATCCTCGATCCTATCACCCGCCTTGCCCTACCTCTCTCAGATCTGCTTCCTCTAAAGTCGGTGACACAGGTTTCCCCGACAGCACCGACGAGCCGCCTCCACCACATCATGTCCATATGTAGCTGGGTTCCACCGTCGTGCCACCGTGCTTCCTCTACCCGGGGCCTTCGCGACGTGAGGTGGGGGTGCAGGGACCAAGTGGATGAGGGGTAATTAATGTGGTCTTTGGGTCCTCCTCCATAGCACTTTTTAGCCCCCTTTAACCGCCTTGAAGAACAATGGGCTAATGAATGCCTTAAAAGCTTAGCCCTCCCTCCTTTAGCCCTTTTGCTTGAATCACCATGAGCTCAAAGGGACAACTAGGCCTAAAGTGCTAGGTGGTGTAGAGCGGCTCTAGCTATCTTGTAAATTTAATTGTGAAGGTAATTCTGGTTTACTCTTTGGAACGGTATATTTCGATACGACGCATTCTTGATTTGGGCCTAGCTTGATTTGGGCAACCAAACAAAGTCCTTAGCCAGCCATGTTGAGCAGGTAACTAAACATAGAGCACTTGGATATACCTAGCCTAGCTAGCTGGATCCTGGTTACCATATACGAGCCAGGCTATCAACATACGACAACCAACCACAATAATTGTATGTTTGAAAATTGGAACAAAAGAATCAAAATAGATGAAGACATAGAAAAGTCGTATAATAAAGGAAAATGAGATAGAATGATATTTGAAATACAGAAATCGATAACACAAAAATTATAGAAAAATATTTAAAAGATAATCACCATTTAAAACTGATTTGTTTGACATATTTGTTTTATTTTCTATGATACTTTAATTCTATAATAATCTATACACGTGGGACCCTTTATTATTATTAATGAACTCATTCTAGTTACTGTGAAGCTTGGAGCCCACGCTAAATGCCCATGCCAGAGGTAATTTCTTCTCTCTTTCTTGCTTTGCTTTGGGCTCCCATCCACTGATCCACATTCCTGCGCCGTCTATTTTAAAGAAACATATGGTCCCTATACAATACATAACGTCTCTATACAATACGGATGCCCTTAGAATCGGACTTATTATATATTGAACATGCAAGGGAGTGTCTTGTTTGATGACCAAGCGAGCCTAGCTCACTCGTATCAGGCGGGCTGAGCTTGACATACATGTTGTATGCAACATCCTCACGTTTAATTGATTATAGTATGAAGAATATTTGTGTTTTCCGTGAACGTGTTGCATATATAGTAAAAGCTAAAAACGAAAATCTAAGAAACGCTTGGTTTTCGTTAAGAATAAAACATGCACCTAAAATTAAGTTGAAGTGTGATCATGGACATATTTTCCCAATCAGATGAGTTAAAGCTGATTTTTCCCATAAAAGATAGGGGTTGTTTGGATGCTGCCTTCGCCTGAGCTTGTCTGCCAGAAAATGATCTCAGCCCTACGGGGGATCAAAAATGAATGGGCAATAATATTTGGGATAGACGAGCCATGCTGAAATTATATTGGATAACAGGAGAACTAGTCAGAAAAATGAAGTGATGCAGTCCTCGTCCACCTAAACAGAGGCATCTTGTCCATTATACTGTGGGGTGTGTAAAATGCGGGTGTAAAGTTTTTTTCTTGTCATATCGGATATTTTATGAGATGTCGGAAGAATTTTTTGATCCTAATAACAAAATTAATTACGTAACTCGCTTATAAACTATAAGACAAATTTATTAAGCCTTCGTTATTAACAAATGTTTATTTTAGCACAATATTGTCAAATTAGAGACTAATTAGATTAGTCTCAATGGAGTTTCATTGAGGGTTTCATACACATTAAATAGAATGTCAAATTAACTTTTTGCATAAAACTGTAAGGAGAGAGAAGGGACGAAACGTATCCGCACTAATTCCAAAACATGGAAAACACCGTGAAACGTGCACTGAGGCTCTTAGTTTGTTTCATCGTGACTTTTCTTCTTCGGAAGAGAGATGATAGGGACACATGTATAGTAAAATAAATGAAGAAACTGTGCCATGAATTGTGCACTATGCGAGAGACCTGTTTCATATCAAAGTTTCACCCATTGAAAACTAGGAGGTGAACCTTACCATTGAGAATGTACTTAAGTTTAAAAGATTTATTTCGTAATTTACACGCAATTTAAGTATAATTAGATATTTTTTCGTCTAAATTTAATACTCTATACATACTCTCTCTGTATAGGAAAAGGATGTCGTTCTAAAAAATGTTTTGGTCAAACTTTGAGAATATAAATCATGAATAACTTTTAAATTGTTGAGTTTAAAAATATGAAACCTATGTAAATAGATTTGTCTTCAAATATATTTTTATAAAAGTATACGTATCACTTTTCAATAAATATTTTTATGAAAAACATGAAGTCAAAGTCATGTTGTGAAGACAATGTCGCTGTACTAAACGACATTCTTTTTCTATATGGACATATAGGAAGTATTCTCTCCGTATCAAAAAAGGAAGTCGTTTTGAATAAAATTTTGGTCAAACATTAGAAATAACTTTTAAATTGTTGAGTTTGAAAAATAGAAACTGTATAAATAGATTTGTCTTTAGATATACTTTTATAAAAGTATGTTTTCGATAAATATTTTTATAGAAATATGAAATCAAAGTAATACTTTGAAGATCGTATCTAAACGGCTTCTAACTTCGATACAGAGCGAGTATGTCCAAACATCAATATGACATGTGTAAAGTTTTATGGAACTAAACACGACCTCAGATACGGTGAAAGCCAAGTAGATGCTTCACACTTTAGTCTTTCTATCAGTCCACTGCAAAGGTGTCCGTCAAGCAAATCGCTCTAATATCGGTCCTGTTTGGATTCTCTAGCTGTGCTAAAGGTTAGAGTTAGTTTCTAATTGTAAATTAGTAATTAACTAGCTCTAACTAAAACGTTGTTTAGATATAAGGGTTAGATAGACAGAAAAAATACTTTTCTAATTATTTGCCTTATGTAAACCATCTTTTTAGCCGGATATATATAGTGTGGCTGCACTTGTGGCCTCGTCTGCTCACCGTCCTGGGCCACAGAGTCGTGTGCAGGACCCACGCCACCGATGAGTTCATCTGTTCTGGCGCCTTCGAGGTGGGCGGCCATGAGTGGCACCTTGCCGCCGCCTTCTGTAGTACCCGTCGGGATACGACGGCGAGCACAACGGGTACGAAGTTGTCTTCCTGCAGGCGATGACCCCCATAGATCCCGACGTCGTCACGGTGGAATGCAGCTTCGAGCTGCCGGTGTCTAGCAAGACGGATCCTTCGTCGACGGCCACCGTCCGCCTACTGGCCTAGGAGGAGGACATGGTGGTGCCGCTACCACCTTGAGCGGCTGCTGGAGGACGGCGTGGGGTCGGACGTCACTTTCTCCGTGGACGACGACGATTTTTGCGCGCACACACTGGTGCTCACGCAGCGACGTTGCTGGCAAGTTCGGGCGAGTGCAGGCGGGTCGCGGCGGCGCTGTAGGCGAGTCTGAGCGGGAGCGGCGGCTGGCTGGCAGGGCCGGCTACGGGGCTGGCTGCCGGCGGCGAGGCTGCGGCTGGTGGTGCCGCCGCCCCTGCGGATGAGTCGCGGCGCTGTGCCTATGGATGGGGATGGGATCCTTGAGGGGAAGGAGATGATGGGATAGGATCCAATGCGGCTGATGATGACGGAAAAAATAATTTTCAGGGGATCCCACCTCAAGTAGCCTAGATAATCATTTATTCTAGGGATAGGTTTTTTAGATGGGTTAGATAAAAAAAATTAGCTCTAGTTCTCATGTTTACATACTTTTAGGCTATTTGAATTCTAAATAGCTCAAACTAGCTTGAGCCCTAGGATCTAAACTGGGCCATCAAGTTGAGAAACAGCGGGCCTATTTGGTTGACTCCTAAATTTCACCATACCAAGTTTTTGGCAAGTCTTGATTTTGACAAGCATTTAGTTTGCTACTCAAACTTGCCAAAATCTCACATTTGGCTTGCCATATTTATGACAAGTTTTTTTTAAGTTTTACCTTGCCAAATCTATGCCATGGTAAATTTTAGATGGCAATCAAATAGGCCCAGTATCCTCAAACAAGATTCATCAAAGATACGCTTTTTTTATTCCCGAAAAAAGTTCAGACGAATGGCGGCAACAGATACGCGATTATTGCTGCGACTGCGAATTCTCACGGTGCGACTGGGTGGCCCTTGAGGAAGTCGAGGAGGAGCTCGTTGACCTGATCCGGGAGCTGCTCCTGCACGAAGTGGCTCCCCTCCGGGATCGCGGTCCACTTTCAGAATTTGCTGTTCTTGGGTTTTAATTGGGTTATTTCATGGAGAACCCCAATTCTATGGTTCTTTGGGAAGCACAATTTGGAGATTTTGCCAATGTTGCGCAAGTGATGTTTGACAAGTTTTTAAGCTTCGGCGAGGCAAAATGGTTGCAGCAAACTGGCAATGTTGTTCTGCTGCCTCATGTTTATGATGGCCAAGGTCCTAAGCATTCCAGTGCCCGGTTGGAGTGCTTTCTTCAGGTAATTCACAGAAGCCATGTTTTCGCCATTGGTGTTGTTCAGCCATCACATCATCCTTGTTCTATAAATTTTAGCTGTTTTTATCCAATTTTGAAAGAAACCACTATTTGTTTTCCATCCATACAAACCATGGCTGGCAAAGTCATCCCATGTGGAACTACAGTATTATAAATTCTCTAATGTGAGATGTTTCCTTTTCTTTTAAAACCAGTTTGATAATGTCTTGAATGCTTCAAATTTTCCGGTTTACTTATTTCACCTGTAATACTCAGGTCAACTGCAAATAAAATTGCAAGTCAACAACACCATCTATCTTCTCACCTGTCAACTGTTAGTTAATATATGGTTACTCATATATTAACATTTTTTTTAGCACAATCCAGTTGGAGATTGGGCTGAATAGACATGCCAAGAGGAGTAGAATTTTTTCATGCAAGTAGAATTTCTTTGTGCACTGCCAAGAGTGAGGGGGTGCCACGTTAACGATCCATGTGCTCCATGCCTCTCTACCCTTGGATGAATCGCCTCAAGATAGACGGCCGTGAGCAAATCATCACGTAGAGAACATGCTGAAAGTCGGTGGAGGCCAACCGACCTGGCTAGGCACCAGGGGGGCTCAACCGACCCCCTATGACTGGTGGGCCCAACCAGGGTCTTCTAGAAGGAGTCCCCACCAGTCAGGGAGTGTGCAGGTGGCTTGGGCCCACCAATAGTGGTTTGGCCGACCCATCCCTGGTGGGTTGGGCCCACCACCGTGGTCCCCATCTGTCACAGACTATCTCCTTGTGTTGGTTCCACTTCGTTTGCATGTTGTCACGTTGAATCCTTGTGCTTTGCTTCTCAGCCGTTGAATGGAAACACATGTTGATCTGAGAGCTGAAATGAGCTGAGTGGAAGGTCACACGGATCCTGCCATGTCACCAGAGCTAGGTGGGCCCCATGGGCAGTTCGGTCGACCCAAGGGTGGGCCCACCCTTGGCTCTTCTCTCTTCCAAGTGATGTTTTGCACCATGTCTTGATGTGTGATGACTTGGTTTCCAAATACATGGTTCGGCCGAACCACATTATTGGTCTCCAAGTGTTCATTTCTGCTCCGTTTCATCTTCCTTGCGTGCACAAACTTAAGAGTACATGTGGAACTAGTTATTGATAAAATATGCTCATGATATGTTTATTCTCCTTTGAATCCGAGGCCCGTTGACGGTGTTTGAATGTGAAATTTTAGGGTATATCCACCATCAACAAGATCCCCCAAGCTTAACCTTTACTCGTCCCGAGCAAATAATTAAAGTTAGCCTCGGTGGATCAAGAGTTGCTACAATGTTCATATTTTAATAATACCATGTGTACAACTAAATACTTCTCTTTTGAATAGAAAAAATTGGCTATAAAAATTCATCCATTTTACCTTAGTCCTTTATGGGGCTAATGACTTTTCCTTTGCCTTAGGTGGCTGAGAGACAGAACAGTTTAACTTGAGCACTACTTTTCTCATTCTTTGCAAGTTTCATACTGGAGGTTTTAACAATGTTTTTGCAAAAGCTAACTTAATATTTCTCATATGGTTCTCTCATATCGCTCAAATAGTGTATGATTTCTTACCAAGGCATACAGTAAATGTTGCCTTCTCTTTATCATCCTACTTCTAAAAATGGCTTATGTGGAGCTTAAGGTAGGAATGAAAGAATATAGCATACTTACTTTGCATATGTTGTAGAGTCAAAGCTTGGATCCAAAGAGAGAAGTGTCATGCCCCTAGATCAAGATATGCAAGTGTGTGGAAAATATGAACTATTGTGCTCCTCTATTTGAAATTGTATCTCTCTCTAAAATTTGGAGACAAGGCTATTATTTTTCCTTTCTTTTACTTATGAGCCTAAACTTGCTCAAATATTTTTCTTTTCTTTTCTACGAACTTTCTTGTGTACATTTTTCTTTCTTTTTATTTTTATTTTGCATGGCCTTTTGTCTCTACTACCATAATGACTAAGAGAGATTTTTTATGACTTTAACTTATGGAGCATTTATTTAGTGGGAATGAAAGGCATGTGGTTGCGTACTTCCAGTGTAGAAGCGGCATATATATGTGGTGTGTACGTGATCTTGATCTTGGGAGCATGAAACGACCTCGATTTCCACGAAGGGAAATCCACAGGCTCGAATTGTAATTCAACAGATTGCTTGGGACAATCCATGAAATTACCCATATCTCAGTTGACACCAGGATCCATACAACGGTAATTAAGTCTTACATAAATATTTATTACATCGCCACACTGGCGGAATCAACAATCAGAGAAGCTTTAGAAGATGCGGAAGCGATTCATCCTTCACGGCCAACTTGAGTGTAGCACGTGACCCTATTCCTCGTCATCATCTCCCTCGAAGTCGTACTCATTCTCGTCACCTGACAACAAATTTATTAGTACGATTTGTACTGGCCACGGAGCCCACCTATGCAGCATTTGCTTTGTGGAAGGTGGATGCAAGGCTATACAAGCAGACCTATAGGCTGAGGTTTCCTATGCAGCTGTAATCAATGTTTAATTAGTCAAGTTTTATCACCAGTTAACACCATCATCCCTTTTCCCATCACCACATCTCACTTACCCACACCTCGCTCTCATTCGACAGGCCCAACTCCCTCTCGGGCCTATCTCAGCGGCACATTGCCACAACGGGCATACTGCCGGAAAAATGTCATCCAGGGGGAGAAGAGAACACTCACTACACTAGTAGAAGCTTCACAGGAAAGGTCCATAGCCAACGAGTTGGCATATGTATCGATCGATCAACCGTACACTCTGCAGAGGTTTCACTACCCACAAAATTAGCCATCATAGGTGTTGCGCAAACACCTAGGCAGAATTCCGGGTGCTTGCTTGCCTAGGTCGATGCCACCCTACCACTCAGCCCTGGGATATTCCGGATTCTACACCGTTATGCTGAGACTGGAAGACACAGTACCGGGCCCATCCAGTGGTACTGCGCATCTAGAACGGAACGGGAACCCATCGACCGTCTTCGCCCACCCTTATCACCTCTCAACCTAGCAGTAGTGGCACCGTCCTACCAAGTAGTCCAGCCGTCTCCCGCCCATCAGAAGCGAGTGAGTAGAAAAGGATTCCCATGAACCTGAAACTAGTCCGTCCTAGGTTTGACCAAGCAGGCATCTTCACTTAGGGGATACTCTCCTCGTGCCATCACGGCACCTCCGTCCACGGGCTTCAAACCACCAAGGCTATCCCACCCGGAACCTCCTCAACAACTTTACCCGCCACAGGTATCTCGCTTGGGGATGCCCAGGTTGCACCCCCGGCACGACTTGCCCCATGGGCTTGTCTCACATCCCACTTGGTCGACATCAACCCTTACCACACACCCAAGACGCACGCAGCACTCTCTCCCAGTGGTTATAATCAGTTATACACCGTCCCAATTCCACCACATAGCATATAGCAAGTAGTAAGTAGTGGAAGAGTAACAGTAAATTAAGCAGCAGCTAACCTAGCAGCGGACAGCAGGGTAAAGTCTTATCAAGGCAGGGAATTCAAATATACTACCATGCAACCAATCCATACATAATCATAAAGCAATAGCAACAATGTCATTTGCAATGCGTAATTAGGATCTAAGGATTTGGTGGGACGTGGCACCTTCGTAGTCGTCTCCTAGCTCCTGAAAGTACTCGTGGTCGTCTTCCTTAGTCAGATCCTCCTCCGGCTCTGAAATCGAACACGAAATAGTCGCGTCAGCGACTCCTATAGAGTATTTCAGAAAAATCCAATAAAATAAAGAGCCAAATGCACACAAACATAGTCTTAGATTGTAGATCTCATTTTTTTTGAGAATTTTGATATATGGTGCGTAATTTTTGGATATCGTATGAATAAGTTATGAATTTCCGAAGATTATCCTATTTTCTGAAAATGGAAAATGGTCAATTAATCTGGGCAGCTCGGGATTGATCCACGTGGCGCGTGGGTCCAGTAGTGCGGCAAGTGGTGCCTCAACAGAACACAGACCCGATGGTCGCCCACCAGGTGTTCGATGCTGGTTCCCAGAGAGTCGCTGGCGTCGGCGTAGCTCGGCGTAGCTCGGCGGTGGTCGGGGGTAGCTTGGCGGAGCTCGGCGGTGGTCGGGGATAGCTCGGCGTAGCTCGGCGGTGGTCGGGGGTAGCTCGGCGGGGCTCGGCGGAGCTCGGCGTAGCTCGGGCGAATCGGAGATTCGGGGCGCCGAGGGTGCCGCTCTCCCGAGCTCTCCCGGGGAGGCTCGGGCGAATCGGAGATTTGGGCGCCGAGGGTGCCTCTCTCCCGAGCTCTCCCGGGGAGGCTCGGGCGAATCGGAGATTTAGGCGTCGAGGGTGCCTCTCTCCCGAGCTCTCCCGGGGAGGCTCGGGCAAATCGGAATTTTGGGCTCCGAGGGTGCCGCTCTTTAGAGGTCGGGGCTGGTTCTCAGTGGTCGGGGGGTGGTTTGTGACCTTGGCCGACCATTCAGCGTGCCATGGCGGCCGGCGGCGAGCTGCCGCAAGGCTAAAGCTCCGGTAGGCTACGTTGCAGCTCACAGCGAGGCAATTTCTCCCCTCCGGGCCCCAATATTCGTTTCTAAGGGATCCAATTTGGCTAACAGGGTCCCTTTTGGTGCTCGGCCACGGCACAGGCGCTTCTCCGGCGAGGCAGGCGGCGGTGTGGTGGCCGGGGTCCGGTTTGGCACGAACGGGTGTGGTACGGCATACGGCGGTTCTCCGACGAGGTGGAGGCGCACGTAGCCAAGGTGACAGACATGATTCGGGGCTCGGCTATCTAGCGGCGGTGCCGAGGCAGACTTGGCGAACCTCGGCGGCCTTTCTCCGCAGCGCGAGGCGATCGGGGGTACTTGGAACGGATTTTAGGCGAGGCGGAACGTGTCGGCGGCGATCACGTTTCCCCGAGAACGCACCTCTCGGTGTTCCGGGCTATGGAGGTTCGATCTTCCGCAACTAAGCTTGTCCGAGGTGGTCGGTGAGTTGGTGGTCACGCTAGCGGGTCGCGGTATTGAGATGCTCCGGTCATCGGCGGCGATGTCGCCGCGACTGTGAGGTTCTGGCGGGGCTAAGGAGGTCTTCTAGGAGATGTATACGCCTCCAGGGTCTATGGCGATGGTATACCAACTACCAATTTTGGCTACCGAGATTCCCAAGGTGCTCGGTTGTGGCGGCGGCGTGTCGCCGACGACGGCGGAAGGCGGCAACGCGGCTACGACCATGTCTTGGATCAATCGAATGCGGTCTTGTCAAATTGGTGAGGCCAGAGAGGCATACAACACTCTAGTGGCGAACTTTAGCCATGGCATGGCCTTCTTTTGGCGACGGCTCGCGGCGGCGCTCCGGCGAGGTCGCGGCGCACTCGAGCAGGGCGGACGAGGCTTCCTCTAGCGCTTAGATCCGCGTAGCTAGCTCAAGGGGTCGTGGTGGTGCTCCACGACGCTCTAACCTATACGGGTGCTAGTCGGATTGCTCGGAACGGGTGATTCGGCGTCGGAACGCGTCGGTGGTGAGCGCGCTCCGCCGAGAACGCGTCGTGCTGCGTTCTCGATCTAGCAAGCTTGTAGTCCATGGGTTTCGGCCGGTCGCATGAGTGCATGGTGCAGGTGATCTTCCTGAGCCGGTAAAGGCTCGTGCCTGCGCGTCCCGTGGGCGGAACACCATGGCAAAAGCAGGGCGAGGTTCGGACATGGCGTGCGATGGCTCACCGTGGTGTCGGTGAAGCTAGGATGACGGTGCAGTGGCGAGTCGGAGCCATGCAGAGCGATCGTAGTGCCGTGCTGCTCCTCGTCCGCAGCTCGGGCTTCTCCTCCGTGTCCGGCTCCGGCGTGCTCCGCGGCGGCGGCGCTCCGGCAGCTTCTCCTCCTCTGCTCCGCCCTTCTCCTACGCTCTCTCTCTCGGTTTGGTGCAGTGTGCCGGTCTGTGCCGCGGTGGCGGCGAGGGGAAATGAGGGTATGGCTTCGGGGTGAGCTCCTTTTTATAGGCGAGCTTGGCCAGCTCCAATGGCGAACGGTCCTGATCGCGCTCGACCGATCGAAGGGCCGTGGCTCGAGTGGATCTAGGGCTCCGGATGGGCGCAGGTTCGCTTGGCGGCCAAGAAAGAAGGGGACAGGAGGGGGACAGCGGGGTCAGGGCTCTGCCATGCGTGGCGCTGTCGGTCACGCCATTTGCGTGACCCGGTGGCGTCGTCTTCGTGTGGAAGAGAAACAGTGGAAGGGGAAGGCGGCTGACAGGCGGGGCTGGGTGGTCAGCGGCTGCGGGGAAGCGGGTGAAACGGTCGCGCGCGTGCGGTCGGCATCGCGCGTGCGCGCGGTGTTGGGCCGGCCCAGTGCGGGGAGGCGGGGTGGAGCGCGCGCGCGGGTGAGGTGAGGAGAAGAAGGCCGGGCTGGTTTGGGCTGGCCTAACTCTCTCTCCTTTTCTATTTTCATTTTAGTGTATATATACATATATTGCCCATTTTAAATATTGAGTAAATACAAACATAAATTGCAATAAATTGTAAATGTGATGCATAGGTTATTATTCTATATGAATGGAATTAAAATGCAAGCTATACTCCTTTATTTACCAAATTCATAATGAAACCTATATGCTTGCACAAGAAAAATGGGTTTTCATAAATAAATGAAAAATTTTAATTGGTTGGGATTTTTAGGTTGTGTGGATTTTTAGGGTTGTTACAGTCCTCCCCCCTCATTAGGATCTCGACCTCGAGATTCAGAGATAACGTACCCATCGAATAGGTAAGGAAACATAATCCGCAAGTCCGATTCTTTCTCCCACGTAGCTTCTCTTTCAGTGTGATTGCTCCACTGTACCTTGCACATCGGAATAGTCTTGTTCCGTGTCTCCTTGGTATCCCGTGCCAAGATCTTGATCGGATGTTCCTTGTATTCAAGTGTGTCTTGCAGGTCTAGTGCATCCGTAGGAACTTGCTCCTCGGGAAGCTTCAGACACTTTCTTAATTGCGAGACGCGGAACACGGGGTGTACTCCAGATAATTCCTCCGGTAGTTCCAGCTTGTAAGCAAGCTTTCCAACCCTTTTACAGATCTTGTATGGCCCAACATATCTTGGTGCCAATTTCCCTTTCACATGGAATCTGACTGTGCCACGAAGTGGAGATACCTTGAGGTAGACATAATCCCCAACCTTGAACTCAAGCTCTCTACGTCTTCTATCCGCATAGCTCTTTTGCCTACTCTGTGCAATCCTCAAATTCTCTCTTACTTGGGCAACACCTTCTTCTGCTTCCACAATCTTAGCAGGACCGAAGAATGTCCTCTCACCTGGTTCTGACCACATTAGCGGGGTTCTGCACGGTCTTCCATACAACGCTTCAAATGGAGACATCTTAATGCTTGTCTGATAACTGTTGTTGTATGAGAACTCAGCGTGGGGTAGACAGCTCTCCCATCCTTCCTTGTACCTCAATACGCAAGCACGTAACATGTCCTCGAGAATCTGGTTCACTCTTTCTGTTTGCCCATCCGTTTGCGGGTGGTATGCGGTGCTATAGTTGAGCTTGGTCCCGATGGACTTGTGCAAGGATTTCCAGAACTGTGATATGAACTGTGAGCCTCGGTCAGATATAATACTCAGAGGCACCCCATGTAACTTTAAAATGTTTGATATGTACAGATCTGCCAGCTTTTCAGCTCTATACTTCCTTTTGACCGGTATAAAATGTGCAACTTTGGTTAGACGATCCACTATTACCCATATAGAATCATACCCATGCTCGGATCGGGGCAGTCCTATTATAAAGTCCATGGATATGCATTCCCACTTCCATTCTGGTATCTCAACTGGTTGTAGCAACCCTGCTGGTCTCTGATGTTCGGCCTTGATTCTATTGCATGTATCACATCGGGCTACATGCCCTGCAATGTCTGTCTTCATATTCTCCCACCAGAAGTGCTTCCTTAGATCATGGTACATCTTGGCTGACCCTGGGTGAATGCAATATTTGGAGTCATGCCCTTCCGACAGGATCTCTTCTCGTATCGCTGAATCCGTCGGTACGCAGATTCTATCTTTGTACCATACAGTTCCCTGCTCATCTTCTCAGTATTCGGGGCCTCTTCCCAGCTTCATCAAACCTTGGATATAGTCTATCTCAGGACAGTTCCTTTGTGCTTCACGGATCCGTGAGGTGAGATTGTACTCGACGCGAAGCTCATTTAGCATGCCATAGGAGACTACCTCGAGCTGGAATGCGTCGAACTCTCTCCTGAGCTCAGGCGGCATAGAGTCGGTGATGAGGGTATGGCAGTAGCTTTTGCGGCTAAGTGCATCAGCGACAAGATTAGCCTTTCCTGGGTGGTAATGGATCTCAAGATCATAGTCCTTGATGAGTTCTAGCCATCTGCGCTGCCTCATATTCAGATCTTCTTGTGTGAAGAAGTACTTCAGGCTCTTGTGGTCAGTGTAGATGTCACACTTGTTGCTTATTAGATAGTGTCTCCAAATCTTGAGTGCATGTACCACGGCTGCAAGTTCTAGGTCATGAGTCGGGTATCGCTGCTCATGTTCCTTCAACTGTCTTGAGGCATAAGCAATCACTCTTCCTTCTTGCATTAGTACACAGCCCAAACCTTGCCGAGAGGCGTCACAATATACAACAAAATCTTTGTGAATATCGGGCAGGGCTAGTACAGGTGTAGTAGTGAGCTTCTCCTTCAAGGTCTGAAAACTCTTCTCACATTCAGGAATCCATATAAACTTGTTCTCTTTCTTCAGCAAGTTGGTCATGGGTCTTGCAATCTTGGAGAAATTCTCAATAAATCTGCGATAGTATCCTGCAAGTCCCAAAAAGCTTCTGATTTCTGACACATTACAGGGTTGTTCCCACTCTTTCACAGCTTCAATCTTAGCTGAGTCTACCGCGACTCCTTCTCTTGACAGTACGTGTCCAAGGAAAGCAACTTCCTCAAGCTAGAATTCACACTTGGAGAATTTGGCGTATAGCTGGTTGCGAGACAACCTCTCCAATACGGTCCTCAGATGATGTTCATGTTCCTCTTTTGTGGCTGAGTAAACAAATATATCATCAATAAATACCACTACAAACTTGTCTAGCTCATTCATGAAGATCTTGTTCATCATGTTCATGAAGTATGCTGGAGCATTAGTGAGTCCAAATGAGACTACTGTGCACTCATACTGTCCATATCTAGTGACAAATGCAGTCTTCGGGATATCTTCTTCCCTGATCTTCATCTGATGATACCCTGATCGGAGATCGATCTTTGAGAAGTACCTGGCCTTACTCAGTTGATCTAACAGATCATCGATGCGGGGCAATGGGTACTTATTCTTGACTGTAACCGCATTCAAATTCCGGTAGTCAATGCACATCCTCATCGTGCCATCCTTCTTCTTGACAAACAAAACGGGAGATCCCCAGGGCGAGGCACTAGGCCTAATGAAGCCCTTCTCCAGTAATTCTCCCAGCTGCTTCTTGAGTTCCTTCAACTCATCAGCCGACATTCTGTAGGGTCTTTTGGCAATCGGTGCAGTCCCTGGCATCAGCTCTATAACAAACTCCACATCTCTAAATGTCAGCTCTATTTTATCTGCCTTAGTCTCCAGCGCACATAGGAGGGCTTGGACTCTCCAGACGCGCGGAACGTCTCATCGACATCTGAATTATTAGGTACGTGCTCAGTGCAGGAATAATCTTGTAGTGGTTCAAGTAGGAGTTAGATGTTTTCAACGATTTAAATGAATTAAAACATTTTTCATGCTATCCTACACTCAACCAAAGAAGCATAGAGAACCATAAGAAGCATAAGATCCAAATGTCACTCATCACATGGTTATTATTACATAAAGGATGTTCCTAGCTGCTAAGAAGATCGTGCTATGCGCAGATAGCCAATGATAGGACAACTCATGGTATCACTAGTCTAAGGGCCACGCAGGGTCCCATAAGCTACTGGTGCATAAGGTCGAGTACGGCGTTGGGTATGCGGCTGTCCTCTGCCTTGATCTCGTCGTCGGTCATGGTCAGGCGCTTGACATAGTCGAGAGCTACAGCTAGCTCTGGGGTGGCCTCAATCTCCTGCATCCTTTGAGACGGACACGCTCCCAGGTTGAGCGTAGTGGGTGGTACGCGGAAGTCTCCCTCTCGGGGCTTCACCATCTCCAGTGGGGGAAGTGAACTCTGTACCTTCCGGACCTCAATAGCTCTCCTAGCGTCGGATTGCTTCCAAGCTGTCTCTGTCCTCCGTAGCTTGTCCTTTAGGAACTCCACCATCTTCACGCGGTCGATCAGAATCCCTTGGTTGCGGGTGGACTTCTCCTCGGCTTTCTCTAACTGCTTCTCCAACTCCCTGATCCTGGAGCTCAACGTGCTCATCTCGACTCCTCTGTCTCTGCTCCTCTGCTCCCTCTCAGCAAGCGCTCTCTCCTTGTCGTCCAGCCTCCTCTGTAATCCCAATACTCTGCTGTTCAGTAGTCATTGCGTAGCCCAAAATCTCCGATCTTGTCTCGCAAGTCGGCGATCTCGGCTCGGTGTAACTCATCACGGCGCTGCATCTCCAACTGCAAGTCAGTGACTGCTCTGCTCAAACTCTCCAGGGTCTGAGTCCCTTTCTGCAAACTGTCCTCGACCTCTGCCATGCGGGCTCGGTCACGCTGCCTCCTTTGCTCCAATGAGCTGATGAACTCGTCCTGCTCCTGGAGGTGGTGTGCCACTGTGCGTAGGCAAGGGTCAGTCTCGGCCTGAACGATCTGGCTGGTGTACAGAATTCTCTGGATGGGGTCAGGGTGCAGCTCCAAAGCCTGAGGTAGCAGATGGAAATGGGTCCTCTTAAGGTACTCGTATGCTGTGTACACAACTACGCGTAGTACCTTGCGGGAGACGGACTGTACTCCGTCCTCCACAGTCTCTCCAGCAGTGTAGTCAGTAAAGACCGGCATTCCTGGAAGGGTCAGGCTGATGGGTGTCTCAACTCTGGTAGTGACAGGTCCTTCAAACCTCTCAGCCTCGACAAGCTTCCCTCGGCTGAAGTACTGGATCTGGTCAGACGGTGCTCCCAGCTCCTCCAGCACCTGGCGTAGTACCATGGCAAATCCGCCGTGGTTCCTTCCGTTGATCGGGATCTCAATAGTGCCGTCGTGCAGTGGACGAAGTGGTGGTCCAAGGCTGGTCATCTGCGAATTTTTCAAGAAATGGATTAGCAGGTCCATGTATTAGATAAGCCATTGCATAAAAAGTGAATGCAAGGTCGGTAATATAACCGAAAGAGAGTCTGGCTTCTTATTCTAACGTCCATTTTCCATGGGTCTCGTCCTACAGTCAAGTATGGCTCTGATACCAACTGAAACGACCTCGATTTCCACGAAGGGAAATCCACAGGCTCGAATTGTAATTCAACAGATTGCTTGGGACAATCCATGAAATTACCCATATCTCAGTTGACACCAGGATCCATACAACGGTAATTAAGTCTTACATAAATATTTATTACATCGCCACACTGGCGGAATCAACAATCAGAGAAGCTTTAGAAGGTGTGGAAGCGATTCATCCTTCACGGCCAACTTGAGTGTAGCACGTGACCCTATTCCTCGTCATCATCTCCCTCGAAGTCGTACTCATTCTCGTCACCTGACAGCAAATTTATCAGTACGATTTGTACTGGCCACGAAGCCCACCTATGCAGCATTTGCTTTGTGGAAGGTGGATGCAAGGCTATACAAGCAGACCTATAGGCTGAGGTTTCCTATGCAGCTGTAATCAATGTTTAATTAGTCAAGTTTTATCACCAGTTAACACCATCATCCCTTTTCCCATCACCACATCTCACTTACCCACACCTCGCTCTCATTTGACAGGCCCAACTCCCTCTCGGACCTATCTCAGCGGCACATTGCCACAACGGGCATACTGCCGGAAAAATGTCATCCAGGGGTAGAAGAGAACACTCACTACACTAGTAGAAGCTTCACAGGAAAGGTCCATAGCCAACGAGTTGGCATATGTATCGATCGATCAACCGTACACTCTGCAGAGGTTTCACTACCCACAAGATTAGCCATCATAGGTGTTGCGCAAACACCTAGGCAGAATTCCGGGTGCTTGCTTGCCTAGGTCGATGCCACCCTGCCACTCAGCCCTGGGATATTCCGGATCCTACACCGTTATGCTGAGACTGGGAGACACAGTACCGGGCCCATCCAGTGGTACTGCGCATCTAGAACGGAACGGGAACCCATCGACCGTCTCTGCCCACCCTTATCACCTCTCAACCTAGCAGTAGTGGCACCGTCCTACCAAGTAGTCCAGCCGTCTCCCGCCCATCAGAAGCGAGTGAGTAGAAAAGGATTCCCATGAACCTGAAACTAGTCCGTCCTAGGTTTGACCAAGTAGGCATCTTCACTTAGGGGATACTCTCCCCGTGCCATCACAGCACCTCCGTCCACGGGCTTCAAACCACCAAGGCTATCCCCACCTGGAACCTCCTCAACAACTTTACCCGCCACAGGTATCTCGCTTGGGGATGCCCAGGTTGCACCCCCGGTACGACTTGCCCCATGGGCTTGTCTCACATCCCACTTGGTCGACATCAACCCTTACCACGCACCCAAGACGCACGCAGCACTCTCTCCCAGTGGTTATAATCAGTTATACACCGTCCCAATTCCACCACATAGCATATAGCAAGTAGTAAGTAGTGGAAGAGTAACAGTAAATTAAGCAGCAGCTAACCTAGCAGCGGACAGCAGGGTAAAGTCTTATCAAGGCAGGGAATTCAAATATACTACCATGCAACCAATCCATACATAATCATAAAGCAATAGCAACAATGTCATTTGCAATGCGTAATTAGGATCTAAGGATTTGGTGGTACGTGGCACCTTCGTAGTCGTCTCCTAGCTCCTGAAAGTACTCGTGGTCGTCTTCCTTAGTCAGATCCTCCTCCGGCTCTGAAATCGAACACGAAATAGTCGCGTCAGCGACTCCTATAGAGTATTTCAGAAAAATCCAATAAAATAAAGATCCAAATGCACACAAACATAGTCTTAGATTGTAGATCTCATTTTTCTGAGAATTTTGATATATGGTGCGCAATTTTTGGATATCGTATGAATAAGTTATGAATTTCCGAAGATTATCCTATTTTCTGAAAATGGAAAATGGTCGATTAATCAGGGGCAGCTCGGGATTGGTCCACGTGGCGCGCGGGTCCAGTAGTGCGGCAAGTGGCGCCTCAACAGAACACAGACCCGATGGTCGCCCACCAGGTGTTCGATGCTGGTTCCTAGAGAGTCGCTGGCGTCGGCGTAGCTCGGCGTAGCTCGGCGGTGGTCGGGGGTAGCTCGGCGGTGGTCGGGGGTAGCTCGGCGGAGCTTGGCGGTGGTCGGGGGTAGCTCGGCGTAGCTCGGCGGTGGTCGGGGGTAGCTCGGCGTAGCTCGGCAGTGCTCGGCGGGGCTCGGCGGAGCTCGGCGTAGCTCGGGCGAATCGGAGATTCGGGGCGCCGAGGGTGCCGCTCTCCCGAGCTCTCCCGGGGAGGCTCGGGCGAATCGGAGATTTGGGCGCCGAGGGTGCCTCTCTCCCGAGCTCTCCCGGGGAGGCTCGGACGAATCGGAGATTTGGGCGCCGAGGGTGCCTCTCTCCCGAGCTCTCCCGGGGAGGCTCGGGCGAATCGGAATTTTGGGCTCCGAGGGTGCCGCTCTTCAGAGGTCGGGGCTGGTTCTCAGTGGTCGGGGGGTGGTTTGTGACCTTGGCCGACCATTCGGCATGCCATGGCGGCCGGCGGCGAGCTGCCGCAGGGCTAAAGCTCCGGTAGGCTACGTTGCAGCTCACAGCGAGGCAATTTCTCCCCTCCGGGCCGCAATATTCGTTTCTAAGGGATCCAATTTAGCTAACAGGGTCCCTTTTGGTGCTCAGCCACGGCACAGGCGCTTCTCCGGTGAGGCGGGCGGCGGTGTGGTGGCCGGGGTCCGGTTTTGGCACGAACGGGTGTGGTACGGCATACGGCGGTTCTCCGACGAGGTGGAGGCGCACGTAGCCAAGGCGACAGACATGATTCGGGGCTCGGCTATCTAGCGGCGGTGCCGAGGCAGACTTGGCGAACCTCGGCGGCCTTTCTCCGCAGCGCGAGGCGATCGGGGGTACTCGGAACGGATTTTAGGCGAGGCGGAACGTGTCGGCGGCGATCACGTTTCCTCGAGAACGCACCTCTCGGTGTTCCGGGCTATGGAGGTTCGATCTTCCGCAACTAAGCTTGTCCGAGGTGGTCGGTGAGTTGGTGGTCACGCTAGCGGGTCGCGGTATTGAGATGCTCCGGTCATCGGCGGCGATGTCGCCGCGACTGTGAGGTTCTGGCGGGGCTAAGGAGGTCTTCTAGGAGATGTATACGCCTCCAGGGTCTATGGCGATGGTATACCAACTACCAATTTTGGCTACCGAGATTCCCAAGGTGCTCGGTTGTGGCGGCGGCGTGTCGCCGACGACGGCGGAAGGCGGCAACGCGGCTACGACCATGTCTTGGATCAATCGAATGCGGTCTTGTCAAATTGGTGAGGCCAGAGAGGCATACAACACTCTAGTGGCGAACTTTAGCCATGGCATGGCCTTCTTTTGGCGACGGCTCGCGGCGGCGCTCCGGCGAGGTCGCGGCGCACTCGAGCAGGGCGGACGAGGCTTCCTCTAGCGCTTAGATCCGCGTAGCTAGCTCAAGGGGTCGTGGCGGTGCTCCACGACGCTCTAACCTATACGGGTGCTAGTCGGATTGCTCGGAACGGGTGATTCGGCGTCGGAACGCGTCGGTGGTGAGCGCGCTCCGCCGAGAACGCGTCGTGCTGCGTTCTCGATCTAGCAAGCTTGTAGTCCGGGGGTTTCGGCCGGTCGCATGAGTGCATGGTGCAGGTGATCTTCCTGAGCCGGTAAAGGCTCGTGCCTGCGCGTCCCGTGGGCGGAACACCATGGCAAAAGCAGGGCGAGGTTCGGACATGGCGTGCGATGGCTCACCGTGGTGTCGGTGAAGCTAGGATGACGGTGCAGTGGCGAGTCGGTGCCGTGCAGAGCGATCGCAGTGCCGTGCTGCTCCTCGTCCGCAGCTCGGGCTTCTCCTCCGTGTCCGGCTCCGGCGTGCTCCGTGGCGGCGGCGCTCCGGCAGCTTCTCCTCCTCTGCTCCGCCCTTCTCCTACGCTCTCTCTCTCTCGGTTTGGTGCAGTGTGCCGGTCTGTGCCGCGGTGGCGGCGAGGGGAAATGAGGGTATGGCTTCGGGGTGAGCTCCTTTTTATAGGCGAGCTTGGCCAGCTCCAATGGCGAACGGTCCTGATCGCGCTCGACCGATCGAAGGGCCGTGGCTCGAGTGGATCTAGGGCTCCGGATGGGCGCAGGTTCGCTTGGCGGCCAAGAAAGAAGGGGACAGGAGGGGGACAGCGGGGTCAGGGCTCTGCCATGCGTGGCGCTGTCGGTCACGCCATTTGCGTGACCCGGTGGCGTCGTCTTCGTGTGGAAGAGAAACAGTGGAAGGGGAAGGCGGCTGACAGGCGGGGCCGGGTGGTCAGCGGCTACGGGGAAGCGGGTGAAACGGTCGCGCGCGTGCGGTCGGCATCGCGCGTGCGCGCGGTGTTGGGCCGGCCCAGTGCGGGGAGGCGGGGTGGAGCGCGCGCGCGGGTGAGGTGAGGAGAAGAAGGCCGGGCTGGTTTGGGCTGGCCTAACTCTCTCTCCTTTTCTATTTTCATTTTAGTGTATATATACATATATTGCCCATTTTAAATATTGAGTAAATACAAACATAAATTGCAATAAATTGTAAATGTGATGCATAGGTTATTATTCTATATGAATGGAATTAAAATGCAAGCTATACTCCTTTATTTACCAAATTCATAATGAAACCTATATGCTTGCACAAGAAAAATGGGTTTTCATAAATAAATGAAAAATTTTAATTGGTTGGGATTTTTAGGTTGTGTGGATTTTTAGGGTTGTTACAGAGCATGATAAGACTCTCAATAAGGGTCAACAGGACTTGACAGCACTCAATACAAAGCAAATAGCTTAAGTGGAAGGTTTTAGACAAGTGTAACATATATGGCTGTGGTAGGAATTTATCATCATTGAGGAATAATAAGGTTTTGTTTGTTTAAGAAATAAATCTCCAGTAATCATGCATGCTTAGAACAATATTATAGTAGCTCTTATTTCACTATATCATATCTCACAACAACTTATACTTAGTTCTAATACTTAGCATCCATAAAGTTTTCAGGTTCATGATGATTTAAAGTAATCCATACTCAAAGAAATACTAAGTTGTAAACTAGGCATTAAAGAAACATTAACAGAGCAACTATTCATCATTTCCATGAGGAAGTTAAACATTCATGAGACATATGGGAATAAGGGAAATATTTTTGGAATTTTATCTTATGCATTTTTTTATATGCAATAACTTAAAATAATGTAAATAGCTAGAATAAAATACTTACCTTGGTGGGGGAGAGGATTTCCCCCAATCCTGTCCTTTTGCTCATTGTGGTGGCGGGTAGTATTGGAACCATCCCGCCCAGCGTTGTGCTTCTTCGTCTTGGATAGCTTGTAATAGTTGAGCATTTTGTTGTGCCATATTCAGAGTTGCATCTTACTCAACTTGCATAGCGCCCATGTCATTGATGAGTTGGTCCATTTCCGATTCATGGCTTCGACGACCCCTCGCCCGTGCGGACGGACGAGGAGTGCGCACTCTTGGAGTGTGCTGTTGAGGCCGTTCCGTGGACCTTGAAATGTCCGTGGAACTTGCCTCATCGCCTTCTTCTTCATATCTCCCTGCAGCTCGTGATGTGCTGTCTTGCTCAAATTGGGCGGCTTGTGACATGCTCTTTGTCACCCTTCTTGATCCTGCAATATTTTGGCTCCTTGCCTCTCGGTCCCAATTTATGGTTAGTGTGCGCAGCGCATACAATCGACGCCTCTCACAAGGGAGAGGGATTTTGGCTGTATGGCCGGGATAAATCATTTTTATATCACTATTTTCATTTCTTTTAAGGACTTAGTACTTATGAAGAAATCTTCGGTTACAATATCTCTAGGAGAGGCAATGTATTCAAAGTAATGTTTTCCATCTAGCAAGTCCATTGTTTTAGCAATGTGCGTGATAAAAGAAGTGAAGAATATGGGCTCGCTTCTGTGGAAAATACCAAGCCAAAAGTGAACTAGCATCTTAACAGGTGAAACTTTTATTTTCTTTGTCATGGCATATAGCAGTCTTAATTCATCATTGTAAAGGACTCGCACATTAGACCCAGAAAGAAAAGTTATGGTCATCCAATATCCCTAACCACACTACATATGTAGCACCTAAGCTTGCATATACCAACCCCGTCTACCACAGCTTTTCTGTCCCTGAACCGGTCCCGCGCCACCCGAGAGCACAGTACTTCTCTACTATCCAGGCACGCCGGCCACGAGCGTACACGCTACTCTCGCCATCTCTCCACTCCTAGTGCGTGGTTGTCGGTTCAAGCAATAGAGCGACCGGAGGTAGGGCTTCTCGGAGTAAGTGGCTAGTTGCAAAGTCTCGATCCAACAGGCCTACAACGAATGGTCCCTACTTTCTTTTTCCGGCGGCGACAGTGCATTGGGACTCTAACCCAAGTACAAATGCCCCATCGAATTTTCAAATCCCTTTTCCGTCGGTGACAATATGTTAGGACTCTAACCCAAGCTACGATCACCGAGCAGGAAATCCTTTCCCGTCGACGACAGTGTACTGATCAGGTGCACAACCGCCGAACGAGAATAATACCAATACCCCTTTCATGATTTAATCAATAACATATATCACATAGCTCAAAATAGCATTTTATGCAAATCTAAATCAATTAAGCAGGGCTAAGCATTTCAATACTTTAATTAAATCAGGTTCCTAGGGTATTAAGTGGTCAAGGAATGGTAATGCATCAATAGGTTATCACTCAACTCCTAGTAACCTAATGTAGTAGATTAACTCAAGTGATAAAACATTTTTAAATACAAGGAGGGGCAAATGCTCCGGGGCTTGCCTTAAATTGCGTAGAGTGTCGGGTCAGGATCGGTGCCACAGATATCAAAGCCTGGCACAAACTTAGGAGCAGTTCCCTCAGCAGTAGCTTCACTTTTCACCTCCGGATTCTCGGTCACTACACATATGCAACGATGTATTCTTAGCATGATGCGACATGAAATGACATGCAATATTCGATAATATTTACGCATGACTAGAGCACAACCCTACCTCATAAACTAGCCATGATAACTCTCATACATGATGTTCTAGGTCATAAGGATCTAGAATCACAATCAATCCAAAAATCACATCCAACCCCAAATGATTAAGGTTTTTATTTCTTTTATTAAGCAATTAATCAAGCATTTAATTAATAGATAATTAAACTATTTCCATTTGATGCCAAACTTTACCAACAGTTAGCTCTTGACCTAAAACAGTACTAAATAAATTTTCATGATTTTTGGATTAATAGAGAATTAATTAAAATTACAGTAAGTTTCATCTAACTATTAATCTATAGATTTATAGATCATACAGAAAGTGTTCAAATCATACAATTTATATTTTTATTAAATAATAGACATCACAGAGAGTATCCAAAAAATTTCCCATGATTTTGGATCCATACATTTATTATAACAAAAATAACAAACCGTAGTACTATTCATTTAAAATAGAAATGGAAAAGCCTTTGAAAATTCACCGAAATTGGAAAACCTGAGAGCAGCCCAAGTCGGCCCACTAGTCGCAGGCCCGCCCAGCTCAGCCCGCTCACGCGCCCGCGCGCTCCCACTCTCCCTCTGTGCCACTGTTGATGGTAGTTATAGGGTTTGATTCTAAACATGAATCAAGGGCATAAAACAATCCACAACATAGTTATAGTGTTTGATTCTAACAAGTTCCACGAGTCTTGGTGTTCTCACTTATTTTGTAGGGTATGAAGGGATATTCAATTTTTCACCAATTAAAAGTATCTCAAATGAGGAATTAGAGTTTACCATTGCATAGAGCTCGTCGAGACGATCGATACGGACCTATGGTTTGCTATTTTTGGAGTCCGAAATAAAGAGATATGGATTTTACAAACACTGGAAGATTTTAGAAATTGAGCTGCGGGATTAATTAAAGGCTGCGAGATTAATTGGGCCTAAATCAGAATTTGGCCCATTAATGCCTATGTGCACATGGTGGAAAGGCTTAGTACCATATCGCTTGCCCAAGGTGGAGGGGAGGCCAGGCTCCCCTATATGTACAGCCCCAGGGACCCTCTAGGCTCCATCCCTTTCATTATTATAATTCATATTCTCTAGCTAGGGCTTGGATGGAGAGGTGCCTATTGAAGGATAACCTCTCTCCAATGTAGTGGATTAGTTCTAGTTGAGAGTTAGGGAGAGCGGAGCCATGCTCGGGTTCCGGAGGAGTCTTCTGAGGTCTGGTATGACTTGTATCTTATCTTTGTAAGACTTCTGCTTTTATATATTCATCTTCTCTATTTACTTATATGCTTTATTATGTGATTGCTTATTATAGTTGTTATATTTTGGCATAGGATCTCTGCTCGCATCGAGTGCTCTAGTTTTCATATGGGATTAGAGTAGTAATTAATAGTGTAGACGTGGTGTCTAGACTAGAGGTTACCTGAGATTGCACTTAACCTTACAAATAGTTGTGGTAGCCCCAGGAGGTGGCAGCCCAAATGGCCGACGTATTCCACCTCGTGTAGGTTGATGATTGTAGGACCGTAGTCAGAACTTTCTAGTCCCATTCTCATCCCGTTCCGTGGCTAGTGTTCTGATGTCCCGAAGTGTTATTGTGTGATTGCTTTATCTACCATAAATCAGTTATTATAGAACCCCAGTAATAGAGAAGTCTTTAGGAACCTTGAACTCTCCCGTTGCCCTTTCACTTTAGCTATCTACTCTTTTATCATAGAATTCTCATGTGTGTCAATATCATTTAAGCATAACTCCTATCATTTATCGTTTACCCCTACTATAGTCTAGTTGGTGTACTAAGTTAGTGGACACATGATGGTCAACTATCAAACTTCTTTAATTATTGTTTCCCTGTGGTAAAATATAAAGAACGATACCTGGAATACTCCCGGTAAAATGCTACATTGGTATTTTGTGCGCTTGCGGAATCTTTCATATTCTATTTGCACTTAATAAATACCAACAAGTATTTTTGGCTTCGTTGCCGGGGAAGCAATTGGCATAAGAGTTTTATAGTGATCTTGATGTCTGCTAATTTAGTGTACTACTAGATTTAGTATGATTACCCATGTTCTGTTGAGTTGTGGAATAAGACAGGACAACAGAAGCCGTTTTAACCTTCCTGCAAGTTTCCACAAGACAAGAAGATACATTGAAGAGCTCAGAGTTGTGGAATAAATCCTTGTAATGCTTTCATGCTACCTTTACTTACTATACTTTATGGCTGGAATAATTTCATACATCTCTTAAATGAAGCATGGTGCCAAGTTTAGGAGTGTTTGATCTTACTTTCAAAGGTTTTTAATCTAAGTTTATTAACTAAAAGTGTAATAATTAGAAGGTCTTCCGATAACGACATTGTGTCCTAAAGTAACCACTCTTGAAAAAATAAAGTGAGCTTATACCTTTTGATGTAATAGCCTTGAGAATTGAGCATAGAATTATAATTATAAAAATATTTCCTCTGGTATTTTTTGTCACTAACCATTCCAGGCTTAAAGTAGAAGGATGACATCATTAGGTATGTCCAACCAATCATCATGCAACATTAATCCATTCAAACTTAACTTTGCCTTGCAAAATTCAAGTTTGGGGGAATGGGCTTATTTAGAAAATCTTATATTGCTAATATTGATTGTCTCTACCTTGTCAATCCATGTTCAAATTATTAATCAACGATCATGCTCTTTCATCTCTGTTTGCATAACTCTCTATAAACTTTCATGTTACCTTTATTCGCTATAGTATACATAAGGTTTGGAGAAATTTCATACACCTTTTAAAATTAGGCATGGTGCTTAGTTTAAACTGTTTTCTGGAATCATAATTAGACAAGGTGTTTAATTTGATTTCCGAACCAAGAGGTGTGATGATTTTAATTTCAAAGGCTTTTTGAATTAAGCGTGGTGCTTAGGTTAAAATGCCTTCCTAAGTCAAATTGGATGTGGTGTCTAGGATGATTTCTGAGCCGCTCGTACGTTGTAGTAGACATTGAGTATTTTGTTGGACTAACACTTGCAGAAAACTTTCAATTTAGTTTGGGTAAGTCACGAGATGAATTCAAATCAGAGATGAGACAGGGCACATGCTGAACTTCAATAACTTTGAGAGGAAGACATAACTCATTCATTATGGATGGAAGAACTATGAGTATTAATGATTCATTCACTTTATCTTCTGTTGCAAGTTACTTGGACTTAAGCCATGCCTGTCTAGAACATGATCTATGCTAACATAATATCAACCCTATCTTCTTAGTAGCGTAGATGGAACATGATAAAATTCTAGACAAACAACCTATGTTCCAAAGTTGTACATCCTTTCGAGTATGTGTTGTCCACTAATCTGTTACAGGCATAATAATGAATGGAGTGATAAAGTGTCACAAGATCAAAGAAGCAAAAGATGGCAAAGGGGATAAACAACAAAGGAGACAAGATGCTCATGAACAACTCAAGATGCAAGAGAAGGAAAGGACTACCAGTCATCTACCCTTCATTACTTAGTGCCATCACGCTCTAATAATGAAGGTAATATTTTAAGGTAGGTGGTCACTATTTTCCTCTTGATCTTGGAATGCAGATAAATAAAGACACAAATATGTTAGAATTACAGCTTTAATTGATTAACCTAATTAACTCAACATGCTTTGTCCTTTAAGATTGTTCATGGCATCATTCTTTTGATCTCAGTCTTAACCAAATGTGCTAAAACATTGTATTCTATCTTTGAAAGATGATAATCATACTCTTGTGAAGATTTATATATTATGTAGAGATAGACAACCCTTCCATTAGTAAAGCAATTTAAATATTTTCTGCCATATGAACTTAAATGCAACATTAAATGCTTAATCATCTCATTTTACCACTCATGTCATGAGTAAAACAAATTATGTAACATCAACTTTGTCTTGTTCAATGTGCCTAAGGATAGAGAAAATAAAAGGATAGATTTGGTTCTGTTGGTGTTTTTCTACCAACAGAGACCATGCACTTGATCTCTACCTTGGTTGTGCAAACAGGACAACACTTTGAGCAAAATTTGTTAATTCTCAAAATTCTACAAGCGAAAGTTCTGTGAACATGCATGCTGAGTAAGGTGTTGCCAGTTTCCACTATTAATGCTCTACTTCAACCTGCTGGCCAAGCAAAGAACAAAAGTGACATCACCATCACCAGAGGTGCAACCATCAAGACCTCCATCTCTAAGACGGAGAGATACACAAGAGTGGAAAAGAAAGTCCTGTCGGTAGACTTTAAATTCCGCACTCTTGCCATAAGGTAACATGGTAGTTATCTAATTAATTAGTATTCATAATTTATATTAGTAATTTTACTTTAGCATATTCATCTTTATGTATATAAAAAAAAGAAGAGAAAAATCTTTATTGCCTTATTTATTGCATCATAGAACATTAAAGCCCCATGTGAATAAACTTATAGAATATTCGCTATGGTGGTATAAAAAATATAATAAATAAAAAAATGATAACAGCATCTGTATTTACTTTCTTGCATTATGCAAATCCTAAGTCCCATGAGAATAAATATTCTCCGTGGTGGCATAAAAATATATAGCATGCATACATAATTGACTGTTGCATAAGAAAGTTAGAAAACTCTAAAAAGAGAATCCTGCTAGAATCTGTCAATTAAAATCAACTCAAAGAATAATCAATTACTTATTGGCTGAACGCTAACCCCTTAACACATTCGAGCCTCGAGTTTTGGTTTTCTTGTTGGAGTATAATTATGCAGGATAACATTATGTCTGAGGAGTGAGTCCATCAGTGGCGTCCACCAGACTGCTGCTGGTAAGCCCACTCTAAAGATCATCAACACCAAGTATTGTAAACATCTAGCTTGGGAAGGAGCATCCCCTAGTTATCAGGTAACTATACCTATGCGATTATCGAGTCTGTTTTATAAAGTCATAAAATACCAAAAATATGTGGGCACATGAAGGTCCACACTTTTTAGAAAAAAACCCAAAAATATGTGGGCACATGAAGGTCCAGCCAATTAGGAAACTTCTGCTGGAAATATAAAACCAATCACTTACCACGAAGTGGTATTAACCTAACCCCTCTCCATGAAATTTGGTATTCTTGTTGGCAATTGAGTTTTACAGGATAATACAAGATCAAAGAGCTAGTCAACCCGACGCCCTTACGCTGCCGGTAGACCTGCTCCCATAAGGATCACTCAACTTACAACATCAAAGACCTCGTCAATATCCGGCTTGGGGGAGGGCACCCTCCACTTAAATCCAACTAAGTATAAGTTTTCCATCTTTATTATTGTATCATAATGTTTTTCGTGTGAGTTAGCTAGTGAAATAAAATTTGAAAACCAAATAAATAGTGTTTAGATTAGTTAGTGTGTTTGAATAAAATAAAAAGAGAGTGCTTACAATAATTTTACTCAGACTAGATGAAAACCATGCTCAGGAATTTGATAAGTAGCACATCACCATGATTTCTCATACCAACTTAGTTTTCAACCTTAAGTCATCCCAAGTTTTAGACGCAACCATTTTAACTTGAAGATTTACTTTGAACCTGAAACTTATGGGTAGCAAATGCTTGATCTGAGTCTAAGTAATTGAGGGATATGATATGCAAAGTTTGAGCTGCCATTTATCTTGTTCCTAGTGATACTTGAGTTCTGGAGATTAATTTTTAAAATCCACAAAACCACATGATGAGTTCCTGTATGCAAGAGCTTTATAATCCTATCACAACCATACATGCTAGATTAGAAAAACATACACATTATATGTTACTTGCTTTATTTTGAGTTTAGCCAAGCTTTGTTGATACCTTAGGAACTTGTCATGCTTTTACAATCAAGAACACATACACTCCACCCATAATGCACTACTCATATCCGAGTGGGCGCATCCACATTCCACATATTCCATCTAGATCCACCTAAAAATGTTCTACTCCTACACTAGGAGTGAACACTAAAAATATCCCATTGGTTACCCCAGATCAATGCACCAAAGTTCTTGTTGCTATCTCTCAAAGGAAAAGGAAAAAATGGAAGTATTGTTGCAGAGAAGAGGCATGTGGCTATGCAAAAGAGTGAGACGAGAGAAAACAATGGGTACAAAGATGCCCGCCTGAGAGGTAAAAATGGACAAGTGTCCGAATTTATCAAAAAATGGGTACTCTGATGCCCGTTTGAAAAAAGGAAAAAATAAAAGAAAGATAGCCCATGTTGTCATGCAGCACATTTTCCTAGTGTTTGAAAAAGGGAGGAAAATGTCTTCAAGGAGCAAACGAGTAGAATTAGGATTAGCCACCATATATATATATATATATATATATATATATATATATATATATATATATATATATATATATATATATATCCACCTACCACCTCACATCCACACATATGCACATCTTGATTTGATTGTATGACTTTTTTCTCTGGATCCATTATTTGACTTTACAATACATTCACTGCAAGTATGTATGAGCTGACTCCTTACCCATGAGCTCCATATAAGCCATTAGTTACAGGGTGAGAGAAAGAGAAGGCATACATCACTATTGCCTTGGTGGGGATCCACAAATACCGCATGCTGAGAGACATGAGAGAGTCATACAAAGGAATCTCTAAGCTTTATTTTGAAAACTTGCAAAAACTTCAGGATAAGAGTTAAACGATAGAGCTTGGGACATAGTGCTTAACTTAGATATTCTATTCTTCAATTACCCAAGACTCAAGAGAAAACTACAAGCTCCATGGTAAAGGTAATATAGGTAAGTCTGAAGGTTAGTTTGGTCTACTCTAATCCTTGAGTACTTCTTGGTTTAAAACTGAATACTTGTGAGGAATAGTTATAACTTTTGAATTATGCTAAGTTTGGCTTTGCTAAGGGACTAGCAAAGGGTAAGCTTGGGGGAACTTGTTGACGGTAGTTATTACTCATTTTTACCCATCAACTAAACATGAATCAAGGGCATAAAACAATCACAACATAGTTATAGGGTTTGATTCTAACAAGTTCCACGAGTCTTGCTGTTCTCACTTATTTTGCAGGGTATGAAGGGATATTCAATTTTTCACCGATTAAAAGTATTTCAAATGAGGAATTAGGAGTTCACCATTGCATAGAGCTCGTCGAGACGATCGATATAGACCTATGGTTTTCTATTTTTGGAGTCCAGGAATAAGAGATATGAATTTTACAAACACTGGAAGATTCTAGAACTTGAGCTACGGGATTAATTGGGCCTAAATCAGAATTTGGCCCATTAATGCCTATGTGCACATGGTGGAAAGGCTTAGTACCATATCGCTTGCCCAAGGTGGAGGGGAGACCAGGCGCCCCTATATATATAGCCCCAGGGACCCTCTAGGCTCCATCTCTTTCATTATTATAATTCATATTCTCTAGCTAGGGATTGGATGGAGAGGTGCCCATTGAAGGATAATCTCTCTCCAATATAGCAGATTAGTTCTAGTTGAGAGTTAGGGAGAGCGGAGCCATGCTCGGGTTCCGGAGGAGTCTTCTGAGGTCTGGTATGACATTGTATCTTAATCTTTATAAGACTTATGCTTTTATATATTCATCTTCTCTATTTACTTATATGCTTTATTATGTGATTGGTTAGTATAGTTGTTATACTTTGGCATAGGATCTCCGCTCGCATCGAGTGGTTTAGTTTTCATAGAGTAGTAATTAATAGTGTAGATGTGGTGTCTAGACTAGAGGTTACCTGAGATTGCACTCAACCTTACAAATAGTTGTGGTAGCCCCAGGAGGTGACAGCCCTGATGGCCAACGCGTTCCACCTCATGTATGATTGTAGGACCGTAGTCAGAACTTTCTAGTCCCATTCTCATCCCGTTCCGTGGTTAATGTTCTGATGTCCCGAAGTGTTATTGTGTGATTGCTTTATCTACCATAAATCAGTTATTATAGAACCCCAGTAATAGAGAAGTCTTTAGGAACCTTGAACTCTCCCGTTGCCCTCTCACTTTAGCTATCTACTCTTTTATCATAGAATTCTCCTGTGTGTCAATATCATTTAAGTATAACTCCTATCATTTATCGTTTACCCTTACAATAGTCTAGTTGGTGTACTAAGTTAGTAGACACATGATGGTCAACTATCAAACTTCTTTAATCATTGTTTCCCCGTGGTAAAATATAAATAACGATACCTGGAATACTCCCGGTAAAATGCTATACAATGGTATTCTGTGTGCTTGCGGAATCTTTCATATTCTATTTGCACTTAATAAATACCAACAGCCGCTGACGGGTTGACCCCACCCTGTCAGCCTCTCCCTCACTCCCTCTCTTTCTACCTCCCGCTCCCATGAGTGCGCGCGAGCACGGCGGCTCGCCGCCGGCGGTTCCTCCGGCGAGGGAGGGATCTCCGACGGACGGCCCAAACCCCAGCCCACACTCCTACGGACCTAAACCAACTAAAGCAGACTGGCGACGAGCACGGCACTACCCATGGCGGCTCGTCCACGGCGGTGTGCCGTACGTCGGCGTGTACAGGGTGGTAGCGTTTCGGTTTAGGGGCGGAATAGAACTAGGAGCTCACCGTGACTTGATTGGTGGATTTGGATTGACCCAAGGTGAAACAGAGGAATGGACGTGACGGTGGCGGCGAGGGTGATGGGACGAGCATGATGGTGAAGTCTCGTTCCCTGCTTACCCTGTGTACCAAACGACCAACCGATGCACGCATGGGACTCAGCAAATCATATAGATCACAAAACATGAACCCGGGAGAGAAGAGGTTCACCGACGTGCACCAGACGCGGCGAGATGCCTCGCGGCGGCGCACCGACCGGACTTGGGGACGACGACGTGCGTTCTGGAGCTCACAGTGCACTATAGCTTAGCACAAGCAGTGGCAAACGATGCGCAATGGAGTTGTCTATCTGACTGTGGGATGGAGGGTGTGGAGGTGTCTCGAGTACGATGAATTTGTCCGTCCCGTGGAGGTGGTCACCGGCGGCCGCGCAGTGGAAGAACGGAAGAAATGGAGGCTCGCCGGCTCTTATAGGACGGGGAAGTGGAGGGATAAGAACGGAGCGGCTCTGGGGCCCCCCTAATCGACCTCGACACGGTGGCGTCCGTGCCCCGGCCGGCCATACGGCGGCCAGCGCCCAGCGCGCTCACGCGCATACGGGGACGACGCCACTGTAGGGGACCCCCAATAGCTACTGTAGCTACCTTTCCCAAGTCAAAACCTAAAATTTTAAATTATGGTCTATATGATTTGAATCTGAGGAAATGCCAAGAACAAATGGTGTGGCCAATTCTGTATAGATCATTTTTGGTTTTGGACCAAGTTCAAATTCTGCAGAATTTTGAAATTATAATAAAGGGGGTAAAATGGGTTTTTAAATTCGATTTGCAATTCACACAAATTCACCATAATCTCACACATAAGTTAAAGATATGTAAACATAGAAGTTGATCAACATGCTGAGCCCTACAACTTTCATTAAAGGTGTTTGGTCAGATTCTTGATATTTTTGTTGAAGTTTAAAATTTGAATTTTAAGTCAATGTTTTGAGTTTAATTCAAATTTCCAGTGCATAACTTCAAAATCTCCAAAAATAAAAGTTGTTCAATTTTAAAAGATATACAACTTTCATTAAGACACTTTTATCAGATTCCTTATAGATTTTGAATTAGGTTTTAGGATTAAATTAAGGCCTAATAGCAATTTCCTTTTTGAATTAATTTTTGACTTTCACGAAGGGGGTTTAATTGAACAATCAATCATGAACACAATCAAGTCACTCTAGGATCCCTAAGCACAATCGCATGTAGGCAGTTAAATTAAATATGATGACATGGCAGATTAATTAACTATAATACCAGAGGTATTACAACCTTGCCCCCTAAAAGAAATCTCGTCCCGAGATTTGATATATATACTAACACTTGAAACAAAGTAATGGAAAAGAAAATGCGTCAATTAAACTTAATTCAACCTTGATCATTAAACGAGTAGGGGAGTTTATACATTACACGACTAGAACTTTACGTCTACAAGGTGGCGAAAAATTCGAGGAAGTTTTCCGAAAGATAGTCCTCTAATTCCCAGGTAACTTCATCTTCGGAATGTTCACTCCATTGTATCTTGTACCACCTAGTCGTGGTTCTTCGAGTGACACGATCTTTTCGATCCAGGACTCGAATCGGATACTCGGCGTAAGTCAAATCTGGCTCGAGTTCTACCCCTTCAACGTTGATAACTTGGTCAGGCACTCGAAGACACTTCTTGAGTTGTGACACATGGAATATATTGTGCACGGCTGAGAGATGATCTGGTAATCTCAATTTATAAGCTACCTTTCCATAGCGTCCCAAAATTTGGAATGGTCCAATATAATGAGGAGCTAACTTACCTTTAACCCCGAAACGGTTGACACCCTTCATTAGTGATACCTTCAGATATACATAATCTCCTGTCTTGAATGCCAAAGGTCGACGCCTCTTATCAGCATAGATTTTCTGTCGAGACTGTGCCACCTTCAAATTTTCTTGTATCAGCCGAACCTTTTCTTCGGCTTCATTGACCAGGTCGACTCCATAAAACCATCTTTCCCCAGGTTCAGACCAATTCAACGGCGTACGACACCTACGACCGTAAACTGCCTCAAACGGAGCCATCTTGATGCTTTCTTGATAGCTGTTGTTGTACGAGAACTCTGCCAATGCTAAACACTCGTTCCACGTGTTGGTGTAATTGAGTGCACAAGCCCTCAACATGTCCTCAAATACTTGACTCTTTCGGTCTGTCCGTCAGTCTGCGGATGGTATGCTGTGTTATGCAAAAGTTTCGTTCCCAGTGATTTGTGAAAAGACTTCCAGAGGTTCGAGATAAACTATGTACCTTGATCCGAAACAATAGTCTTAGGTACCCCATGAAGCTTCATAACATGTTTGATATATAGGTCAGCATAGGTAGAGGAAGGATAAAGTGTCTTGACTGGCATGAAGTGAGCCTGCTTGGTGAGACGATCCACAATCACCCAGATCGAATCAAAACCTCTTGCGGTCTTGGGCAAACCTGTGATGAAATCCATACTAATATCTTCCTATTTCCATGCAGGAATAGGTAATGGTTGCAGCTCTCCACCAGGTTTCATGTGTACAGGCCTTCACTTTCTGACAAGTATCACACCTAGCTACATACTGTGTGATTTCTATTTTCATCTTGGTCCACCAGAACTTCTGTTTCAAATCCTGATACATTTTATTACTTCCTGGATGAATAGAGAACATGATCAAATGCGCTTCATCGAGAATTATCTGCCGTAACCCAGCAACCTTGGGAACAACTAATTGATCTTTGAACCATACGACTCCGTCATCATCAATTCTGAAGCAATCTGCTTTGCCTACTTGAACTTTCTCTTTAATGTGTTTGATTCCTTTGCTTTCCTTTTGAGCAGCAATAATTTGCTCATGAATAAGGTGTTTCAATACTGATTTTGGCCTAGGCTGCCATGTGGGACTATTTCTACACCTAATCTTTCTAGCTCATAACACAAAGATAGGTCATAAGGTCTTACGGTCAAACAGTGGCAGTGAACTTTCCGACTGAGTGCATCGGCAACCACATTGGCCTTGCCTGGATGGTAGTGCACTTCAATATCATAATCCTTAATCAACTCATGCCATCTTCTTTGTCTCATGTTTAACTCTTCTTGAGTAAAGATATACTTCAAGCTTTTGTGGTCAGTGTAGACATTACAAGTGCATGCCTAGCAAATAATGACGCCATATCTTCAAGGCATGTACTACAGCTGCCAACTCTAAGTCATGGGTGGGGTAATTTTCCTCATGACGCTTGAGCTGTCGCAAAGCATAAGCGATAACTCGACCCTCTTGCATCAGGACACAACCAAGACCAGTGCCAGATGCATCAGCAGTACACATCAAATGGCTTTTCAATATCGGGTTGAGCTAAGACTGGTGCTGTGGTCAATAATTCTGAAAAGCTTTCTCACATTCCGGTGACCAGACAAACTTGACCTGATTCTTCAACAATCCGATAATAGGCTTGGCTATTCTAGAAAAATCTAGAATAAAGCGGCGGTAGTACCCTGCCATTACAATGAAACTGCGGACTTGATGTACCGTGGTTGGTGGCTTCCAATTCAAGATTTCCTCCACCTTACTCGGATCAACGGATACGCCTTCAGCCGACAAAATATGCCCGAGAAACAAAACTCGGTCCAACCAAAACTCACACTTACTGAACTTGGCATAAAGCTGATGTTCCCTCAAGCGAGTCAGGACAACACTGGAGATGGTTGGCATGTTCTTCAGGGGTTTTGGAGTAAACAAGGATGTCGTCAATGAACACGACCACAAATTTGTCGAGCTCCTGGCATGAAGACGGAGTTCATTAGGTACATGAAATAGACAGGTGTATTGGTTAGGCCAAAGGACATGACTAGGTACTCGTATAGGCCGTATCTGGTGGTGAAGGCTGTTTTTGGAATGTCTTCGGGGCGGATCTTTATTTGGTGGTAGCCAGACCTAAGGTCAATTTTGAAAAACACTTTGGCTCTAGCTAGTTGGTCAAAGAGTAGGTCAATATGAGGTAAAGGGTATTTATTTTTGATGGTGACCTCGTTGAGTGGACGGTAATCGACACAGAGTCGGAGGGACTTGTCTTTCTTTTTCACAAAGATAGTAGGACAACCCCTATGGTGATGAGCTAGGTATAATAAAACCCTTATCCAGCAAATCCTATAACTGAACTTTCAGCTCTACCAGTTCTTTGGGAGGCATCCTATAGGCTCTATGGGATATAGGTGCTATTCCAGGCTCCAACTCAATAGCAAACTCCACATCACGATGAGGTGGAAAACCAGGCAAATCATCAAGGAACATATCCGAAAATTCACAGACTACCGGGATATTCTGCACTTCTTTGACTGCAGTTACACATATTCTACCAACTGCTCTTTGAGGGATTGAAAGTTGAATGAGGAGTTGGGTTGAACTATTAGGCAAATTTACCCTGATGGTTCTATTCAGCACGTCAATGAGAGCCTTGTGCTGATAAATCCAATTCATGCCTAATATCACATCTATGTCCTGATCTTTGAGTACTATCATGGTGGTAGGGAATATATGCCCACCCAGTTCTATAGGTACTTATTGCACTACCTCCTTAGTATTTATACGCCCCTGGGTGAATATCATGCTTGACGACAAATGTGTGGTTGATGAATGAATGAGATGCACCAGAATCGAAAAGCATAATAGTAGGGTGACTTGCGATAGGGAACCTACCCATCATGACGGTGAAAGGTCCTAAATGCCTAGAGAGGGGGTGAATAGCCTATAAAAATTCTACAAACAACACTTAAGACAAAGTGGTTAGACAAATAAGCGGCGAAGCGAATTCTTGCGCTAGCCTACTAAAAGATGCAAGCCACTTAACTGTGCTAAACTATAGTCTCTATTTCACACACAATAGGCTAAGTTGCTACTTCTACTCTACTCCTAGGTGAGCCACTAAGCTAACAAACTACACAAGAGTAAGTGCGAGAATGTAAAGAGTAGAGAGAGTGAATCTTATACCGCCGGTGTAGTGATGAGATGAGTACCAATAAGAACAATCACAATAATCAAGAAATCCTCGGCAAGAGAGTTGACACAATGATTTTTACCGAGGTTCACTTGCTTGCCGGCAAGCTACGTCCTCGTTGTAGCGATACACCCACTTGGAGGTTCACGTGCTAATTGGCATCACACGCTAAACCCTTCTCAAGGGTGCCGCACAACCAACACAAGATGGGGATCCACAAGCTACGAGCAATCCACTAGAGTAGCCTTTTTGCGATCTCCCGCGGGGATAGGCTCAAGAACCCCTCACAACTTCACCGATCGGAGGCGGAGACAATCACCAACTCCCCTCAACGATCCTCGCAGCTCCAAGCCGTCTAGGAGTCGGCAAACTCCAAGAGTAACAAGAGAAACCGCTGTGAAAGACAACTACCTAAGTGCCTCTAGATGATCTCTATCAAAGCAATGCACTTGATTCTCTCCTAAACTCACCAAATGATGATCACAATCAAGTAGGATGAGTGAGAGTGGAGTGGGAAGGCTCACAAGCAAGTAGGAGTGATTAGAGTGGCCAAGAGTCACTCCCCAAACCAGCCAAAGTCCCTATTTATAAGCCACACACAAAGAACTAGCCGTTTGAACAAAACTGCGCACCGTCGGACTGTCCGACTGGCCTGACCGTCGGACTAACAACGCCGGTCCTGACTGCCTCAGATGGACGCCACGTGTCCTCTGCCAGTTTGAAGTCGAACGTTGGATCACAACGGCTATTTTCTCATGCCAAATCCAACCGTCAGACGGTAGAACCGTCGGACTAAAGTCCACGGTCCGACGCCCTCAACAGACCACCGTCGGACTCTGAACCAACAGGCCATCGGACTAAAACTCGCCATCGTCCGACGTTTCAGAGAGGTTCCAAAATGCTGAAAACGCGTCGGACAGAGTCCAACGCTCACCGTCGGACTAACGCCGAGCGTCCGACGCTCCTATGCTCTCCACGTGTCAACCTGCTGCGGCTCTGCACCGTCGGACCCTGAGGACAATGGTCCGACGCCCTCAAACGCAGCGTCCTGACGCTTGCTAAAGGGGTTAGCCGTCAGACCGAAGACAATGGTCCGACGCTCAGTCAAGTTAGAGTCTGACGCTAGTTTTTCTATTTAAACGTTTCTGAAATTCGCCGAAGAGAGGACCAAACCCTCTCTAACCCTCAAACTTCACCCCGTTTCTTAAGTCACTAACACTCCAAAGTGTCTCTCACTTTAGTGCACGTGTGTTAGTCTTTTCAAAGAGTTTTCCACGGGTCAAGTTAGTGTCACTAGCATCTATATGCATATGCAATGATCATGAACACCTAGTGGCACTTGATAACCGCATTTCATCAACGATTTCGCCCCTCTTGATAGTATGGCTATCTATCCTAAATGTGATCACTCCCTCTATGGAGTCTTGATCACCAAAACCAAAAGAGCTCCTGTTGGTTATACCTTTGCCTTGAGCTCCCGGTTTCTTATCAACTTCCTTCTCATCTCTTGATGGACCTTGTGGACACATTTGATGATGGACTTATACCATTTGCATGGATGCCGTCATTAGGGCTTTCTCCTCTTGTTGATGGGCTTACACCATTTGCATGGATGCCGTCAATGCCCTATACTTGTGGTCTCCACCGACTAGATCCTTTGCTCCATCTTGTTTACTAATGATTCTCATGAAGCACTTAGAGCAAAACATTAGCAAACTAGGTTTCATCAATTACCCAAAACCAAACGTGGGCTTTCAGACGGGTTCACCCTCGGGGATCTGATTAACCTGGGTGTAGTAGACGTGGCCTGCCTTCTTGATCACCTTTTCCTTCTGAGTATGCTGCTGATTACCACGCTGCTGATTTTGTTGCTGCTGATGACCATGACCCTTCTGAGCATTTTGGTTGTACTGCTTGGGAAATGGGCAGTCACGGGCCCAGTGGCCCATCTTGCCACAGTTGTAGCACGGGTGATTGTAGTTGACTTGTGGGGTGGTGACACGAACGCCAGGGGCATTCGGCTGAGTGGTGTTTTGCTGGTTGGAGGTATGGGAGGTAGCAGCAGTATGAACAACAACTTGCTGCTGAGGGTAGGGTGGACGAGAGTGGTGAGTGGGATGGTAAATGAGTTTCTGACGCTTCTGACCGCCAGATGACCCAGCTTTCTTTTTCTTCTTCTCCTCTTGGTGTTTACGGTCACTCTCTTCAAAGGCAATGGCGATGTTGACCGCCTCGTGATAGGAGCAGTGGAGATTGTTGGACAGGCTTCACTGAATCTTGTAATTCAGACCCCTGATGAAACAGTCCTTCCTTTTCTGGTCGGTGTTTGTGTGCTCAGGGGCGTACTGCGCCAGGTGATTAAACTGGCCAAAATACTGCATGACGGTAGAGTCTCTTTGATGCAGGGCCAGAAATTGGTCCAGCTCTATCTTCATCACACCCGCAGGGATGTAATGAGCACGGAAAGCTTCATGAAATTTTGCCCAGGTTATTTGATGTCCCTCGGGCTGAGCTGCTAGGAGATTTGCATACGAAGCGCTGGCAGGACCTCGCAGCTGCTGTGCTGCGAATAGGGGCTTCTGTATCTCTGTGCAGTGAATCAGACTTAAACTTTTGCTCCATGGTGCGGAGCCAATCATCAGCTTCCAATGGCTCATCGGCCTTGGTGAACACAGGTGGACAGGTATCCGTAAAGTCCACGTATGTTGTCTCATCGTCGTCATGGCGGCCACGACGCCCACCACGATTGTCCCTGTTTTGTGCCATTGCATTGGCGGCATTGGCCAAGGCTGCAATAGCATCGGATAAGGTCGGTGGAATAGGCGGTGGGTCGGGAGCAACTCCATCCTCAGAGGTACCCGCGCTGGTCGAACGGGTATGGACAGACATCTATTTAATTGCAAACCAAATTTAGAACTAACATTACTTAACGAAGCATAGTAGCGGTTCAAACTTAACATTACAACACTTAAATGATGCTTAAAAGACACGACTAGGACTTAACAAAGTTTCCAAACCCAAACTAAGGTTCTTGGCACTAGCATTACAACACAAAGGGTAAAGATAGGCTGAATCGGGCGAAGGTGACAGAAGGCGTGCAGCGTCGGTATTGGTGACGTCATCCAGAGTCTGCACCGCCAAGATGCGATCACGATCGGAGTCCGTTATGAAAGGGAAGATGTGACTCCAAGTTACCTTAGATATAGGATAACTTGTTAGTTTTCTTATCTATTGATGAGTTGTAATTCGACTAGGACTCTATCTACACTCAGGGTATAAATATAAGCCCTCAGCCATTGTAAAACATACAACAACACCAATACAACACAACTTTCGGCTCCGGCCAACAAACTCTAGAGTCAGTCGAGTCCGGCGAGTTACTTCATCTAGGCTGGGTGTCATCCGGTGGACGCAAGCTTGCTTGTAAGTATCGTCAACCCCCCTGTTAAACTATGTCTTTTTAGCGTCATCCGGTGGATGTGGAAGCATGGCAGACCAGGGTCCTTGCTAAGCTCTGTTTCTTTGGCGTCATCCGGTGGACGTGGGAAACATAGTGAGTCAAGGATGATTCACGCTGGTTTACCCGATCAATCTGTGTTAACCATCATCCGGTGGACGAGATGCAGATTAGGACGGTCTTCACGCGCGGATTAGTTATCGATTCGTGTTTGTTTGCTTGATTAATCTATTAGTTAATGTCATCCGGTAGACAGGCTATAGATTGAGATAGTTTGCACGCATGGATTAGTTATCGGCTCTAGCTAAATATGGCAATTTAGTTAGATTCATTAAGTTATCAAGATGTTATTTGTTGTTTATTGTTTATTTATCAATATAACATCTCTCTACCCGATCAAGATTGATAGATTTGGCCTTAGATTCACTTGAATTTGATCATCGTTTATGCTTTCTTATGCTTATTTTACCATGATGATCGGTTCCATGCTTACATCGGCTAATTGTCTATCAATCTTGTTCGTTACATGTTGTGCGTTCGGTGCTAGTTGAGACATAAGTGGTTCTGAGGTTATCGTAAGTCTTAATTTTGTATCCTTGTCTAAGTTAAACTGAGCGTCATCCGGTGGAACAGGTTTAACCCAAACAAGTTTTTCACTAGATTAGACTTGCTTTAATTTGAAGTCTGTTTATGGCTACGCTAGCATTCGTTCGTGCTTCATGGACCCTGCATCAACTAAAGAGCCGATTCAGTTATGCTTTCACGAGTAGATCGTGTATATAGACTTATTTGGATATCAAACGATCTACCTTTGTTTGCTGGGTTTGTTGAAGCCCGCTGGCCGTTAGACCAGGTGAATGCAGACTTGGTGAACGTAGCGAAGAGGATTTACTAAAGCCGCCGGCCTTCTGGACCAGCTTTAACCGATCTCTGCTTGTTTGATGTACAGATCAGATCTGCATACATGATCTATTTTCTTTTATACACATTAATTGAATTAGATCGGCTAGCACGTTATTGTCTTCATATGAGTATTCTGATAGCCGTTTTACTTCATTATTATACTTTCGGTTCATAACATGATGGAATCGGCTTTCTAGACGATCTCCGATTGAATCGGCTCTCAGAGCCACATAATTGGAACTACTTGGACACACCGGTTAGTTCCGCCCTGTGATTACTGATTACTATTGTTTCCTTGTCAATTGCAGGTCAAATTGACTGGCATGCTTGGGTGTTACTGACACTCTCAGACCGGGTTCGAAGCTAGCTGGATCTGCGAGAGCTCTATTGCCTTCAAGGGTCGTTTCCGGCTTCGCTGGTGTGTTGGGCCTAGGGAACCACTTTTTGTGCCAAAACACTCCTAGTCCTAAGACTAGTCTAGTCGTCGTCGATGACGATCACCTCTTCCTCGTCATCATCCTCCACTATCACATCCTCCATGGGATTAACTGCCTCCTTAAGGTCATCCTCAGGTGCCTCCTCCTCAGATGCCTCCTCCTCGGGTCCCACAACCAAACCATCCTCAGGGTCTTCCTCACGTGGAACAAGGATAGGATTGAGCTGGTCGTTGAGCCTATGGATCTCTTCATGCAGGGCTCCGTTGTACCACTCAACATGGCCCACATAATCCTCCAGCTCGTCGACCCTAGTTCGGGCCATGTCCTCACGTGCCAAGACCTCATCTCTCTCCTGAGTCAGATGGTCAACCTCACGGCGCAGCTCGTTGTTCATCCTCACGTCCCTGTAGTGGTTGCAATGGGCCACCCGGAATTCCTCCGTCATGAGCTTCACCTCCTTCTTAAGCTCCTTAATCTCCCCTTTCAGCTCCTTGCGACTGCGGCTGGGTACGGCGGCTACCGGAAGCCTCCTCCCCGTCACGTGGCGCCAGCTGGTGGCGCGACACTCCCCTTGGACCAGTCATCTTGCGAGCAGTGAGCTTGCAGCGTGCCAGCTGGAAGGTAAGTATGGATTAGTAAAGATATAACAGGCTAGCAAGAATAGGTTTGATAAATCCTAACCCATATACCTAACTTTTTAAGGAGGAAGTATTATCATAATGAGTTTAACACGATGCATGAATCGGACTCACGAATTTTAAATCAATGCAAGATAAATAAAGGCATAAATAAGTTTAACATAGGGCTAGTAATAAAGTTGTTCCACATGCTACCATAACCAGTTTTACGAAATAAGATAAGAATAAGCAATTTGGACCAAAATAGCAAATTTAGATTTTTATGATCCAAAACATTTTGAAGTTTTGCAAAGTAATACCATAATGAATTTAGCAATGGAACGCTTTGATACTAGCTGTAACAGAACCGCTTAAATCACATGGCCCACAGGCACCTGTCATCGTCACTAATGACCTCTGACAGCCGGGCCCGTGTCCCAGATGATCTAGGAGGCCCTGTCGGGTTACATCAACACCCGTTTCTCCGAGTGGATCCCATTGCGAAGCCATTACAGAATTATAACATTTCATAATAAAATACATCAGAGTAAAAGTGCGGAAGATTAAATAGTACTTAGATTACAAACCGGTTGTTCAAATAGAATTCAGGTGCAGTTATTACAGACTATAGTTAGAATAGTAGCAGTAGTAGAACAACAACATAATATGATAGATAGATGGTAACACGAACCCTGCCCACGGGTTCACTTCACTCTTCCTCACTATCCTGGATGATGGTCACACAACAAGGGGCAATACAGACTTCCTGCTGCTGACTACCTGCAACGGGGTTAACAAACCCTGAGTACTAGGGGTACTCCGCAAGACTTACCCGACTAAGAAAAAGGAATGAGACTCAGGAATGCAGGCTGAGGGAGTCAAGGTAAGGCTTTAGCAAGAGTCAAGGTGTTTTACGAAAAAGCATTACTAATCCTGTTTTCAATATTTTACTCAACATTATTAATAATCAATATCAATAATTCACAATTCTTTCTCATATAACTTTCAAATCCAATTACTTATTCATTCTCAAAAACATCCTAGTTCCGAACCACTCTTCGCTGAGTGGTCGGAGGATCAAGTCTCCATAACCAAGGAGCAACGACGATTCGAATCGATTAGTACCCAACTGGGGATCCCTAACCACACTGCATATGTAGCACATAAGCTTGCATATACCAACCCCGTCTACCACGGCTTTTCTATCCCTGAACCGGTCCTGCGCCACCCGAGAGCACAGTACTCCTCTACTATCCAAGCACGCCGGCCACGAGGGATACACGCTACTCTCGCCATCTCTTCACTCTCAGTGCGTGGTTGTCGGTTCAAGCAATAGAGCGATCGGAGATAGGGCTTCTCGGAGTATGTGGCTAGTTGCAAAGTCTCGATCCAACAGGCCTACAATGAATGGTCCCCACTTTCTTTTTCCGACGGCGACAGTGCATTGGGACTCTAACACAAGTACAAATGTCCCATCGGATTTTAAATCCCTTTTTTGTCGGTGACAATATGTTGGACTCTAACCCAAGCTACGATCACCGAGTAGGAAATCCTTTCCTGTCGACGACAGTGTACTGATCAGGTGCACAACCGCTGAACGAGAATAATACCAATACCCCTTTCATGATTTAATCAATAACATATATCACATAGCTCAAAATAGCATTTTATGCAAATCTAAATCAATTAAGCAGGGCTAAGCATTTCAATACTTTAATTAAATCAAGTTCTTGGGGTAATAAGTGGTCAAGGAATGGTAATGCATCAATAGGTTATCACTCAGCTCCTATTAACCAAATGCAGTAGATTAACTCAAGTGATAAAATATTTTAAAATACAAGGAGGGGGCAAATGCTCCAGGAGCTTGCCTTGAATTGCGTAGAGTGTCGGGTCGGGATCGGTGCCACAGATAGTCAAAGCCTGGCACAAACTCAGGAGTAGTTCCCCTCAGTAGTAGCTTCACTTTTCACCTCCAAGATTCTCGGTCACTACACGCATACAATGATGTATGCTTAGCATGATGCGACATGAAATGACATGCAATATTCGATAATATTTACGCTTGACTAGAGCACAACCCTACCTCATAAACTAGCCATGATAACTCTCATACATGATGTTCTAGGTCATAAGGGTGATTGACCTAGAATCACAATCAATCAAAAATCACATGGAACCCTAAATGATTAAGGTTTTTATTTCTTTTATTAAGCAATTAATCAAGCATTTAATTAATAGATAATTAAACTATTTCCTATTTGATGTCAAACTGTACCAACAGTTAGCTCTTGACTAAAATAGTACCAAATAATTTTTATAATTTTTGGATTAACATAGAATTAATTAAAATTGTAGTAAGTTGCATCTAACAATTAATCTACAGATTTATAGATCATACAGAAAGTGTTCAAATCATACAATTTATATTTTTATTAAATAATAGACATCACAGAGAGTATCCACAAAATTTCCCATGATTTCTGGATCCATACATTTATTCTAACAAAAATAACAAACCGTAGTACTATTCATTTAAAATAGAAATGGAAAAAGCCTTTGAAAATTCACCGAAAATGGAAAACCTGAGAGCCAGCCCAAGTCAGCCCACTAATCGCAGGTCCGGCCCAGCTCAGCCTGCTCACGCGCCCTGCGCGCTCCCACTCTCCCTCTGTGCCGCTGACGAGTTCGACCCCACCCGTCAGCCTCTCCCTCACTCCCTCTCCTTCTACCTCCGGCTCCCGCGCGCGCGAGCACGGTGGCTCGCCGCCGGCGGTTCCTCCGGCGAGGGAGGGATCTCCGACGGACGGCACGAACCGCAACCCACACTCCTACGGACCTAAACCGACTAAAGCAGACCGGCGACGAGCCACGGCACTACCCATGGCGGCTCGGCCACGGCGGCAGTGCCATACATCGGCGTGTACAGGGTGGTAGCGTTTGGGTTTAGGGGCGTAATAGAACTAGGAGCTCATCGTGACTTGATTGGTGGATTTGGATTGACCCGAGGTGAAACAGAGGAATGGACGTGACGGCGGCGGCGAAGGTGACGGGATGAGCACGACGGCGAAGTCTCGTTCCGGGTTACCCTGTGTACCGAACGACCAACCGACGCACGCATGAGACTTAGCAAATCATATAGATCACAAAACATGAACCCGGAGAGAGAAGAGGTTCACCGACGTGCACCTAGACGCGGCGAGATGCCTCGCGGCGGCGCACCGACCGGACTTGGGGACGACGACGTGCGTTCTGGAGCTCATAGTGCACTATAGCTAGCACAGGCAGTGGTAAACGATGCACAATAGAGTTGTCTATCTGACTGTGGGATGGAGGGTGTGCAGGTGTCTCGAGTACGATGAATTTCACCGTCCCATGGAGGTGGTCACCGGCGGCCGCGCGGGGAAGAGCGGAAGAAATGGAGGCTCGCCGGCCTTATAGGACAGGGAAGTGGACGGATAAGAACGGAGCGGCTCCGAGGCCCCCCAATCGACCTCGACACGATGGCGTCCGTGCCCCGGCCGGCCGGACGGCGGCCAGCGCCCAGCGCGCGCACGCGCGTACGGGGACGACGCCACTGTAGGGGACCCCCTAGCTACTGTAGCTACCTTTCCCAAGTCAAAACCTAAAATTTTTAAATTATGGTCTATATGATTTGAATCTGAGGAAATGCCAAGAACAAAAGGTGTGGCCAATTCTGTGTAGATCATTTTTGGTTCTTGGACCAAATTCAAATTCTGCAGAATTTTGAAATTATAATAAAGGGGGTAAAATGGGTTTTTAAATTGATTTGCAATTCACACAAATTCACCAAAATCTCCCATACAAGTTAAAAATCTGTAAACATATAAGTTGATCAACTTGCTAAGCCCTACAACTTTTATTAAAGGTGTTTAGGTCAGATTCTTGATATTTTTGAAATTAAAGTTTAAAATTTAAATTTTAAGTCACTGTTTTGAGTTTAATTCAAATTTCCAGTGCATAACTTCAAAATCTCCAAAAATAAAAGTTATTCCATTTTCAAAGATCTACAACTTTCATTAAGATACTTTTATCAGATTCCTTTTAGATTTTGAATTAGGGTTTAGGGATGAAATTAAGGCCTAATAGCAATTTCCTTTTTAATTAATTTTTGACTTTCACAAAGGGAATTTAATTGGACAATCAATCATGAACACAATTAAGTCACTCTAGTAGCCCTAAGCACAATCACATGCAGTCAGTTAAATTAAATATGATGACATGGACAGATTAATTAACTATAATACCAGAGGTATTACAGCTCCTCACCAAGCGCTTGAGGTGTTCGATGAATTGCCTCAACGGTGGTAACTTACCTGTGCAAAGAAGAGGTCACTATACCCAAGCCAATACACCCAACCTAAACACACCGGTTGCTAGACAGGCTGAGATTATGTGTGCAACCAAACAAGTCCAGGTTAGCTTGCTAGAGACAGGTTTAGGGTAGCCTAGTTTAGTTTTGCTAGCCAGGCTAGCCGGAGAAGTGAACCAAACACACCCATAGAGTCCGCTCCTTTCCTTTCTGGTCCCTGACCAAAGTTGTCGCCAAGCTAGGCCGTAGCGCTAGTAGACATCGGGGCTTTAGTCCCGGTGCACAATCCCATTTAGTTCCCGGTTATCTCAACCGCGACTAGCAATCCAGGGACTAAAGGTCCTGCTTTGTAGTCCCGGTTGACAGTCTGTTCACTTGAACTTACCAGCCAGCATCAGCCAGCCGTACAGCAGTTTTTTTCTCTCACAATAATCAACCAGCCAGCCATACAATCTAGGCCAGCCGAACACATCGTGAATAACCGGGACTAAAGATCTCTGCAAATTAAAAAATAATTTGCGTCCAATGAGATTCGAATCCAAGACCTCGTGCATAGCATCGCGCGTGGCTTACCACCCCACCTACAGAGCACATGTGACTTCAAATAGGATGCTTTCCTTTTGAACTAACGCGTAGACGACCCTTTAGTCTCGGTTGGTAACACCAACCGAGATTAAAAGGACCTTTAGCCTCGGTTCGTAACACCAACCGGGACTAAAGAGTTTACTTTTAGTCCGGGTTGGTATTACGAACCGGGACTAAACGGGTTGGTATTACGAACCGGGACTCCCGGTTCGTAATACCAACCCGGACTAATATTATCAACCGGGACTAAAGATCTTTAGTCCCAAATGCAATAAAATACCGGGACCAAAGACAAAACTTGTTGCGACCAAAAGCCGTTTCTCTCCCTGTACCAAACCTGTTGCGGGAATGAACAGCTAACGATTATGTGGTTGATGGTTTCGGGTTCCTGGTCACACAAGAAGCAGTGTGTTCGTTTGCCTCAAGCCCGTGTCGGCGTCGGCGATCGGCTATCCACTGCCGTCCGCAAAGATCGAGCCACATGAATAGTTTCAGCTCTGAGTGTCCCAAATCAGTTCACAGCCTTGGAGAAGATGAGATCCGAGGTGCAGTATGGCGTAAGCTGAACGCAGTGTGAACTTCCTGTCTGATGTCCACTTCCAGACAACGTTGTCTGCTGTTTCGTTGACCTGGAAGTTGCTGATGTGCTGCCAGACGTTGAGGTACTCGGCAAGTCGGCAATGACGGCCATGGTTAAGCCGCCGGTGATCTGTCGTATCCAGGATCCATTGTTCAGAGCCTGCGCCACTGTGTGTGTTTTGATCCTTTAATTTTTATAGTCTTTAAATTATTTAATTAATTAATCTAAAAGCAGTTCTCAAATCCCCGATCACGGGAGGTAGATGTGGGTGTTTGGCCCGCCCTTTGTTTCCATCACGTGGGAAAAGACTACATTGGAACAAATTCTACACGTTACCACGTGGATTGTGAAAGAACAATAAAATATGCATAAGAAATACCAATTTATGATACTCAAATTATGTCATGTCTAAAGTTTCAAAATGAAATATTATCAAATCTAGGCATGTTGCTCTGGTGGGTCTAGATTGCTAACCACCTACCTGTGTGGTTTTGTAAATTGTAATATGTTATATAAGGTCTCTCATAACAGCATCATGTTGTATTTGCAACTTTTCTTTTTACTAGATAATTGTTCGTCGCATCGGGGCTATGTTTTTTTTACTAAACCTTAATAATCGAACGCAGACGAGGACTTCATATTAGACGCGAGGACGTGGATGAAGTCTGCGTATTGTTGGACAGGACATGGACACCTGAGCTCCAGGTTAGAGGACCACCCATATAGGACGTGAACATGTGAGCATGAGATTGAGATTTGGTACCACCCGATAGATGGTCGTTTCTCTAGAGTCTTTTTAAGTGTAGAGAATGAAAAATGCGCCAACGAACATTTTCTAAAAAAAAAATAGATCACATGTGCATGAATTAGATCTAGAAAAAAAATATTTTATGTTCATGAACGCAAAAAATAGTATTCTAGACCCATTCAAATTTTTTTCTCGAATACGCAAAAAACTTACATATCATTGCTATTAAGAAGAAGAGAGGTTTTCAATACAAACAACGCGCATCTAACGCGCTAGGTAGTCCAACATCCGAACCATCCCTAGCAGACTGCTCACTGGTTCGATACGCAAAATTTTTCAAGTGGCCCATTCTAAATTTTTTGTAGCTCCAATCATAGACTTGAATTCACACTTTGAATGAACCACTTGAAAACTTGGAAGACTAAGGTGATAATTTTAAGAGTTGATTCAGATGAGACTAGGGAAAAGTTTAGCCATTTAAGGAACCACGGTGCTTTTAATTTCACTCATAAATATATATTTCATCTGTTACCTTCTAAGAATTAGTAGATGATCCGGACCATCTAATCTAATTAAGCAGTTTAGTCAAACCCACACCTATATTTAGATAGAGAGTAGGCTTGTACAGCAGACTAAAACATCATAACGCTGAGTAAGGCCACGTTCGGTTCTTACGGAACTAAGGCTTGGAATAGATCCAGCTAGAATGTTACTCTATTTTATACTGCGAAGCAACATCAGGAATAGTTCCGGCCTCGTTCCGGTCAGGAACGAGCCTAACCGAACAGCCCCTAAAGAGTTACGTTTCGTGCATTGCTGCAGCAATAGCCTAGAAAATCAAAACCAAACAAGCCATTCTGCCATTGATAGAGCATGTTTGGTAGAGATTTTTCCCAGTTTTACTAAGTTTTTTTTTACTTCGCCTACCAAAGAAACAATTTCACCTCTAGAAGCTCCTCTCACAGCACGAAACCGAGATGAAACTGAAAATACGCTTCTCTCAGCTTTCTATCTTCTGTAAAAAGTTGTTCTACCGAACTCTAGTTCCACCAGAGAAAATTACTTTATGGGCCGAAGAAAAAAAAAAGAAGAAAAAAAACGACGCCTGGGAGGCTGCCTCCGCGAGGCATCACCGCGCTAGTCCTCCCTGTGCTCATTCAGCCGAGATACTCCATTTTGCGCTTTGTTTGCGTTTAAGCCACAAACCCACAAATTTTTTTTTTTTTGAGCGCGGGGAAGCCCCATTTACATTGTCATAACGGATCCTAAATTTCCATTTACCATTACTCACTTTCATATATGCCTGTTCCATAGGTTGACTGCAATGTTTGGAAAGAACGATAAACTTTATAGCTGAAGAGTACATCGGGATAGGAGTATTATATGAGAAGCCTCTCCAGGTGGTTAATTTCTGAACTTATGAAGAGCTAATTGTTGGAGCAGATGGCCTACTGCATTTCAAGCCTGAAAACCCTGATATTGGAGTCACTCAACTTGACACAAACAGTGACAGTAATGAGAAGGATGCTCAAGAGATTTGATCAGAAGCAAATCTGGAAGGTCATGAAATGTAATAGGCTAGATGCAGCCGGGTGGTTTAAGTCTTAGTTAATCTTTGTGTCATGGGTCGTAGCTTTGCTTGAGGTATCCTGATCTTTTCTGGAGTTTCTCACAATAATGTTAATTTGTTGTCATTTTGTCCTGTCAGGTTCAGACAAACAAAGGGATCTTTCAGATATAAGCAAAGTGAATGCTTTATTAGTTGCTTTCTATAATATGCGTTAGGTGTGCATGCGGTCTCCAGGTTCTTATGATCACATCCATGGTTCTGTCATTACTGGCAAATGTTTAAATTGAAATGACATGAGGGGCGCATATGCCTGCGGTGCTCTGTTGTACACTTAAAACTACTATTCCAAATGACAAGAACTACACACGCCTGCTGCACAGTGCTGGTTTTTATTATTCCATCAAAAAAATGTTTTTGCTCCTCTTTAGACACCACTTCGCGCAGGTTAAAGCCCTAAAAGATTCACGAAAATTTGCATAATGTAGAGCTTTAAAAGAGTAGCACATTGGTGGGAGATTTGTTAACTGGAAGTGGAATTTGAGTCATTACATTTTGATGAGAAGGGGCAGAGCTGAAGGACTAAAAAATTCACCGAATTGTAATCCTATGGGCCAGTTTAGTTGCAGTTTAACAGGGTATTTCTAGTTGACCCAAATTATACATATCAGTATCTGAAGTTTATCCACGCGCTCAGATTTGCGATAATTTTAATCAATTCACACAATTGAATTTCGAACTAACACACAAAATAAGGCATAAACCGAGCCTTCCAATCGTGGAAAAATGCGAGTTGCTCTGCCTATGCTGCCCCGGAGGGATGGTCGTTGAGGAAGCCGAGGAGCAGCTCGTTGACCTGCTCTGGGAGCTGCTCCTGCACGAAGTGGCTCCCCTCGGGGATGTAGGTGATCTTGAGGTCCGGTATGAAGCTGTTCATGGTGCCGCTGCGCATGGCGGCCTCGAGCCCCGGGATCTTGAACGCGTAGTCCTTCTCCCCCATCACCACGAACACCGGCACCTGGAACTTGGCGTCCACCCGGTTCCGGAGCTTATGTGCAGCTCTGCCCAATCAAATTTCCATGGAAGCAAAATCAACTTTCATCAGAGCGCGGTAGCCTTTGGCTGGCGAGAGAGGAGTGGCGGCTAACCTGTACGGCATCTTGAGCGGGTAGCCGAAGCCGGAGTTCTCGTAGAGCTTGGCGTAGGCGTCCAGGTCCTCCTCGGTGAAACACTCCGGCAGCGGCGTGGACAGGTCGGCCAGGTCCATGATCTCCTGGTCTTCCTTGGCGATGGGGATGTCGGCGCCGGAGAAGAGCACGTAGATGGTGCACACCACGTGCCTCACGTCGAACCGGCCGAAGTCGGCCTCCGCCCTGCCGCCCGGCTCCTGCACAAGAGAAGCAAAAGGACTGAGCAACTCCAGCTGCAGAGTGCCAGAGTGTCGATCTGACTTCGATAAGAAGAAGAAGAGTTCAATCAGAGATTCAGAGGTGATGCTGTCAGTCAGTAGGAGGAGAGTGCTACGCACGCGCCAGCGGAGGACGTAGAAGCCTTCGGGCATGGCACCCAAGGACATGGGCGCCGGGCTGAACGGGACGCCGAGGCACACCACGCCGCGGGTGCGGTCTGGGTGCCGCAGCGCGAAGTCGTACGCCGGCGCGGCGCCGAAGTCCTTGGCCACCAAGAACGCCTGCACGCGGGCACGGCACAGCCGGCAACAGCTGAGTTCTTGGAATTGGATCGGGTGGTCCTTCCATCCGTTCGATGCTTTACCTTGGGGACGCTGAGGGCGTCGAGGATGCCGAGCACGTCGGCGACGAGGTCGTCAAAGGAGGCCTCCTCGTGCTCCGGCGGCTGGTCGGAGAGGCCGTACCCGCGGCAGTCCGGCGTGATGGCGCGGTACCCCGCGGCGGCGACGGCCAGCATCTGGTGGCGCCACGAGTACCATATCTCCGGGAAGCCGTGCAGGAACACGACCGTGCCCAGGTCACCTGCATGCGACACACAAACCAAAGGCAAAGCCCGCAGGCCGCAGCCCATGCTTGATCCACTGCTTGCTCCGCTGGGATGGATGGAACCATCAGCTCAAACAACGAACGAAGATGACGACAGACTAACCTTCGCCAACTTGTGCGACGTGGAGGTTGAGGCCGCGGACGGGGAGGTGGGTGTGCTCGATCTCCTGCGCCATTGCTGCGGTCTGTTCAGGCCGACCGGCGAGCGCAATGTCCCATCAACTTTATCATAGGGAGGTTGTGTTCGACTCTTTTGTAGGAATTGATTTGCCTGATTGGTGTATATATAATCGCTCAACCGTGGTTGCTGCCTTGCTGGTTCAAACTGATTGCGAATTTGCAATGTCTGGAGTGTTGTTCGACAAGTTGAGACTATAGTGTCCGCTTGGCTGGGTAGGAGTTGAGTCATTGAGTGCTTATGAGTTATGATCATTTTTCACAGAAGATCCCAGAGGCTTTTCCCTTGTGTATCATTATAAAAGATGACCACTTGCTCCTATGTCACTAAAAAGTTCGTTTCGACCTCTGTACCATGACACTTATCTTTTTTATAAAAAAGATAAAAAATAAATGTCATGGCATAGAGGTCGGAACGAACTTTTTAAGTAGCACAGGAATGGGGTCATCTTTTATAATGGCACACAGAGAAAAGCCTCAAGATCCCAAGTGATTGCAACATCAGGAACGCCACAAATCTACACAAACAACAGGCGCCACCGATGTCCAATCACACATTACAGAGTAAACGAGAAAACACAAACACATAGTTTTCCAGACTTCTGGATCATCACACAGCCTCACAAGCCACACAGTAATTGTACAGACTGGGTTTCTCAAAGTTCATACTGCCGGGAACCTTGATTCAGATGGATCAACCATGTCCAAGAGGAGGTATGCCATCCCAGCCTTCCCTTCAAACAATGAAAACGGGCGATCGCCACCATGCATGGCCCCCTCGGCTATCAACTGATCGGCTTTCTCCAGAAGAAAGCAGGCAAAAGCCTTTGCCCGGTAGAGGTACTCAACATTACCAGTTAGTCCGTAGAGTGAGAGAAACACATAGGCATTCCCGCTTACACCGTGGCATATTCCGACTCTCTTCAGAAGCCCTCGGTTCCAGACAACCTCGGCAGCCTCTGCAGCTGATTTCATGAAATAATCATCATGGAAGACCTGAAATACAGATATTGTTACTCATGGTGATCACATCCAAACTCCAAAGATTAATAGACCAACTAGTTATTGGCAGCTTCACTCGAGTGTAAACAGATGCAGCAATCACCTCATATGCTTTAGCAAGCGTAAGAGCAACACCTGGTGCACCATGACACCAATGCACCAAGCAGGTCTGAGTCGTTGCCTTCACGCGAGGGATAGTTGCCACTAGGAAACCTGTTCTTGATCATATACCGTAGGGTGTTCTTTACATCATCCTGCTCATCTGGTTTCATCTCAGTGTGCATGAGCACATGCATGATTCCAGCAAGACCATGGGCAGCCCCCCAGTATTTCTTCCCATGCCATTCGTACATCAGTGGGCTACTCCCCTTGCTTGCAAGATTTCTTCCCTCATTGATGATGTCCTTTGCCACAGAATTCTACAGTTGAAGTGGTTTGATACAATAAGATTGCCTTTCACATGAGTATAGTTAAAAAACGAAATGTGTGCGAGAATTTTTATAACAACTACAGCATTAACATACAATGTGCTCGATAGGGATTGTCTTCTCGCTGAGATGCTTATTCAAGAACAAACAAGCCCACAGATAACCCGCCCTTCCATAAAGCAGTTCATTTGGAACTTTCTCGGTGACTGTTATCTACAATATGGACAAAGGACAGCTGAGTCTGAAGATTAGGAGGTACCAGTTGTGCAATTTGTTGTTCTACAGTCACGTGGCAACAGCACAATGCACATACTGACATAGAACAAAGTTAACAAATTGATTCCTAAACTCAGAAAAAAAAAATGCTTATCAGAAGCCTCACCTCATCAAAGGAGCTCAGATATTGAGTGACCCTCAGCTGATCATCGCAATGCTTGGCAATCACCTGCTCCAAGAGTGCAGACACCGGCCCTCCCGCATATGAATGTCAAGAACCTGCGCCTTACACGCCCAGACCACACACCTCCATATAATTAGGAACAAGTAACAGGAAGATCCAACCAAACAAACCAGCACCAAGCATGAACAAGAAAGGTGGGCTTGGTCGGTAATCTTACGGCAGGCCCCGGGACGCATCGTCGCATGCGCGGACGATGTCAGCGGCGAGGGCGAGGTCCCCGCGGTCGCCGGTGACCTGGAAGGACTTGAACAGCAGCAGCGCTGTCCCGAGAGCGCCCGTGTAGAGCGTGTAGTCCGTCACCTTCCGCCCGGCTTTCACCCACGTTTCCTCCACCACCTGCAGGAAGGGTAGCCGAGAGCAATCAGTCGAGCACCTAGCGGGCGGGCGGGCGGGCGGCGACAGAAGAAACGAGAGACAGAGAGAGAGCGAGCAGCGGCCAGCGGCCTAGCGGGGCGCACCTTGTCCTTGAGGCGGCGGGCGGCGCCGACGAAGCGATCGGAGAGCCTGGTGTACGGAAGCGAGAGCAGGCCCCGAAGCCCCGCGGGGCGGCGCCCCTCGCCGTCGCCGTCGGAGGCCTCCGCCTCGGGGACGAAGTCGGGAAAGTCGTTGGGGAAGAAGCGGTCAGCCATGGGCTCGCCGCGCAGGTTGCGACGCCGTTTCGAGGCGTGGCTGCAGGTGAGCCCTCCTGTCGCCTTCGTCTTCGTCTTATCGCCAGTCCCGCCACCGTTTCCCATGTCTGCCGCGTGCTCGGGTTATTATAAAAATGTTTGCGAGTTCGCTGGACGCCACGGCGCTGGCTGCACGTCTGTCGCACGCTCCGAGCAACGCGTGGAACGCGCCGCTGATTTCCTGATCCTAACGAACGGAACGGCCGCTGCCATGCTATCCTGCAATTAAACAACGCAGTTCGCCGCAGGACTAGACGCGAGCTCCCGCCACTCAGATTCCAAGCTTAACAAACTCTCAAGATATCCGTACTACAAAGCTTCTTCAGTTTTGCCGCGTATTGGGTATTATAAAATAAAGCCTAGCATAGCCACACACACACGGAAAAAGAAAAGTTATTTCAACATCAATAAGACATCCTATCTTGATTTGAACAAGGGCAATGGCAGTATACGCCCAACACGTCCATCTCTGAATCATCAGGTTTATGTTCATCAGCCTAACATGTTAATGTACAACACGGAGCCTAAGACATTGCCTCGGTAACAGCTAGAAGAAAACAAGTGTAAATTAATCCTCTATGGAAAATCGTAACCCTCGACATGTGCCAAAATGTCCACGAATCTGAACCGGTGCATGACCTGCAAAGAGTCGACACAATTTCAATGAATTTTGAACTGTATCTTCAAAGCTGACCCGCAGGCATTTCAATATACAGTATGTCGGGGATATTGTTGGTGCAAGGTAGAGGCCCAGCACTACTTTTGCAGTACAAGGACCATTTTGGTTTCCGGGCAAAATTTAGTACCTCAGGTCTGTATCTTTTTGTATCTAAACTTTGTACTCATGAACGCGCATCCACTTTGTCGATGACCATTTGTCGCCTTTTATCACTGGACATCCACCTAAAGGAAATTTGCAGTTTAATACAAGTATCAGTGTACTGTGGCATAACACGTTGGAAAACATGGCATGGCATTAAAGATCAAGTAATGTCACCATGCAGGCTTGTGGGATCCAGGGATCCATCAGGCTTCATGCTCCAGAACAGAAGCGCATCTCCCATCTTTGGTTTAACAGATAGACCACCCTTTGCACATTCAGACAGCTCATTATAAAATGGTGACGAGCTGCTGTTTGTTGTCGACGCAGGGAACACAGTCTCGCCACCATCTTCAACATCCGAACTAGTAAATAGCAATTGCCATAGAAAATGTCAATTGGGCAATTGGGTCACACATATCATAGAATACCAACAGTGTAGTACATACAGATACATAAGAAGAGTTGCTATACGCTGGCCTCCATTCTTGGTGTTGTGATCATCATGGAAGTAATCAAAGTGAGGGTCATACTTCTGCCCAGCTTCATAGTGGAGAACTTGAAGACCCTCACCATGCTCTGCAAAAGTACAGGGAAACAATAAAGAGAGGTGCTGATAACATTTGAAGTAAGGCCCTGTTTAGATCCACTGCAAATTGCAATTGCAACTAGTCACATCAACGTTACGGCACATGCATAAAATATTAAATGTAGACGAAATGTTTGCATGTTTATACTTTTTGCATGTACATCACGAGACGAATCTTTTAAGCCTACTTAGGCCATGATTGGATAAAAGTTGTCAAATACAAACGAACGTGCTATAGTGCAGAATTGCAACTGCAACTGGGATTTAAACACAGCCTAAAACTATGGTACAGAATAATCAGGCACAGAGGCACCAATGTTCAAAGACTTGATTGTTATTCACATTTAGGGCTGGCCATCAGATTATGCTAACAATGTCTATTATTTTTCCCTTTGCTGAAATAGACACTTACACTTACTGCTTGAGGCCCCTTTTTGAACCTCGTCGTATTGTTGAGTATGTACCTCTACGTATTTGTTTTCTTTAAAACGAACACTTAGATGTCAAACCATCCACATCAGCGAAACTGCAGAAGCTGTACTGCTCTAAAAATCTAAATTTGCAGAAGTAATTGTTAGTGCAACAATCAGTACATCCACCACCACCCCCCCCCCCCCCCCCCCTCCTCCTCCTCCTCCTCCTCCTCCCTCTCACATCATGCAGTTTCTAGTGAGAGCTGACATAGTGACATGTACAGCAATGAAACATCCAAGGTCATACTGGAGTACATTGGCACGGTATCCTACTAACTGTCACAAAATCAAGGATCTATTAAATCTACTGAAGCGCAAAGTTAGTGCATTTCCAGAGATTGTGAATTGTGATTAACATCTTTAGTACAGTACAATTTGGTGATTCAGTGCGATAGTTAAAGCAAAGGTCAGGACTTCCAAGTCCCACAATGCAGGCTATTCTATCTGTATGATGAATGTAGGACCTAAAGTATGGTTTCAAGTTAGGCACCATTTGAATATAAGAGCAGTAGTAAAGACTTTTAAGTCATTCCATGAAGCAGATAACTAAGTGTACAAGCTAGCTGTGTGCCTGTGTCAAACAGCACCATCCAAACATTAAAGCTAGTCTAAATGTCTGCTGAGCACACTGACTTTTTTTCCTTCACAAACTAGTAGGCAAACACTTCAACATTTAAAGCATCGAGAATACTACGTACCTACAGGTACGAAGGTGTAATCTGCTATCCTTTTCTCAATTGCCCGAATAATTTTGTCCTGCCCTCTTCTAAGAAACATTCCTGAACTTGTCCGCACCCTGCATATATGTCCATGAAGCAAAATGAGCATCACAGATGATGTAACATCCATGAATTGGAATCTCGGTAAATGCTCAAACCTGCTATCCTTGCTCCCTCCAGTTGCTGAATCAACTACTGTGGACTTCTTCATATGAGGTTTTGCCAACGAAATCAAATAATCACATTCTTCCTTGGACTGAGAATAGCACAAAATTCAGTCATCACCTGATTGTTTGGCGAAGCAAACTAAAATGGATTGAAAATAGTTGGCAGTAACAACACATTTGATTATGAAAAATTGATCATGACACTAATAGTGATATTACTTCATTTTCTATTATGCAATCTCTACAATAGCAAACATGACTAAATAATCATTCAAATGATTTGGGCCTTTGGCAAGTGAGGATAACTATAATGTTTCAGGTGATTGGATAATCATAAAACGAACCAAGCATCCAGCCAATATGGTTTAAAACCTGAGTTTGAACTCCAGAACTACCATTTGGGCAATTCAAAGTATGAATGACACTGACTAAAAGGGGGGTTAGTACCCCTAGCTCAGTTTCAACTGGTGGGCTCTTGGTGAACCTCAGTGAGAGCCATATCCCATATGCACACTAGCCAATTCAAGTCCACTGGCAGTAGTGCTGCCGCCCAGATCTGGAAGAGTTAACAAAGGCACAATTCGGCATCTCATTCGCAGCATAACCCAAACCCAATGTCACTATTTTGTACAACCACTTCAGGCAAAGGGTTGCTCAAAGCGTCAGTGAATGTTACTGAAAAAGGAGCAAGGAATCTCGAAAAGGGCTAAGCAACTTCGGTCGCATAATCAGGGTATCAACAGGTCTGGTGCTGCGCCAACTGCTCACCCATGATTAACAGAATTGAAACAGCAGAAAACTCGAGATCTCTTGACCAAAAGCATGAAGCAAATCGCATCGAGAACATGTGGTCCTTTCCACCAAACAGAAACGAATGAGGGCAAGGGACTCACGAGGAAGTTGTGGTACACGAATGCGCGGGGCTCCCACGACAGCACCTCCGTCCACGGCTCCCCCTTCTCTCCACGCATCTCTAGCCCCCTGCAGCACGCAAACACGAGCAACCACGCGTAAGCATATGAGAGGAGTAAGCGTCTCAAAGGAAAGCGCGCCGAAGAGAGATCGTGGAGAGGGGGGAAAACGCACGAGTCGAAGGTGGATCTGCGGAAGTGCGAGCGCGGGCGCGGGCGCGCGAGCCCCGCGCCCCGGCCCCCGGAGCCTTCGGACGCCCCGGGCAGCGATAGCGCGCCGAGCGCCAGGAGCAGGAGCAGCGCCGCGCACGCCAGCAGCAGCGCCGCCACGACCGCCATCGACGGCCTCCCGCCACGCTTCCCGCCCCCGCCGCTTCCGCCCAGCAGCGGCCTCACGCCTCGCCCAGCCACCCGGCCCGCCATGCCCACCGCCGCCTACGTTACAGCGCACGCACGGCGGCTCCGCTCCCCCTGTCTTCCAGCCGATTCTAGCTCGCTCTCTCTCCCTCCTCTCTCTGAGACTCTGACCAGAGTCGCGGTTTTTTTTTTTATCGCAAAAAGGATGCCGCTGCTGCGCTGGTCATCGCCTCGGTAGGACGAGGCGCGGCCGGGTTCGGTATGTGACGTGTCAGGCGGGTAAGGGGTGGGGCCCTTCGTCGCACAAGTCCACCTGGGCCGTATAGGAATTTGGGCTTTTTTTATATATATATAACAAGGTCGTTTGGGCTTAAAACAAAATAAGCGCCGATGTTGGCTACGGCCCTTGCTGCACCACCTCCTGCAACACCTTCTCGTCTCGGTCTCGGCTGCTCTTCCATGGTACCGCTCAAGGCTTCCCTGCCTTCCCTTGGCGCCTATGGATGCTTACTTCGTCATTGATTAATTATACTCGCTCCGTATTAGATTTAGAAGTCATTTAGTACTACGCACGGTCTTCAAATCATGACTTTGACTTCATATTTCTACAAAAAATATTTATTAAAAAATTATATATGTATATTTTTATAAAAATATATTTGAAGACAAATCTATTTATATAATTTTTATATTTCCAAAATCCATAATTTAAAAGTTATTCATAATTTATATTTCTAATGTTTGACCAAAACCTTTTTCAAAACGACTTCTAAATCCGATACGGAGGAGCACAGGTTTTTCATTGCCTCATGCTGCTGCGTCTTTGTGCGTCTTGATGACATCCTATGAATTCCTCTGCTAGGGTTATAATTACGATTGCCAGCCCATCGCTGTCTTACTCCCTCCGTCTCAAGATAAGTATCGTTCTAGGATTTTAACTGTCTTTTTTTATTATTCTTCTTATTCAAAAAATTTATGAAAAAATTAATTATTCTATGGAAAAAGTCTATATAACCCCCTCAACTATTAAGGGTGGACTACTTTACACCCGCCCAAAACTATAAAACCAGATTTTTTGCTTCTCAACTTTCTAAAACTGGCCAAATAACGCCCTAGACAGTTTTGAACGAAGGTTTTGTCTTTTTATCTTTTTTATTTATTTTCGCTAAATCTTTGAAAAATCACAGTAAATCATAGAAAAATCATAAAATATAAAATTCAATTTTGTTGGATTCCATATGAGCAGATCTCCACAGTGAACAAATAATATGGTAGACTTTAGTACAAAATTTTTTTCTGTAACTTTAGATCTATGTTTTTCTGTAATTAACTGGAATGATTCACAGTTGCATCATACCATATTGTAAGTTCATTGTGTAGATCTACTCATGTAGAACCTAACAAAATTCGATTTTTCATTTTATGATTTTTTTATTTTGTCACACCCTAAATTTTAAGGATAAAAATGAGATGTATAAACTTATATGCGCCCAGAGATCAGTCACACACATAAGCCAACAAATTGCTTAAATTGTATCATAACCAATGTTTAATACATAGCGAATAATATCAAAGTCATTACACAGCGGAAAATAAAGATAACTCTCGTGGTAGCTTCATAGCACAGGGATGTCGACTGGTGAAGCACAAGTCTAGTAGTCCTCTGGGTAGTCCTCATCACTATCACCATCTGTTACCCATCCGGCATTTTTAACCAAGTAATGAAAAATAAACAAGCGTAAGTACATGTCGTACTCAACAAGACTAGTATGGGTTCATGAGGCTCAAAAGGTTGACACGGGTTTAACAGCTGTTTGCTTTTAATTAATCACCTTTTATACAATTGAATAGCAACAAGTTAATAATCCCATTCTCATGATCATAGTAAACGCAATTAATGAGTAGCAATAAATAGACTAGCAACAAGTAAACATCACCCCGAAAAATAACTACTGCGTGAGTTTTCCGGGCCACTCGTGACCGTGAGCGTGGCTAGTATACCAGTTTTACACTCTGCAGAAGTTGTGCACTTTCACTATGAGCCGTGATTCCCATTTGCTCGGGTTAATTACTCCCATAACACTACCAAGGTGAGAGAGCAGGGTTTCACTATGAAGTCTTTCAAAGTACTCTGCCTAACAAGTTAGGGCCGCTAGGGACCCGGCAAGCAGATGCAGAGCCCCCCTTCTTCGTGGCACAAGGTCACACAGGTTATACATACTCGGACAGGAGTCGCACTATACCCGAGTCGTCAGGCCCCATCACGCCTTTCGGTAACCTCTAACAAGCTAGAAAAAGGACCTATATTTGACTAAAACCAGAGCCATGTAGCCCTCATAGTTGCACTGTAAGTCCCAGCTTTTGCTGACAGATCATTACCAAGGGGGAAGGATATGGAGCATCATAAAACTATGCTCCAATCCTCTAGTTCCATGTTGCTAAAAAGGCATCTTTTAATGCTTATTGCATATTCAATTAATCAGTTTACATGATCATGATAGCAATAACGCACTAGCATCAATTACCATATGCATAATACCATAGGTTGCAAGGAACAGGATAACAAAACTAGGAAGTAACTATGGTTAACAAGGAAGACACATGCAAATGCAATTATTTATTTGGTGAATAGGACAACAAGGATGATCCATACTAATACTTGCCTTGATCAGCAAACTCCTGGTGATCCAGGTTGTCGAAGTACTGATCTTGATCACCCACGTAAAGCTCACCGTCTATACTCGATCACCAAATCAACATACACACATCCAGTGCAATCATGCAAAGCAACCAAAGCTATTGATTAGAACAGTATACCAACAGAGATAAAACAAAATAAAAAGTTTATAAAACTAATCTATACGTTGCTACGATCACATCGATATAAAGTTTGCGCAAATCGGATTTAAAACGAGGAAGATATGAATTTTACAAGATTTATAATAGAATAATAATAGATTAAATATAATCTCGAATTTTAAAAGTTGAAAATATATGAAACAGTGGTACCATCAGATAGATTATGAAATTACGAATCTAACGCAATTTGAATCGTTCAAATCGGAGCTAAAACGTGGAAATTATAAATGAAACAATTTTGGTTTCAAATCTGAAAACACATTTTCATCTACACCAAATTGAAATGCGCCTTTTAAACTGGAAAACGTATTTTACCGAATACCGAGAGGAAATACGCTTTTGAAAGGACAAAACGTAACCGGCTGGAGGCGCTAAGGAGTGCGGGTTTGAACATTAAAAACATCGGGGTCTCTTTTGCAAAAAGGCGACCGAAGGGGTATTTTCTATTTTGGGCCGTCCGATTTAAAACCGACGGCCGAGAATAGATCGGGGGTATGGGCGGCGGCCGGCCGGAAAACAGAGAGGCCACGGCGGCGCCATGGCCGGCGCATCGCCGGAGAAGGTGAACTCGGCCTTCGGTGCATGAAATAGATCGGGAAGGGTACCGGGAGAAAGAGCAGAGCATCGCAAGCTCACCTAGGGTGATGGGAAGGTCGGAAATCGACTCGGAGATAGCTCGCGGCGTGACCCGGCGGACGGTGGCTCTCTGCAACGGCGGCGGAGGCGTGTCAGTGCACAAATCGAAGGGGGAAAGTGCTCAGGAACTTCACAAGATCACAGCGAAGCTTCTCAAAGGCTTACCGGGAGGAAATTGGTGGCGAATCGAGCTAATTGCTCGCGGCGGCGGCGGCTGCTCGATTCTCGCGGGAGCTCGGCAGTGGCGGCGAGAAGAGGCGGCTAGGGTTGGGTGACGGCTACGAGGGGGTGTGGCGCTGCTTAAGTACTCCCGAGGCGTGACGACAATCTCGGAGATTGAATCAAACACGGCGAGCGGTGAAATCGGCTTCGGCCGTTTCTTCTCTGCTTCGGACTCTCGGCGCGGCGTAGAGGGAAGGGGAGGGGCTGTCCTGTGGGTCCCACAGGTCAGTAGCACAGAGCGCTGGGGTCGGGCTGGCAGTCACGGCAGAGGGACGCTTCACGCGCGCGTGCTCGGCCGCGGCGGATGAACACTGTAGCGGCGTCTCTGTTCGCGCGGCGAGGGAGGTGGAAAAGGAAGGGGCTGACCCTGTGGGTCCCGCTCGTCAGCTGCAAAGGAGGAAGGAGGGTGCGCTGCTGTGGTTGGCTTCAGCTCTGGCTGGCTAGCTGGGCCTCGGCCCAGTCAGGTTGGAGAGAAGAGGAGGGAGCAGGCCGAGGGGGAAGGCAGGCCGGCTTGCTAGCTGGGCCAGAAAGGAGAGGGGAAGAGCTCTTCTCTATTACCTTTTCCATTTTCCAATTTTATTATCCAAAAGGATTTTCAAATTGGGTTTTGAAATATTTGAAAAAAAATTCAAATAAGCTACAACAGTACAAAGAAGAAATGCTCCAGCATGAATACATCATACATGTGTATGACCTAGGTTTGATTTTATATTTGTGAAAAATTATTATTTCCCTATATTGGAATGATCAACTAATTGCATAATTAAATAAATTCCCACTATTTAAAAGAATGCAATTTTTTAGGTGCTACATATTTACTATGATTTTTCAAAGATCTGAAAAAATTAAATAAAAAGGACAAAACCACTATCACTGTAGCAAAACCACTGCTCAAAACCGTTTAGGGGGTTATTTGATCGGTTTTAGAAAGTTCAGTGGTAGGAAATCCAGTTTTATAGTTTGACGGATAAGACCCTCAATAGTTGAGAGGGTTACGTAGACTCTTTCCGATAAGCTTACCCATATGAGCTTTGTTCCATTACCCAATTCCCAGCCCCAGTACCTCTCGGCTCATTTTAACTAAGCCTTGAATCATCGCAAGATCAGCAAACTCGTTTGTCATCATCCTGAAGCAGCAATAAGGCAATAAAAATTCTGCTAAAGCTTGGAGATCACATAGAAAGAGTTTTAATTCTCTTACTCTCAAATAAAGAGTAATCTGTGTTCCAGGTGTCAGTATTTCCTCAAGATCAGTTTCTTGTAGAAATGGGATCTGAAATGACACAAAACAAAAAAAAAGGTGCATGTCAGACTCTCATGTTTCAACAATATATCAAAGATGGCAAACACAAACTGCACTCACCACTGCTGAATTTAGTGGTTGCTTCAATCTTCCATTTTCCTGGCAAAAGAGAAAGATATATAACTCATAAAAATGCAGTCTAAGTAGTTTCGATAAACAATATATTTAACAATTTATATTTAGCAACATTATAAAAAATAAATATTACAGTATACGTAGGTCGTGAAATAACATATATGACAAATTATTTAGCAACAGTATCAAAATGGCAGACTTGACAACAACTATTTAAAGGTCGATATGCAGAGGAAGCATGACCTGATGAAACCAACAGCATCCAAAATTCAGAAGCACATGATTCACAAATCAGAAGCATTTGAATAAGCAGCTATTAATATTTAGCAGATATGCAGAGGGACATGAGAGCAGGAGGGACTGACTAGTTTAGAGATCGATGCGGAAGGATCATCTTCATGGAACGGCGGCCCAGCACAGCCTCAGTCCACAGCATCCAGGGAGAACGCATGGCCATGGCGGCTCTCAAGACAAGGTGAATGCTTTGCAGGCTGCCTAATCGCACTCGTGCCGGTTTCTTGAGCGCACGCAACGACAACGGTGCACGACGGTGCGCACAACGGTGACCTGCGCGGGAGTGGCCCATACGCGTGTGACGCTAGCGGCGCCGTCTCTTATGCATGTGGCTTGCTGCTCCACGTGGAGTAGCAGCAAGCACCCATGAAGCTGATCTCCGCCCCGCACCGACGTCTTGACGTCCGCTCCTCGTGACGCGGCCGCGCGGACACAACCAAACACCCGAGCTCCGAGCATCCTACCGCCAGCCTTCATGCCCTACTCCGAACCTCACCGCGGTTTCTGCGGCTGCTGCTTACTATGAGCACCAGCAGCGATAACTTTAGGTGTGAATTTCAAAAAAAAACCTTTAGGTGTGCCCACGACACCACGCCATCTTTCCTCAGCCTCGCAGACTCTCCTTGTACCGGATTTGCACGGGCTCGGAGGCGACAGCCCCACGAGCTCGGCTGAGGAGACAGCGCGGGTGCCTTAGTCGACAAGCGCTGATTTCCTCTTCAATCGATTCGTGCAAACGTGATATGTTTTGCTGTGGTCTCAATCGATTGGATCCGTGAGGGCTTGATTTGGTCTTTCTTCTTTCTATTATGTCGTGGCTTTAATTTGGTGACATGAGATGCCGATGCCTAGTATTTATACTCTTGTGGTATATGATAAGTTTTGTATTCATATTGTACTCGATTTTCTATTATATTCGATTTTGGGAATAAATAGATAAGTTTGCTAGTGTCTCGGTCTCCAACTCTCAGATGACGCTTACCAACACTGAAGTTCGGTTGGTTTCCAACTCTTAAGACAACCTGAAAAAATGAATCCTACATGCATACGTGGCACCGTGTGTGGGTCAATAAATAGCGAGACCAAAAAATTAACAGACTGGAAGAAATTTTGTTGTTTTATTATTAGGTAGGTATAGATTAGTTGTTATAAGATTTTATAATCGGAGGAGCGCCAAAGAATCAGTTAAGAAATAAGATTGTATTCATGCCTGACATGAACAAATGCAAGTACTTCAATTGATAATAACATGGCATGTATCTAGTATTTCACTAAGAAATGAAATACGTATAAATCAATGGAATATATAGTATGTAAATTTGTGCCAATTCATGAATGTGAACAAGCAGATCTAAAGATCGCAAATGGGAAAGTGATAGCGCTCGATGGAACGCAATGTCTCAAGAGAAAAGGGACGAACAAATAGAAAACATATCGCAGAAGAAAGGACAATTATATACTGAAACTACCAATGATACTACAACATACACATAGGTGGATGATAATATACATTTTACGATTAATATTTCTTATATGTGATGCTTCACAATTGGTAGATGGTGAGGAAGCATCAAGTAAGGAAAATATGGATCCTAATGAAACAGATGATTAGTTGCATAGGAATTATTCAATCCATGCAAACAACATTGAGTACAAGCTTATCTTCCTGAAGTTGCAGATAATACAGATCGAGAACAGAATCTAAAAGATTGAGCACAAGTATGAAGATTTGCCTCAAACCCTAGATCACAACAACAACAATAAGTAAGTGCAGAAATTAAACAACACATGGTGATTTATCCCAAGGTTCAGCTTGCCACTAAGGCTTGCCTAGCTCTACGTTGTTGAGGTGAGCCACAAAAAGCTTGAGCTTGCCACAAAGGCTTGCTCTTCCTTGTTCTCAAATCAAGAGAGCTAACTCTTGAAGTGAGGGGTGTTTTCTTAGCTCCCACACAGGTTATAAACCTCCCTAGGATGCCACACAAGAGCTGGCTAGCTCTAGGGCGACGTCTAGCTGGTCAGGAGCGAAGCTCTAAGAGTAACAAACACTAGAACGCTGGCCAAACATGAACCAAGTGCTCTCAAACTTTGAGAATCAGTAGATCAGCCCTCCAATCGAAGTTTTCTACTTTTTCTCTCAAGTTTTGATGGTTGGAATGGCAGATCCAAGAGAGAGATGGAGGAGCAACAATGGAAAAGAGAGACAAAGGTTCTGTTTTTGTTCAAGAACAGACAGAATGCGAGAGGAGGAAGAAGATATCGTTGTGAGGAAGAAAAGTAGTATTTATACCCCCTTCATCCAACGGTCAGAAGAAGGGCGGCACTGTCGCCATAGCAAAAACAGATAGAATACGAAGCTGTTTGAACTGGTGTTTGGCCAAGGTATTGAGGAGGTTCTGGATCAGATTTGAGCACTTGGTTCAACACTTTTGACAAGTGTCCTAGAATCCCCTTGATGGTACAACTTTTCCTAAACTTAAATTTGAAACAAAAGGAATTAAACCTTCATTGAGCATATCACAGCCACCATAGCAAATTGGAGACTCCCTTGTTTTGTATAACATCCTCTAATAGAGATACCCTCCTCATCATCTCGATAAATCTCATTAGTTCCCTAGTTCGGTGGTACCAAAAACCCCACAATAGGGCTTGCTTGCACTTTCAATCTCCTCCTTTTTGGCAGTTGATGACAACCCAATTAGAGCTTACAAAAGATTAAGATGGAAGCTGAGATTTTCGAGCCATGGATGTAAAGACCCCCTAAATGTATGAATAGGATTTGAATTCCCAAATTGGCATGACAAACCAATATTCACATATTTTACGAATATAGGGGATTTTGGTTGCAGTGAACACTGTCAGATAGATATCCGTGATGCATATGACAGTTCAAATCACATAAGATTTGGCTGAGGAGACATAGGGTGGCACTGCTGCACTGGCTTCTTCAGTCAAATCACAGTTAGTTTTCACACCACAGAGACAGTCAAATCACAGTTAGTTTTCACACCACAGAGACAGTAAACAGGTGAATGTAAACCAATAAAAAACAGGCTAGTTCACGCAGAAACAATACAAGTCCATATCCGATACGAAATAGAGATAAATAGGTAGGATTATTACATAAATAGAGTTCTAAACTCTCAAACTCACAAACCTAACAAGCTATTCTCATCGGGTAAGCATGAAGCGGCCGCAGCTGATCTCAAAAAGAAGATTGAGCCCCCTAATTTTCTCCCCCTTTGACATCAATTACCAAAAGGTGAAGAGAAAAGAAAAGAAGCAATCACTCTTCTCAGCCTCATCCCAGTCAACTCCAATCTCGTCGTCATCGTCGGACTCAACCATAGCACGCCTTGCACGGTGAGTGGTGCTAGTGAAGCGAATCCCCTTTGAAGAGCGAATCGAGCGCCTCGGATGGTCAGCACATTGTCTGTAGCCTACAAGTGTCTTATCCCATCCAGCCGAAAGACCATGCTCACCCTTAGACTCATCATCATCATCATCATCATCATCAGAATTGGAGAAGCGAGGTAGGTTGAAGGTAGGTGGTGGAGGAACAAGTGGAAGAGGGGAAGCATCCGGTGTGCGATACTGCCTCATCTCCTTCTAAGTCTTATAGGCACGGTCTGAAGCATAGGCACAATGTGTAAACATTGCCTTCATCCAATCACCCATATTCTTCTTCTAGCTGCGACGCCCCCTGGACCTAGAGCGAGAGCTCTCAGGGATGTCCTCATGTGGTGCATCAACTCTTTCTTCTGCTACTGGTCTGGGTCTCTCAATCTTGTAGACAGTATGGCGACCATCCTTAGGAAATCTAATCCCAGTGACTCTCTCAATCACAAACATGATATAGGAAGCATACGGTAGGCCCCTTCTCTCATCATCCACAGTAGCTCTCAAATCGTCTCACATGAAGCGAGGGACATTAAATCTTTCTCAATCACGTGTTAGGCGAATCAGGACATTCCTTACATAACACTTGATCCAACTTGTCGATGGAATTACACCACTTGCATGAATGCCATCATAGCTCCTTATTTGGTCAACTAACCACTCCTTGTAATCACAATACTTAAGCACATGGTTAGTGAATAGATTTCATCAATTAGTCAAAACCAAACTAGAGCTTTCAGACGGCCAGCACGATGGAGCTCCGTGAGGCGAGGTGCTCGGCCTGCTCCCCAGTCAGCCGTGCCGTGAACCCTATCACGGTGTGCGCGTACGAGTACAGCAGTCTCGGTGCCAGGTGCGCGATGCACGCAGGGAGGTTGTCGCGCAAGAAGACTTTGTCAAATCCGAGGAGCTGGGCTCTGTTCGGTTGAGCTGAAATTTGGCTGGCCTGAATTGTACGGCTGAATTGCTGTGAAAGGAAAATACTGTTCTGTGGCTGAAAATAAGATGAACCTAGCTTGTGGTGCATTTCACGGGGCATGGGTCAACAACATCGGGTAAAGGGAAAGGCTGCCACGAAGGAATGGCACACGAGGCAACAAAATCTTTACACTCAAGGGCATTGCAGACAAATGGCAGCGCCGTTAGCCATCGTTAGGTCCAAAACCAGATGAAATGGCATACGGGACAAACGAGATAAATGTCAGGGCACAGGGTTGAAATGAACTTTTCAGTGGGAAAATGGCTCCTCGCTTTCCGTAGATCTTCTTGATATATAAAGCGACCTCTATCTCGATAGATGGTCTGGGTGGGACTCTAATTAGGAAATTAGGACGGAGTTGCAGCCGCTGCCAGACGTAGCTCTTCTTATATATAAAGCGACTTCTATCTCAATAGATGGTCTGGGTGGGACTCTAACTAGGAAATTAGGATGGAGCCGCCACCGCTGCCAGCCGAAAAAGTGGACTAAAAAACGCTTGACAAAAAAATTAGAAGAAATCTGGTTTCTTTATTATTAGGTATATATATAATATATAAATATAGAATATAGATAAACATTTGAGTGGCAAAACAACCAGGCCCGAAGTCATCATCAGGTGGCAAAAGAATATTTCTTATACTCCCTCTATTTTAAAGTGTAAGTTATTCTAAAAATCTTGGAGAGTCAAAACATCTCAAGTTTGACCAAAATTATAGAGAAATACAAGATTTATAATATTAAATAAGTGTATTATGAAAAAATATTTAATGAAAAATTTAGTAATACTCTTATTATATAAACTTGGTTAAAGTTGAGATACTTTGACTCTTCAAGATTTTTGAAATGACTTATAATTTGGGGAGGAAACAGTATATAAGGAATTCTCAAATAATCGATGATTTCTCAAGTTATGCCACCACTCATACTCGTAGCCAGCCATGAAAGTTGCAACTTTACTTCACGATAAAGTTGTAAACCAACAAAACTAACTTATCGAGTATTACTTAATATTCCGTTTTAATACTTGTAGAAAGCCGCTGCACAGCTCCACAACTACAACCTAGTGATAATCTCTAACCTGCCAAGGATCATCACAGTGAAGGATCCTTGGTCATCAATCAATCCGAAAATCATACAAAGCTACAGGGATTAAGGTTTTTATTTATTTTATTATTCAATTAATCAAACATTTAATTAGTGGATAATTAAACTACTTCCATTTGAGCTTAAACTTTTCCAACAGATAGTTCATGCCCTAAAACAGTACCACATTAAATTTTATAATTTTTGGATTAACTTAGAATTTATTAAAATTGTATTTTTCAATTACAAGGCACAATTTTCATTCCTGTAAAAAGAGTTCAAAATATATATTTAATATTTTTGTTAAATACTACACACTGCATAGTACTTATGCAATAAAGTTTATGATTTTTGAAGTAGCACATTTATTCCTATAAAAAGAACAAACTGTAGCATTATTCATTTCACTGGAAATTCCAAAAATCAATTTTATTCGCGGATAAATGGAAAAAACTAAGCTGGCCTGAGTCGGCCCACGAAGGCCTGACCGGCCTGGTCCACCCGCGCTCTCTCTCTCTGCTCTTTCCTGCGCCGGACTGGGCCGGCCCAAGGCGGCCAGGCGCGCCCCACCCGGCCTCTCCCTCTCTCTCGCCTCCTCAGCGCGTTCCTACGCACGCGCGCATGCACGCACACTGGTGGCTCACTGCGAAGCTCGCCGTTGGTGACCCCCGCGACGAAACTAAGTGCCCAACCGCAAACCCTAAGGCCTAGCGGACTACCTAGCACACCGAAATTGGAAGCTACGTGCCTCCGACGAGCTCGAGCTCGCCCATGGCGGACACCGTGACGCGGCTGACGCGTTCCGGCCACTAGAGCACGGTAGAGACTAAAAAGAGGGGTCGGCAACGGTCAGTGGCTCACTGGGACTTGGTCGGACCAGGTGGTTGGAATTGAGGCGGTGCAGAGAGGCAAGTTTGATGACGACGGCGGCTGCGATGGTACGGACCGGCGACAAGCTTACGTTCTGGCCAACCTAGGGCACCAGAGACCAAACCACCTAGCGCATGAGAATCCAGGCACCACGAAGATGGTGAAACACCAAGAGAATGAAACCGAGCTCACCCTAGGAGAGACTGGCCGCGGCGGGACGGATCACGGCGGAGCTCGGCCGGAGCCGAGGAAGAAACTGAGGCGCGGGGTCGGCTCTGGCAATGACAGGCTAACCCAAGCGGCTCAGGAGGTGCGCAAAGGAGTGGTGAAAGTGCTGGCAAGATGGAGCGGGTGGAGGTGGACGGAGCACGGTGAATTTGGCCGGGCACTAAGGCGAGCACGACGGCGACCGGAAGGGCAAGGAGAGGTAGAGGGGGCGACTGGTAACCTTTATAGCAGTTCTAGGAGGGGGCAAGATCGATTCGGGGCGGCGCGGGGACCCCCACTAGCTCAGCTATGCTGGGGACCACGTGGCTGGCTGGCACGGGCGGCGTTGTGCGCACGGCGCTGCGGGGTGGCCCGGCACGATGCAAGGACAGGAGAGTGGCAGAGCACTGTAGCACATTGAATTCTCCTACTTTCGGTTTTTGACCAAATTCTCCAGATTTTGTGCACAAACTCGAAAAATCATCAATACAAAAGTTGTAGTACTCTTCATTCTGAACAATTTTGGTTTTTGAACCAAATTTAAATTAATGAATAGTTTTGAAATTATTTAAAAAGGGGTAAAACCCAAATTTGAATTCTATTTGCAATTCAATTAAATTCTCAAAAATTTTATCAACAACATGAAAATCTGCAAAAATAAAAGTTGTTCTACTTGTTGAACTTTACAACTTTCATTAAGGAAGTTTGGTCAGATTCCTTATAATTTTTGAAATGACATTTCAAATTTAAATTTCAAAACACTAATTAGGGTTTAATTTGAAATTCCACTAAATAACTTCAAAATCACCCAAACTGAAAGTTGTTCCATTTTAAAAGATCTACAATTTTTATTAAGACAACATCATCATATTCCATGTAGTTTTTTTATTAGGGTTTCGGGGTCTGATTTAGGGTTTAAAAATCTATTTTCATTTGAATTTTCTTTTTGATTTAGATAAGTAACAAACAACGAAAACTTATATACCAAGGTCACTCTACATAAGCTAAGCACAATCAAATGTGGAAATAAAACTTATTTTATTTGATGTATAGTAACTAGGTTTTATGCAGGATGATGGGCAGATAAACATGATGACATGACATATTTTAATAACAGTAACATCAGGGGTGTTACAGTGAACAAGCAGATCTAAAGATCGCAAAAGAGGAAAGGGATAGCGCTAGATGGAACGTAATGTCTTAAGAGAAAAGGGACGAACAAAAAGACATATACACTTACGTACCGAAACTACCAATGATACTATAATATACGCATAGGTGGATGACAATATACATTTTACGATTGCTATTTCTTATATGTGCTGCGCCACAATTGGTAGATGGTGATAGCGCATCAAGTAAGAGAAATATGGATCCTAATGAATCAGATGATTAGTTGCATAGGAATTATTCAATCCATGCAAACAACATTGACGATGAACTTATATCCAGTCAGTTGCTAGGTAATATGGCACCAATTCCTATATTTTTGTATTGATGAAGCATTATTGTAACGTTCTACTCCCTCTGTCCCAATTTGTGTGTCACCGTAGGTTTTCGTGCCACAAGTTTGACTCGATTTATAGAAAGTACGTGCAACATTTCGGCCTCGGATGGATGATCTGGTGTTTGTGGACTGGTGGGAGGAAGCTGGCAGCAGATTCTATGGTCAAGTAAAAAAGGGCCTCAACTCCATCATTATTTTGGGAGCTTGGTTACTATGGAAGCATCGCAATTACTGTGTGTTTGATGGAGGAACCCCTAACCTGACAAGGGTCATTTCGGCCTTTAGGGAAGAAGCACAGCAGTGGTCAGAGGCAGGGGCTCGAGGAGTGTCTTATCTCCTTGCCCTGGCTACTACTTCCTAGCTCTTTTTTGGGTCTTGTGGTCTGGTCCTGTTCTTTTTTCTCTAGAAAGACTTAGTCGTGTTGTTTTTAGGGTGTGTCACAGACCCTTATTCCTGTGACTTTTTGTATTAGGATTCTTTTTCCCTTCTTTTTTTCTTCTTAATATATTGATGCGCAGAACTGCGCGTTCGAGAAAAAAAAAGAAAAAAAGTACGTGCAACATTTGTATCTCCAAATAAATTTATTAAAAAACTAGATTCAAATATCCTTCCAATGATATTAATTATGTACCATAAATATTAATATATTTTTATATATATTTAATTAAAGTTGTTTCACGGGAAAGAAGAAAGACAGACATTTTGGGATGGAGAAAGTAGATATCATGAGGATTGTTGTCGGATATCTGGTGCCTACTAGGTGTCTTGCTACTATCTTAACTCAAACATAACTATATAGGTGGTGAGGCAATTACCCCTTGAAGCATACTTATTACTAATCATCAAATGCAATCACAACGCACCCAAGAGCAAATCATGGCTCATCGTGCGTCATGTAGGATGAGCCATGCAAACATGACACCCGAGCAACAGGAACGCGGCAAGAAACAGAGGCTTTAAAAATAAAGCTCCATCTCGTAAAGAGGCAATGAGAGTGAATAGAGACCGCTCCAGGGGGTGCAGAAACACATCTTAAATACTGAATCCATTGCAATGGCGAATCCATTCTATGATCAACCATGTTGGGCCATCTAACATATAGACAAAACGTTCCATTTTGACAAAGACATGTATTGTTAGCCCATCGTAACACCATGTTTGAGCACCACATCGGTCAGAACACATCGGTACCTAACAACGATGATGAATGCATGACGAGAGACAACACGGATGAAAATACGCCCTTATCTCAATCAAACATCGATAAGTAATGAGGCCTCCCTACGCCCATTCCTTGACATGAAACCGCACTTTATTCCTATCTCAACCATGACCATTATGTGGATGGCAGAAAGCGCTGGACCAAGTAGTCAAAATGCATCAGCTACACCCGCACAACCATTATTTGATGACACCGGTAGTTTGCACTTGTTTTTTTTTTTCATTTCTTTATAGTATTTCCTTTCCTTTATTGTTATTCCCCCAGCTGCTAGCGTATGGAGAGAATACATATTCTGCCAGTCCTATTTCTCATTCAATTCAAAAGATTACACCGTCGGTAAAACCACAATGGTCTGGAGACCCCAAACATTGAACATACTTGTTCAGTTACGCACATACACAAAAACAAAGTCGGGATGCAGAAGACGAGCATACAATCCAGTGAATTCATGCAGCGAGGTTTATAGATGGGAGAACGGAACCTGCACTCATCAAATACAATCACAAAAAAAAGAAGTCAGTTTATAGAAGTAATCCAGTGAGGCAAGTCACTAAAACAAAATTCTGCCATAGGGCATGCTGAATTCATGCTTTTTGCCAAAGTTGCCAAAAGACAATAAAAATTAATTTGCCTGCTTAAAAACAAACAATAGAAGTTTCCAAAAACATTAAGATTATGCATTGGCCTCATGTAATGCAGCACACCTCGCGAGCCAACTACACAAGGGTGACCAGCCAATGGTGATTTCTAAAAAGTGGTCTGTATTGTCATTCTTTCAGCAATCAGTGAGTGTCGTGAATGATAATGAGTCAATTCTATCCGCTACAGTTTTGGAGGGATCTAACGGTAGCAGCAAATAGGGGAAGCAACATTTCGACCGGTGGCACACAAGGGCAACTTTGGCACGCTAGGGTACACTACAATTTTCAATGGCATAGAAGGGATTAATTTCACCATAGAATCAATTGGTGCACACAGTTGAAAATTATATGAAAAATCCTTCTATGCAACTGAAAATTATAGATTCAGAAACTTAGTTTTCCTTGTGTGCCACTTGTTGAAATGTTGTTTCCCTTATTTACCACTACCATTAAATCCGTTTAGAATTGTAGCAAATTCTATGTTTTGGTTGTAGTAAGGCCATTTTTCCCTATGAACTAATACATGGGCCTAGCTAAGTACACCCCTAAAGCCTCACAGACCGAAATTCCCCATCCTCATCCTCTGGCTGTGACATCTGAGAGAGAGGAAGAGGACTTTGTTAGCCCTTGATCTTCCCCACAGGTGAGCAACCAGCTCACCTACACTCACACAAACTCACACGGCTGTAGGTAGAAGAGAGGGTGAGCACAGCGCGCGCGCACACACACACTACACGAGCAGCACCAGCAGCTCTGAATGGCTAAATGGCTGAACTGAACGGTGATATGTGATGCACCTGAACTGCTGCTGGCTAGTGCCTTTACCTTCTATTTATAGCTGATAGAGACTATAGAAAACTGCCCTAGAGCCTTTCCTAGAAATTACTTACGAGAAGACCTTGGCTTGCAGTCAATTCTTCTGCTGAAACAGCCCTAGTGGCTTTCCTACCAACTACCTAAGAGAAGACCTTCACTTGCAGTCAAGTCATCTGCTGTTATTCAGCAACTTCCTACAAGTGGACAGCAAGTAATTGACTGGCTTGCCAACTCTGCTGCGCAAGAAAGAGAGAGATCAGCAGCAGATTATGTCTTACAGACTTCCACGGAGCGCGTGGTGGAAGAGCGGAGGACCTAGCGGTGGGCGTGCATGATGGGAACCAGGCTCGGGGCCTAGGTGGGCGGGCGGGCGAGCGGTTGAGGATATGTGGCCTGGGCAACTGCCGGCAGTGGGAGCCAAGTTGTGGTTTGCAGAGTGCATGGACTGGGAGGAGCAATATAGCAGACGGCAGCTTCAATGTCAGAAATTTTGTTTGCTCATTTGTGTGATGAGAATTGGATGGCCTCTATGAACTGTTGGCTAACTTCTGTACGTTATTCAAATTTTATCAAATGACTATTCTGTCTCACGGGTGTATTTCCTCTAGGAGGGCATGCTCGTCTTTTCTACAGCTACTTAACAGTTTGCTAATGTAAGTGGCATAGAGGGGAACCAAAATTTCATCTAGTGGCACACAAAGGAAACGAAGTTTTTGAATTAATTCCTTACATGAGACTGGTGATGTCATGACAAATCAACTCATGTGGCATTGGAGGGATATCAGGTTTAGCAGTGGCAGATCTGGGATATATGCTTATTCCTGTTATGGGCAGCATCTGGCAAAACTTTATTGATGAATTGGGTTAGATAACAATGGCTAATCTATAGACGATAGCAGCACAAGAGCTGGTTCGCCCTCCCTGGGAGGCTCTGAACGTTAAGGCTCTATTTCTGCTTACCCCTCTAATCAACCGGCCACGGTTACATATCCCAATGGCCGGCTGGCACTAACAAATTCTCTAACAAACTCTCTAACAAACTCCTAACAGATCCTAATTTATAGGAACCAACAGATATGGCTTACAATCAGCCACTAAGGGCTGGCGCCTTCTTCTTGCGCCTGGTGTAGTGCTTTCTAATGAAAGCGTCCACAACAATTCCAGTGTCATATAAGGAATTAATCTAAAAGGTGACGTTGTCAAACTCAACATGTAACAGCATATGAAGTATCAAGCTCTACAGCTGAAGGTACAGCTAAGGATGTCAGGAGGAGAGATGCAGAGAATGTGATATAACCACTCACAATGGCAACATCAGAGAATGGCACATGCAAGGTAATGCTTCTCTTGACATCGGGGGCATCTTGAACTTCCACCTACAAAGTACAGTACACATTTGTAAATAATTTAGCTATTTTCGACCATTCTGATAATTTCTTTTCATCAATGTATGTAACAACTAATCAAACCTTGAGTTCAAACTCCGAGCATGTCCCACGGAGGTACTTCAAACCATAAGATAGTAGAAAATCTTCAAACTGCTCAAAAAGATTGACCACGTAAACTAAAATCATAAGTAGATTATTGATCTATAGGTATGAGAGAGATGTGTCACCTCAAGAAGAGATTTAGGAGGCTTCTCATCATTAAAGGAAACAATCACATTCCCACTTCTAATGCCGTGCTTCCATGCAGCCGAATCGTGTATAACCTAGACAGATTAAAAGAGTTACAATATATATAATTTCTACACCTTGCGGTACAATGATATTCAACATCCAACATATTGAAGAACTTTGAATTACCGAATTATTAAACCTGCTCAATACGACCACCAAAACACTTTAGTAATAGGTGACTGAATGTCACACCCAATTTTAAGGATAAAATTGAATGAACCAACTTATGTGCGTCCAGAGATCAATCACACACATAAGCGACAAATTACATAGTACCATCATAAGGTTCAATATATAATGAATAATATCACAGAGTCTTTACATAAATAGCAGCGGCCTAATAATTATAATCTCTCGCGGAAGCTCCAATTCACAGGGAAGTAGTTGACTGGTGAACCACAATCCTAGTGATCCTCAGAAGAATCATCATAATCATCTATTACCCATCCGGGATTTTTATCCAAATATGAAAAATAAAGCAAGCGTAAGTACATGTCATACTCAACAAGAATAACATGGGTTTATGAGGCTCAAATAAGGCTTGACACTGGTTTGACAGCGGTTGCTTTTAATTGATCATATTTTAGCAATTTGAGTAGCAGCAATAGAATATTCCAAGGAACAAGATTTGCATGATCATATAAACATGATAATTAATATGAAATAACATCAACAGAAACTTCAAATTAATAAATCAATATTCAATTATTATTATTCTGTAAGACGTCCAAGGCCGCTCGTGACCGTGAGCACGGCTGATATATCAGTTTTACACTCTGCAGAGGTTGCACACTTTCACCATAAGTCGTGATTCCCATGTGTCGGGGGTTTGCAAGGCCCACACTACACTGCCAAGGTGCATAACAGGGTCTTACTATGAAGTCTTTCAAAAGGCTCTCTAACAAGTTACTAATCAATCCGGGCGCAATGACAAGGGGCGGTAGAGCCCTCCTTCCAAGTGGCACACACACGCAGCAGTACACACAAGGACAGGAGCCGCAAAACAACCAGCTCGGCAAGGAACCTTTCACGATTAATAGCATGATAGAAAGTAACTCTATACTTGACTAAAGCCAGAGCCATATAGCCCCCATGGTTGCGCTGTAAGTCCCGGTGTCATACTTACAGATAAGTCCTTAGTCCATGTTGCTAAAAAGCATCTTTTAATCTTTATCTCATAATTAATTAATCAAGTTCATAAGATCATGGCATCATCCAGCGCTAGCATCACTACTCAAATACAATCTCATAGGTAACAAGGATCAAGTGATCAAAACTTAGGAATAAATACTATGGTTGCCAAAGTAGACACATGCATCATGAATTTAGTGATTAAGGTGAATAGGCAACAAGGATGGTCCATACTATACTTGCCTTGATCAAAGTGCTCTGGAGAACTTGGATCCTCAGCGTACTCTTGATCACCTACGTATTGCTCACCGTCTGAACTCGATCATAAAATCACCACACAATCATCGTAGCAATCATACACGAAGCAAACAAGATCTATATTAGAAACAGTACACCAACAGTGGAAAAACAGATTGAAAAGTGTATAAAAATAATCTACGCGTCGCTACGATTCCAACGATATAAAGATCACGAAAATCGAAGTTCAAACGGAGAAGTTATGAAATAAACAAGTTTTACTTTAATAAAATAATAGATTAAATCTAATCTCGAATTTTAAAAGTTCAAAACATGAATAACAGTAGTATCATTAGATAGATTACGAAATTACGAATGTAACGAGACTTGAACGGATCAAATCGGAGCTAAAACGAATAAAATATGGCCGAAATAAACTGAGTGGCAAATCTGTAAATATTGAAAACGTATTTTTGAATCTAAACCGAGGAAAATACGTCTTCTAAATCGGAAAGCGAAATCTGAGAAATACGCCAAAGGACCGCGGGTTAGAACATTAAAAAGCTCAGGGGGTCTTTTGCAAAAGTGCCGGCGAAAGGGTATCTCTCACTGTGAGCCGTTGGATCGGCCGTGGACGGCGCAGGTAGCTCGGGAAAAGAAGGGCGGCTCTGGTCGCCGGAGTCGGGCGGCGCTCGGCCGATTCCTCGCCGGCAAGATGGCCGAGGACGGCGTTTTCGGGGCTAGGAAGCTCGGCATACCTCGGGACCTGGTCGGAAAGCAAGAGGAGTTCAAGCCGAACCTATCTATGGTTTCGGTTGCCACAGAGGTAGCTCGGGGAGGATGCGGCGAGCTAGGTGGCGGAACTATGGTCGCGGCGAAGCTCGGCATCATGGCTGTGGTGCACAAAACCGAGGGAGAAGGGGTCGGAAGGGTTCCTGACCTTGCTGCGAAGCTTGGAGAACAACCAATTTCGACGGAGAAGTCTTCCCGAGGAGAAATCGACAGTGGCGGCGGAGCTCGGGGCGGCGGCTAGGGCAAGATTGGAGGGCGTGGCTTGCTCGGGAACGTGTGGGGAGGGACGGCAGGGCTCGGCCGACCTATATAGGGGCGCGAGGGAGCGTACTTGGGACGGACTCGGCCGAAAAATCCGGCGGTTGCCTTCTGTTGGAGGCGGCGCGCGTGCTCCGCTCGGACTCCGTCCTGAGGAGGGAGACGACGCTGAGCCGTGGGCCTGACGTGTCAGCGAGACCGAGAGGAGGGGGAAGAGGGTCGCGACTTCCTTTTATGGGCCGGTGGAGGCGTGCTCGGGATGGACTCGGCCACGCCCAGAGAGGAGGCCGGGGTGGTTACGGCGCGGCCGTGTCCGCTTTGAACACGAGCAGGAGGAGGAAGATGACTTGTGGGCCCCGCGTGTCAGTCACAGATGGAGAGGGACGGGGCTCCAACCGCTGGGCTCGGCCCGCGCGAGGAGAAGGGAAGAGGGGAGGGGGCGGCAGAGGAGCTGGGCCTCGACTGGGCCGAAAGAGAGGAGGGGTGGGGTTTCTGTTTCCTCTTTAATTCAATGGGTCCAATAACTGATCACAACTAAGACCTATTATTGAACAATTTTCACTGGAAAGATGCTTGCAGTTCAGTAAATATGCTGGGTGTAGAACACTACTACAGCTACCTCGTCTACAATGTGATTATACCAGAAGAGAACTCAGGTATACCTCATCTACAACTAAACCATTAAACCTGATGTCACCAGGGACAACATCCAGAACCTCCGCATTCCTAAAGCACATATCGAGCAAGGGACGCACAATTCGTCTGCAATAAGTTGGATCAAGCCTTTTAGCGTTGAAAATTAAACTCCAGAACATTTTCAATATAATTGAAAGAAGAAGCTCCATAAGACATGATAATTCAAAGGAACATTCATTCAAAGGTCCATTTAGTTAGTCATGTAATTCAATTAGTATTTCTAACTACTATATTTCTAATGACTCAAAAGGTACAGTCTAAAGCTTCACTCTACCAGGTTGCTCGCTGATTTCAGAGATGAGCATCAACTTTGGTGCATGGCGGGAGCGCGTGGCTTGCGCACGCTAGGTCTAGGTCTCGGTGAGCTAAATTAGACTAGCTTACTTCGTTTTGGAGTTTTTGTGGTCAGGTCCCATCCCTTTTTCTTTGTTTTTTGTAGCAGCCCCTCGCAGCTCGGTCTGGAGTGAGGTGGTGTTTCTTTGTAAGGGCCAACATTTTCTCCCTTTAATGCAATGATACGCAGATCTCCTGCGTATTCAAGGGGAAAAAAAAGTTTCACTCTACTGGATACTTGAATTTTGAAAAGATTTAACCAGGGGGTGTATTGTAAACGTACCGATCATTAGCAAACATACTTGATACCAGTTTTATGTACTTAAAACATTATCACATCAGACGTCCAAGCTTTTGTCAATATAGTTATCAAATATAGTAAACAAGGAGTGATAGCAACACCTCGAGTGACTACTTGCCTATAAGTTTGCTATATCTGTAATAATAGGTAACATGCGAGCCCCTCTTTTCTGATTCATATGAAGTTTACTAAATTGGCTAGTGTTTGATACCAGTTTTATGTACTTAAAACATTATCACATCACACGTCCAAGCTTTTGTCAATATAGTTATCAAATATAGTAAACAAGGAGTGATAGCAACACCTCGAGTGATTACTTGCCTATAAGTTTGTTATATCTGTAATAATAGGTAACATGCGAGCCCCTCTTTTCTGATTCATATAAAGTTTACTAAATTTGTTAGTGTTTGATACCAGTTTTATGTACTTAAAAGCATTATCACATCACACGTCCAAGCTTTTGTCAATATAGTTATCAAATATAGTATACAAGGAGTGATAGCAACACCTCGAGTGAATACTTGCCTATAAGTATCTGTAATAATAGGTAACATGCGAAGCCCCTCTTTTCTGATTCATATGAAGTTTACTAAATTGGCTAGCTGTTATGTGCAAGCTATTGAGTAAACATGGCATGGAGTGCAACAATTTGTTTGTGCACACCATCAGAATAGGGCATTGCTGTGCCCAATACGACATCTGGAGAAATAGCACAACTGGTTGAAAGTATTAGCGATGAGGCCAGGTAGAATCAGCTTGATAACTGGTGCACATTGATGGCTCATCTGAGCATATGATATCGGTGCAGTGGCTACTGGGTGGTGCTACCAGGTCTGGCCCTGGAGTTGATGCGGAAATCAACAGAGCTGAAGTTTTGGGGCATTGGAGTATAGTGAGATGGTTAGATGTGTGTTCCTTTTAGTTTGATGTGAGTGACGAGTCTTCGTGCTCCCTAGTAGCAGATGGTTTAATGGCTTATGCTATGAACCTGTATGCATTTGAGCAGGAGTGATGCTCCCTGCTGATGAACCTATATGCTGCAACTGCAAGACAATGTGGAACCGGTTGGTCCTGTGGTAATAAAGCATACAGACAGGGGGGATGATCCCTGTAACTCTAAAGAAGTTAACTTTAAAACTGGAAACCCCAAAATGAACCTACCCAGAAAATGGGAAACAAATCCAAACTTAGTCCACATAGCAATACATGGTAGAGAGAAAGAGACTGTCACAAGAGGAGAAACAAACCTGAATTCAGTCCACATTTCAAGACATGAGAGGGCAGTAGAGATAGGCAAGAATAGCTGAAGTTCCTCTAACTCAAGGTATTGACAGCCCTACAACATCTCCATGATGATCAACGACCGGTCCTCCTTCGCCACACTGCACCAAAGAAATGGTTGCAATATGAATAACTAAGCAATAATGCATCAGGAGAACTCTATGATGATTATTACTTCAGGTAGATCATAGCCCACAAAGAGGTATCCTTGGCACAACTCATCAAAACTATGTATCTGCATAATTGTCCCACGACGGACTGCCAATGACAAATCTTTGTCCCTACCCAATGCAAATACCACATCACCAAGTTTTGGAGGGCTCAAAGAAAAATGAGGGATCTGTGTTGGTATATCCAGGAGCGTTCCTTGAAAAGCAACCTCCAGCAAAGAAAGGTCATAGAAGTCGCTGAAGAAGAGCAACTTTGCCTCAACAAAGCCACCATCTTCCTTGTACTGCCAACGAACGAATATCTGCAAGGACAAAACATGATTAGATACAGTTCAACTGTTTGAAACCTGAAAGGGTTAAGAATAGAGGAAAGTTAATGATGAACCAAAGAAGGCACCACTAGAAGAAGCAAAGATGAAATCATAGGTAAAATCTGGGCAAACGGAGCTAATGATACCAATAACACATAAAAGTGTTGAAGCAACATCTAGCAGCGTTAAAATAGCAAATCAGGTTCATGGAAATGTTGAAGATGGGAACGAGGAAGTGAGAAAATAATTCAAAGCAGAGACAAGCACTTGCTAACTTGTAGGTTCGACATTTGTTTTGAAGTTTCGAACACACACTGCACTAGCTGCTGGTTACTTCTAGAGACCTTTGAAATTGATAGAGAACTGATATCAGATTGCAGGTATCACTTCTGTAACACCAAAGGGGCAGGAACATAATCTGTAACTTGGAACAGCGTAAGAAAACAAACAGTGTTACCCTGGCACTACAGTATGGTGTGATAGATGTGGCTAATCCAATGCGACAAATATGTGAAGGGTTTCCTCATCTGAAGGACAAAGGAATAACTAACCAATCAACATGCCATGATGCAATGAGAAGGTAGCCTATCATGAAAATCAATACTCCGACAAGCGACAAGCCGACAACACACGGTAACATATGTTTAGCACAGCAGAGGTTTTGTTAGCACCGTGCTGTTATCATCAACGCCGTAGGCAGAACAATCACAAGTGAGGATCTTTGCTGTCTTATTGGCCATGTCCCAGGCAACGATGACGCCAGTACAGCACCCATCCAAATCTTCCCGATCTGAAAAGTCATACCCACAGTCAGAGTTGAAAAATCAGCGAGGGATTTAGAGGAAGGCAGCAAGATTGGGTGAAGTAAACATCTCCTCTCAATTGTTACCTTCACTTTCTATGGGATAGAAAATATTGACAATTGCCTTTGCCACATTTATGAGCTTCATCTTCTCACCCAGGTCGCGCACAGCGGCAGCAGTGGCAGGATCCTTGTGTCCAAGGGTCAGAGTGGGAAGGTCATCGGTAGCATCTGAAGAAGGCGAGAAATTATAATTTATACAAGGGGGACATAGGATTAAACAATTTAGGCGAGAGAAATAGAAGAAGATACATATATAGCAATGGTAACAACTAAAATAGCAATGCAATTGAGAAGAAGATCGAACCACTAAGATCCGACTTTGCCTCGTTCTTCTCGTCCTTCAGCTTCTCCTTCTGCTCCAAAATAATACACTTCTTCTTCTCATAGAACTTGATAGCATTCTCCACAGAGTTTATCTGCCTTGCATGCTTCTTCGCGTCCTCCAGACTTGACTGCTCCACCAACTTATTACGCGTCTTGGGATGCTTGATCTTCCTCACCAGAGACTTGACCTCCTTGGAACGCTTCTTCCTGCCCTTACAATCCGGCAGCTCGTTGAAAAATTTCGTCAACTTCCTCTCAAGTTTCCCCTTCTCCCTCTTCAATTGCACAATTCTCCACTCGCAAAACTCAACGGTGAACGGATCCAATCCCGCTGTGTCCCCCATCAGAAGAATTTCGCTCCAGCAGCGGTCGATGGGAGCTCTCCGGCTGGGTTAGTGGTGGAGGACAAGGAAGACTGCGCTGCTGGGCCATGCTACGAGTCGACTCACGGCCCACGGGCCTAGAGCTACTAAATAACCCCACGGGCCTAATAATACAGAAGAAGCGTTTTTTTTTCCCCTTTTTTTCATCCCCCGGCGTGCGATCCATCCATATAAAGGCCACTGCTCAGGAGGTGCTCCACCAAGAGGAAGGCGGGGAAGGAGATGTGTCTGCTCGGATGCCCTGTCCGCACCGCAGAAAGGAAGAAGACAACCGCTGCTCAGCTCAATCCTAGCCCACCGCAACGCCACGCAGTGCCGCGCGATCCGCCGAGCCCACACCCCGTACAGGAAGGAGCTGCTCCGCGCCCTCGGCGACGAGATCCATGGCAAGTTCGAGGTAGGTAGCCGATCCATCGATGGTCCCAGAACCCACGATTGATTCATCGATTGATTGGTTCGCCTTTGAATGACCCAGAGAGCGGTGATCCTGTGGACGCTGACCTTGCGGAAAGGGACGCGGTGCTGGCGAACGAGGAGGCGAAGACGTGGCACCCCGGTGCTGGTGGAAATTGCGTGCGCGTGCACTGCCCGCGTATCTCTTCGACGCCATGCAATCGTACCACGAGTACGACCGCTTCAAACGCTTGCTCGAGTAGGACGTCACCGCTCACTGGCGACTTCCGCAAGGTGAAGGCCTCGGATTTTACGATGATCTGACGTTTGCTTGCATACATATACATAGATCGCATATGTTGTTGTCCATATGTGAATTTGATCTGTTTTTTCTGACCCATGGTAACACCCGGTTTTCCGAACAATATCAAGCGTTAACTATACGTGTAGGCAGAATGTCCACACAACACATATACCGATAAATATGGTAAATATCAAAAGCAATGCTTAATTATATAGTGAAATATATTTACTATTAAAACTTACAAATATATATAAAAGCACAACGGAATCTATTCTTTATCTTCTATCATCAGGATGCCATACTCCACAGGGACGGTTGACTGGGAAGCACTCGTCTAGTACTCTTGAACATCTCATGGAAGCACCTTACTTGATCCATCATCTGGTATCCATTCGAGATTTTTATTGGTGAAAACTACAAGCGTCAGCTCACTATGCTCAGTAAGTATAACTATGAGGGATGCAAGGCTCAAAGGTTTGACACGTTTTACAGCAATTCACTTTTAGTTGGTCATGTTTTATTCATAACTTACTTTACTAATTTAGTGAATAACCCAAATCCAAAGTGAATAATAATAATTAATCAGTATTAGAATCATCTCCCAAACTCCCACCATGTAACACCCGGAAATTTTCAATTTTTGAAATAGGAATTTAATTTGATTTATTTATGCAATTGATTGAGCATCTAATATATAGAATAATATTTTTTTATGAATTAAAATAAACCCTTGGGCATAGAAACATGATTTGTTGCATCCATGCTGCTCAAAGATATTTTGTTTGATTTGCACTTTATTGAGATTTGAAAATATACAAATGTATTTGGAAACCTATTTGAAAATGAGTTAAAAAAAAGGGAAACAGAAACCTCACCCCTCCTCTCTTTCGGCCCAGTCGAGGCCCAGTTCCTTTGCCGCCCCCTCCCCTCTTCCTTTCTCCACGCTTGGGCCGAAGGCCGCCCGAGCGTCGGCAGGCCGGCCCATCTTCCTCGCGCAGGCGCCCTTCTCCTTTGGCTGCCATGCGGGGCCCGCTGCTCAGAGTCGTCCCCTTCCTCCCTCTGGAGTCCGAGCAGGACTCAATGTCCAACTGATCGCCGCCGGAATTTTCGGACGAGTCCACCCCGTGCATGCCTCCACTGGCCCGTAAAAGGAAGCCGCGACCCTCTTCCTCTGCCGCTGACGCGTAGGGCCCGCTGCCCCGCGCCATCCCCTTCCTCCAGTCGGAGTCCGCGCGAGGCACGAGCGCTCCCTCCTCCGGGTCGAGTCCCAACCGAGTCCAGCTCTCCTACACCTCCCTCGCGCCCCTATATAGGTCGGCCGAGCCCTGCCGTCCCTCCCCACAAGTTCCCGAGCAAGCCACGCCCTCCAATCTTGCCCTAGCCGCCTGCCCCGAGCTCCGCCGCCGCCGTCGATTTCTCCTCGGGAGGACTTCTTCCGTCGAAATTGGTGGTTCTCCAAGCTTCGCAGCAAGGTCACGGACCTTCCCGACCCCTTCTCCCTCAGTTTTGTGCACTATAGCCATGACGCCGAGCTTCGCCGCCGCCATAGTTCCGCCACCTAGCTCGCCGCATCCTCCCCGAGCTACCTCTGTGGCAACCGAAACCATAGATAGGTTTGGCTTGAGCTCCTCTTGCTTCCCGACCAGATCCCGAGGTGTGCCGAGCTTCCTAGCCCCGAAAACGCCGTCTCCGGCCATCTTCCGGCGAGGAATCGGCCGGGCGCCGCCCGACTCCGGCGACCAGAGCCGCCCCTCTTTCCCCCGAGCTACCTGTGCCGTCCACGGCCGATCCAACGGCTCACAGTGGGAGATACCTTTTCGACTGGCACTTTTGCAAAAGAGCCCCTGAGCTTTTTAATGTTCTAACCCGCGATCCTTTGGCGTATTTCTCAGATTACGCTTTCCTATTTAGAAAATGTATTTCCTCGGTTTTAATTCAAAAGGCGTTTTCAATATTTACAGATTTGTCACTCAGTTTATTTCGGCCATATTTTATTCGTTTTAGTTCCGATTTGATCCGTTCAAGTCTCGTTAGATTCATAATTTCGTAATCTATCTAATGATGCTACTGATACTCATGTTTTTAACTTTTAAAATTCGAGATTAGATTTAATCTATTATTTTATTAAAGTAAAACTTGTTTATTTCATAACTTCTCCGTTTGAACTCCGATTTTCGTGATCTTTATATCGTTGGAATCGTAGCGACGCGTAGATTATTTTTATACACTTTTCAATCTATTTTTCCACTGTTGGTGTACTGGTTCTAATATAGATCTTGTTTGCTTCGTGTATGATTGCTCGATGATTGTGTGGTGATTTTATGATCGAGTTCAGACGGTGAGCAATACGTAGGTGATCAAGAGTACGTTGAGGATCCAAGTTCTCCAGAGCACTTTGATCAAGGCAAGTATAGCCATGGACCATCCTTGTTGCCTATTCACCTTAATCATTAAATTCATGATGCATGTGTCTACCTTGGCAACCCTATAGTGTTGATTCCTAGTTTTGATGACTTGATCCTTGTTACCTATGAGATTGCATTTGAGTAGTGATGCTAGTGCTTTGATGGGTCATGATCTTATGAACTTGAATAATTGATTATGAAATAAAGATTAAAAGATGCTTTTTAGCAACATGGACTAAGGACTTATCTGTAAGTATGACACCGGGACTTACAGCGCAACCATGGGGGCTATATGGCTCTGGATTTAGTCAAGTATGGAGTTACTTTCTATCATGCTATTAATCTTGAAAGGTTCCTTGCCGAGCTGGTTGTTTTGCGGCTCCTGTCTTTGTGTGTACTGCTGCGTGTGTGTGCCACTTGGAAGGAGGGCTCTACCGCCCCTTGCCATTGCGCCCGGATTGATTAGTAACTTGTTAGCGAGGCTTTTGAAAGACTTCATAGTGAACCCCGCCGATCTACCTTGGTAGTGGATCGAGATGCTGATCACCTCGAGAAAAAGGGTAAATCACGACTCATGGTGAAAGTGTGCAACCTCTGCAGAGTGTAAAACTGATATATCAGCCGTGCTCACGGTCACGAGCGGCCTTGGACGTCTTACAGGAATTAAAACAATTGAATAATGATTAATTAATTCTGAAAGGTTTCTATTGATGTTTATTCTATATTAATTATCTTGTTTATATGATCATGTGACCTTGTTCCTTGGTTTATTCCACTTGGTGCTACTCAGTTGCTAAAATGTGATCAATTAAAAGCAACCGCTGTCAAACCAGTGTATTGCCTTATTTGAGCCTCATAAACCCATGCTATTCTTGTTGAGTACGACATGTACTTACGCTTGCTTTATTTTTCATATTTGGATAAAAATCCCGGATGGGTAACAGATGACTATGAGGATTCTTCTGAGGATTATTAGGATTGTGTTCACCAGTCAACTATTCCCTGTGGAATGGAGATTCTACGAGAGAGTTATCTATATTATTCCGCTGTTATTTATGTAAAGACTCTGTGATATTATTCGTTATATATTAAACCTTGTGATGGTACTATGTAATTTGTCGCTTATGTGTGTGATTGATCTCTGGGCGCACATAAGTTGGTTCATTCAATTTTATCCTTAAAATTGGGTGTGACACACAATATCTGGCTATACAAAAAGGATTCCAGACTGCTCGTGTCCATGAGCACGGCTGATATATCAGTTTGATCAAACTCTGCAGAGTGTGTACACTTTCACCATGAGCCGTGAATACATATGCCTCAAGGTGGCCAACCTCTTGACACTTTCAAGGTGTGCAGGCAGGGTTCACCGCGAAACTTTTCACTAATTACCCTAATAAGTTAGTAGCCACGAGGTTTCAGCGTCTAGGCGAATGGAGGCCCCCTTCAAGATTGGCACACTAGTGACCGCAGCCCAGCACACATCTTGACAGGTTCGGAACATATTCTTAAACCTAATCCCCCTCTTGCGCCTTTTGGTAACCACTAACAAACTAGAGAAAAACTAGATACTTGGCTAATGTATCTAAGATCAGAGCCCATTCATTCTCGTGGTTGTACGGGTATCCTGGAAGGTCAACTTTCAGTGGAAGTCCTTATGGAGAGCAACCAGAGTATAAAACCCATACTCTAGCACCCTTCAAACCTTGTTGTTAAAAAGCATCTTTTAATCATAGTTGCATAACTCATTACTCAAGTTTCCATAAGCATTTGTTGAGCGTAGCAACTAATATCATGTAAAAACCCCCATATGTGAACAAGGTGATAGATCAACAATTCCTAGTCAAGTCCTTAGGGCTTACAAATTTAGATACATGCGTATGAATGTATATTAATTAATAATTGTTAGGTAAGAAGGAAAACCATAGGTTATACTTGCCTCCAAATGCTTGCTATCCAAACCTTTCGATTTCTTTGCTGGATCATCCTCGCATAGCTCCACTTCTAATGGTAGCAACAACCAATACAGGCACCTAAAAATGACCCTAAAAAACAGTACACCAAACACTACAAAATAAGCCACAAAGATTTTAAAAACGTATGGCTTGTTCTATGATCGTGTGAGCGCAAAATCTAACAAAAATGGGAATCACAACTAAAAGGATGTGAGAGTTGAAAGGTATATGTGGCAAGGATTGGATTAGACGAGTAAGGTGGAATTTGGACTAGAACATATTTAACATAACAAAAACGATTGAATATGTATTAGGTTCTAACCACAAGGTTTGGATTTGGAGAGCATGATATATATTATGGAGTGTGGTAGGGATTTGTTTGAGAGACTGGACTAGACTGGATCAGGGAATAAGATTGAATTGATATACATGAGAAATAGTTATATGACTGTTGCCATGACTAATCAGGAGTGACATATCAAGGTTGATAACAAGGATAGACGTTTATTTGTGGTGAGGATATAGTTTAGGAAAGTTGATAAAGCATGACTTGAATAGGACGTGTGTTTAGTGTAACAAGCTCATGGTTCTGATTGGACGATGTAAATGATGACCGAGAATATGCATGAAACATGTGGAGCCATGTCACACAAAGAGGGCATGTCGATCATAGTTGCACTTAAGACGAAACAAATTTGCTATTTGGTGGTAAGCTATGGGCATCATTGGAGGACATGGATTGAATGATGGATAACATGTTATGATATTGGTAACAGGATTTATCTCTGGTTATAGAACATCACCTGACAAAGATGGTGGTGGTGGTTGGGATAGATAGATCTTGTCAAGTGCATGGAGACCACGGATTTAAGGTGGGAAGAGAGGTTACACAAATGGCTTGTGTTCCAAACATTCCTTAGAAATATGAGGGAATGATATTGGATAAGTGAATAGGTTACTTCAGAACATATCATGATCAACGAATGCACTAAGGTGGATGCTACAACATGGGAAATGCGATTACGGTGATTTGTGCATAGGTTGAGCGTAACCGGTGGCGGACAGCGGTAAATATGATAGATTGTGTGGTTATATAGCAAAGACAAGTAGTGATAAACTATTTGGGGTTGCAAGGAACAGCATGGAACATACTGTGTAAAATGGACATGATGTTTCAACCATTGGTTTGGCGGAGAACGAGATTGCAAGGTGGCACTACGTGGTTGTTGGCATGGCAAGGGCAGTGAAATGGCGATGATTATAATTCAAGTGTCATGATCCGTATGATGAAGCAAACTTGTAGAGATGTGTGTAGGTATATGATACACAATGTGGTTGAAGGGTTTGATCAGCGGAGCGACGAATCATCGGGAACACGCATGCCAACCGGCATTAGCGCAGGCTGCAGGGCAGCAGGACAGCAAGCACAAGATAGGAGCATATCTCTTTCATACTTGATCCTATAGCCATAAAACTTTTCAGAGGTCTGTGAAACTATATAAAGGATAATATAGCCAAAGGGTTCATCAAGGGGTTCACTAGATCAACGGGAACGCCGCTGCCAAAACAGGGTGTTTGCTGTTTGGACACCAAGAGTGGTAGACGCTTCGGTCTCGATATCTCAGCCATCGCGGATTGCATGGCCAATCCAACTTGTGGGATCATGTGCAGGGATGTAATGAATATGTAGGTTCAAGGGCTTGGTGATTTGGACAATGGATTGGCGGGGAACGCCAAAACAACTCAGAGCTGCAATCTGCCCAACAGCAGGAACAGCGGGCACGGAGATGACGATATCTCTATTTTCTCAAATCCTATGGCAAAAAAATTTTGCAGGGGTGTGTTCAAGGATATGAACTATAATTTCACCAAACAGTTTGGTGGTTTGAATAGAGTAACAGTGAGGAACGCCAATTCTGTCAACAACAACAAAACTGACCGCCAGGACAGCAACACATACAATGGGTAAAATTCGTCGGGAATCAACCATACATCATCAAGGGTACTTGATATTCAGAGAGCACTATGAAAACATGATGGGAGAGATGATGGAGGGTTCTCACCATGGGGATTGGTGTGGTGGAGCGGGGAAGCACATCGACGACGGTCGGTGATGACAACGCGGTTCAATGGCGCATCCTTCTCGCGATGCGGTTGATCGGGGCGACATCCATAGTGGTAGAAGCCATCACCATGACTTGACCAGCAGGAAGGGTGATGATGACGTCCTCCAAATCCTTGTTGGGTGCTTGGGAAGGGAGTCAAGGTGGCTAGATGGGTTGCAATCACCGATACGCTTCATTTCCATGGTGGGGAAGGAGTGGAAGGTATGGGAATGGTTGGGGCAGCCATGGGGGAGAAGGAGGGGCTCTAGGGGTGTCTCTCCTCTGTTCTTGACGTGAGTAAGAGAGGGGGAGATGTGAGAGGGCTGTGGGGGGAGGTATATGTAAAGGGGATAGGGTGGGAGACCAAGGGGTCGGAAGGCAAAGGGCCATATCTTGATATTTTCATGCCTTGGTTGATATTTTTGTGCAAATTGGAGAGGTTTTCAGGTGGATGATGTGGGAGAGGGGAGAGGAAGTGATAGAGGGCTAGTTGGGCTTGTTGTTGGACCACAAAGGAGAGGAGGATGGTTGGGCTTTGACCCGCGGCGAGAATTAAGTCAAGGTTTGGACCGGATTCAGCCCGAAGCGATGTCGAAGGACGGAATGAGTTGGGGTGACCCATTAGTTAAAAGAGAGAGATGGGGAAGATGGTTTGCTAATGGGATATATTAGGTGCTTGTACAAAGAGAAGAATATAATATGGAATGGCAGTGTTGAGCTCGAGCTGCTAAATTCTCAGAGACACGTTTAGGGTTTCCGGAAACCTCAGAGTTTCAAAAGGCGATAGCATGGTCGTACAATTTTGAAGGATGGTCCAAAAACAAGTTTGTCTTTGATTAATATTAGAAGAGGTGGCAGGTGAAAGAGTCCAAGTGATGGTTGCCCAAGGTGAGGAAAGTAGAGAGGGTCCGAACTGAGGTTATCATGGGTACACAACATGTGATTGATTTGACTTGAATAAAGTGATGGTAGGATTGTGTGAGAGAGGGGAGATACAATGATTGGTCATCTAGCATAGGTTTAAAGGATTTAGAAAAGACTCAATCAAAAAGGATTAGGAGCTCAAATATAAGGAGGAAAAAGAAAACAAGTTAGGATATGGATAGTTAGGGATTTAGAGAATATGAGCTTGAGTGTTTGGCACGATGAAAGTTTGGAGATCCATCAAGGCTTTTTGGAACAAGGATCAAGGTATATGGTTTCAAGGATTTGATCATGTTTTTGATGTTATGGAAGCTTGATCAAAGATCTTGAGACATTTGATTCCAATCAAATCCTATGCGCATTTGAAAACTTTTAAAATCATTTTTCATACAAAAACACTATGCAAGGGCATGCAATGCAACATCACATTGTTTTGAATTCCAAAAATTTTAGAAACACACATTTTTTTCAATATCTAAATTGTGGACAACTTAAACTAAGTTGGAATTTTAGAAGATGGCAAAAGAAAATATTTTGTTTTCTTAGAGTTTTCTAGTCACATCCCAAAACAAGAGTTTTGGGGTGTGAAACCTGGCGAATCACTTCATTGCTTGTTTACGCCGCGGTCCACGGACTTCAACACCTAGTACATGGACGAGATCACTTTGGCGGAGCTGGCGGACTACGTGCTCGGCCGTGCGGGAGACTTTGGTCATTGGCCCTGCGGATACGCAATCTGAGAGTCCATACATGTCAGTGCTCATTCGCCAACATCTCCCGCATTGGAGATAGCTGGAAGGTCACCCAGATGTGGAAGACTGGCAGTTGTGGAGGTCTGCGGGCTGACGCTCAAGCAGATTGGTTTCGTCATTCGAGCGGTGGGATAGTGGACGGGGCTTGCGAGTGGCATGGCTGTGCACACTGCAGTGTATGACAGCGGTAACACATGACAGATCTGTCACAGCACATGCGGGAGGTGTGTGCTGTGGCGAGACAAGCACCAACTCCAACATCATGTTAGAAGTTTTGGGCTGTGGCCCAAATATCTCCAAAGAAATCCCAAAAGCCTACTCATACATGCATGTATACATGATATGGTGGGGGACTTTAGTCCTACATTGCTAGTCTAGGAGGAGTGAGGCCAACTTAAAAGTGTAAGCTATCTCCAACTAGTTGAAGCTATGTGATAGAGGCAAAAAGGAAGGAACACACACGCACTGCACGCTCGCTCGCCTCGCCGGGCCGAGTCGGGCTAATGGGCCCGCACGCACGACATGCGCGTGAATGGTCCGATGATTTCCTGCTTCGATCTTGCGGGTGGGCGGCTTCCTTCTTGAGAGCATCGAGCAACATGCCGTTTGCTCTCTCCACCTGGCCTTTTGCCCGAGGATGGGCTACCGAAATATACTTCACTGAAATGCTTCTATCATCACAGAAATCCCAAAACTCGCTTCCGGTGAATGTGGATCCTAGGTCAGTAATGATGCTGTTGGGGAGGCCGAAGCGGTGAGAGATGTCATTGAAGAATTCCGCGGCTTTGGCCTGCGCTGGCCTTGACCAGTGGCTTGTACTCGATCCACTTAGAGAACTTGTCTATTGCAACTGTAGACGCAGCAGTACCCTCCTCTGGCCGGCTTGAAAGGGCCTATCATGTCGAGTCCCCCAGCAGGCGAACGGCCATGCTGCAGGGATGGTTTGCAGCTCTTGGGCGGGTACATGGATCTGCTTGGCGAAGAACTGGTAGCCCTCGCAATGGCGCACGAGCTTCTTGGCATCTTCGACAGCTGTTGGCCAATAGAAACCTGCTCGGAAGGCTTTGCCGACCAGTGTCCGCAAGGCCGTGTGGTTGCCTCACATGCCCGCGTGGATCTCCTGGAGAATTTGAGTTCCTTCTTCTCACGTGACCCACTTCTGTAGGACTTCGCATCTAGCGTTCTTGCGCATTAGCATTGCTGTCGACCAGGATGTAGTGCTTGGAATGGCGTTTGACGCGCTCCATCTCAATTTTGTCTTCTGGGACCTTGGTGTAACATCATGGGTTTTTTCGGAAACCAAAAATCTGAACTTTTTAAAATTTTTCTTGCATTGAGTGTGAAGCATGTGGCATGTAGGATAAGCCATGACTAACCCACTCACGAACCATTGCATTCATATAGAATCATTTGTAGGAGTTGTCAGGGTTCCTTAGTTGGTCTAGGGTTTCGCATCGGAGAGCACATGTCCGTAGCAATTTCCTTGGGTCCCCATTCAATGTCCCACAACTTCTTTAAATCCTTTCCGAAATTCTTATTCTGAGAAGGGAAATTCTTCCTCCATTCTTCACAAGTCCCTAACGAATCTCCTGTCAATATCCCAAATTCAAATCATGAGTCAAAATCCTTTTTCCTTCCTCCCCTCTCTCCCTCTCTTTCATTTCCATCTCGGCTCCTCCGTAGATTTGAATCTTCTCAAGCTTCTCTCAAAAGGCTCCTTCACATATCATTATAGCGAAAGGGGAGACCTTTTGTTTACACCAGAATTTGGATGAAGCTTAGATGACTACTACAAGAAGAAATAACAGATCGGGGATCGGATATTTGCTGGCATTAGCAAGGTGTGCCACGGAAGACAGGCTGATCGGGGATCGGATCGGATGATTGGTTATGTCAGCAGAGAAGCGCAGCCCGCGTCGGTTATGGCAGAACAATCATAAAGAGGGCCCACAAGAAGGGGAAGGCTGGGCTCCAACTTATCTCAAAAATTAGGAAATCTTATTGTTTCTTTATTTCCAGTTAGGGTTTTCATTCAGTTAAGATTTCCTTTCCGGCTGCCGGGTATAAATATAAGCCCCAAGGCATTGTAAAAAAACAACACAATCAATACAAACAAACCCTTTTTGGCTCCGGCCAGAAAAACCCCTTAGGAGTAGGAGTAGAGTAGATTCCGGCGAGTTCTTCAACAAGCATGGCTGTCTAGATCTGGTCGATCCCTGGCTTGCTCGTAAGTACCATCACGCTCGCTTTCATCATGTACGGCCTGCATGATTCTGCCTCGTACCCCACTGCTAGGTGAATTCGAGTAGTTATCGATTCTCATTTGATTTGAGTATGGCCTGTGTAATTCTGCCTTACACCCCACTGCTTGAGTTAGATTGAGGATTAGTTATCGGCTCTAACTAAAATTGGCATGTTTAGTTAGATTCATTAAGTTATCGATGTTGCTTATGTTTATTTATTGTCTATTTAATCTAAGCATCATCACTTGCTCAATCTTGATCTGTTTTCTTATCGGCTTAAATCTTATTTTCTATCTTGCTTAACGAATGAACGTTTATTGAATATCATGTTTAAGCAAGTAGATCTGTTTATCATTAGCCGGTTAGTACAGATCTAGGTTGTATACAGGTTGCACTCAAGTAATAGATTGAATCGTGTCGAGAACTTTGGGTAATAGATCCGATCTGTAGTTTACGTCACGAGCTGTCTCGATCCGGTCGATCCTTGGTGACGTAAGCGAAGGATCGGGTGTGCTAGTCAAAGGGTCAAAGCATGCTTTAATCTATAGGCTTGTATGTTGCCTGTATGATAGTCAGATCGGCTGATCAGTCGATCTCATTTGAGCTTACCTCTTGCATGTTATATCCGATCGATCTTTCTCGCGTGTCGTTTTATGCTTTGGTCATGTTAAGATCCGTCACGTGCGTTGTTAGCTGTCTCGATCCGGTCGATCCTAATTAACAAACATAATAAATTGAAACATGTGTCAACGTGTGAGATGACATGTGGTTAAGATTTGTTTAATATAACATGCCATCATTCGTGTACCCTTGGATCGATTAATTTGAAATCGGATATCTTTGTTACAGTCATACAATCGATTCATGCTATCGGATATTGGCTCTCTAGCCAGTAGCTTGGAATAAAGGCCCATTGGGCCAGATATTTGGAACCGCCTGAGACAACACCAGTGGTTCCGCCTTGTGTTAATGATCAAACTTTTCTCACTTGTCAATTGTAGGTTAAATTGACTGGCACGCTTGGATCCAGATCGTCGAAGCTAGCTGGGTCTGCTGACTCTCTGCTCTACGGATCGTTTCGGCTTCGTTGGTGTGCCGAGCGCAGACCAGATTTTGCGCCAACACACTTTTCGGCATGCTCGGTGGGACCGACTTTGCTAATTCATCATGAACGATGACAACATCCTCAAGGTGACCGAGGATGAGCTGCCCAAGGAGTCCGCCCTATTGTTGGAGAAGTATGTCTCACAGTTCCATGATGCTTATCTGATGTCATTCTCCAAGAACCACGAGAACAATGTGTACAAGAAGATTCCATTCCCTCGGTACATTCTGCATGGCTAGTCTGATGCCGCAGAGGATGAGAGGGGAAGTTCTTCCACAAGTTGATTTACAAGGCCACGAATGAGGCAGTGGCTAGCAACAATCATGTGTTCTTGGAGACATTCAATAGTCACATGAAGAACATGTTCGGCCAGGTTGTGCCGAATGGGCAAGTGTACACCATTGTGCCACCCCCTCCAGGAGGATCATCGAGAGCGGCAGAAACATCAAGCCAGCTGCAACAGCCGAAGGGACAGAAGGATGACTTTGCTACTACAAGCACGGTCCCGCAATCGGCTACAAAAATATCTCCATACTACTAGAGGCTGAACAAGAATGTTGACCCCAATCAGTTTGATCAGGGGAAACAGGAGAAGTCGGTGCCTACAGAATCGGCTAATTATCACTATTCCTCTGACTACAACACTTGGGACATGCTCCCGAATCCAGGCTACCGAGGGACTCAGAGTTATAATCCTCATCAACAGCCAACGGGTCAGAATGAAGACTTGTTACAAAGGATGACTGATGTGCTGAAGGAGCAATTCGGTCTGAAGCCCAAGGGGACGTCAATCACCTATAGATGCCCCTACCCTGAGTGGTACGATCTGGTGGCCTTGTCGTCTCTCTATCGGATCCTTGACTTCTCCAAATTCAGCGGGCAAGATGGCACCACCACGATGGAGCATGTCAGTCAATACCTCGCACAGCTGGGTGAAGGCTCGGTGGAAGACGCTCACAAGGTCCGGTTCTTCTCATTCTCATTGACCGTCCCTGTCTTGACATGGGCCATCAAGCGAGCGGGCAGGCGCTGCTGCCTGTGAAGCCGAGTCGGTGACCGATGCCACCGAAGCAGTGCTCCCCAACGAGGGCGCCGCATGAGTCGTGCCTCCTACGGCAGGACTCGGGTTGGCTCGGCGACGCCGTTCCCGCCGGGCTCGGCGGGAGCGACGCGTGGGGTTTCCTCCGTCCTCGAGCTGAGCGGGAGACAGAGTGGTAGCGACGCGGGGCTCGACTGAGAGAAGGTTCATCTCGTACCCGCGGCCTGTGGCTCTCGAGACTCCCGAACCAGAGCACCGCACCGGAAGGAAGGGCAGGGAAATCATCGGCCATCAGTGACCTAGATCGACACGCAAAGGCCCCTACCTGGCGCGCCAACTGTCGGTGCTATGATTAGCGGGTGCTAAGACAGACTAGTAAATTTGTGATTTGCGGTCGAGGCCACTGGTGGTGTGCAAGAGGGAACTTAGAGGGTTATACTGGTTCAGGCAAAGAAATGCCCTACGTCCAGTGAAAGTCGAATCGTGTTGTCATGCACCGGGGTGCTTGTGGTAGGGGTTACAAGCCTAGGCGAGAGAGGGAGGGGCTCCCAAGTCTCTTGTGCGTAGAGAAGTTGTATGATTGTGTATTCGGTGGTGTTGTGTGTAGGTGCTTGTCTTTGTCTATCTCTCTTTCGTGTGTCCGCTCGTCCCCCGGGAATGATCCCGGCCCCCCTTTTATAGCAGTAAGGGAGAGGCAGGGTTACATGTCTGAAAATCACGGTCAGGCGTCGTGGCTACCGCAAAGACCGGTGCCTATGGCCAGCCTTGTATTTAACTCGGTATGGTGGGGGCGTGGTTGCCATCATTCGAGCGTCCCATCACTGTTTGATCGGCGAGTTCCGAGGTGAAGCACAGTGCAGGTAGTGGCGGCGGCATGCGCGACATCGCTGTCCGTCCTGCATGGTATGGTAGAAAGGTGAGTTACCCCTTGGGCGTCCTCCCTTGGGGCTCGGGAGGTCTAGCTCCGTCGGGGGTGAGACGCAGCAAAGTTGTAACAACGTTCTACCTCGGGCACGCTCCTCCTCGCATGGGATATCTCCCGAGGGATAGGTGGGCCCGAGCAGAAGATTTGCTCGGTCTCCAAAGTTAGTCGCACAGTTGACACCACTCCTGCCCCTGTGCAGTTCGTGCGCCCATGGTACGGACTGTCACAATCATAGTAGGTGAATCTTCCTGTCAGCGGGGCGCCCCACTGTACACTGTCCTTGGAATTGCATGGGTGTAGTAGGGCCATCAGATCGGTTGCCAGAGGGGATGGGGTAGTGGGTACGGCAGACGTGCGCCCGCAGAGCGCGGTCGTGGAGAGGGGTCCACCTGATGGGACCATGTCTGTAAAGCAGTCAGAGTGGTTCCTTGGAATGCAAGATCACTCCATGAGGCTCAGGAAATCGGAGAGTTACGCCCGAGGGTATCGCCTTCCCGGGTCTCGTCGTCGGGGCTCGGGCGAATCGGAGAGTTGCGCCCGAGGGTATCGCCTTCCCGGGTCTCGTCGTCGGGGCTCGGGCGAATCGGAGAGTTGCGCCCGAGGGTATCGCCTTCCCGGGTCTCGTCGTTGGGGCTCGGGCGAATCAGAGAGTTGCGCCCGAGGGTATCGCCTTCTCCGGTCTCGTCGTCGGGGCTCGGGCGAATCGGAGAATCTCTCCTGAGGGTCTGCGCACCCAAGGGAGTGATGCGCTGGTGCGGCGTCGTCGCTTTTTTTACGAGTTGCCTTCGCGTGGACCTTTGTTCTGAGCCGGGCTCTTTGTGGTGAGTGTATTTTTGCGCTGAAGTTGGGTACCCCGTACTTTGGTACCTGACAGTAGCCCCCGAGCCTATGGTGGAGTGAAAGCACTCCTCCAGAGGCTCAAGCTCGTTCCTGCTGTTAGTTTGGTGGAGTTTTTTGTTATTTCATCCGGTGGGTACGCGCGAGCGGACCCACCGGGTGTAGCCCCTGATGCGTTGGAGGGATGATGTATCCCTTCAAGGGCTAGAGATCGTGCCTGTCGAGCCTTGGGTGCCCTTTGGCTTGTTCGTTGGTGCTTCGTCCCCTGGTAGGAGGTTATAGGGTCGGAGCCCCCGAGCCCTCGAGCCTTGGGCCGTGGCCGATGATCTCGGGTGCTTCGTGGCTGCGGTGCGGCATAGCCCCCGAGCCTCTGCCGTGGACGTGAGGTCGGTAGGTGCTCTCCTTGTCTTTTGGTTAACTCACCCTTCACGCTCTTTTTCGAAAAGAGGAAGGTTTTCTCATGCCTGACTTCCCACGGTGGGTGCGAGTCGGCATTTCCGGTGAGCTGCAAGCGGGTTGGTCCAAGTGGAGGTCCGTGCCCCGTTCATTGGGGGTCGGCTAGTGGCCTGAGCACACTCTAAATTTTTCCCGAGGGTCAACTTGTAGGTCTCGGGTCCCTTCGACGGGTCCCGAGGGATCGACGCCTCCCCCGAGGGGATCCCACATCGTCGACTCACTGCTAGGACTTGGACACGGCACGGGATGTCCCTTTTTGACGCTCGGGCGTCGAGATACTGACCCTTTAGTGGTGCCATCTGCTAGCCATCCCTGACTCTATTTCCCTGGGGCAACTGTTCGAGCCGCGGTGGGGCCAGTCTTCGATCCCCTGGGAATGTAATGGGCAGCTCGAGCCTGGGGTTCCTTCGTCGAGAAGGAGAATATCGGCAGAATCGAGGTGGCGAACGTAATGATGCGACACACCTTTTGAGGAGGGAAAGCCTGATGGACGCGACGGTTCGGGACCAATGGGAGAGGTTGCGTGCGCGTCTCTGGTGGAGATACGGGGGGTCGTGGTGGGCCCTCATAATTAATGCGGCGGATTTACCTCGTCGATCACGATCCGCCGCTGGGTATAGAAGGAAGAAACACACCTTCTTTCTTTTTACCCTGGCCATTCGCGATTGCCCCTTGCCACCCGCTGCCTTGTCACAGTCGTCTCCCTCCTCTCGCATTCTTCTTGCATTCTCGCTTCCTTGCCATGGCTGCCACCGCTTCTGCTGATGCGTCCTCCGCCACCAACGCCCCGCTCGAGGTGGAGCCTTGGCCTCTTTCCTCGGTGACGGAGAAGAAGCTTGAGGCACTCGTGGAGCTGGGGCTTCTGTGGCCGCGCACCAACTCGCAGCGCCCAGAGTGGATTGCGCGGCCGCGTGACCACTTTGAGCCGTGCCCCCTAGGGGTATGTGGTTAACTTCATCGCTTTCCACGAGCGTGGGCTCGGGTTGCCACCAAGCCGATTCTGTCGGGCGCTGCTCTTCTCCAACGAGCTGGAGCTCCACAACCTCTCCCCCAACTCCATTTCACAGGCGGCGGTTTTCGCCGCCCTCCGCGAGGGCTATCTCGGGGTGCCCCCGCGCTGGGACCTCTGGTGGCATCTCTTTCGCGTCGACATGTACACCAAGTCGTTCGGCGTGAAGAATCCACGGAAGCTTGTGCGCGCAGGGGGCTGCAACCTCACGCTTCGCTCTGCCATCTACATCCCCTCCAAGGCTTCCTCCTCCAACAAAGGGTGGCACGACGGTTGGTTTTACCTACGCAACGATGGGGGTGCCTTTCCCGAGTATACGGGGAAGGTGATCTCCACCCCGCTCCCGCAATGGAGGTGGGGGTGCCCGGCGGGGAGTGCCAAGCACTTGGAGCCTTACCTCGTTGCGCTGCAGACGCTGCGCGACCGAGGCTTGACGGCGGCCGTAGTGGCGGCGAACTTCCACTCATGGACGGTGTTGCCCCTGATGGCACGCCGTTTGGCCTTGTACCAGATGGAGGTGGGAGCGGTGAGGGAGGGCACGGCGATGTTGGCCCAAGGACTCAGTTCTGACGAGGTCATGCGCCGTGTCCGGTACACGGTGGGCGACCGTCCCACTTGGGAGGACCTCGCGAGGGTGGTTATGCGCCCGCGTAAAGGCTACATTCCGTTGGTGAGTATCTTCCTCCTTGCTGACTACCGATCCCCCGTCCTTTTCTGATCTTTTCCTCTTCTTTGGCATAGGGCCTTTCGAAGGAGGGAAGTCCTCCTTGCCTCCCGTCTCAGAGGATGCGGTTCAGCAGACGCAGAATCGCCTTCGGGACGAGAAGGCGAAGGCGAAGAAGGACTAGAAGACCATGGAAAGGCTGAAGAAGGCCCGGAAGATCCAGGAGCTCACCAGAGGGAGACAGGAGAGGCGGAGGAAGGAGACTCTTCCTCAGATGATGGTGAAGAGGATGACGCTGACATGGATTGGCCCATAGTGTCCGCAAAGCCCGCGGCGGGCGCTGACGAGCTGGGCAAGGGCCCTGTGTCGGCGCGCGCCAGCAGAAGTGCCAGGGGTCGTGGCCTGAGCCCCCGTGCAAAGTCTTCGGGGGCCGCATCTGGAGGTGCGGTCTCCAGTGATGAGGCCCTCGGGGCCGAGGGCTCCGTGGCCGGTGGCCACGAGAGGCCACAGGAGGGGCTGGGAATGGATTTAGGTCCGGCGCCCGAGCCGGCGAAGAGTGCTCGTCCGACTGCGGGTAGCGGCGACGTCCAGGAGCCCGCGTCGAAGCAAGTCTCCGGCCCTGGCGCAGTCACTGACCGTCCGAGACGGATGAGGGCAGAGGGAGCAGGGAGGCGACGCCCCCCACTTCGGAGCTGGGCGACGCCGGTACCCCAGACCTTGAGCTGGGATCCTCCTGAACAAGGGCGTCTCCTGCCGAGGGGAGACGGCGTTGAAATGGCGACCTGTCAGCCAAACGGATCCTCCTGCCGTCGGGAGGGTCTCAGGGCGCAGCGGGCCTTGAAACCGAGGTGTCACCTCCCCTGCAGCCGACGATGCTTCCCGCGCCGGCTGTCGGGCCCCGTACTCCGGCGAGCGCAGATGCGGCGGCGAAGAAGACGTCACTCCACAAGACCAGGTGAGCTGTTTTTTCTGATGTCTCTTTGTCAGTTCTCGTTCCTTCACTGTGGGTGCCCATTCTCTCCCCTTCCTTCGTTTTTAGGAAGCGCCAGGGGTCGGCGCTCCAGGTCTCGCACCAAAAGGTGCTGAAGGTGCAGGCCCGGAGCACCGCCAGAGGTGAAAGTCGCCTGGCGACTGAGGCGGCTACTGCGATGGAGACCCATCCGTCCGAGGGCCTATTGGCGGTGGCCGCCGCGCCAACGAATTCAACCGCCGCCAAGGGGATGGCCTCGGCACCGGCTCCCGAGGCTCCCGTCGCTATTTTCGGGGACGTCTCGGTGGCGCCGAACGCCGCCTCCTCGCTGGGGCTGACGGATGCCGGCGCCGTGGCCATGGATGTCGATGCTTCTCCTTTGGAGGGGACCGTGCCTCCTCCCCCTATGGACGCCATGGCACTGGTCCTTCGGGGGGGGTGCTACCTCAGATGCTGACCGGCTCCCGCATCGAGTGGACCGACCGGGCTAACCCTGAGGCCCCACCGGTCTTCTCGTTGCGGGATGATGTCGAGGCTTTGCGATGGGATGGCATCCAAGACCTCGGGTCGAGCTGGTCAGCTAGTTTGCGCCTCCTTGCGGACTCCATCGATTCAGAGTTTTTCGAGCGGCTCCCGGTAAATATGCGTGTCCCATTCATTTGGTACGCTTCTTTCGGATTCGACACCTTTGCTTCATCTGCTCCATTCTTTGACTTTTCCTAGGAACTCATGGTGACGTCCCATGAGAAGTCCTGCTTCCTCTGCCAAGCTCTCGGCCTTTGGAAGCAGCTTGAGCTCAAGGGGCAGGCCCTTACTCGAGCCCTGGCCAACCTCAGTCTTGACCGGGAGTCCTTAAGGGATGAGGTCACGGAGGTTCGGGGTCGGGTCGCTCCCCTGGAGGAGCGGGTTCAGCAGCTGGAGGCCGCCCTGACCGAGACAGTGCAGGAGCGGACACCGCGCGGTCGCTCGCCGCCGAGAAGGAGACCGCCGACGATGCCCTGGCGGCAGATCTGGGCCAGGCTCAGGTGGACCTGCGCCAGGCGGTGGGCGAGGTCGACTCCGCCCGGGAAGAGGCGAGGAAGGCGCGGGGGAAGTAGAAGGTACGTCCCACACTTTCTGTTTCCTGATCGTTCAGTTGTTTGTCGTTCTTTGTTTTCTTTGACTGATTGGTTTGTTCCTGCAGCCTTGAAGGTGGTGGCCGTCAGTGCCCAGGCTGCCCTCACTGCTGCTCACGACGCTGAAGTCACCGATCATCAATAGCTGCAGGGTGTGGCGCGCGCTGTGTGACACCCTTGGCACCGCTGGGGAGACCTCGGGAAGTTCACTCCGAAGCCGTCTGGAGGCACTCCATGGTCATGTGAGCGATCAGCACAAGGAGGCTCTATTGACGGGCGTCCAAAAGACGCTGGTGGTGGTGAAGTCTCACTACGAGAACTTCAACGCTGACGCCGTCAGCGAGGGCTTGCTCGTGGCTTCCGACAACGAGCTTCTGGCACTGATCGACTCGATGAGGGCCCCCAGAGAGGCGCTGGCATCCCTTCTTGCTGATGATGTAGAGCTCCCCCTTGAACCTAGGTTAGACGAGAGTTAAATTGTAGAGAACAAACATGCGGCCCTTCGTGGCCTTGACATTTATGTAAATATTTGCCTGTTGTGTTCTTGAATTCGCTTGTTTAGCTTTTTCTAAGTTGGCTTCCACTTGGCACTGAGCCTGGGTCATCGAGCCTCGGGAATTTTTGGCGTCATAGCTTTAGCAGCGTAGGCGCGATCGCAATCCGAGGAGCTTTGCCTAGAAAAAACCTTCACTCGATTTTGCCCGAGCCTTCTGCTTTTACCAATATCAATCTTATTAGTTTCTTTCGAGCACAAGTTACCTCTCGGGCGTAGAGTGGTGAGTGGAGATGCCGTATCCTGGAGGCGTAGGCGGTCTCGCGGCTCGGCCGGCTATGCCTTCAGGGTTTCTTTTGCTCTTCTAAGCCTTATAAGTTTGAGTTTGGCTTAAGCGAGGAGCGGGCTCAGGAGATTTCAAAAAATAGTTGAGGATTTCATTTTTGTTTTCATTGGGACTCGGAGGAGTCCGAGGGTTCCCCCCGTCCTAGCCCCCGAGGGAGGGTCGGACCTGCCATAGGCAGGACCGATCCTCACTTACTTTTGTGTTGTAGAGTACGGGTTCGTCCTTTCCCGAGGGTGGGTTTGGATGAAAATCTTAAAATCATTCATAAAGAAAGTGAGCCTTTTATTGATCTCAAGAATTTTGCAGAAAGTACAAAGCTCGGGAACTTAAGGATATAAGCGACGTAGCTGTTCTATGTTCGAAGCATTATTGTAGACCTCGCCCTTCTCATTGTCTAGCTTGTACGTTCCCGGCCGCAACACCTCGGCGATGATGAACGGTCCCTCCCATGGCGGTGTTAGCTTGTGGCATCCCTTGTTGCACTGTCTTAGCCGCAGTACCAAGTCGCCCACACTGAAGGCTCGGCCTCGGATGCGCTGAGCGTGGTATCTGTGTAAGGACTGCTGGTACTTGGCCGAGTGCAGCAAAGCGATGTCCCGAGCCTCGTCGACCTGGTCTAGCGCATCTTCTCGTGAAGTTTGATTGCCCTGCTCGTCGTAGGCTCTAACTCTTCAGGCACCGTACTCTAAATCTGTAGGGAGCACAGCCTCAGCACCGTAACCTAGGAAGAAGGGTGTGAACCCCGTGGCTCGACTCGGGGTGGTCCTTAAGCTCCATATTACAGCCGGAAGCTCGGTTAGCCATCTTTTGCCGAATTTATTCAATCTGTTGAAGATTCTTGGCTTGAGACCTTGAAGGATCATGCCATTAGCGCGTTCTACTTGGCCATTTGTTCTTGGGTGAGCCACTGCTGTCGAGTCCTGTGGTGCTCGTTGCAGAACACCAGAAATTTCTTCCCGGTGAACTGCATGCCGTTGTCGGTGATGATGGAGTTTAGGACGCCAAATCGGTGCACGATGTTGGTGAAGAACAGCACTGATTGGGTCAAGCTGATTTGGGAGATCGGCCGAGCTTCGATCCACTTTGAAAACTTATCGATGGTGACGAGCAAATGGGTGAAGCCCCCGGGCGCCTTTTGGAGGGGCCCGACAAGGTTCAGTCCCTATACGGCGAAGGGTCAGGTGATAGGGATTGTCTGGAGGGCCTGGGCTAGGAGGTGAGTTTGCTGGGCGTAGTATTGGCATCCTTCACAGGAGCGCATTGCTTCAGTAGCGTCTGCCACAGCGGTTAGCCAGTAGAAGCCTTGCCAAAAGGCGTTGCTAATGAGGGTCCTCGGCGCGGCGTGGTGGCCGCAAGCTCCAGCGTGTATTTCCTTGAGCAAGCGCTTGCCCTAACTGAAAGGGATGCAACACTGCAGGACTCCCAAGGGGCTACGCCGATAGAGGTCACCACCAATTATTGCGAAGGTTTTGGCTTTTCGTGCTAGCCGTCACGCGCTGGTCTTGTCCGGGGGTAGAACCCCTCGGGCAAGCCAGCGGCTCAGCGGTTCACGCCAATCCGGCTCGTCGTCATCCATTTCAGCTTCGATTTTCATCGCCTCGGCCTCGGTCTCGGCTTTCGCTTCGGGCTCCGAGGGTTCATCCTCGTCATTCCCCGAAGGGCCCTCAGCTGCCGAGGGGCTTCCGAGGTCCGAGGATGCCTTGGACTCCCTGTTGGGCTCCGGGTTTTCGTCCCCTTGCCTTCTAAGGGTTTCACACTGACCGAGGGTTTATGGAGATCATTGGTGAACATGCCCGTTGGGACCGGAGCCCTTTCAGACGCGATTTTGGCCAGTTCGTCGGCCTTCTCGTTGTACCTACGTGCAACGTGGTTGAGCTCGAGGCCATCAAACTTTTCCTCAAGTAGCCGTACTAGTTTGCAATAGGCGGCCATCTTGGGGTTGTGGCATGTAGATTCTTTCATCACTTGATCCACTATGAGCTGGGAGTCTCCTTGGGCTTCGAGGCGCTTGATTCCCAGTTCGACGGCAATGTGGAGTCCGTTGACGAGAGCTTCATACTCAGCCACGTTGTTGGAGGCAGCGAAGTGTAGCCGGAAGAGATACTTGAGGCGAACCCTGAGGGGCGAGACAAAGACTATGCCCACGCCGGCACCTGTCTTCATCATTGACCCATCGAAATACATGACCTAATACTCTTCTTGAGTAGGTGTTGACGGTAATTATTGTATGATTTTACCCATCAACTAAACATGAAATAAGGGTATAAAAGAAAACACCACCATAGAATAGGGTTTTAACTGACAGAATTCTACAGTTTCGGTGAATCAGTGTTTTTACAGGGGGTTATCCAGAAAAGAATCAAGGGAGGCCCACATGTCGGATTAAAATAACAAATTCTGGCGTGAAAGGAGATCAAGAATATTCTAGAAGACACTAGAGATACGCCTGACAAAGCGGGGCCTAGTTGGCAGCCAGGGGAGATTGGCCGATCTCCCTGACAGGTCGGCTGATCCCTAGAGAGTCCTTCTCGCCTGCGTTTCGACGTGGACCCACATCCTGAAATTTCATGCAATCCTAGCTGCGCATTGCAGTCGGTTTGATCCAAGGGCTCGGGTTCATCCCACGGGTCTATATAAGGACCCCCAGACCCCAGGGTTTCAGATAGATCACAATCAGTTCAGTCATTCATCAGCCAGTTCAGAGCCACAAACCCTAGAATCATTAGAGCTTCACCATTTAGAGCATTGCTACATAGGTTAGAAGTAGAAGGAAGCGAGTTCTACTCGAGTTCCGGATCTGTCTGGAGCTAGCAGGCTTCCCGAAGCCATTGTAAGCTCTCTCTTGTATCTTAAACCTCTTTTGAGTGCTTGAGATAAAGTTGATTGACATTATTCTACTATTGATTATGTTCTCAATTATGCTATTCATTGCTTATCTAGATTGTATACTTTGTATAGGTAGGATGCATTCATATTCATACATAGGTTTGTATAGTGCTCACTCATTGATATCATGGGTGGGTGATGAACAACATGTAAGCATGGTGCTTAGATGTGGTTTGTCTGCAAATGCACCCTATATTCTGGGTTCTATGGTAGATCATGGATGTGACACTCCTGTTGAGTCCTTTGTAGTCCACACTCCGAATGTAGGGGGGTAGGAAGTTATTATTACTTTAGAAGGCTGGCTATGATCTTGATCTTCCTTAGTAATATTCCCTTAAGTATGAATATGAAGTATCTTCGCCATTATTGCTAGTATAATTGCACCAATCTAATATGTCTTTGATAGTATAGTTAGAATGACTTAGGATATCCTTATGCTTCAACCTAATCCATGCTAGTGCCTAGATAGGAAATGCTCTAAGTGATCATTATTATGTTGATTGAATAGTTGATTGATCATTATGCTTATCATACATATCATTATTATTGTGACATAACCCCTGTTCTGAGTAAATAGGTTATTCATGGCAATCTCCATATTTGCATATGCATATGACATCTATCTGCCAGCATTCCATTTATTACCAACCCTTCCCAGTGGTAAAATATAAATAACAACCCAGAATACTCCTGGTAAAATGCTACAATGGTGTATATTTTATCTGTGCGCTTGCGGATACAATATAATATATTCCAGTCACTTGCAAGAAGGAGAAATCTTTTAGAATTATACTAGGGATGACAACCTAGTTACTTCTAAGAGATAGAGAAGAGATCAAGTGATCTGTTAGATTAATCAGGTTGCACATTAATCCATACCTCCCATCATTTTTAGCGCCATTGCTAAGGATAGAGTCTAACTCTATTTTTAGTGATGACGTTAGAAATGCTAACAAGCATTTTTGGCGCCGTTGCCGGGGAAGGCGTTTGACATACATAAGATGTAGATAGATCATATGCATAACACCAAATATGTTGAGAAACCATATAAACCTTACTCAAACAGGCTCACCCTGTCCTTGTTTACTCTTTGTGTAGCTTGTGCAAGGTGATGTATGAACGGATTTGACCTTCCGCAGAATTTTGTTGAAAATCCAGAAGCTTTGATCAGTATGACCTGAGCCAAGCTCAGGAAGAACCCAGATCCGCAGCCGGAAGACATCCGTATGGGAAGAAGTTTGACACCAGAGTTTGAGGTCATGGTAAAAAAGAGCCTTCGCGAGTTCTCTGCTCCAACCACCGCTAACATCCATACAGGACCACCTACCAATGTTGTAGACAATGGATTCGAGCTCAAGCCTGTGCTTATCAACATGGTGCAAGCTAGTCAGTTTTGTGGAAAGGCGCATGAAGATGCGAGTGCCCATCTCCAACACTTTTTTGAGATATACAGCACTTTCACCATCAAAGGAGTAACCAGAGATGCAATCCTGCTCCGCCTGTTTCCATTCTCATTGTTGGGAAGAGCGAAGTAGTGGTTCTATGCAAACAAAGATAAGAACACTACATGGGACCTCTGCTCCACTGCCTTCCTAGCAAAGTTCTTCCCGGTGGGCAAGACGAATGCTCTCAGAGGGATGATCACCAGCTTTTAGCAACAGCACGATGAATCTGTCCCGGAAGCCTGGGAACGCTTCCAAGACTACAATTTAGAATGTCCTCACCATGGGATGGAGAATTGGTTTCTCATGCAAACATTCTACCATGGGTTGACTACCAGCACCCGTGAGACGATGGATGCTGCTGCTGGAGGAGCTTTTCTGTCACTCACCATTGAGCAAGCTACCACCCTTGTGGAGGAGATGGCATCCAACCAGAGTTGGAATGAAGAACGAGCTTTCGCCCGCAAGAAAGGAGGAATGCACCAGCTCAAGGAGACCGACATGATTTCCGCCAAGATGGACCTGCTGATGAAGAAGCTTGATGACCGAGTCAATGACAAGAGAGAGGTCAACCACATCCATGATGTCTACATGACATGTGAAGAGTGTGGAGGCACTGGCCACTCAGGTCACAGCTGTCCGGAGATTCAGGAGGATGTGAACTACGTGGGCAACAACAACAACAACTACCGTCCCTAGAATCAGAACTAGAATCAGAACCAAGGTTGAAATCAGCAACAGAGGCCCAACTACCAAAGTAATTACTCAGGTAATTACCAAGGAAACAACTTCAACACACCATTGAGAGATCTAGTCTCTGGCCATACCAAACTGCTAGATCAGATTTCCAAGAAGCTAGTCTCCAATGACAAGTTGCTAGAAACCATTAACAACAGGATGGATGATTTTGCCTCTGCTATCAAGAACCAGCTCAGCTTCAATAAAATGTTAGAGTCTCAAATAGCTCAGCTGGCGTCCTCTATCCATCCAGCCAATGAAGGAAAGGTCCCAGGTCAACCAGAAGAACAAGAAATTGCAAACCTGGTTGATATCTTCAATGCAAGATAGTACCATGCAGAGCATCGGTCCAAGGGGTGGAATGATGACTCTCTACTAGAGAAGAAAGGAGACCCAGGGAGGCCCGTCATACCAATAGCCATTGGTGAACACGCCTTTGAGGAAGCAATTGTGACTTTGGCGCAAGCGTCAATATTATGCCCAAGGTGATCTACGAGAAGATACATGGAGATGCACTCCTATACACCAACATGTGCTTGTAGCTAGCAGACCAGTCACTATGCTATCCGAAGGGGATCCTGCAAGACATATGTGTACGAGTCGGACACTCGTACGTACCTGTCGATTTCGTGGTAGTCGAGACAGGAGGAGATGAGAAGTCCCCGATCATTTTGGGATGACCATTCCTTAGCACCGCCAAGGCTATCATCTACGCCGACAGCACCAAGATCTATTTCACTATCCGGGGGAGAAGAAAGATTCAGCTTCAAGAACAGGATACTGGAAAGTCCAGCCCATCCATAAAAGCCGTACTTCTATGAAGACAACCTTGCGCAGAAAAAGACAAGCAGAAGAAAGAACAAAGTTAGGCAGACTCACACTGAAGCTATGAGGATGATCAACTCAGTCCGAGCTCAGTACGATCACCTTCTAATTTCACCACACATGCCCAAGCTTGACGATCCAGGAGTACCAACAATCGACTGCACAATTAATCAGAAGATCTTCTACAAGACCTTCTGCGACACAGGCTCGAGTGTCAACATAATGGCCAAGGTAACTTATGACTTTCTATTTGGCAAGACACCCTTGTACTCTACCTACACGCAGCTGCAGATGGCGGACCAGACATTCAGATTTCCAGAGGGGATTGCTAAGGACGTTATGGTAAAGATTCGAGATCATTATGTCCCCACTGACTTCTTAGTCCCGGACATGGGAGAAGAAGAGTACGATCCACCACTCGTACTTGGAAGACCATTCCTCAACACTACAAGAGCAATCATTTACATGAGGACAGGAGAGGTCCACTTCCAATTCCACAAAGAGAAGGTCCACTGCTACTTCAACAGTTACACAAATTATGAGCAGCCAAAGAAGAACAGATCAATGGGGAGACGCCGTTCCTCTCAAAAGACCTACCTGTTCAAGGATAGTTGGGAATATTATAAGGAAGAAATTGAAAGGAATAAGTCTGAAGAAAAGAAAGAAGAAGAGACTGTGATGGAAGAGCTCCCAGCTTCAACCTCACCAGCGACACCAACAAGAAAGGAATGGAGGAAGAAGGAGTCGCCTTCCAGCTCACCATCATCAGAAGTGCAGCCAGGGTCATCTCAACCCGACGATGCACTCGACAAGAAATGAACAGACAAGGAGTCCTGTCGGAGGACTATAAACCACCGAGCCTTCGCCAAAAGGTAAAACTGGTACTTATCCATATTTACTTTTGGCATTAATACCTTAGTAGTTGCATATTTACTTTATTGCACTTAAGAGAAAATAAAAATACTCATTGCTTAGCATAATAAAATCTAAAAGCCCCATGTGACTAATCTTGTGGCATAGCTCATCAAGACTATTCACTGTGGTGGCACAAAAATAAATTTTGCATCTAGGATAGATTTCTGTATCATATTTATTTTCTGCAACCATAAATTAAAAACACCAAAAATATGTGGGCATATGAAGGTCCACACCTTTTTAAGAAAAATACCTAAAAATATGTGGGCACATGAAAGTCCACCTAGGAGACTTTACACTGGAACTATAAAAACAAACTTACCATGGAGTAGTATTAACCTAACCTCTCTCTCCATGAGATTTGGTATTTTTGTTGGCAATTGAGTTTTACAGGACAATACGAGATCAAAGAGCTAGTCAACCCGACATCCCTACACTGCCAGTACACCTGCTCCTAGAAGGACCACTCAACTTGCAACATCAAAGACCCTGTCAAACATCTAGCTTGGGGGAGGGCACCCTCCATTCAAATCCAGCTAACTATAAGTTTCCCACTTTATTATTGTACCATATTGCTTTTCGCGTGAGTTAGCTAGTAAGATAAAAATTTGAAAACCAAATAAATAGTGTTTAGATTAGTTAGTGTGTTTGAATAAAACAAAAAGAGAGTGCTTACAATAATTTTGCTCAGATTAGATGGAAACCATGCTCAGGAATTTGATAAGTAGCACCCCACTATGATCCCTCATAACACTTAGTTTTTAACCTTAAATCATCCCAAGTTTTAGACACAACTATTTTAACTTGAAGATTTACTTTGAACCTGAAACTTGTGGGTAGCAAATACTTGATCTAAGTCTAAGTAATTGAGGAATATGATATGCTAAGTATGAGCTGCTATTTATCTTGTTCCTAGTGATACTTGAATTCTGAAGATTTATTTTGAAAATCTTTAAAACCACATGATGAGTTCCTGTGTGACAAGAGCTTTACATTTCTACCACAGCCATACATGCTAGACTAGGAAAACATACACATTATTATATGCTACTTGCTTTGCTTTGAGTTTAGTCAAGCTTTGTTGATACCTTAGGAACTTGTCATGCTTCTACAATCAAGATCATGTGCACTCCACCCATAATGCACTACTCGATTCCCAAGTAGGCGCATCCACACATTCCATTTAGTCCACAAAAGAAGTTTACTCCTACAGTAGGAGGAACATCCAAAAAAATATACCCCATTGGTTACCCCAGATCAATGCTCCAAAGTTCTTGTTACTATCTCTCAAAAGAAAAAGGGAAGTACTGTTGCAGAGAAGAGGCACGTGTCTATGCAAAAGAGTGAGATGAGAGAAAACAATGGGTACAAAGATGCCCGCCTGAGAGGTAAAAATGGACAAGTGTCCGAATTTATCAAAACAATGGGTACTCTGATGCCCGCCTAAAAAAAAGAAGAAAGAAAGATAGCCCATGTTGTCCTACAGCACAATTCCCCAGTATTGAAAAAGAAAGAAGAGAGAGATGTTTCAAGGAGCAAAAGAGTAGAATTAGGATTAGCCTCCACAATATCCACCTACCACCTCACATCCACATATATGCACATCCTAATTTGATTGTATGACTTGTTCCTTTGGATCCATTGTTTGACTTTACAATATATTCATTGCAAGTATGTATGAGCTGTCTCCTTACCTATGAGCTCCACATAAGCCAATAGTTATAGGGTGAGAGAGAGAAGGCATGCATCACTATTGCCTTTGTAAGGATCCACAAATACCATATATTGAGAGACTTGAGGGAGTCAAACATAGGAAACTCTGAGTTTTATTTTGAAAACTTGCTAAAACTCCAGGATAAGAGTTGAACGACAGAGCTTGAGACATAGTGCTTAACTTAGACATTCTGTCCTTCAATTGCCCAAGACCTGAGAGAAAGCTACAAGCTCCATGGTCAAAGGTTATAAAGGTAAGTCTAAAGGTTAGCTTGGTCTACTCTAATCCTAGATTATTTCTTGGTTTGAAATTAAATACTTGTGAGGGGTAGCTATAACTTATAATATCTGCTGAAGTTTGACTTTGCTAAGGGACTAGCAAAGGTTAAACTTGGGGAGCTTGTTGACGGTAATTATTGTATGATTTTACCTGTCAACTAAACATGAAATAAGGGTATAAAAGCAAACACCACCATAGAATAGGGTTTTAACTGACAGAATTCCACAGTTTTGGTGAATCAGTGTTTTTGCAGGGGGTTATCTAGAAAAGAATCAAGGGAGGCCCACATGTCGGATTAAAATAACAAATTCCGGCGCGAAAGGAGATTAAGAATATTCTAGAAGACAGCAGAGACACGCCTGACAAAGCGGGGCCCGGTTGGCAGCCAGGGGAGATCGGCCGATCTCCCTGACAGGTCGGCCGATCCCCCAGAGAGTCCTTCTTGCCTGCGTTTCGACATGGACCCACATCCTGAAATTTCATGCAATCCTAGCCGCTCATTGAAGTTGGTTTGATCCAAAGGCCACGGTTCATCCCACCGGTCTATATAAGGACCCCCAGACCCCAGGGTTTCAGATAGATCACAATCAGTTCAGTCATTCATCAGCCAGTTCAGAGCCACAAACCCTAGAATCATTAGAGCTTCACTATCTAGAGCATAGCTAGATAGGTTAGAAGTAGAAGGAAGCGAGTTCTACTTGAGTTTCGGATCTGTCTGGAGCTAGCAGGCTTCGCAAAGCCATTGTAAGCTCTCTCTTGTATCTTAAACCTCTTTTGAATGCTTGAGATAAAGTTGATTGACATTATTCGACTATTGATTATGTTCTCAATTATGCTATTCATTGCTTATCTAGATTGTATACTTTCCATAGTTAGGATGCATTCATATTCGTACATAGGTTTGTATAGCGCTCATTCATTGATATCATGGGTGGGTGATGAACAACATGTAAGCATGGTGCTTAGATGTGGTTTGTCTGCAAATGCACCCTATATTCTGGGTTCTGTGGTAGATCTCGGATGTGACACTCCTGTTGAGTCCTTTGTAGTCCACACTCCGAATGTAGGGGGAGTAGAAAGTTATTATTACTTTAGAAGACTAGCTATGATCTTGATATTCCTTAGTAATATTCCCTTAAGTATGAATATGTGGCAATCTTCACCATGATTGCTAGTATAATTGCACCAATCTAATATGTCTTTGATAGTATAGTTAGAATGACTTAGGATATCCTTATGCTTCAACCTAATACATGCTAGTGCCTAGATAGGAAGTGGTCTAAGTGATCATTATTATGTTGATTGAATAGTTTAGTTGATTGATCATTATGCTTATCATACATATCATTATTATTATGACATAACCCCTGTTCTGAGTAAATAGGTTATTCATGGCAATCTCCATATTTGCATATGCATATGACATCTATCTGCCTACATCCCATTTATTGCCAACCCTTTCCAGTGGTAAAATATAAATGACAACCCGGAATACTCCTGGTAAAATGCTACAATGGTGTATATTTTATCTGTGCGCTTACGGATACAATATAATATATTCCAATCACTTGCAAGAAGGAGAGATCTTTTAGAATTATACTAGGGATGACAACCTAGTTACTTCTAAGAGATAGAGAAGAGATCAAGTGATCTGTAGACTAATCAGGTTGCACATTATTCTATACCTCCCATCATTTTTTGTGCCATTGCTAAGGATAGAGTCTAACTCTATTTTTAGTGGTGACATTAGAAATGCCAATAGCAGGCGCTAGTGGGAGCTGTGTCTCAGTCCATTCTGCGACGAAATCCGCCAGTACCTGAGACTTGGTTGCCTTGCGTGGCGCATAGGTAATACCGTCGGCCATGAGCTCGATTGCCTACTTGGCGATCCTCCCCCTTGTCTTTCGGCTCTGGATCACCTCCCCAAGGGGGAATGATGATACCACAGTCACAAGGTGGGACTCGAAGTAGTGCCGGAGCTTGCGCCGGGTAAGAACGATTGCGTACACCAGCTTTTGGATCTGGGGGTAGCGTGCCTTGGTCTCAGACAAGACCTCGCTAATGAAGTAGACCGGCCGCTAGACCGGTAGTGCATGCCCTTCCTCCTTCCACTCCACAACGATCTCCGCACTAACCACTTGGTTAGTAGCCCATGTACAACAGGAGATTTTCCCCATCGGTGGGCGGAACGAGAGCCGGTGCTTCAGTGAGCAAAGTTTTAAGCCTATCGAGGGCTTCCTGGGCCTCAGTCGTCCAGGTGAAATGCTCGGACCTCTTGAGCAGTCGATATAGAGGCAGTCCCTTTTCGCCGAGTCACGAGGTGAATCGGTTTAAGGCTGCGAGGCACCCTATTAGCTTTTGAACGCCTTTGGGATTTCGAATCGGCTCCTTTCGTGTGATGGCCGATATCTTTTTCAGGTTGGCTTCGATGCCACGCTCGGAGACGATGAACCCAAGGAGCATGCCTCGGGGGACCCCGAAAACGCATTTCTCGGGGTTGAGTCTTATATTTCTCTTTTTGAGGCATTCTAACGCCTCTTCTAGGTCAGCTACCAAGTCGTCCGCTTTCCTAGACTTAACCACGATATCATCTACGTAAGCCAAAACGGTCCGCCCGATGAGGTCCCCGAAAACTTTGAGCATGCAACGTTGGTATATTGCTTCTGCGTTTTTGAGGCCAAATGGCATGGTTACGTAGCAATATGTGCCAAAAAGAGCAATGAAAGAAGTCGCGAGTTCGTCGCACTCTCTGATACGAATTTGATGGTAACCGGAGTACGCATCAAGGAAGCAAAGTCGCTCACAACCAGCAGTGGAATCAACTATCTGATCAATACGAGGTAATGGAAATGGATGCTTTGGACAAGATTTATTTAGACTAGTATAATCTACACACATTCTCCAATTTCCATTTTTCTTTTAACTAATATAGAATTAGCTATCCATTCTGGATGGAATACCTCCCTGATGAAACCGGCCGCCAAAAGCTTGTGCACCTCCTCCCCAATGACCCGGCGCTTCTCCTTGTCGAATCGGCGTAGGCGCTGTTTCACCGGCTTGGACCCGTCCCGGATGTTCAAGGACTGCTCGACGACTTCCCTCGGGATGCCTGACATATCCGAGGTACTCCAAGCAAAAACATCGGCGTGCTTGCAGAGGAAGTCGACGAGCACGGCTTCCTATTTCAGGTCGAGGGTGGTGCTGATTCTCAACACCTTGCCGTCAGAGGATCCAGGGTCAAGGGGCACCTCCGTCACCCCTTCGACGGGTTCGAAGGTGCCTGTGGTCTTCTTGGGGTCGGGGACCTCTTTCGCCAGCTCCTCGAGGTCGGCGATGAGAGCTTCGGACTCCACCAGTGCGTTGGCATATTCGCAACACTCAACGTCGCACTGGTAGGCGTGCTGGTAGGAGACGCCGACGGTGATCACCCTCTTGGGCCCTGGTATCTTGAGCTTGAGGTAGGTGTAGTTTGGGATCGCCATGAACTTGGCGTAGCATGGCCTCCCGAAGATGGCGTGGTAGGTGCCGCGGAAGCCTACCATCTCGAACGTGAGGTTCTCCTTCCTGAAGTTGTCGGGATCCCCAAAGTAGACGGGCAGGTCAATCTGCCCGAGGGGTTGTACGCTCTTCCCCGGTACTATCCCGTGGAACGGGGATGTCGTCGCCTGGATCAGAGATCGGCTGATCCCCATCGAGTCTAGGGTGTCAGCGTACAGGATGTTGAGGTCGCTGCCTCCGTCCATGAGGACCTTGGTGAGCCGCGCATTGCCGACGACAGGGTCAACAACAAGCGGGTAGCATCCCGGCGATGGAACATAGTCCGGGTGGTCGTCCCGGCTAATGGTGATAGCGTCAAGGTACCAGTCGAGGAATCGCGGTGTCGCTGGTCCGACGGTGTAGAGCTCCCGATGCTCGCGCTTTCGTTGACGCAGCGTGGGATCGGTTCTGGGTCTGCCGAAGATCATGAGGCATCTATCGACGGGCGAAAACTCGTCGTCCTTCCCGTCCTTGTCCTGCTTGTCCTCGGCAGGTTTCTTTCCGGCATCACCCCTGAACGCCAGCCGCCCGTAGTGCTTCTTCAGTATCACGCACTCCCCGAGTGTGTGATTCACCGGGCCCTTATGGTAAGGGCATGGCTTAGTGAGCATCTTGTCAAAGCGGCCTCGGGGCGGTTGAGCTTCCTTGGCATCTGCGGCAGCCACAAGGGGGGCGTCGTGATGGGGTAGCTTCCCTTTCCCCTTCTTCTTCTTGCTGTTGGGGGCTCGGGATGAGGTGACCTCTGGGGTCTCCTCCTTCCGTTTGCCCTTGGGGTCGGAGAAGAGTGCTCCCACTGCCTCGTCGCCCGAGGCGAAGCTGGTGGCAATCTTCATGAGCTCGAAGACGTCGGAGTTGGCAACCTGGGGTAGCTCGTTGTACTGCTTGGAGAATCATCGGATGCAATCCCGGAGAGACTCGCCCGGCTTCTACTTGCAGCTCCAGAGGTCCCAGAAGTTGCTAGGGCACATGTAAGTGCCCTGGAAATTCCCCATGAAGACCTTGACTAGGTCACTCCAGTCAAAGATCTGCTGAGAGGGCTGAGTTCTAGCCAGGCTCTCGCTGAGTCGGCAAGGAGCAGTGGAATGTTGCGGATGATAATAAGATCATCCTGCGCGCCTCCTAGTTGGCACGCAAGACGATAATCTGCCAACCAAAGCTCCGGGTTCGTCTCCCCTGAGTATTTGGTGATGTTAGCCGGTTGTCGAAACCGGGGTGGGAACCTGGCCCTTCGGATTGCCTTGCTGAAAACGCGAGGACCCGGTGGCTCGGGTGAGGACGCACGGTCCTCGTTGGAGTCGTAGCGCCCGTCCCGATGGACGTGGTAGCCTCGGGCAGTCCCGTCGGTCTTCTGGCGCCCGTGGGCCTGAAGAATGGCGCGGACGTCGATGTTCTTGCCAAGACATTGGTGGACCGAGGGTGCCCTTGGAGTCTCAGGATGCACCGAAGTCTCTCGTTCGTGGCGTGTTGGGACGCCACGCTGGCACTCTTCAGCACCACGAGGTCATGACGCCGAGCTCTTCGCCTGAAGGATAGCTGCGTCCTCCAGGAGGTCCTTGAGCTGGTCCCTGAGCTGGCGGGCTTCCGTGGTGGTAGGCTCGGGCATGCTCCAGAGAAGCATGGCGGCCTCCGTGAGCTTCCAGCTTGCCCGGGGTGCAACTCCAGGCGTTCCAGCCCCGTCATCGGCGATGATGCGGGCCTGAACGTCGCGGGCTTGGCGTCGCGCTGTTTCGCCGTCTTCCTCGTGCTCCAGCGTGGCGCGCAGTTGGGCGAGGCGTAAACGGTCCTCGTCCATCCGCGCCTCGAGCTCCCGAAGCTGCTCTAGCTCTGGCGATTGGTGAGCGAGGCGGGACGTTCCGGCTCCCAGGTCCCGCGGAGGCGCGGGCCATGGTGCCGTCGGCGGCGGGGTATGCTACTGTAGCTACTGTGGCTCCGAAGGAGGGACCTCATCTTCATCCTCCTCTGAGTGGACGTCCTCCACCATTCCTTCTCCCAGGTGTGCTAGGTGATAGCACGTCCGGGACGGGTCGGAGTCATACTCGTTGGAGCCTGGGAGGTCAAGGACGTTGTCCGACGCATCGATGAGGTGGAGGAGGGCCTGGGGGTCGCGGACACCGGTGAAGTCCACATTCACCCAGAACTCGTCGTCGTCGTCGTTGTTGCTGCCGAGATCCCACCGTGACGGTGAGCTACAGCCGTAGCGATCCCATCCTTCCGGGTACTCCGGCAGGTCAATGCTGGCGCCGGAGTCAGTCTCCCGACTGATGGACACCTGCGGGGTGCTCCCCGTTGAGGATGGGGGAAGGTGACGAGGTCGTCCATGCACTCAAGGTGATGGATGGGCATCATCACCAGGTCGTGCTGCTGAGCACGAACGACACGGACGTGGGCATCCACAGCGTTGCGGAGCCCAAGCGGGAATGGTGACGGTGCCGTCTGCCTCCCCCATTGGGGTCGGAGGGAGATGTTAGGCAGGGCTGAGGACCCATCCCTGTCTTGACGTGGGCCGTCAAGTGAGCGGGCAGGCACTGTTGCCTGCGAAGCCGAGTCGGTGACCGATGCCACCGAAGCAGTGCTCCCCAACGAGGGCACCGCATGAGTCGTGCCTCCTACGGCAGGACTCGGGTTGGCTCGGCGAGCAAAGGCCCCTACCTGGCGCGCCAACTGTCGGTGCTATGACTAGCGGGTGCTAACACAGACTAGTAAACTTGTGATTTGCGGTCGAGGCCACTGGTGGTGTGCAAGAGGGAACTTAGAGGGTTATACTGGTTCAGGCAAAGAAATGCCCTACGTCCAGTGAGAGTCGAATCGTGTTGTCTTGCACTGGGGTGCTTGTGGTAGGGGTTACAAGCTTAGGCGAGAGAGGGAGGGGCTCCCAAGTCTCTTGTGCGTAGAGAAGTTGTATGATTGTGTATTCGGTGGTGTTGTGTGTAGGTGCTTGTCTTTGTCTGTCTCTCTTTGGTGTGTCCGCTCGTCCCCCGGGAATGATCCCGGCTCCCCCTTTTATACCAGTAAGGGAGAGGAAGGGTTACATGTCTGAAAATCACGCTCAGGCATCGTGGGTACCGCAAAGACCAGCGCCTATGGCCCGCCTTGTCTTTAGCTCGGTATGGTGGGGGCGTGGCTGCCATCATTCGAGCGTCCCATCACTGTTTGATCGGCGAGTTCCAAGGTGAAGCATAGTGCGGGGAGTGGCGGCGGCGTGCGCGACGTCGCTGTCCGTCCTGCATGGTATGGTAGAAAGGTGAGTTACCCCTCGGGCGTCCTCCCTTGGGCTCAGGAGGTCTAGCTCCGTCGGGGGTGAGATGCAGTAAAGTTGTAACAACGTTCTCCCTCGGGCGCGCTCCTCCTCACATGGGATATCTCCCGAGGGATAGGTGGGCCCGAGCGAAAGATTTGCTCGGTCTCCAAAGTTAGTCGCACAGTTGACACCACTCCAGCCCCTGTGCAGTTCGTGCGCCCAAGGTACTGACTGTCACAATCGTAGTAGGTGAATCTTCCTGTCAGCGGGGCGCCCCACTATACACTGTCCTTGGGACGGCGTGGGCGTAGTAGAGCCGTCAGATCGGTTGCCAGAGGGGATGGGGTAGTGGGTACGGCAGACGTGGGCCCGCAGAGCGCGGTCGTGCAGAGGGGTCTACCCGATGGAACCGTGTCTGTAAAGCAGTCAGAGTGGTTCCTTGAAATGCAAGATCGCTCCGTGAGGCTCGGGCAAATCGGAGAGTTACGCTTGAGGGTATCGCCTTCCCGGGTCTCATCGTTGGGGCTCGGGCGAATCGGAGAGTTGCGCCCGAGGGTATTGGCTTCCCGGGTCTCGTTGTTGGGGCTCGAGTGAATCGGAGACTTGCGCCCGAGGGTATCGCCTTCCCGGGTCTCATCGTCGGGGCTTAGGCGAATCGGAGAATCTCTCCCGAGGGTCTGCGCGCCCAAGGGAGTGATGCGCTGGTGCGGCGTCGTCGCTTTTTTTACGAGTTGCCTTTCCGTGGACCTTTGTTCTGAGCCGGGCCCTTTGCGGAGTGTATTTTTGTGCTAAAGTTGGGTACCCCGTACTTTGGTACCTGACACTATGCTACTCACTAGAGCTACCTGATAGCCAGCTCACATGGTTGGCTATCCCGGGTCTCCCTTCAGCAATCAAGGAGAGGTTGGAAGGTGTGGAGTGCGAAAACTTAAGCCAGCTATCTCAGAAGGTAGCAGTGATGGAGGCACAGTTGCAAAGCCACCGCAAAGAGAACCAATTCAAGAGGAGTGCCTTCGTCAACAATGACAATTCTAACGAGTCTAACGAGTCCGATGATGAGGTCGCTATAGTCGAGCTAAGGTGGGAAAAGAAGCCGATGACAGTACCCAAGTCCTGGGGCGCTGAAGAGCAGTATGACTTTGATGTTCACAAACTTGGTTAGCTGTTTGACTTCCTGCTCAAAAACGGTCAGATCAGACTCCCAGCAAATTATGTTATGCCGAATGCTGAACAATTGAAGGGAAAGAAATTCTGCAAGTTCCATGCGACAGATTCACATCACACCAATAACTGCAGAATCTTCAGGCAACTCATTCAGAGGGCTATCCAGAAAGGTGATCTGAAATTCGAGAGTCCTAAGAAGATGAGTATAAAAGACAATCCTTTTCCTAGAGACCAGATCATGGTACAGGCCTCATTCCCTAAGAGCAAGGTCAGAATTTTGACTTTCGATGGGGCCAGAAAGGAAGCAACGGTGGATCCCGGTGCACAAATAACGGCTGAAGAACTCGAGATGATACAGAAGAAGAGAGATGAAGACAAAAGCCGTTATGAATAGGGAAGTGCATCCAAGGGGGAGTCCAGCAAGCCTAGAGTGACATCTCGCGTGTTGTTGAACAAGTGGCAGCGACGCAATGTGAAAGATCGGTGGGCTCGTCTCGAAGAAGAAAACTATCGAAGGTGGGCTAGAGAAGAAGAAGAAGCTAATTATCATGCAGAGAGAGAAGCCCGCTACCGAGAGGAAGCAGAGAATCACTGGTATTGCCCATTCTTTAGGCACTGCTGGAATGAAGGTTTGAGGTTGCCTACAATTAATAATTGTCCCGAGTGCAGTGATCAGTACCGGGATTACAGGCATTCTCGGGCCATCCGCCGATCCGTGAATGACAGAATTCGATATCCATATGAAGTCATGGATCGGCATGAAAAAAGGGATATTCGGAGCAGGTCCAGGGCAGAGAGTGCTGATCGCGAAGAACCGGCATGGCAGGAAGGACAACGGTGCCCAAGTGGTCTGACGAAGAGCCAGAAGAGGCGCGTCCAATGCTTGAGGAATAAAGAGCTAAAAGAAGGAAGACACGCCAGGCAGGTTTGGCGTGAGAAGCAAACTAACGACAAAGGCAAGGAACCGGCTGATGTTTAGATGGTAGTGCTGTTGCCTACAGAATTCATGGCACCATCAGTGCAAAGATTGGGAACTTTGCCGGATGTTGATACAAGTGAGCTGGAGGAATTAGCGGTCAAATTGGTTATTGCACAGCAAGCTGCTTTTGATAAACCAGCCAAGCATCGGCACTTGAAAGCATTATACTTGAAGAGCTATGTCGATGGAGTGCTGATGACTAAGATGCTGGTAGATGGTGGCGCTTCTGTCAACCTTATGCCTTACACCACATTCCGTAAGCTTGGCAAAGGGCCAGATGATTTGATTGAGACAGACATGATGCTCAGGGACTTTGGTGGCAACTCGTCTCTGACTCGGGGGGCAATCAACGTCGAATTGACGATTGGGAGGAAAACTCTGCTCGCTACCTTCTTCATCATCGACAGTAAAGGTTCGTACAGTCTGCTCCTTAGACGCGATTGGATCCACACCAACTGTTGCATCCTGTCGACCATGCACCAATGTATTATCCAATGGCACGGAGATGAAGTTGAGACAGTTCCTGCAGATGACTCTGTCAGCATAGCTACTGCAGATGCTGCTTACCGGGAGCTCAGAGACTTCGAATGTTTCTCAGGCAAGACTTGGGAAGAAGGCGTCATCAAAGTCACCAGTGACGACCAACAGCCGATTCCAGTTGTCAGCTTGGAGACGTTTTTCTAGATTCATAAGACACATGTAAAAGCTAATCGAAGAGGTCGGGCTCTAATAGCCAATTTTGTACTAGGATCGCCTTTAGAACAAAAATGCAACTCTCGGTGGAGTGCAGCAGCTGATTCCGGCGAGGGATCGCCTTCAGAACAAAAAATATGAGACCCTCAATGGGGTGTAACAGCCGATGCGATATGCATCGCCTTTAGAGCAAAAAATAAAAAATATACACGCACTCCGTTTGTACGAAATTTACATCTTCATTTGATTGATTGATCCTAAGTACAAACTATTCACCGAGGTACACCATGTTGATGATGTCCTCGGCGGAGGTGACGAGCGCCACGGCATCGGCATGCTCCTCGAAGGCCGCCACAAGACCTTCGGGCTCCATTGGTTCTTCTTTGGGGAGGCTAGGCTCGATGGCTAGGAGATCCTGACCGGAGTGGAGCTCAGCAACGGTGAGCACGACAGTGCCCGGGGTGCCCTCGGTGGTGCCTCGAGGAGGGGCCGGGATGGCAATCCACTGAAGGCTGCCGTATGGTCTGGAAGAAGGGAAGCCAGAGGATCAGAATGCAGATTGGATTGGCAAAGGTTTCCTTGATCAAACGCACCTGGTGATTGCATGCAGCCGGCGTTGGAACGGCATGAGCCTCCGGAGCTTTCAGCCGAGCGAGTCGTCGCCATCGGCAGGGCGCTTGCCACGGGTGCTACCGCCGTCGGCCATTGGGGTTTTCTTGGCTAGAGTAGAGAAAGAAAGGTAAGAGGCAGAAAGAATGATGGAGAAAAGATGAAGCACTGACGTTGTGTGAATCGTCGTGTGGCTCTGACATTGATTTATAGTCAGGATTGGTTTCCTTGGAAGACGAGACGACGCTTCGGGATTATACTGAATTGAATATGGGAAGCAAATCCGAGCGAACGGCACACGTGGAAAGTGGAGCAACCGATCGGCTGTTTTAAAAAGCCGTTTTGAATCGACTAAGAGGAATTGAATTAAAAAAATAAAATCGGGTGGTTACACATAGAAACAACCGATTTCAGTATAACAGGAAAGTATTACTGACACAACAATGGGCAAGTGCCAGTAAGTCGCATTACAAGATTACAAGTTTAAAATGGCACGAAGTGCAGTCACAATTTCAGTGCGCATGGTTTTGCCAGTCCAGATAGCTTGGTTATCTGCATCACTCATGATAAGGAAGCGACTGAGACGCTTGCGGATGAGCTTGCCTTCGATGATTTTTGTGCTCACGTTTTTTTCAGTTGGGCAATGGCGTTTGGAGCTTCGGCCAAGGTCTTCTCATGATGGGTGATGGCCGAGTTCACTTCTAGAAGTTCCTTCTCTAGTTCTTGACGCCGGATTGTCAGTTTTTCCAGTTCCAAGGAGGCGGTAGCAGAAGAGGAAGTTGTGTTATCAACTTGCTGCGCTAGGACATGAGCTTCCTGCTTGTTTGATTCCTTTTGAGATTGCAGTGCGCCAAGCTCAGTCTGATTTGAACGAGCCGATGTGATCCTAGGGATATGATCTTTGAAGTTGGATATCTTTAACAGGAAGTCCAAAACATCTAGCTTTACTTGATCTTGGAGGAGCAACAATGTGTCCGGGATTGGTGCTATGCTCTGAGCCAGATCGGCTATGTCCTTTTCGAAGAGAGTTAGTAACTTTGTTAGCCGATTTTGGATGGCATCTTCTGGGAGCATCTGTAGGCAAGAGCTGATTTCCTCCTCGTTAAGGAATTGATGGATGTCAAATGAATAGCTCAACGATGGGGATTGCTGTGCCTGCATCGGAAGGTTAGGAGAGATTAAGTCTAATTTTTCATAAAAATTTACAAATGGATAGCCTATTATTCTTTACCTTATTAGAACTAGCAGCAGCCGCAGTTGATAAGGGGCCAATCTGAGTTTCTGAATTTGGTTCTAGCATAGCCATCTGAGTACCCATAAATAAAATTGATCAAAGAAGTCACTGAAAAGACCGAGAGGTGTTAACAGCCAAGAATGGTCTACCGTGGGGAGAATGATAGAGTCGGAATATTACCAAAGCCAGTCTCATGGGTTTCAGTCTCGTCAGCATCAGATGTGGGACTACTTGGCTGTATTTAAAAAAGGGTCTTTGGGTAAGAAGGAGTCCAGAAAAGAATCGTTAGAAGGATAATTGTTCACCTGGGTACGGTCAGGATCGACTGTTTTAGCGACAATCGGCTTGGGAGCCGTTTGAGCGTCGACTGTTGCCCGATTTTCTTTGGATAAAGGTTGTGTCCCCGTATCCTGGACTTGTTGTGACAGTGAAGTAGAAGTAGATATCTGATGATTAGAGCACACAGTTAAATGGTTTACAAGTAGATATTTGATCTAGGCAGAGAAACTAGTTATATTCTTTGATCAAGTTCACGTACACATTTTCACCTATGTATCACTTCTACACTGGAAGTATACATCTATGCTCCATACACCAATTGAGACAAACAACCACAATCAATCCTTGTCCTTTTGATAGATGGGGAGTATATGGTTACTGAAAAAAGGAGAGAGAGAGAGCAAGTGCTCAAGGAAAACAAGAGGACAAATGTCCCATGGGCAGGTGCCCATATACCCCTTCATTCAAAAAACTATGTATTCTAGTAACCATGCTCTCCCCTGTCTAAGGCTAGGGAAATAAGTCTCAAGGAGCCCACCAAATAATTTACACCTACACTTTTGATCATCTTATATGACTTGTTGCTCCCTGTGATCTAAGAGTCTAACATTTCAATATATTCAGTTCAAGTATGCTTTTGTTCCAATCCTATAAACTCCACATAAGCCTTAGGATAGACATGAAAAGCTCTCCTGAGCTCCTGTGAGGATCATCACACTAATGAGTGGTCGAGAGTGCCATTAAGAGAACCAAAGCAAGATTTTCTTTCAAAAGGATAAAAACTCTCTAGTTAAATGGTGTCACTCTACCAAAGTAAGGGATAAAAATGTTTGCTTATCTATTCCATCTTGTTTTTGCATAACTTAAGGTGAAAAAGCTAAAAACCCCATATAGTTAAGACACAAGATAAGTTTCTGAACCATGCTCAATACTAGAATAGTGTTGGATTGTATATAAGATCTTTGTTAATTATTACATTGAGAAAATTTCCTAATCCAACATTGTCCTGTTAAAACCACATCTTTGCTTGAGGGCAAGCAAAAGGTTAGCTTGGGAGAGTTTGTTGATGGTCGCTAACACCTTGTTTTACCATCAACATTTCACCCATAATCAAGGTAAAACCACATGAAAAGCAACGAACTCACGTTGAAACTCACCTAGTTCCACATGTCCTTGGAGAAATATTGTGTATGCAGGAAAAATGGTTAAAACAGAAGAAAACGAAGCAAGGCAAGACACCTCAGCACCTTAGCTACCACATGGCAGCCAGAGGGGGGCGCTTGCCCTCTCATAGGGCGCCTGCCATATCAAAAGTGCCAAAAGGCACTTGCCACCCCATGGATCCGTGTGCCATCCTCCCAAATGGTCTATGGAGCATTGAAACAACATCAACGGCTCAGAATCAAGGCACGAGGATCCGATGGACCTGTGGACAGGGCGCCCGCCCTTTCAAAGTTAGGTGCCACATCCATAATCTGAGAGAAGGTGTCCAAGAGTCATCCAAGCCATAAATTGAAGTCGGTTTTCATCCAACGGTGATCAAGTGATGTGCCATGGATCGACGGACCCACATGTCATCCTCCCGGGGCTGCAAACCGCCAATCTTGAGCTCCAACTGACCTTACAACCGCCTTTAAGGAGGAAGGAGGGCCGTTGGATGCAAGGCGGTGCATCCAAGGGGGCGCCTACCCTGCCACTTCGCGCCACCAACCTCCAGGACCCCTACAGGTACCCCTGGTGCTATCCTACATTATAAATAGGACTTGAATCCTCACTTGTAAGATGGAACATAGCTAGTGAGAAACACTACTAGTGAAAATACCACTAGAAGTCATAGTCTATAGTAGCTCCTCTCTCTCTAGCGACGCTCCACTCTTAGGAATAATGCTAGCTAGAGAAGAGTAGAGTAGTGAGAGAAGTCGGGAGAAGGAGGAAGTCTGTGGAGGAGCCGGGCTTGTCGGCGACCTCCTCTGCAGTGTTCTTCACTCTTATCGGTAATAAAGATCCCCTTCTTCATTTATTTATTGTTATACTTTAAGCAGCTGTATACTTGTTCATTACTTGGTTAGGGTGCTCTAATTCTTGAGCTCGAGTTAGAGTAGTAAGTTTTATAGATTAAGCGCGGTGCTTAGGCTATAGCTTACCCTTGAGTACCTGTTGACGGCCACTAACACCCTATTTTACCGTCAACATTTCACCCATAATCAAAGTAAAACCACATGAAATGCAAAGAACCCACCTTGAAACTTACCTAGTTCCACATGTCCTTGGAGAAATCTTGTGTATGGTGAAAACAAGGAAAAACAAAGCAAGGCAAGACACCTTAGCACATCAGCTGCCACGTGGGAGCTAAAAGGGGACGTCCGCCCTGCCAACAGGGCGCCCACCCTGTCCAAAGTGCCAAATGGCACTTGCCACCTCACTGATCTGTGTGCCAACCTCCCAAATGGTCTGTGGCACGTTGAAACAACATCAACGGCTTAGATACAAGGCATAAGGATCCAGTGTCCCTATCAACAGGCGCCTGCCCTGTGAAAGTTGAGTGCCGCGTCCACAATTCTAGGGAAGGTGTCCAGGAGTCATCTACATCATCAATTGAAGTCGGTTTTCATGCAACGGTGATCAAGTGATGTGCCATGGATTGAAGGACCCACATGTCATCCTCCCAGGGGTTGCAAACCGCCTTTCCAAGGCACCAACCAACTTTGCAACCGCCTATGGGGAGGAATGAGAGCCGCTGGATGCAAGACAGTGGATCCAAGGGGGCGCCCGCCTCCCTAGGAGGGCGCCCGCCTGCTCCTTCGCGCCACCGACCTCCAGCAGCTCTACAAGTACCCCTGGTGCACTCCTACACTATAAATAGGACTAGGATCCTCACTTGTAAGTTGAAACACCTAGGAACACACAAGAAACACTACAGAATACACTTGAGATTCAGTTCATTAGCTCCTCTCACTCTCTAGCGAAGCTCTGCTCTTAGGAATAGTGCTAGCTAGAGAAGAGTAGAGTGTTGGAGAGAACTCGGGAGAAGGAAGAAGTCTGTGGTGGAGCCGGGCTTGTCGGCGACTTCCTCTGCGGTGTTCTTCATTCTTATCGGTAATAAAGATCCCCTTCTTCATTTACTATTGTTTTACTTTAAGTAGCTCTATACTTGCTCATTGCTTGGTTAGAGTGCTCTAATACCTTGGCCAGAGTTAGAGTAGTAAGTTTTATAGATTAAGTGTGGTGCTTAGGCTATAGCTTACACTTGAGTGCCGCTAGGCCCACGGATAGTAGTGGTAGGTGCTATGTCGTGACAGCTATAGGATCCTATGTATTCCACCACGTTTGGCCTAGTATCCGGTATAAGCGTAGGACTTCGGGACGTACAGTGCCTAATCAGTCGAACCCTGGCGAGTTTCAAGTATAGCAGTCTCTTTGGTATAACAATCATTTGATCTTTTACTGAGATAGAGTTATCCCCCAAAACTCCAGAGCAACCTAGTGCGTGTTTCCACCTTAGTTATAATTCATTGATTTATCTTTATTAAGGTTATCACCCCATTTATCCATATCTAGATCCTTGACTATCATATCCTTGGAATCACAAACCCCGCCTTCCTTTGGGAAAATATAAATTCGACACCTGGTACTTCCAGGTAAAGTGCTACACGATATTTCTGTGAGCTTGCAGAATCCCATCACCTATCCTTTAGAGCTACCCATAGCATTTTTGGCGCCGTTACTAGAAATAACTTTATTCCTAGTAGCTACTTTGGAAGTGTCAACAACCACATACTTTGAGCATAGGGATTGACAACCCCAGTGATTGCGTTGAGAAGTATTGTTACCACTGTTAGAGGATAGATTTGGCTACATTCTTTTGATAGCGTTAGTATCTGTCAACAGGACCGCTAGGCCCACGGATAGTAGTGGTAGGTTCTAGGTGGTGATAGCCCTAGAATCCTCTGGATTCCATCACGTTCGGTCTAGTCTCGGTATAAGCGTAGGGCTTGTAGATGTACGGGGCCGACTCAGTTGAACTTCGGCGAGTATAGGACTTTACGTGCCCCGAGTATAGCAATCTCTTTGGTATAACAATCATTTGATCTTTCACTGAGATAGAGTTCTCCCATAAACTCCAGAGCTACTTAGAGTTATCCTAGTGAGTTTCTACCTTAGTTAAACTTCATTGATTTATCCTTACTAAGGTTGTTACCCTCATTTATCCATATCTAGATCCTTGACTATCAGATCCTGGGAATCACAAACCCCGCCTTCCTTTGGGAAAATATAAATTCAACACCTGCTACTCCCAGGTAAAGTGCTACACGATAGTTCTGTGCGCTTGCAGAATCCCATCACCTATCCTATAGAGCTACCCATAGCATTTTTGGCGCCGTTGCTAGAAATAACTTTATTCCTAGTAGCAACGCTAGAAGTGTCAACAACCACATACTTTGAGCATAGGTATTGACAACCCCTGTGATTGCGTTGAGAAGTATTGTTACCACTGCTAAAGGATAGATTTGGCTACACTATTTTGATAGCGTTAGTAACTATCAACAAGTATTTTTGGCGCCGTTGCCGGGGAAGGCAACTGTTGAATTCCTCTGATTTGAGTCAAGTCTAGATAGTTATCCTTAGAATCATGAATATGGCCAAAAGAACTATCCGTGAATTCTCTGCACCTTCTGCTGCTAATATAGCAACAGGACCTGGTGTCATCGAGGCAAACACTTAGTTCGAGTTAAAGCCTGCATTGATCATAATGGTTCAAGCTAGCCATTCTGTGGCAAAGCTCATGAGGATGCCAATGCACACCTCCAACACTTCTTGTAGATATGCAACACCTTTACCATTAAAGGAGTAACCCCAGACGCAATTCGTTTGCGACTCTTTCCTGTCTCCTTGTTAGGAAAAGCTAAGCAATGGTTCTATACGAACCGAAATGATGTGGACACATGGGAAAAGTGTTCCAACTCTTTCCTAGTGAAATTCTTTCCTCTAGGCAAGACCAATGCTCTTCGCAATAAGATCTCTAGCTTCCAACAACAAATCGATGAATTGATTCCCGAGGCTTGGGAACGAATGCAAGAGTATGTCGCTGCCTGTCCACACCATGGTATGGAGGATTGGCTTTTGATCCAAAACTTCTACCATGGATTAACCCCTCTTGATAGAAGCCATCTAGATGCTGCCGCCGGTGAAGTGTTGACGGTGGATAACGTCAACTTTTATTAGAACTTTAGACACCAAAGGACACATGAATACACACTAGTCTATGGTTTTAACCGACAGTTTCCACGAGTTTTGCATGTTCTGTATTTTCCAGGGACTATTCCAAAAAAGCATAAAACAAGGATTAATGAGCATAGAAGACACGAAACTTAACCGCTAAGAAAACATCATCACGAGAACACTAGAAGCCTCTGGAACACACCCGAGCAACCGGGGCCCGAACCTTGCCAGGGTAGGGCCGGCCGGCGCTAGGGTGGGGCCGGCCGGTGCCCCCCGGCTAGGGTTCGGCCCCGCCTTTTGGAGTCTTCTTCCGCCGCCTTTGAGGAGTCATCTCGGCCCATGTTTCAAGTCGGTTTAATCCTATGGCGCACGTGCATCCCACCGGGCTATAAATAAAGAGGCAGAACCCCCTGGAGGCATCCTACAATTCCACAATCATTCATCCAAGGCATCAAGTCTTCAAGCCATCAAGAGCCTCCTAGTTCATAGTTCTAGCCTAGTTAGATTAGTAGTAGATGAGTTCTAGTTCTTCGGCGGATCTGGAGTTCCGGCATCTGTTTGGAGCGCAGAGTTCGGTATAGTTCTAGTTCTATCTCTCTTATTGTATTCTTCAATAAGATTAGGAAAACATTATTCTTAATAGTTCATATGTTCTTGATTGCAATAGTCTTTGTCTACTTTGATTATATGTCTAGTATAGTTGGTTTGATCTTATTGAATTCATGTAATTGCTCGTATAGCGTTTATCCATACGATCGATGGGTAGATGATGAATACATGTAGACGTGGTGTCTAGGTATTCTGTTTATCTGCGAGTGCACACTGATGTGCCGGGTCGTGTGGTAGATCGCGTAGGTGACAGCTGCGTTGAGTCCTTTGTAGTCCACCCCCCGTATGTAGGACAGCAGGCACGGTCGCGAAGTTGGGTGATGACTCTGTTTCACATCCTTCCTAGATGATGCCCTTTGCATGTGATTATGATATAGGATTAGTCTAACAATGATTGCTAGATGTAATTGCACCAATTAGAGTTATTCATTGACGTAGTCATATAATTACTTTAGATATTAATTCCTTAGTTTATCCATTAGCTAGCTATTGCTATGACTAGAGAGTGCTCTGATGATTATCTTTATTTATGATGCTTGATTATACTTATCATTTTATTTATCTTATTTACCTTGTGACCTCTACCTGTTATGAGTAGAGAAAATGACATCGGTAATGTCACTTATCCGTTGTATATAATCACTATCAATATAATAGATTAAAGTTTATCCTATTCCTTCCCAGTGGTATAAATATAAATCGACAACCTGGTAGAACTCACTAGGTAAAATGTTACAATGGTATAATTATCTGTCCACTTGGAGAATTGATCTTAGTTTATATTTATTTATATTTCTGCCAAGTCACAGTGAATAATATGTAAACCTTTATTTATTCTTATCATATATAATTAGGGATGACAACCTAGTTCATGCATAAGGATGTTGGTAATAGATAAGTGGCTAGTTGCTAATGACAAGTTAATTAATTACCATTCATCTTCTAATCTCTCCTCTCGTATTAAAAGTTATTTAGTTATATTTGGCGACGTTAGTAGATGTCAACATGGAGCATTCTTTTCTCTTAAAGTTACAGATGCAAAGGCTTTGATCGAGAAGATGGTGTCCAATCAAGAATGGAACAAGGAACGTCTGCAACCACGCAAGCGAGGTATGCATTCTTTAAAGGAAGCTGACATGATTGCAGCTAAGGTGGACCTACTGGCCAAAAGGCTAGAAAATTATGAGAAGATGCGTGCACCTGAGACCGTGCAAAGCATGGAGACTCACATGACGTGTGAAGTCTGTGGAGAAGTTGACCACTCTGGACTCCATTGTCTTGAGACACATGAAGACCTCAAATTCATCAACAATGATAACAATTTTCGTTCTTCAAATCAAGGATGGGCTCAGCGCTCCAATTCTCAAGGTAAAACTTTCAATTCTTCGCAACGTCCAAACAACCCAGGTAATAACTACCCTTCTCTTAAAGATCTTGTCTATGGTCAAGGTAGAATGACTGATAGTATAAACAAGAAACTTCAAGCTAATGATAGGATGCTAGATAGTATAAATGCTAAATTGGATGATTTCTCTTCTGCAATTAAGAATCAACTTAGTTTCAATAAGATGCTTGAAACCGAATTAGCACAACTAGCTGCTGCAATTCCATCCTTTGAAAAAGATAGAATACCAGGAAAGCCTGAAACAACCATGGAATCTGCTAATCTTGTTACTATTAGTTATCATGGCTATGAACTAGATAGACGAAAGTTTCCAACTAAAAAGGGAGATCCTGGAACCCCTGTCATATCTTACTCTATTCAATCTCAAAAATTCCATAATGCTATATGTGATCTAGGATCTAGCATTAACATCATGTCTAAAGAACATTATGAAAAGTTGTTCTACACTGAACTAGTACCAACTTCTGTGTATGTGCAATTAGCTGATCAAACAACTTGCTACATAGAAGGAGTGCTTTGTGATGTTCTGGTAAAAGTAAGAAACAACTTTGTGCCTGCCGATTTCATGATTTTAGACATGGGTAATAGGGACAATTTGCCCCTCATTCTTGGCGGACCTTTCTTGAATACTGTGAATGCATGCATATTTATTGCTAGTGGTAGCATGGATTTCTATATAAATGGGAAGAAAGAGAGATTTGTTTTTTCTTGTACACCGCACCATGCAACTAACATGCAGAAAAATAAGAGTTGATCCATGATGAGGAGGAAACCAAGAATATGGAGAAACAAGAAAGACAGAGATGCGGGTAAGAAGGAACCATCATCTATAGCCTGTACACCAGACCCCGCCATCGGCAAAGAAGGACAAGATGAGAAGAAAACATCAGTCAAGGAAGAACCTCCTTTCGAAGAAGGACAGCTATGGAGTAAGTATTCTATCTCTCTCTTTAATTACTGCATTGGCATATTTCCCTTCTTCATGCATTAAATCAATCACTTGTTAGAAGCATGTTTAAATTTATGTCTTGCATTTAATAATGAAAGAGAGATTTAAAAAAATAGATATTTATATACTTATATATAACTAAAACAAATAAAAATAAAAATAAAAATAAAATAAAAATGAAATAAAATAAAATTTGGTTTATCATAGTAGCAATAAATAAAAGCCTAGTGATCATAATAAATAAGAAGCAAAAGAGGAAGTAACCCGACCAAGAAGAAGCTCCGACCCTGGAAAAGAAGCTAGCTTGGGGGAGCCGTCATCCTCTTCAAGGTATGATCTCTATCCCCATTACATTTCTTATTTGCCATGAGTTATAACATGAAAAGTAGCTCTAAATTTTGCCTCGAAAACACCCAAAAGAGAAACAAAAAAATAAAATAAAATAATAATAATAATAAATTAATAAATATAGGTATTTATATAAAAATAATGATAATAAAAAGAATTTGATATGTCTTTGTTGGAAATGATGAAAAATTGCTCTATGATGATTTGAAAATCTTGTTATACAACCCTTACTATAAAAGTTTTAAGTATGATATCTGAAAATTTGTCTTAAGTCAAACACTACCGTGGGTTGCACATGCTAATAACCTAAGTTATGCTCTTGCAAGATTGAAATTGGTATGAGTAGATCTTTTACGCTGCCTAAGGAATGAGTGAGAACTAACTAGAGTTTTTTTATTTATAAAATTCAAATTCTAGCTCAAGGTTCCTTTATGGAGTTAAATACCTACCATCAAGCCATACATCCACAAACACTGAAAACCATCAAAAGAAAGAGTTCTTGTCTGTTTTGAGCATGCTTAGACCTTATTTGATCTAGGTAGAGAAACTAGTCATATTCTTTGATCAAGATCACGTACACATTTCCACATATGTATCACTTCTACACTGGAAGTATATATCTATGCTCCATACACCAATTGAGACAAACAACCACAATCAATCCTTGTCCTTTCGATAGATGGGGCGTATATAGTTACTGAAAAAAAGGAGAGAGAGAGCAAGTGCTCAAGGGAAACAAGAGGACAAATGTCCTATGGGCAGGTGCCCATATACCCCTTCATTCAAAAAAACTATGTATTCTAGTAACCATGCTCTCCCCTATCTAAGGCTAGGGAAATAAGTCTCAAGGAGCCCACCAAATAATTTACACCTACACTTTTTGATCATCTTATATGACTTGTTGCTCCCTGTGATCTAAGAGTCTAACCTTTCAATATATTTAGTTCAAGTATGCTTTTGTTCCAATCCTATAAACTCCACATAAGCCTTAGGATAGACATGAAAAGCTCTCCTGAGCTCTTGTGAGGATCATCACACTAATGAGTGGTCGAGAGTGCCATTAAGAGAACCAAAGCAAGATTTTCTTTCAAAAGGATAAAAACTCTCTAGTTAAATGGTCTCACTCTACCAAAGTAAGGGATAAAAATGTCTGCTTATCTATTCCATCTTGTTTTTGCATAAATCAAGGTGAAAAAGCTAAAAGCCCCATATAGTTAAGACACAAGATAAGTTTCTGAACCATGCTCAATACTAGAATAGTGTTGGATTGTATATAAGATCTTTGTTAATTATTACATTGAGAAAATTTCCTAATCCAACATTGTCCTATTAAAACCACATCTTTGCTTGAGGGCAAGCAAAAGGTTAGCTTGGGGGAGTTTGTTGACGCCCGCTAACACCTTGTTTTACCGTCAACATTTCACCCATAATCAAGGTAAAACCACATGAAAAGTAAAGAACTCACGTTGAAACTCACCTAGTTCCACATGTCGTTGGAGAAATATTGTGTATGCTGGAAAAATGGTGAAAACAGAAGAAAACGAAGCAAGGCAAGACACCTCAGCACCTCAGCTACCATATGGCAGCCAGAGTAGGGCGCTCGCCCTCTCATAGGGTGCCTGCCCTATCAAAAGTGCCAAAAGGCACTTGCCACTCCACGGATCCGTGTGCCATCCTACCGAATGGTCTATGGAGCGTTGAAACAACATCAACGGCTCAGAATCAAGGCACGAGGATCCGATGGCCCTGTGAACAGGGCGCCCGCCCTGTCAAAGTTAGGTGCCACATCCACAATCTGAGAAAAGGTGTCCAAGAGTCATCCAAGCCATAAATTGAAGTCGATTTTCATCCAACGGTGATCAAGTGATGTGCCATGGATCAACGGACCCACATGTCATCCTCCCGGGGCTGCAAACCGCCAATCTTGAGCTCCAACCGACCTTGCAACCGCCTTTGAGGATGAAGGAGGGCCGTTGGATGCAAGGCGGTGCATCCAAGGGGAGCCCGCCCTGCCACTTCGCGCCACCAACCTCCAGGACCCCTACAAGTACCCCTGGAGCTATCCTACATTATAAATAGGACTTGAATCCTCACTTGTAAGATGGAACATAGCTAGTGAGAAAAAACTACTAGTGAAAATACCACTAGAAGTCATAGTCTATAGTAGCTCCTCTCTCTTTCTAGCGAAGCTCTACTCTTAGGAATAATGCTAGCTAGAGAAGAGTAGAGTAGTGAGAGAAGTCAAGAGAAGGAGGAAGTCTGTGGAGGAGCCGGGCTTGTCGGCGACCTCCTCTGCAGTGTTCTTCACTCTTATCGGTAATAAAGATCCCCTTCTTCATTTATTTTTTGTTATAATTTAAGCAGCTGTATACTTGTTCATTACTTGGTTAGGGTGCTCTAATTCTTGAGCTTGAGTTAGAGTAGTAAGTTTTATAGATTAAGCGCGGTGCTTAGGCTATAGCTTACCCTTGAGTACCTGTTGACGGCCGCTAACACCCTATTTTACCGTCAACATTTCACCCATAATCTAGGTAAAACCACATGAAATGCAAAGAACCCACCTTGAAACTTATCTAGTTCCACATGTCCTTGGAGAAATCTTGTGTATGGTGAAAACAAGGAAAAACAAAGCAAGGCAAGACACCTCAGCACCTCAGCTGCCACGTGGGAGCCAGAAGGGGCCGCCCGCCCTGCCAACAGGGCGCCCACCCTGTCCAAAGTGCCAAATGGCACTTGCCACCTCACTGATCCGTGTGCCAACCTCCCAAATGGTCTGTGGCACGTTGAAACAACATCAACGGCTCAGATACAAGGCATGAGGATCCAGTGGCCCTATCAACAGGCCGCCCACCCTGTCAAAGTTGAGTGCCGCATCCACAATTCGAGGGAAGGTGTCCAGGAGTCATCTACATCATCAATTGAAGTCGGTTTTCATGCAACGGTGATCAAGTGACGTGCCATGAACTGGAGGACCCACATGTCATCCTCCCAGGGGTTGCAAACCGCCTTTCCAAGGTACCAACCAACTTTGCAACCGCCTATGGGAAGGAATGAGAGCCGCTGGATGCAAGACAGTGGATCCAAGGGGGCACCCGCCTCCCTAGGAGGGCGCCCACCCTGCTCCTTCGCGCCACCGACCTCCAGGAGCTCTACAAGTACCCCTTGTGCACTCCTACACTATAAATAGGACTAGGATCCTCACTTGTAAGTTGAAACACCTAGGAACACACAAGAAGCACTAGAGAATACGCTTGAGATTCAGTTCATTAGCTCCTCTCTCTCCCTAGCGAAGCTCTGCTCTTAGGAATAGTGCTAGCTAGAGAAGAGTAGAGTGTTGGAGAGAACTCGGGAGAAGGAAGAAGTCTGTGGTGGAGCCGGGCTTGTTGGCGACCTCCTCTGCGGTGTTCTTCACTCTTATCGGTAATAAAGATCCCCTTCTTCATTTACTATTGTTTTACTTTTAGTAGCTCTATACTTGCTCATTGCTTATTTAGAGTGCTCTAATTCTTTGGCCAGAGTTAGAGTAGTAAGTTTTATAGATTAAGTGTGGTGCTTAGGCTATAGCTTACACTTGAGTGCCGCTAGGCCCACGGATAGTAGTGGTAGGTGCTAGGGGGTGACAGCCATAAGATCCTATGTATTCCACCATGTTCGGCCTAGTATCCGGTATAAGCGTAGGACTTCGGGACATACGGTGCCTAATCAGTCGAACCCCGGCGAGTTTCAAGTATAGCAGTCTCTTTGGTATAACAATCATTTGATCTTTTACTGAGATAGAGTTCTCCCCCAAAACTCCAGAGCTACCTAGTGCGTGTTTCCACCTTAGTTATAATTAATTGATTTATCTTTACTAAGGTTATCACCCCATTTATCCATATCTAGATCCTTGACTATCATATCCTTGAAATCACAAACCCCGCCTTCCTTTGGGAAAATATAAATTCGACACCTGGTACTCCCAGGTAAAGTGCTACACGATAGTTCTGTGCGTTTGCAGAATCCCATCACCTATCCTTTAGAGCTACCCATAGCATTTTTGGCGCCGTTACTAGAAATAACTTTATTCCTAGTAGCTACGTTGGAAGTGTCAACAACCACATACTTTGAGCATAGGGATTGACAATCCCAGTGATTGCGTTGAGAAGTATTGTTACCACTGTTAGAGTATAGATTTGGCTACATTCTTTTGATAGCGTTAGTATCTGTCAATAGGACCGCTAGGCCCACAGATAGTAGTGGTAGGTTCTAGGTGGTGATAGCCCTAGAATCCTCTGGATTCCACCACGTTCGGTCTAGTCTCGGTATAAGCGTAGGGCTTGTAGACGTACGGGGCCGACTCAGTTGAACTTCGGCGAGTGTAGGACTTTACGTGCCCCGAGTATACAAGTCTCTTTGGTATAACAATCATTTAATCTTTTACTGAGATAGAGTTCTCCCATAAACTCCAGAGCTACTTAGAGTTATCCTAGTGAGTTTCCACCTTAGTTAAACTTCATTGATTTATCCTAGTAGGGCGCCCGCCCCCTAGTAGGGCGCCCACCCCCCACTTGGCGCCATCTGCACTCCGCCACGTCATGGATCCATGCCCCAACCTCCTAAACAGAGTTTGGCACGATCAATGGCACAAATTTACCTCACTCGGATCTGGTAGCCCGGTTGGGCAGGGCACCCGCCCTGTCCATTTGGCCTGCCACGTCCACAATCCGGTGGAGAGGCATCCAAGCACTTGTGGCCGTCCATTTGAAGTCGGTTTTCATCCAAGGGAGATCAAAGGTAGTGTCAAGGATTCATGGACCCACTTGTCATCCTCTAAGGTCCACAAACCGCCTCTCCAACCGCCAACACATGCTTAACCGACCTTGCAATCGTCATTGGGGAGGATCCTGGAGCGTTGGATGGCGAGGCGGTGAAATCCACCGGGCGCCCAGCCCCCTAGCAGGGCGCCCGCCCTACAAGTCAGGGCCACCGACCTCCGGCCACCTCTACAAGTACCCCAGGGGTCTCCAAGTGCTATAAATACCCCAGAATGCTTCAGTTGTAATCAGCTTAGGAAGAATAGAGAGATTTAGAGTTGAGTCCATCCTAGCTCATCTAGTGAGAGCCTCCTAGCAAGGCTAGTAGTGTGAGTGTGAGTGAAGAGAAGCTGAAGAGTAGGAGCGCTCTGCGAAGGTCTCTCTCTCGGGCGCTTCCTCTGTAAAGTACTCTTTGATTCGGTAATATAATTTTCTTTCTAGTACTTACATTTCCCGCATTACTTCCAGTACTTACTTTTAGTATTTACTTTCAAGTATTTATTTTAAGTACTACTTTGAGTGCTCTAGTTGCGGTAGTACTAGGGGATTAATTATCGGTTTTCATACATTTAGTGCGGGATCTTCGCCGCTAGTCGGTGCTCTAATCTTAGCGCGAGGTTAGAGTAGTAGCCTATACTGTAAGCGTGGTGCTTGGACTAGAAGTTACCTTGGATTGCGGCTAGACCCACAGATAGTAGTGGTAGGTCTTAGGTGGTGACAGCCCTAAGATCCTCTGGATTTCACCACGTTCGGTCTAGTAGTAGGCGTAGGGCTTTTCTGTTTGTGAGTAATCCCAATCCCTTGGGACCGCGCATTCGCCCCGAAGTGCTAAGTGGAGTTAGCCTAGCGTGTTGCCTTGCATCCCACTCTTGAACTCATCACTATCTACGCCGTTGCTTGGCTTTATCTTAGACTAGATTATTTGGATTAGTTATCACTACACTAGTTCATTCTTATCATAAATCGTGATTGTTCTTAGTTTACCATTGGATATATTTAGCCATTAGAAGCTTCCCTGTGGAACTAAATACGATACTTGGTTACTCCCAAGTGAACTGCTACATCGATAGATTCTGTGCACTTGCGGAATTCTGCAATAGTCATAGGAATTATCAACAAGCATTTCTAATGCCATTATCAGGAATATTTATTCTTGGTAGTGAGCTTAAAAACACCAACAAACATTTCTGGCGCCATTGCTGGGGAAGCAATTGTCCTAGATTTTCTTTTGTGTTTGCTATAGAACTAACCCCGTTCTTTAGCGGGATCACACCTATTTGTCCTTTTGTGGCTGGATTCAATCTACCTGAAGATTTTCATGAAGACCCTGAGTCAATCCTTAGAAGAGCGAGAGCTAATCTCACTCCTCCAAGAATGACTTCTGGATCTCGCCCATCTTCATCGAGGGAACCTACATTGCAAGATCATCCATCAGATGAGTCCGAGCATCCTAGTACTTTGGAGCCAACTAGTTCATCTACATCAAGAACAATCTGTGAGTATTCTACTCCATCTATTTCCAATATTGCTACCATGCCTAGTGCTGATAGCGGAAGTAGAGAATTCGAGCTTAAACCCGCATTGATCATGATGGTGCAAGCAATTGCATTTCATGACAACCCTTCAGAGGATGCTAACACTTACCTCCAGAATTTTCTGGAGATATGCAATACAATCTCTATTCCAGGAATTTCGCAGGATACAATCCGTCTTCGCTTGTTTCCTTTCTCATTACTTGAGAAAGCGAAACAGTGGCTCTACATCAACATGGGATCCATGAACACTTGGGAGAAGTGCTCCAACCACTTCTTGATGAAATTCTTCCCTATTGGTAAGACAAATCTTTTGCATAGCAAGATTTCTAACTTTCAACAGGAGATTCGCGAATCCGTCCCCAAAGCATGGGAGCGCATGCAAGAGTACATACAAGCCTGCCCTCACCATGGCGTTGAAGATTGGCTATTAATCCAAAGCTTCTATCATGGACTCATGGATGGATTCTTGACAACATCTCGATGCTGCCGCCGGAGGTAAATTCTTGTCTCTCAAGGTGAGTCAAGCCAAGAAGTTGATTGAGAAGATGGTGGATAATCAAGGATGGACCGACGATCATCTCAAAGGTAATTCTAATACTTTCGAAGTTAATTCTTTATCTTTTGAATGCCTTTTGAAAAAGTTAGAAGATAGAGCTAATTGGAAAAGAGATCGTGCTGCTAAAGAATATTATGCAAATGCTAAAACACCATGTGCATTATGTGGAAATAAAAATCATAACATAGATATCTGTCCAATAAAAGATGCTAAATCTCTTTTAAATGATGACGGATATGATTCCCCACCAATCTCACCTTACCAAAGATGGAATCCAAGTAGGGAGGATAATGATTCTTTACATGCTAGCAATCATTCTCTTAAGGAACTTGTTTTAAATCAAGCTAAAATAAACTCTGGTTTAAGTTTAGTGTTGATTGATCAAGATAAAATCCTAGGAGATATAAATACCAGAATAGATAAATTTGATGAGCTGTTAAGGGAACAACTTGACTTTAATAAAATGGTAGAAAAGCAATTAGCAGATATTCATGCAAAACTTTAATGCCATAATGAAAAAGTTAATGCTGTGACCACGAGAGGTGGTAAGACCACTCGTGATCCCCGTTATCCTGATTCTACGCCCAAGAAGAAGGTAGTAGAAGAAGAAGCAGAAAAAGAAGACTCCATTACGCCTCAAGAAAAGGTAAGAACTTCTCCTCATGAATTTTATGATACCGAGGTGTTGCCTTTTCCTGACCGTAACAGGAAACCAAAGGAGGATGAACAATTCCGGAAGTTCATGGAGGTAATACAAAAATTATATATACATATACCTCTAGTTGATGCGATGCAGGTACCTACCTACACAAAATATTTGAAGGACATCCTCAATAGAAAGAAACCTATCCCGAGCACAGAAATGGTGAAATTGACGGAGCAGTGTAGTGCTGCTATCCTCAATAATTTCCCCGAGAAGAAGAAGGACCCCGGAAATCCTACTAATCTCATGCTCTATCGGAACTCAATAATTTGATCAAGCTCTATGCGATCTTGGAGCAAGCGTCAGCGTCATGCCTAAGGTAATATATGACAAACTTAATCACGCATCTTTATCTCCAACTACTATGTGTTTGAGCTCGCCGATCAATCAATACGATATCCGGCGGGAATAGCGGAGAATATCCCTATTCAAATTAAAAATTGTTTCGTTCCCATGGATTTCTTGGTGTTAGATATAAATCCTGATTTTAGAACGCCACTAATCCTAGGAAGACCATTTTTAAGTACTGCAAAAGCAACCATTGATGTGGGAGCCAGAGAAATCCGACTCAACATCAATGGAAAAGAAGAAATCTTTCATTTCAGGTCACGTCCGGAGCAGTGCTCGTCAGTGGAGGACGCACCTGCCGACACCACCATGCATGATGAAGATTCTCTGGAGCACGAAGACAACAGTGAAGTGTTGATCATCATGCAAGCATCCGATGCACCTAATCAAGGTAAGTTAAGCTAAGGTAAGTTCTAATCTCGCTTATTTTATTAAGTAATTTTACTTTTCCTTCATGAACTAGCTCAGTATCTTGCTTAGGATAATAAAGTAGAGGATTAGAAGTCCGGTGGCCCACTTTGATGGGGCGGCCGCCCTGCCCCCTTGGCCTTTAGCTCCACTAGCTACCCCATTCACTTGTCACATGGAAATAGAGAGCATGGCACCAGGTTTTGGCCGACATATCCATCCATCTTTCACTTGCTTTCTTTCTCATCTTGTCTCAAGTCCTTCCACTCTCTCCTCTCATTTCTCTGGCTGCTAGCTGAGCTTTTCACTAATGAAAGATTCTCTAGAGTGAAGACTTTGGCATGTGAGAGAGCAGGGCATGGATTTCGACAAGGTAGTAGGACGGGCGCCCTGTCATTAGGGTGGGCGCCCTGTCCCTAGCCAACATCCTGTCCCCTCTACTACCTACCTTGTCTATTTACACTCTCACATGCACGAGCAAGTGCTGCACCAAGCATCCAAGCTCACACTCTTGCTTCACATTCATTTTTCTTCTTTCGAGCAACCTCGTAAGCGCTAGCCACTAATCGCTAAGCAAAGCAAAGCAAGGAGAGCCACGGGAAGGTAGCACACACACTCCCTGAGAGGAGTGGTTTGTTTTACTAACCTTAATCCTTGCTTTGTTAGTGCTTTTATGTTTCATCATGTTGAAGAATTTGTTCGGGAAGAAGAAGAAGACAGGAGAGAGCAGTGATGGAAGCAGTAGTGGAAGACCGAACCAACATCTACGCTTCTCGTCCGGAAGCCATTCGACTTCAGGAAGTCAACACTCTCGAAAGAAGCAACATGTCTGTTGATCAATCGAGCCATGGCGAACCTCCTGAAGAACAAGGCACTCAACATCCACCCATTCATATTCTTGTAGATGAGGCCCAGATTATTTGGCTAAATAATCGTGAAAGAGAAGCCTACCGCATGTTACGCGAGCGCGCATTCATCCATACCCCCAAAATCTACCGTGACTTGCTCAACACCACAGGTATGATTACTGAATTTCAAACTATATTTCGTACTTTGGGGTGGGAAATGCATGGATAGTTAATGAACTGGGGTGTAGAGAACTTACTTTAGAATTTTTATGCACCCTAGAAGTCACTAGTAGCTACTTGCAACTTTCGTGTGTTTAATGAAAATTATTCTTATACATGGGCACAATTTAGTGAGCTGCTAGGATTTAATAAAAATTGTGTAGTAGACTTAAATAAAGCCTATAAAGATTTTAATAAGAAAACCTTTTGGTATGAAATTTCTGGCCGCCATGATTCAGCATATCCTAGAACTTCTCAAATACATAACCTAACACTTAGCATGTTGCAAAGATTTATTGCTATAACCTTTTATCCTAGACATGACCCCAGGAAGGTTAGAACCAATGAAATACAAATTTTGTTTGCCGCACTAAAAGGAATTCATGTATCACCAGTTAAAACTATGATGGATTATTGGTCTAAAGTGTTTACACGGGTAACTGATACAACCAATGAAATGACTTCACTTGTGACTAGGATAATCTGTAACATGGGTTTGCTGGGCAGTGCACAAATTAATTTCATTAACATTGAGAGAGTAATTTTAGACATAGAGCATTTTAGGCAAGCACACATGATGAAATATGATGTGGAAAATGACAAATATATCATGACGTACCAAGGTTTTATTAATGAAATCCCATTGCCTAACATGACTCTATGGATTAAGAAATGTGAACTCTTTGCACTTACCCCTCGAAACCGAGGAACAGCACGCCGCAAGCCTGGCATAAGAACATGCTGTGTAGGCAGCAAGAAGAAGAACAAGGGCCCAGACGAGAGCTGCTCAGGCTGCAGCACAAGAGCAAGCAGAGCGGGCGGCACAAGTAGCATTCCACCAAGGAGCCATGCCACACACTAGTCAGTGGGGTGCATGGCCGGCTCCTGGCTCTCAACAAGCAGGACGTTCCAATTGGTACCAGCCACCCCCGCAGCAACAGCATCAGCCGACTGACCCATGGGATCCCTATAAACATGCATCCGCACACATGAGCCGTTCTAGAAGTACCCAACCCTTGGGTGGCTCTTACAGATACACTGGTGTGGAAGGCTCACACTCATCCAACACTAGAGGATACCCTCCACCGAGACACTCAGTTTCAGTGCATGGATGGGAGCGAGACCTTGGCTATGTCTAGCATCAGATAGAGGGCCTGCAGATTGGCCACGACCAGCTTCACCAAGGATTACAAGATCTGTCATATGAATTCCGGCAATACAGGCAAGAGAATGAGGAGGAGACGAGATATATGCACTACCTGGCTCGTCGCAATGACCGCCGTTGGGACAATTTCTATCGCCGCCAGGGGTGGGATTTCTAGTGATGCTTTCAGAACCAGTTTGGGGGAGGTCCCCCGCGAAGGTAAGTACACACAGCCCCATCCTTTTATTTACGCATTTATATTATTTTATTTCTAGCATGCTAATAATAATAATAATAATAATAATAATAATAATAATAATAATAATAATAATAATAATAATTATATAGTAGTATTGGTTATGTTAGTATTGTTATGCTTGAAAAATAAATAAACACCCACACTGTCACACTACTAGAAACAAGAGAATGAAAATGTTTATTGCTTATAATTACTTCAAGTTAGTAATTCGCTGATGATTTGACTGTTAATGTGATTTTACTTAAACTATGAACTTGAACTCCGTGGGTTGCAAATGCTAGAACAAGGCTTGAAAATTTTGAGTATCATGATCTAGCAAAGAAATGAGTAAGTTTCTATCCTATCATGAGCAAGGTTAATCTGTGGAGAATTTCTTTAAATGATGATAAAACTTGCTTAAGATCTTCTGTGGCAAAAGAGAACACCTACCAGAGCCATATTTGTTAGATAGGAAAACTCCACTTGCTGCCTATATTTATGTTGAGCCTTGTCAAACTTTTGTGAATCATAGTAGAGAAACTAGTCATATTTTCATGACCTGAGAACACGAACACCCACCTTCATATTGCTATTCTTACACTGAGAATAAGCAACAACATGCCTTTTATGTTAGGATCTACTCCATGGCATTATCATTTATCCCTCTAAAATATTCCTCAAAAAGAGGCATGGCTAGTTTCTAGTAAAAAAAGAAGAGCAAGTGCTCTAATGAAAAAAAAAGAAAGAAAAGAGAGCAACTGCTTTGATGAAACAAAAAAGAATAAAGAGCTAGCCATGTTTCTAAAAAGGGAAGAGCCATGAAAGGAGTAATTAGTACCACCACCATACACATGCAGATTCTCGGTTTAAGTCTATGACTTGTTGCTCTTTTGATCCAATTGTTTGACTTAACAATATTACATTATATATGGTATGCCCCATTTTCCTGTGACCCTAAAACTCCACATAAGCTACTAGAGATAGGATGTGAGGGCATTGCAAGCCTTTTGAGTGAGATCAAAAATTCCACACACATATTAGAGAGACTGAGTGTGCCACAGAAGAGTCTAAAGCATGATTATTGAAAATATTCAAAAACCTCCATAAGATTTAATCAGGCAAAAAGGGCATGGAGAACAAACCCTCTTTCTAGCTAGTCTGTGCTCTATTTTCTAGGTTAAGGGATAGATAAAAGCCCCATGGGTAATAGTGATTGGATATGGGTAATTGCATTAACATGTTGAATCAAAAGTGAGTCATTAATAAGAAGTCAATTATGAGCATAACATCTTGAGTCTTTGCTCAGGGATGAGCAAAAGGTAAGTTTGGGGGAGTTTGTTGATGCTCACTAAATGCACATTTTAACCATCAACATTGATAAAATTAAGCAAGGAAATGGCACATAGAAGGTAGGAATTTGGTTTAAACTAATGGAATTCCACTTGTACTTGAAGAATTGTGGTTGCAGGTGAAATACAGGTGAAAATGAAGCAAACAAAGGCACATCTGAGCAATACACGTGACAAGAGCCACATTGGGCCCAAGTGACCGGGCGCCCGCCCCCTAGCAGGGCGCCCACCCCCCACTTGGTGCCATCTGCACTCCGCCACGTCATGGATCCGTGCCCCAACCTCCTAAACAGAGTTTGGCACGTTGATTCAACATCAATGGCTCAAATTCACCTCACCCGGATCCGGTAGCCCTGTTGGGTAGGGCGCCCGCCCTGTCCATTTGGCCTGCCACGTCCACAATCCGGTGGAGAGGCATCCAAGCACTTGTGGCCGTCCATTTGAAGTCGGTTTTCATCCAAGGGAGATCAAAGGTGATGTCAAGGATTCATGGACCCACTTGTCATCCTCTAAGGCCCACAAACCGCCTCTCCAACCGCCAACACATGCTTAACCGACCTTGCAACCGTCATTGGGGAGGATCCTGGAGCGTTGGATGGCGAGGCGGTGAAATCCACCGGGCGCCCGGCCCCCTAGCAGGGCGCCCGCCCTACAAGTCAGGGCCACCGACCTCCGGCCACCTCTACAAGTACCCCAGGGGTCTCCAAGTGCTATAAATACCCCAGAATGCTTCAGTTGTAATCAGCTTAGGAAGAATAGAGAGATTTAGAGTTGAGTCCATCCTAGCTCATCTAGTGAGAGCCTCCTAGCAAGGCTAGTAGTGTGAGTGTGAGTGAAGAGAAGCTGAAGAGTAGGAAAGCTCTGCGAAGGTCTCTCTCTCGGGCGCTTGCTCTGTAAGGTACTCTTTGATTCGGTAATATAATTTCCTTTCTAGTACTTACATTTTCCGCATTACTTTTAGTACTTACTTTTAGTATTTAATTTCAAGTATTTATTTGAAGTATTACTTTGAGTGCTCTAGTTGCGGTAGTACTAGGGGATTAATTATCGGTTTTCATACATTTAGTGCGGGATCTTCGCCGCTAGTCGGTGCTCTAATCTTAGCGCGAGGTTAGAGTAGTAGCCTATCCTGTAAGTGTGGTGCTTGGACTAGAAGTTACTTTGGATTGCGGCTAGACCCACGGATAGTAGTGGTAGGTCTTAGGTGGTGACAGCCCTAAGATCCTCCGGATTCCACCACCTTTGGTCTAGTAGTAGGCGTAGGGCTTTTCTGTTTGTGAGTAATCCCAGTCCCTTGGGACCGCACATTTGCCCCGAAGTGTTAAGTGGAGTTAGCCTACCGTGTTGTCCTTGCATCCCACTCTTGAACTCATCACTATCTACGCCGTTGCTTGGCTTTATCTTTGACTAGATTATTTGGATTAGTTATCACTACACTAGTTCATTCTTATCACAAATCAGTGATTGTTCTTAGTTTACCATTGGATATATTTAGCCATCAGAAGCTTCCCTGTGAAAATAAATACGATACTTGGTTACTCCCAAGTGAAGTGCTACATCGATAGATTCTGTGCGCTTGCGGAATTCTATAATAGTCATAGGAATTATCAACAAGCATTTCTAACACCGTTATCAGGAATATTTATTCTTGGTAGTGAGATTAGAAACGTCAACATTACCCCCATTTATCCATATCTAGATCCTTGACTATCAGATCCTAGGAATCACAAACCCCGCATTCCTTTGGGAAAATATAAATTCGACACCTGGTACTCCTAGGTAAAGTGCTACACGATAGTTCTGTGCGCTTGTAGAATCCTGTCACCTATCTTATAGAGCCACCCATAGCATTTTTGGCGTCGTTGCTAGAAATAACTTCATTCCTAGTAGCAACGCTAGAAGTGTCAACAACCACATACTTTGAGCATAGGGATTGACAACCCCTTGTGATTGTGTTGAGAAGTATCATTACCACCGCTAAAGGATAGATTTGGCTACACTCTTTTGATAGCGTTAGTAACTGTCAACACTTACCTCGGTTTCGGAAGAAAAGCTTGCATCCAATGAAAGACATTTATTGTGGATCTTCTGACAAATTAAGTGGGAATGCCATTTTTGCCACCAATCATTAAAGGATGCGTGAGTGAATGGCGTCTTAAACCATTCTATGAGCTCATATATCAGCAAATCTGACCCCAGTTGAAATACTCTGAGGCTAGATAATGCATCCTTGATATTTTCCTTGGGCTTGAGGGTGTTTGCAAAGAAGAGCCTGGGAGCAAGTTGACCCAACCCGAACTGCCTGGCTACGAAGTTTGGGTTACAGAACTCATAAGTAGGCCAGATAGGCTGTTGACTGTTGCTACTGCGAAGGTGTTTGAAGTCGACAGGTAGTGCGCAGGGCTTGATGATACTGTTAAAAATCTCAGTGGCCTGTTGATCAGTACAGCCTGTCTCAAATCTGAAGTTGAAGGGGAAAGTTAGCTCAGTGTCTTCTTCATAAGGAAGCCATATAACGAAAGTCTGGATCAAGGCCTCTATAAAATTTCTCAAAGAGGTGGCCTCGGCTGGTGGTAATTGTGATAGCCGATGCGTCCTCGCCATAAGATTGGCATCCTCTGTTGGTTTCGTTCTCTCCTTCAGAGAAAATCGTTGATGGGAAACTGAGATTCTTCTAAAGGCCTCACCAGTCTATGCAAATATAGGTTCAGCCAAAGTTGAATTAGCCACCAGGGGCCTCTGCAGCAGGGGACAGTTTCATTCTTCAACAAGCAGGAGGCCACTTGATTCATTAAGTTGTAAGCGGCACCAAGAAGAAGTTTTCCAAGAGGGATTGGCTTTCCAGCAGCCAGTTGTTCTGTTAATGCCCTGTGTGGGTACACTGGCCCAACAGAAGAACCACATAAGATGAATTTCTCCAACCACAAAATCAGAAAGGCTATGCATTCTTTATTAGTGATACTTGGACTAGAGCCTTGGTTGGTGTTGATATAGCTTGTCCAGCCGCTATAATCTAAGACTTTGGGGAGTTTTTGTTCACCTTTAGATCGGAGATCCTAGAGCTGACTAGAACCCATGACTTCGAGGCCGGTGAGCATATGTATATCCCCTAAAGTGATTGACATCAGGCCATGACCAAACACAAATGCGTTCATAGAGTTGGACCAGAAATAACAGGCTACGCTCAGAAGGGGTTCATTTTTCTTCAGCTGGGAAAGAGAAAGATTGAGACACTGGCTCAAACTATGGATCTCCCAATCTATGCTCTTTTCCGCCGAGACTCTGCAATACCAATCTCTCCAACGAGCTACTATGTTGGGCCAATTCCGGAAGGTTTGCTTGGTCCAGGAGGACGCATTAATAAGGGAGGATTTGAATGGGAGTTGATTAGTCTCCTTGGAAATAAAATTGGCTAAGTTGGGGTTCCCTATTGGTCCCAGATAATAGGTAGTAGGGACATTGGCCGATTGAATAAGTATCTCATTCCTCATTCCCTAGAGATCAGAAGTGACTTGGAGTTAAGCAGGGAGTCAGAAGAGGAAGAGAGGTTGAAGATGAAGATACGCACCTCTGGGATTTCAGTTGGGGTCGCCATGAACCTTGATGGTACTGCCGAGATGGGAAGATGTGATGGATTTGAGTCGGGAGCTGTGGCTAGGGTTCTGATTTGGTGTGCGGCGGCTGCGAGGTGTTTGCGGGTAGGAAAGCAGGAGCACTGTTATGATGAGTATATGAGGGTGCTACTCTGAAATCTACTCTAAGACGATGAGGAGCCATTCAAAATTCAAGGATAATTTTGTAATAAAATCAATTTTATCCCAAAATTGGGGGCATGTGTTTACACCAGAATTTGGACAAAGCTTAGATGACTACTACAAGAAGAAATAGCTGATCGGGGATCGGATATTTGCTGGCGTTAGCAAGGTGTGCCACGGAAGACAGGCTGATTGGGGATTGGATCGGATGATTGGTTACGTCAGCAGAGAAGCGCACGCCCGCGTCGGGTATGGCAGAGCAATCATAAAGAGGACCCACAAGAAGGGAAGGCTGGGCTCCAAGTTATCTCAAAAATTAGGAAATCTTATTATTTCCTTATTTCCAGTTAGTGTTTTCATTCGGTTAAGGTTTCCTTTCCGGCTGCCGGGTATAAATATAAGCCCCAAGGCATTGTAAAAAAACAACATAATCAATACAAACAAACCCTTTTCGGCTCCGGCCAGAAAAACCCCTTAGGAGTAGATTACGGAGAGTTCTTCAACAAGTATGGCTATATCGATCCGGTCGATCCTTGGCTTGGTCGTAAGTACCATCATGCTCGCTTTCATCATGTACGGCCTGTATGATTCTGCCTCGTACCCCACTGCTAGGTGAATTCAAGTAGTTATCGATTCTCGTTTGATGTGAGTATGGCCTGTGTAATTCTGCCTTACACCCCACTGCTTGAGTTAGATTGAGGATTAGTTATCAGCTCTAACTAAAATTGGCATGTTTAGTTAGATTCATTAAGTTACCGATGTTGCTTATGTTTATTTATTGTCTATTGAATTTAAGCATCACCACTTGCCCAAACTTGATCTATTTTCTTATCGGCTTAAATCTTATTTTCTATCTTGCTTAACGAATGAACGTTTATTGAATATCATGTTTAAGCAAGTAGATCTATTTATCATTGGCCAGTTAGTACAGATCTAGATTGTATACATGTTGCACTCAAGTAATAGATTGAATCGTGTCAAGAACCTTTGGGTAATAGATGCGATCTGTAGTTTACGTCACGAGCTGTCTCCTGACGGTCGTTAAGTACCAATTTTATACCGTCAACTAAAGCTTGGCAATGGACAATAACAGCAACATAGGGGTTATTACTGACAAATTCCACGAGTTTTGGTGAATTGTGTATTTTCCAGGGATTATTCCAGAAAGGGTTAAAAGAAGGATTAAAGTGCTTAATTACCACGAAACTTAACCGCCAAGGAAACATCATCATCGGAACACTAGAAGCCTCTGGAACACACCCGAAGCGACCGAGGCCCGAGACCCACCAAGGTGGGGCCGCCCGGCGCTAGGGTGCGGCCAGCCGACGCCCCCCCTTAGGGTTTCGGCCCCGCCTTCTGGAGTCTTCTTCTGCCGCCTCTCAGGAGTCATCTCGGCCCTTTGTTTTAAGTTAGTTTGATCCCACGGCGCACGTTCACCCCACCGGGCTATAAATAAAGGGGCAGACCCCCCTCCCAGGGCACCAATTCATTCCTCCTGCTCATTTGTCAAGAGTAGACAGAAGTTAGGGTTTCCATAGCTTAGAAATAGAGCTCTAGTTCTTCAAGTTCATAGTTTAGGCATCTAGCAAGGCTCAAGTAGAGTTGGGCGCTACGCTCGGGATCCCAGATCTGTTCATCTGGAGATCGGTAATATTATCTTGTATCTCATTATGACTTTGCTTCATTTTAATATATTACTACTTATTTGGTTCTTAGTTTATTCTTGTTACATATTCGATATAGTTGTGATTGGTGATGATTATTGTCATATGATCAGTAAAGCGCCTAATTCAGTACTCGAGTGAGTTAGGTGGTATGTATTATGTAGACGTGGTGTCTAGATATTTTACGTACCTGCGGAGGCACCCTGACGTGCTGGGTCAGTGTGGTAGTCTGCGTAGGTGACAGCTGCGTTGATTCCTTTGTAGTCCACCCCCCGTGCGTAGGCCTAGCAGAGCGCAGGTCGCGAAGGAGGTGACCCTTGTGTCTTAATATCCTCATTAGATGATGCTCCTTATGATGTTTTCTGAGTCGGTTCTACTATAAATGAAGATGTAGTAATATAGCGTAGACTGTAGACTTTATATTTGGTAATTACATAGGTTTTCTTTACTTTAGCCGAATCTCGAGATTGTCTTTACTACATAAGTGAGTCTCTATATTCTATCTCTGCAATATACCATTTACCTCATTTACTCAATTATCATTTATCATATTATTATTGACTTATTATCGCTAAAGCATTAGAGTTACTAGCTATCATAGGTCTGCACATTTATTATCTCTATCCTGGTAGATTATCCTAATGAATAAATGTCTCTTTATCCTTTTAGGCATAAAACAAATCAACGATACTCGGAATACTTACCGGGTGAAATACTACAATGGGAGAATTATCTGTGCGCTTGTGGATAAATTGTATAGTGTTATATTTTTAGGTGGCAAGTGTAGATTATTTTACCAATGGTTTTTGGCATTATGTTAGGGATGACAACTTAACTTGAAGTGATGTTAAAAATACCGACAAGCATTTCTGGCGCCGTTGCCGGCGAATGGCAATTTTATTCATTAGGATAATTTAATGATTCGTTTCGCCAGGATATTTCTAGAATTTCATATAGGTTTTTCATAAAAATTATAAAACAAAATAAAAATAACTATAGATATAAATACTTAGAGATAGACCGTAACCTTTTGCTTTAGCAAACTTACCCGTGTTTTGTCTTTTGTTTAAGTATCTTATATAGTGTAAGTGCAGGATTGGTTGTAGTACTTTAATTCTTATCAATCAGCAACAACTATAGGAAGAAGGGTCTTACATCATCTTGAGAAGCCATGGCTGAGAAAACTCTGCGTGAATTCTCTGCTCCAAGCACTGAGAATATTTGCATTGGGCCAACCTTTAACATTGAAGATCATGATTTCGAGATCAAGCCGAGCCTCATAAAAATGGTGCAAGCTACCACATTTATTGGAAAGAAAGATGAAGATGCAAGTGTCCAACTGTAGAATTTCTTGGAGATTGGCAACACTATCAACATCAAAGGCATTCCTCAAGATGTCGTGCTACTTTGTTTATTCCCGTTCTCATTGGAGGGGAGAGCGAAGCAATGGTTCTATCAGAATAAAGGTCAAGACATGGGGAGAATGTTCAAAAGCTTTCCTAGAGAAGTTTTTCCCAGTAAGCAAAACCAATGCTTTACGAGGAAAGATTTTAGAATTTCATCAGCAGAAAGGTGAAACTATTCCAGAAGCCTGGGAACATTTTCAGAATTACATATCAGATTGTCCTCATCATGGAATGGAGAAATGGTTGCTCATGCAAACATTTTATCATGGACTAACTCAAAGGTCACGTGAGCAACTGGATGCCACTCCTGAAAGATCATTTATGTCACTCACCCCTGGAAGAGCAGAAGATATTATGGCAAAGATAGTAGAAAATCAGAGTTGGACATACAACACCCAGACATGCTATAAGAGTGAAGAAGTTCCAGAAGGAGTGTGTGCACTATCAACCAAGATGGATGTACTGCTGAACTGGTTAGAGCAAAGGGCCAATTATAAAAGAGATTGTCAAGCAATTCAAGATGCATTCAATTCTCAGAATCAATATGAAGAGTATTTAAGAATTGAATCTGCTGAATCCCTAGAAGATATTAGTACAGTCATCAAGAAGCAAGGATGGACTCAACCTCGGTCAACCGGTCAAGCTAAGTACCAAGGCAATTATAATCAGAAACAACCACCCTTGAGAGAATTAATACTAGAACAAGCTAGAATTAACGAAAGTATTTATAAGAAGCTTGCTTTTAATGATAAAGTTTTAGAAGGAATTAATTCTAAGTTAGATAATTTCTCTTCTGCTGTTAAAGCAAATATTATTTAATAAAAAGATAGAATTACAAATTGCACAATTGTCTTCTACTTTGTTTACCACTAATCCTGAACCAGTAAAAGGAATATCTACTAGAGGAGGTAAGTCTACAAGTGATCCATCTTACCCAAAGGGGTCGCGTAGACCACCACATTTAGTGCAGGTAGAAGAAGAAATTGAAAAGGACGTGTTGGCGCAAAAAGTGGTTCCCTAAGCCCAACACACCAGCGAAGCCGGAAAACGACCCTTGAAGGCAGTAGAGCTCTCGCAGATCCAGCTAGCTTCGAACCCGGTCTGAGAGTGTCGGTAACATCCAAGCGTGCCAGTCAATTTGACCTGTAATTGACAAGGAAACAGATATAATCAGTAACCCAAGGCGGAACTAACTGGTGAGTCCAGATAGTTCCAACTGTACGGCTCAAAGAGCCAGTATAATCGGAGATCGACTAGAAAGCCGATTCCGTCATGTTATGAACCGATAGTAATAATAATGAAGTAAAACCGGCTATCAGGATACTCATATGAAGATAATAACGTACTAGCCGATCTAATTTAGTTAATGTGTATAAAAGAAAATAGATCATGTGTACAGATCTGATCTGTACATCAAACAAACAGGGATCTACTAAAGCTGGTCTAGAAGGCCGGCGGCTTTAGTAAACCCTCTTCGCTAAGTTCACCAAGTCTGCGTTCACCTGGTCTAACGGCCAGCGGGCTTCGACAAACCCAGCAAACAAAACTAGATCGTTTGATATCCAAATAAGTCTATATGCACGATCTATTCGTGAAAGCATAACTGAATCGGCTCTTTAAGCCGATGCAGGGTCCATGAAGCACGAGCGAATGCTTAGCGCAGTCATAAACAGACTTCAAATTAAAGCAAGTCTAATCTAGTGAAAACTTGTTTAGGTTAAACCTGTTCCACCGGATGACGCTCAGTTTAACTTAAACAAGGACACAAAAATAAGACTTACGATAATCCTCAGAACCACTTATATCCCAACTAGAACCGAACGCACAACATGTAACGAACAAGATTGATAGAGAATTAGCCGACGTAAGCATGGAACCGATCATCATGGTAAAATAAGCATAAGAAAGCATAAACGACGATCAGATTCAAGTGAATCTAAGGCCAAATCTATCAATCTTGATCGGGCAGAGAGATGTTGTATTGATAAATAAACAATAAACAACAAATAACATCTTGATAACTTAATGAATCTAACTAAATTGCCATATTTAGCTAGAGCCGATAACTAATCCACGCGTGCAAACCATCTCAATCAATAGCCTGTCTACCGGATGATATTAACTAATAGATTAAGCAAACAAACACGAATCGATAACTAATCCGCGCGTGAAAACTGTCCTAATCTGCATCTCATCCACCGGATGACGGTTAACACAGATTGATCGAGTAAACCAGCGTGAATCATCCTTGACTCACTGTGCTTCCCACGTCCACCGGATGACGCCAAAGAAACAGAGCTTAGCAAGGACCCTGGTCCGCCATGCTTCCACGTCCACCGGATGATGCTAAAAAGACATAGTTTAACAGGGGGTTGACAATACTTACAAGCAAGCTTGCGTCCACCGGATGACACCCAGCCTGGATGAAGTAACTCGCCGGACTCGACTGACTCTAGGGTTTGTTGGCTGGAGCCGAAAGTTGTGTTGTATTGATTGTTGTTGATAGATGTTTCAATGGCTGAGGGCTTATATTTATACCCTGAGCGTAGATAGAGTCCTAGTCGAATTACAACTCATCATTAGATAAGGAAACTAACAAACTATCATATATCTAAGGTAACTTGGAGTCCCACCTTCCCTTTCCATAACGGACTCCGATCGTGATGGCATCCTGGCGGCGCAGACTCCGGATGACGTCATCAACACCGACGCTGCGCACCTCCTGTCACCTTGGCCCGATAACCGATTCACCGTGCAATCGGCTATTTTCCTTCCCTCCGCTGGACGGAATTTGCTTACGAGATCGGCTATCTTCCTCTGGTATCGGCTATCGGCTCCCAGCCCAAAATTTGGTGTTAACACATGCCTCCAATTTTGGAATAAACTGGTTTATTCCAAAATTAGCGCTTGAGCCTTCAAATAGTCAAACCGCAGCTCCCCTCTCAGCGCTTCAAACTTTCGCACCAAAACGAAACCCTAAACTGTCGCAACTTCCGCCACGGGCTTCAATCCACCGCCATCAGCTTCGACTCGCCGCCGTCAAACCATCCCCGAGCTAATGGCGACTCCTTCCGAGGTCCCTGAGGTATCAATTTCATCGATCCGCCCCCTGATTTGTGAATCCCTCTTCAACCTCACTGAGTATGAGTTTCAAATCCAGGTACTGAGGAATGATATTCTGATTCCGTTGAAGGACATCCCCGACACCTACTACCTGGGTCCGATGGGCGATCCGGTCCCCAAAGATTTCATTGTTCAAGAAACCAACCAGTTCCCATTCCGAAGCTCCATGATGGGCACCTCTTCTTGAGCCAAATCCTTCAGAAACTGGCCAAGCGTACTTGCTGGATGGAGGAACTGGTTCCGCCGTGTCGCGGCGAAGAAATGCGCGGACTGGGAGATGCACCATCTGAGCCAATGTCTTGACCTATCATTATCAGAGATGGCAAGGAATGAGCCGCTCCTGATAGCCGCCAGTCACTTTTGGTCCAACTCCCTGAATGCTTTTGTATTTAGAGACGGTCCAAAAACCATTACTCTGGGTGATATCCATATGCTCACCGGGCTTCAGATCACTGGATCATATGACTTCTGGGATCTCTGCTCCAGTGGCAAGAAGGACCCGTACTTCCCGAAGCTGGACACTTACAAAGGGTGGAGTGGCTATGTTCAACACCTCCAGAAAACCTCCTCTTCCGTCAGCGAGAAGGAACACGTCGCATTTTTGACCATGTGGCTTGAAAGATTCGTGTTCTGTGGCGCCACTGCCGGACCAGCATACCCTTATCGGGTCTTAGCAGAGAAACTGGCTCAAGGGTACTCCATCCCCCTAGGCAAACTCCTGTTGGGTGCAACATACAGGCTTATGAACCGGGTGTTCAGTTCCTTGATTATAGGTGAAGAAGTACAATGCATAACAGGCCCTTGGTGGCTAGTACAGTTATGGCTCAACCTGTATCTGCATAAGCTGGTAAGAACACAACTCCAGGGCCTCAACTTTCCATCCACCGAGTACTCAGAGGAGGATGACCCAAAAATTAGAGGCTGTCAAAGTTTTGGTGAAGCTGCTTCTGCCATAACCATCCCAACTTCAAAGGGCAACATGCTGGAAACATTATACAGGGGCTTGGGACCAAATGTTACTACCTGGTTCCTCTATGAGGATGAAGATGAATTTTCAGCGCCCTCCAGCTTCAAGTTCAACAACGGGTGCTCTGATGATGAGGCTATCAAAATCTTGAATGCAATCATAAAACCTTGTGCCTTGCCAGTAGACTTCAAGCATCTTCTGAGCGCGAGCGGCAAGCCAACTAGCTATCTCTCTTATGAATTTTATCACTCAAATATAGCGGCAAGACAGCTAGGCTTTGGTCAATTGCCTCCTCGGCTCCCTTTCTTGAATACCTTGAAACCCAGGGAGAACATCACAGAGCTCCTTCAGGCCGGCAGAATTTTTCAACTCGGAGCAAACCTGCCCACATTCTCGCCGAAGCCGTGGAATCAAATCTGCATCACCCATCAGAGTTTCGATGACTGGTGGCAGCGATGGCACGCTCACTTGTTCTGTGCAGAGCCCTGGACCCGAACTTCCAATCTTCCCGAGCAGTAAGTGTTCTCAGCGATTCCAGTAAAAACGGCTTTAGTCAAACATGTTACTTAACAGATGTTTCTCGCAGGACCCATCATCCAATCCACTAGAGCGAGTGGAATACTATCCTCCTTGTCTGACAGCGAGGCTAGGCTCTCGAGCACCGACGCTGCGACAACTAATGCTAGGCCCTACTGTACTGACGCCGACCAGCTGCGTCTTAGCTTCAAAAGCAAGCACCCAAGAAACACCGTTCGATAAGAAAAGTTCAGGTATCCAGAAGTAGCATCTTCCTTTTCTGCAGTATGCTCCGATCCCTAAAGTGGTTTTTTACCAGGTGAAACCCCAGCTAATTCAAGATACCTTGGGAGAGAAACAGGCCGAAGAACCACCAGAATCCACTGGCCATGAGGAGTCAGCTACTCAAGAAGAAGGGATCCAGGACGAAGGAGCCAAAACTCAGGTACTACTCATTGGGCTTTTCTTTCCTTGACGCAAACGCCCTGATTGACCAAATCTTCTTTTCAAAAATACAGCCGAACAGCCCTTCCGACGAAGTCTGGGTGAACCTTGAAGAAGAGGAGTCGCCCCCTGAGAGGAATCCAGGTAACTCCTATTCGGCTGTTAACAATTATCCTTGCTTCCATATTGCTCTTACTTCTGGTTTGCAGAAACCCATCTGCCCGGGGCAATGACAGCCGAGGATCCGCATGCCGCAAGAGACAAAACTGCCTTAGTCGAACAAGCAACATCGGCATCAACCCTACAACCCTCAGGCCTCATTCAGGTATCCAGTCTCTGCCAGAAAACAATTAACCTATATTGTACCTTTTCGGATGAGAGAATGTATCTATTGCAGGTACCGAAGCCTTCGTCTCCCGGCTATTCATTCGACATAGAAGAATTCTGTGATAGAGACGAACTTGCCTCCTCCTCCGAGAAACTTTCAGAGCCAGATTTCAACAATCGGCTGAGTGCACTTCTACCCCATCTAGAGGGTGATCTAGTTGCTCTGGCCTCCAATCCCGGACTGGTTGATCAAATAATCGAACTTGTCCAGCAGCAACCCAATCTAACAGCCTTGAAATCCCTGCAGAGACTTGGTGATCTTAAAGTTACAGCATCAGGGATTATCACTGTTCATGGGAACCTAGCAGAGCTTGAACTGCTAAGGAGCAACAAATCAGCCAATAGACAAGAGGCCACCGGATTAGCCGATCGAGCCAGGCTGCTCAAATCTTCAATCAGCACAGCCGAAACAGAACTGGAGACATTGAAAACGAGACGAGACCAGCTGAGAAAAGAACTAGAAGCAGTTGAGTCGGCTATCAGTGAGCACGAAATCACCATTTCCACCAGCACGATCGAGCTCTCTCAGAAAAAGAAGGAAATCAGCAACTTGGTCGTTGCAGGCAGGAAGACATGCCAACGCCTAGATCTGTTGCAGTCCACTGAAAACCGAGATCAACAATTGCTGCAGGCTGGCCATGCGCTCCGTGCTGAATTAGTAGAACTGATTTGATCTTTATTAACTTTGTACCATGATGGGTGCACTGCTTGGCATGTTCTTTTCTATTTGCAACTTTGTCTTCGTGCTGTTTTGAAAGGACCTAGGATGCCGCCTAGAGGGGGGTGAATACACGTTTCTGAAAATTTACACTTTCAAATGCGAAAACGATTAGAACCGGAGTTCCTCACAAAGAAACAAACTCCCCCAAAGGAGTAAACAGAGTATATAAACTGAATATGAAACACCTAGGAGCCTAACACCTGCACCACAAAGGATTAGAACAAATGGCACAAAATTCCGCACAGAGAGCTAATACCGGACGCGTCCGATACTAATACCGGACGTGTCCGGTATGCACGGGCTGTGCAGTTTTGCTCCAAAACTCTTGCTGCTCTTCTCCAATCTCTCACACAGTCCCCTGGTGATGTATATATGCCTGTATAACCTGCACTACAACTTGCACAACGGAGACAATCACAAATATTAAAGGAATGCAAAGTGAGACACGATATTTGTTTTACCGAAGTTCGGCACCCCCTCGGGTCCTACTCTCCGTTGAGCTGGCTGCGAGCAACCACAAGGGTTAGCTCTAGAGGACACCACAGGTCAACTCTAGCCGCGGTCTATTTCACCCGCTATGCTCCTTCCACTAGGTGATCTCTTTTGCGGAGAGATCGAACCGTTACAAACTTTCCGAGGCACACCACAAGTTCTTGGGTGCTCTCCGGCGACGCCTAACCGTCTAGGACCGAAGAGTCCAAGAGTAACAAATGTGAACCACGAGATCGATGATCTGCACAAGTGCTCAAGTGATGGCTTGCTCTCTATTTTGAATTCTCTCTAAACCCACAAATGGATTTGGCACTTTAGGATCAATCACTCACTTAGAGAGGGTTAGAGAGTGTTGCTAGAGCTCAGAGAAGGTCAGGGAAGTTAGTAGTATCAGCAGCCTCCAAAGGTGGAGGCTCGGGGCCTTTTATAAGCCACTCCCCGAAACTAGCCGTTAACTAGCCGTTGGAATACCGGACGCGTCCGGTATGCATACCGGACATGTCCGGTATTGCCCCAACGGTGACCTGTCAGAACTTAGATCTCCCTTGGATACCAAGTCCTGCCGGTACTACCGTTCTTAGGGTCAGTACTACCGCTTGAAAACCGGCACTGCCGGATTAAAATCCGGTACTACCGAAATATATTTTCTGAAACCCGAGAGCAGCGAGTTGGCTGGGAGGAGATTCGGCGCCAAGTGCCAGCGGTACTACCGATACAGAGTCGGTACTACCGGCACGTCGGAACTTCCAGCCAACACCAGAACTTCCGACAAACAAACAACATGAGAGTTAGGGAAAACTCTGCTGAAACTGCCAATACCGGACGCGTCCGGTATGAATACCGGACATGTTTGGTATTCTCAGCCTGAGAGCTCTCAACTAGTTGAAGCGCCCTACCTCTCTCATATCTCACATGGGTTGGTTTGAGCACTTATGTATCACCATCTATCATCATGATGCATCCCTCTTAATAGTACGGCTTTCCTATCAACTCAAATTTAAATGTAAAACGAATTTAAACCTTGGAGTTGATCTTCAAGTGAATCAAGCCGTTTTTCTTCAACCTTGTAACAATGGGATGTCATGAGTGATTTTGAAATTCATCTTGAGCAAAAACCATCTTGAGCATGTAACTTGATTGCAACATTTTATTTGTGGGATGATCTCAATGCATCAAGTTACTTTGATTTCTTCTTCTCGAATAAGCAAATTTGATTCTCCACCACGTCATGTCCTTCATGATTGATTAGTCCATCGACTAAATGCAAGTACTTCTCTTCTTCACCCTAGCTAGGTTCCTCGGCTGCCAAGCCCTTGCTTGCCCTTCACCTTTGCTTAGTACCTCAAAGACTTTTCCTTGCTATCTTCACCAACTCAAGCACTTTAGTCACAACTAGCTTTGAATCATCCATTCAAATGTGTTGTCATCTTCACTTTGATTGTTTTGATTCCAAGTGAATCATTGATACCTCATAATAAATGAGCCTTTGCTATAACCTCATTTTCATTGTTGTCTTGTATTTGAGTTTGATTAAAACATACAACAATCCATCATTTTGGCTTTCAACAATATTTCAAGCACATATGAGATATACAATTCCCTGTTTCACACTTAGCACACGGGTTAGTCCTTTAATCAACATTGTCATCAATTCATCCAAAACCCACCAAAGGGCTAGATGCACTTTCAATCTCCCTCTTTTTGGTGATTGATAACAACCTTGATTAAAGCTTACAAAAGATATCAAATTTAAGCTTTTGGATCCAATGAGTTATGAGATGCTCCCCCTTAATGTGTGCAATAAGAATGGAATTCATAAATTGACCTTAAATGCCAATTTGCACGAATTAAGTGAAGTGGAAAACTTCTTCCTAAGTCATAGAATCCGTAAGGTGCAAAAGTGTGTGAGCAATATAAACCGTGATGCATATGACAAGATATATCACACAAGAAGAAAAGTGAAAACATACACCAACTCAAGTCAAGTAACATCACACTAATAAGCATAGACCTTACGAAAGTAAGTACATCAAGTATTTCACACAAGTCACACATCACAAGGTTCTCAAGTCCACAACTACTAAGATAGAATATACCATATATAATAAGTCTCCATCCATCTCATGCTCACATATGATACATCAATAAACTCAACAAGATCTCATATGACAAAGAGTACATCAATAAGCTAAAATACAAGCTAACTAGCTACAGCGCTGCAGTACAAGCCTTCAGGAGCAAAAGCTGAAACTAAACCAACATCCTGAAGCTTTAATCAAGCTTTAATCATTTCTCTCCCCCTTTGTCATCTATCTCCAAAAAGGTCGCTGAAGATCATGAAGATACAAGGGGCTGCATGCTGTAACTACTGCTGAACTCACTCATCATCATCATCATCATTAAAGCCACTTGGAGGGTACTTGCTACTCTGCCCTGGGTCACGGTAGCCACTGGAGGAACCCATGCCTCCGTAGTCGTAGTCATAACCACTGCCGCTGCCAAAGATGTCCTCCCAAAAAGCCTCTGCGGCGCTAAGTCGGTGCTGAACCGGTGGAGGAGGTATGGAATGCAAAGGTAGAGTGCCAAAAGTCTGCTGAGCGTGAGGCTGCTCCTCTCCCTGCTGCTGCTGCGGTGCCTCAGTCTGCTACTGCTGCTGAGTCTCCCTCTCTGCCTCAGTCTCCTGACTCTGACTCTGCTCAAACTCAGAAAAGTAGGTGCTATATCTGCCCATCTGCTGCTCAAAAGTCTCAGGTGGCTCCTCATCTAACATAGGTGGTCTCGGAGGCTGGAGCTCAAGCTGCTGGTGAAGCCTCTTGACTGATCTATCAGTCTTCCTCTGTCGAGTTCTCACATCACTGATATCTCTGCAAATGCCAAAGAGCATGGTGAATAACTTCTTGATCAGAGAGCGTCTACCACCTGTGTGAGGAGGAGGTCGAGCATGACAAGGTGGTGGAGATGCTCCTGCTGCTGGTGCTGCTCCTGGCTCAACATCTGGCTCGGGTAGGTTCGCAGAAATTCTCAAGTACTGTATGTTGCGTATCATACAAGAAAGTGTGCCCGGTCGCCTGCTCAATCATATGCATAATGTAAGGGGCAAATCCACACCCCTTGAGTGGCCTCTCGCCCACACTCTTGATCTCGCACCATATGAAATCAAAGATACTAAAGAGTCTCGCTCCTGGTGCCATCCTCACAAGAAGGTTCTTCGAATAATCTGCAATGTTTCCCTTGTCACCAATCTTGCAATCAATTGTTCTCCTGAACATCCTCTCAAGATATCTGTATATAGGGTGAAGGCCATCAACCTTCCCTACAACTCCAAAACCTGCTGGGTAGAGGTGTCCCATCTGCACAGGTGGAAGTGGCAACTCTGTGTGAATCTTCTCCCTCTCCAAGTCCTCCTGACCAAAACGAGATATGCTGCAAACGCCTCATACTCCACACTATACCAGTCTCCCTCTAGCCTCCAGTGGAGCTGTCTCTCCTCAAAGAACATGGTGGCATAGAATTGTGCAATAACCTCTGTGTTCCAGTCATGCTGGAACTTCATGATCTCATAGGCTCCAATTCTCTGGCAAATATCAATGGCTCTGTCAAGAGATGGCTTCTGCAGCTCTTTCGTGTATTCCCAATCAACCCACTGAGATTTGGTCACTATCAGGGTTCCTTGTGAGTATCACACTGTTATAGAAATCTCTGTGAAACTGAGTGTGAAACCTGTAATCACTCTGGTTATTGGGCATACCTCTTGGATCAATCCTCCTCTCAGCTCTAGCTCTCTCTGTCATGCCCTTACCCCTGTAGTTGACCTGAGGACGGTGAGATGGCAAAGGACATGGGTGAACCTCAAGCAACCCAAAGTGAAGGCCTCTCTGAGGTGGTGACTGCTGCTGAGATGGTATTTCCACATCCTCTTCTTCCTCCTCAGACTCAATCTCTGTGCTTCTTCTTTTCCTTGATGTGCCGTCCCTTTCCTCACTTGAGGAGTAGTGGCCACCAGCTGAGGAAGCAAACTGCTGTGAAGCTCTAACTGCTGCTGCCCTCCTAGGCCTTTGACTCCCACTTGATTTCCCTGCATCTGAGTCGTGCTTACCCTTCTTGAACCTTGCCATTCGAGGGTCATGACAATGCTTGGTCCTTGGTTCTTGCCTTCCACTCATGACTGCTGCCCTGTGACCACATGACAATACCGAAGCACTTTTAGAAGGTTGCCTTAAGTTTAAGTCAATTGCCACAAGTGAAATAATTATTTATCTAAAGATTTGTGAGCACCTAGATCAACTCATGTTCATAGGTTCACAATCTTATCATAGATGAACAATCATATCATAAGAAGCAATTATATGAAGATTTGATATCAAAACTGTAGGTGATCCTGCACTGCTGGGAAATACCGGACACGTCCGGTATGTGCGCAGCAGCCCAAATCTGGGGTTTCGGCCAAACCTTCACCAAATGAATCCAAACTTTTGGCACACCTTCTAGACTACCAATGCAGCACTTTGACCAAAAGAATTTGAAAATGTAGCTCTACACTGTAGATCAGATGACATCCGAGGTTTGGGTACCTTGAGAGAGAAGGATAGGAGGGGAATCCAAATGCAGCGAGTAGATCCTTGAATCTTGGCCTTCAATCACTCCACTCCACTCATCTCCCAAGATTTTCCACGGTTGAATCCTCAAATCGCCACCTAGGGAAAAGAGGGGCGATTTTACCCTGTTCTCGGGCGAACAGAGGAGAGAGAAGTCTGTTTCTGAACTGTCCTGAAGGGGTACGCTGCCCATATAAAGCCTGCGAATACCGGACATGTCCGATATCAATACAGGACACGTCCGGTATTTGCTGGCTGACAGTTTTTATAGTATTTTGTTTCCTTTTTCTTCCAAAACCCCTTCTCAGCACATTATTCATCCAAAAGTACACTGATTCTTAATCCAAATGCCACTTAGGCTCTTTCCTTCCATTTCATTTGCTTAAGTGAGGATTTTTCTTATTTTACTTTTCTAGTCCACTCTTTGATCCAAGGTTCAGTTACTAGGAAGACTTAGAGAGATAGGATATAACTATTCTTAGTTGGAATGGACTTGAGAGACTCATGGTACTTGTGATTAAGCAATCAAGTAATCAAGAGGAGCTATAATCACAAGTCTCATGAGTAGGTCACAAAGACCAAGAACCAATGTTTTCGCAATTCACAAATACTACTCATACTAGTAAAGATTTTGAAAACATTAATTCTATATCACCCGAATGCACAATCTAGCATAAAAGGGCCTTAGATGCAATTTCAATGCATATATGTAAACACGTACCTTAGCCTTGAGCCCACAAAGGAGAAGAAGTCCACTTTATGCATACCTTTGCCTTGAGTCAACAACCAATCCTCATAGAAGACACCATACTTCATTCAATGATTTCACGTTTCATTTAGAAAATGAGTAACATGTCATTGGTCATTGTTGCTTCATAAATCACTCTTGCCATTTATGCTTATCAAGGATTCTCCTTCATGATTATAAGACTACATGGTTACTCGAGCATGATATTAGTCTACAATGATTCAAGATAGAGATCAAACTCCCCCTAAATAAGTGCGTTAGGTTGTTTGAATAACTGATGACTAGCACTTGGTTCTTTAAAGAACTTAGGAGTTTGGTGCCTATTTTGAATCAACCACAAAGAGATTTGCTCCTAATTGAATTTGTGATGAGAAAGTGCTCACAACCAGTCAAGAGAGATGTAAGTCAAGGACCATAAGACATTGAGGAAATTTTGTAGCCTCAACAACCATTCCCTTTGCTTGTTGCAATGCCGGTCTTGTCCAATATGTGGGGGACAAGAAAATTTGTTTCTCTTGACTTGATGTGAATAATAATGATTACAAGTCCTTGGGTAGATGAGATTCTGGCTGACAGATAATATGAATTCATGCTGTAGCCTTGACATCAGTCTTTTCTGTCCCTGGCCATACCGGACACGTCTGGTATTCATACCGGACACGTCCGGTATGTGCAGGACAGCAAGTGAATTTCTTGACTTGTGACTTCTACCATTGCCTTTTGGTCTTCTGAGTATTCCTGTATTTCCATAAGAGTATTGCTCTACAAGAGAGCCATTAAGAGCATCAAATGGCAAGCATTATGATTATGAATATGAATTGAGTCTACTTAGCTACCTAGTGAGTTTAGGTACTTGTTGCCAATAGTGAGAATGAAATTATTTATATAGCCACCAAGTCATATTCGGGTCAACCATATAAGATGATATGTAGATAGTAGGTTGATAGTTTGAGTTAAGATCTCAATATACTTGCTCAACCACCCCGAAGTTTTCATCTCACCTTATGGTACCTACAATGAGACACTAAGTACATTTTGGTACCCAACACTCATTGGGTCCTTGGGAGTTAGTCAATAAGTGCTTAGGTACCCAAATGGATTTAGCACTAGTCTATGGTGAACACATCACTTGTCTAGTGCTACCTCTATAAGTGGTCTTCCTAAGCATATAATGATGAGAATGAGCTTTCAGGCTTAGAGAGGTTACCATTGGGACAATCATAGCTAAGATGTCCCTTTGTTCCACATGAGTAGCATATGCGTCCTTTGTTTGCCTTGAACTTGTTTTGCTTGTTAGGACAAGAATCAATCAAGTGTCCTACTTCATTGCACCCATAGCACCTTGGATATGGAGCAATTCTTGCTAGGATGGTCGGATGTATTGCACTTCACACAAACACTAGGACCATCCTTCTTCACTTGATTTGCCAACTTAGAAGCAGCACTTTTCTCCGCCACTTCACACTTGTCGGCCCAACTCTTGTGAGGACATGCGGCACTCATATGTCCATACATACCGCAACCATAGCATAGCCTTTTTCCATGTTTATTGCTCTTGGTAGACTTGTCCTTCAAAGATTCATGATTGTTTTGTTGGGGTTTGGAGGAAGCAAGGTTTGAACCCTTCTCAAGCTTCTTCACCATGTTATCACGGTTATCTTAAGAAGGTTTTGCTTTCTCTTCTCCCTTCAAACCAATTAACTCTTTTCTCAATTTTTCAACTTCTTCAATGAGCTTTACATTTTCTACAAAGGATTGCTCAATCGAAGATTGGCTTGCTTGAGAGACACACTTGTTAGCATCAATATAGTTTAATTGAAATGGTGCACTAGTGTGTGGACGGGTGTGAGGTTGGGAAGATTTTACCATGATTACGACAACCTCATGTGCTATCTCAAGCATAGCATGTGATTATACTAACTTCTCATATGAGCACTTGAGATGAGCGTGCTCGGCTTGTAGAAAGTTATGCTCGAATGAGAGGTCACTTAATTTTGCTTTGAGCCTATAGTTCTCCTTTTCTAGTTGTTCAACATTGGAAGAGGAGTTAGTAACCAAAGCATGCTCAATTGACAATTTTTCATACCTCTCATTTAATTCTTTTAGTTCTTCCAACTTGGAGATGAGGAACTTTTCTTGATTTTGAAGAGTTTGCTCTTGTTCCTCATTCTCCTTCTCTACCTCATCATTTTCCTTCAATAACTTGATAAACATGAGCTTGTATTCATTGCAAAGATAGTCAAGGGAGTCATCATCTTCAACGTCAACATCACTCTCATCTTGACTATTGCCTTGTGCCTTCTCCTTTACTCCACCAAGAATCTTTTCTAAATTTCTCTTGGTTGCTTTCTTCTTGTTCTTCTTGGCCATAAGACACAAATGATGAGTGTCATGAGATGTTGAAATTGACTCATCACTTAGTCTCCAGCGAGCTTGAGCATCAACACAATCAGTTGCTGGCTCCCTGTCTGTCCTGGTGATACCGGACACGTCCGGTAGCACTATCGGACACGTCCGGTATTCACTGACAGAGCACAGAGAGGCAGCAGCTTGCACTTCTTGTTTTTGCTCAGCTTCCTTGAGGTTTCTTGAGGCTTCTTCACTACTTGAGGATGCAATGGACATGGTTTCCATTTCTTCTTGATCAATTGCTTTATCACATTTGGATTTACAATATAACTCAATGAGTTTGGTCCAAATGAGATGAGCACTCTCCATAGGTGGCTGTCCATTGTAGATTGCTTCCTCTAGAACCTCTGCACTCAATGTATCTAAATGATAAGAACAGCTTGAGCATTGAGTTGGATGCATATCTCTTCCTCTTTTGTCAAATTCTTATAGTTGCTCCAATTAACGATAGAAAGAGATAAGCTTCCAACTACAATGTGCTCAACAAGAGGACTAATAGTCCAAAATGCATTGAGTACATATCACGACCAAGATAGAAAGTTTGAACCATCATTTTGGAGAAGCACGGCTCCGTCTCCATAGGCGTAGCCATCCTTTCTCACAAGCAGTGAAGCTCAAACGTGAGTCCAAGCTCCGGTACCAATTGAAAGGACCTAGGATGCCGCCTAGAGGGGGGTGAATAGGCGTTTCTGAAAATTTACACTTTCAAATACGGAAACGATTAGAACCGGAGTTTCTAATTAGAAACTCCTCACAAAGAAACAAACTCCCCCAAAGGAGTAAACAGAGTATATAAACTGAATATGAAACACCTAGGAGCCTAACACCTGCACCACAAAGGATTAGAACAAATGGCACAAAATTCCGCACAGAGAGCTAATACCGGACGCGTCCGATACTAATACCAGACGTGTCCGGTATGCACGGGCTGTGCAGTTTCGCTCAAAAACTCTTGCTGCTCTTCTCCAATCTCTCACACAGTCCCCTGGTGATGTATACATGCCTGTATAACCTGCACAGCAACTTGCACAACGGAGACAATCACAAATATTAAAGGAATGCAAAGTGAGACACGATATTTGTTTTACCGAAGTTCGGCACCCCCTCGGGTCCTACTCTCCGTTGAGCCGGCTGTGAGCAACCACAAGGGTTAGCTCTAGAGGACACCACAGGTCAACTCTAGCCGCGGTCTATTTCACCCGCTATGCTCCTTCCACTAGGTGATCTCTTTTGCGGAGAGATCGAACCGTTACAAACTTTCCGAGGCACACCACAAGTTCTTGGGTGCTCTCTGGCGACGCCTAACCGTCTAGGATCGAAGATTCGAAGAGTAACAAATGTGAACCACGAGATCGACGATTTGCACAAGTGCTCAAGTGATGGCTTGCTCTCTATTTTGAATTCTCTCTAAACCCACAAATGGATTTGGCACTTTAGGATCAATCACTCACTTATAGAGGGTTAGAGAGTGTTGCTAGAGCTCAGAGAAGGTCAGGGAAAGTCAGTAGTATCAGCAGCCTCCAAAGGTGGAGGCTTGGGGCCTTTTATAAGCCACTCCCCGAAACTAGCCGTTGGAATACCGGACACGTCCGGTATTGCCCCAACTGGTCACCTATCAGAACTTAGATCTCCCTTGGATACCAAGTCCTGCCGGTACTACCGTTCTTATGGGTCGGTACTACCGCTCGAAAACCGGTACTACCGAATTAAAATCCGGTACTACCGAAATATATTTTCTGAAACCCGAGAGCAGCGAGTTGGCTAGGAGGAGATTCGGCGCCAAGTACCAGCGGTACTACCAGGCACGTCGGAACTTCCAGCCAACACCGGAACTTCCGACAAACAAACAACATGAGAGTTAGGGAAAAATCTGCTGAAACTGCCAATACCATGTCCGGTATTCTCAGCCTGAGAGCTCTCAACTAGTTGAAGCGCCCTACCTCTCTCATATCTCACATGGGTTGGTTTGAGCACTTATGTATCACCATCTATCATCATGATGCATCCCTCTTAATAGTACGGCTTTCCTATCAACTCAAATTTAAATGTAAAACGAATTTAAACCTTGGAGTTGATCTTCAAGTGAACCAAGCCGTTTTTCTTCAACCTTGTAACAATGGGATGTCATGAGTGATTTTGAAATTCATCTTGAGCAAAAACCATCTTGAGCATGTAACTTGATTGCAACATTTTATTTGTGGGATGATCTCAATGCATCAAGTTACTTTGATTTCTTCTTCTCGAATAAGCAAATTTGATTCTCCACCACGTCATGTCCTTCATGATTGATTAGTCCATCGACTAAATGCAAGTACTTCTCTTCTTCACCCTAGCTAGGTTCCTCGACCGCCAAGCCCTTGCTTGCCCTTCACCTTTGCTTAGTACCTCAAAGACTTTTCCTTGCTATCTTCACCAACTCAAGCACTTTAGTCACAACTAGCTTTGAATCATCCATTCAAATGTGTTGTCATCTTCACTTTGATTGTTTTGATTCCAAGTGAATCATTGATACCTCATAATAAATGAGCCTTTGCTATAACCTCATTTTCATTGTTGTCTTGTGTTTGAGTTTGATTGAAACATACAACAATCCATCATTTTGGCTTTCAACAATATTTCAAGCACATATGAGATATACAATTCCCTGTTTCACACTTAGCACACGGGTTAGTCCTTTAATCAACATTGTCATCAATTCATCCAAAACCCACCAAAGGGCTAGATGCACTTTCATGTTTCACCCTGAATTTGAAAATTTAGCCTGATCTGCCTTCGATTCCATACCTTAATATTGGCTTTGTCCTGTTTCGAATTGACTTTGTTCAGCCTGATACGTTTCTGCATACGAATCGGCTTTCAGGCTTGCATTGTACCTTATAATTCGATTACTCAAGCCTGATCCGTTCTACATACGAATCGGCTTTCGGGCCTACTTCTTAGCATCGGCTTTGTTCTGCTTTCCCTTAGAATTAACCCCTCAGCCAGATTCACTACGAATCGGCTTGTGGGTACTCACAATAGGATCGGCTAAACAGCCTGACTCAAAAAGCCGATCGGTGTGCGACCATTGATGGCGGCGCTTCATCTCCCTGATCTGGCAACTGTTCCAGATTCAAGAAACGCGGATTAACCGCAACCTAAAATCCGGCGCGTCGTCTCGCTCCCCAAAGAAACCACCTCGGTGCCCGTGCTGTCTTATAAATAGTCGGTAGACTTGAGGCACTGTCACAGGCCATCGTATCCGTCTCGCCGACCAACTCTTCCGGCCGCCTCCTTGTATCTATTTCGCTTCCGCTCTCTCAATCTTCATTCACGACCATGGCCGGCAATGGAGACCTGTGGGAAGCGCCCGGCGTCCGAGCCCGCCGACGGCGATGAGATGGAACGGAGCATCCGCCGCATCTGGGCTTAGCGTCGCCCGAATCGAGCAGACATTAGGGTAAGTTCAACCGTCAGCCTACCATCTCCTTGTTGTTTCTGTCTGATTTGATCTGTTTCCGCAGTCACTAGCCATCTCTCGTCAGCGGCATTGTTGGCTCCTTAGCCGGCCTGAACACCCCTGCCCCCGGTGTTGATCTTCCTCGGGCAGCTCTGGCGGATGGTGACGCTGTTCCTGCAACTGGGACGGCCGCCCCGAAAACCCCCGCCGCTGGTGACGCCGCCGGGCCCTCTGCTCCTGTAAGGCTCCAATCAAGCGTATGATGCAGGTCAGCGGACGGGGAGTCCATAGCAGGTATCTTATTCGCCCTTTTCGCCAATCTTTAAATCTGGCTAAATCTGGGTGCCTGATCTGATGGTTCCTTTTAGCCAACGTCCCCCGCTCCATCTGCCTTCCGGTGCACCGATCGGCGCCAGTTCCTCGATGCGTCGCACGGCGCCACAACCGAACCTCCATCACGCTCCGGCTCGCAGCACCACCTCCGGAGCAGGATCGAACTCGGAATCATCTTCGAGTTCCCGCGACTCCTACACCGCCGCCGACGGCCGCCACTTCCACCATGAGATGGTGCGGTACCGCAATCTCTACTCCGAGGCTACCAAAGAATCCGGTCGGCTAGATAAGGAGAATGAGGACCAGGCCGTCGCGCTCGTTGCTACTAGCATCGATTTGGCGGAGGTGCGGGCCAACCTCGCGGAGTCGCAGGCCGCCGTGGCAGGTAATCTCTCGCTTTGTCCAATGGCGTGCACGACGCGTTTTCCAGCACTGACCTTCCTTGTTTATGCAGCCCTGACGGCGCAGCTGCATGAACTGCACGTGGCTGCGGCGAGTGTCACCAACATCCTCCGCGCGCGGGGCCAAACGCAGGTGGAGCAGCTTGCGGACGTGCACCACCGCGTCCGCCAGGTGGCGATGAGCGGCGTCCGTCATGGTGCCGCGGGAGCTCTAGCCGCCGCCCAGATCAACTCCGGCATCGTGCTGGAGAACGTCGAACCGGGGATCTGGGTAGGCCAAGACATGGAGGAATTTGGCACGCTGATGGTCTCCTTCGTTCCTCATGCCGACGGTCTCTCCGCGTCCATCGACGCCGAGGACGTGATCCGGGATGGCGTCAATAATCCAAACTAGATTGTATTAGGCATTTTGATGTATATGATACCTCTGAACTCGTTATGCCCAAAACAATCCAATCTGCAAGGCTGTATATTTTGTTTTTATTTTTTGCTCTAAAGGCGATGCTTGTCGCATCGGCTGTTACACCCCATCGAGGGTATTTCATTTTTGTGCTAAGGGCGACTCGTTACTACTGATGTCGGCCATTTTTGTCCTGAAGGCGACCCGCTTGCACGGCATCAGCTGTTAGAGCCAGATTCACATGAATAGGCTATCACCCCCCAACTGGCATGCTAGGGTAGTATTTCTTCAGATGCTTCCCGTTGATGGCTCTGGTGAGTCTCTATCCTTCTAAATCTTCAAGGATGTAAGCATTACCCGGGGCGCATTCAACCACACGATACGGGCCTTCCCAGTTTGGCGACCACTTACCGTATCGGCTATCTTTTGTACCAATAGGCAGAATGACTTTCCATACCAGCTCTAATTCGGTGAAGCTCTTGCTCCTCACCTTAGTGTTGTAATACTTGTCCACCCGTACCTTGTTCCTTTCAATGTATTCGAAAGCCCTAAGCCGATGACAGTGCAAATCTTCTAAACTGTCCATCATAATGTCCTTGTATTCACCGGCTGTAAGCTTGTTTTGCAACGTGACGCGCCGTGTCTCAGACTGAATCTCCCATGGCAAGACAGCAGCGTGTCCATAGACTAGCTCATAAGGTGAAGCTTTGATCGATCCATGCTGTGCCATGCGATATGCCCATAGCGCCTCGCTCAGATGCAAATACCATTTTCTAGGGTTCTGCTCAATCTTTTTCTTGATGACCTTGATCAAAATTTTATTGGAAGCTTCTGCTTGTCCGTTAGCCTGGGCATAATACGGCGATGAATTATAAATCTTGACGCCCATGTCATCGACAAAGGTCATAAACTCCTCTGAAGTGAACATTGTCCCCTGATCGGTTGTGATCATCTGAGGTATGCCAAACCTGTAAATAATGTGCTCCTTTACAAATTCAATCACGTCAGCTGAAGTGGCGTTCTTCAAAGGAATGGCTTCTACCTACTTGGTGAAGTAATCAGTCGCCACCAGGATCCATTTGTGACCCTTGCTCGATGGTGGGTAGATTTGGCCGATCAGATCGATACCCCATCCTCTAAATGGCCATGGTTTGATTATAGGATTCATAGCAGAGGCTGGAGACTTTTGTATAGTTCCGAACTTCTGGCATTCTTGACACCCTTTATAATATTTGAAACAATCTTCCAGCATCGGAGGCCAATAGTAACCAGTCCTCCTGATGATCCACTTCATCTTGTGAGCCGATTGATGTGCACCGCAGACTCCATCGTGTACTTCGCTTATCAGCTTCACTGATTCCTCTGTCCCTAGGCATTTGAGCAGTACTCCTTCAACAGTCTTGTAATACAACTGACCATCCAGCAACACGTACTTGATGGCTTTGTACCTTAGCTTTCTGTTGACTCTTTGTGAAGGATTTGCCAGGTAACCTGCTATCTCGCCCCTCTAGTCATCAACTGATTGCTCGCTGTTACAAATCTCCTGCATCGGCCGATAACCCGACGCGTTCTGCGCCAGCCGATTAGCTTCCTGGTTCTGGGCCCTGGGGATGTGACAGAGAGATACCGTCATGAACTTCTTGATGAGAGCCTGGCACTGATCATAATAGCCTATGAGTATCTCATCATTACACTCATACAAGCCGAGCAATTGGTTGATGACTAGTTGTGAATCGCCAAATACTTCAACTGCATCGGCTTTTGCTTCATGCAGAAGCTGAAAACCTTTCCACGCGGCTTCATATTCAGCCTGATTGTTTGTGACAATCGGCCCGATCTGGAACGCATACTCAAAGCGCACACCCCGCGGCGAGATGAGCACTACTCCGGCGCCACCACCTTGCTTGCACGAGGAGCCGTCAAAGAACATAGTCCATGGCGCTATATCCGCTACATTAGCCGATCCTCCGTGATGCTATGTGATGAAATCGGCTATCGCCTGGCCTTTGACTGCCTTAGCCGATTCGAACCTCAAGTCAAACTCTGAGAGCGCCTGGATCCATTTGCCGATCCGACCATTTAAAATAGGCATCGAAAGCATGTGCTTGACGACATCCTCCTTGGACACCACCACACACTCCGAGGCAAGCAGGTAGTGCCTCAACTTGGTGCATGAATAGAATAAGCACAAGCACAACTTCTCGGTCGGTGTATATCTTGTCTCAGGGTCAAGGAGCTGCCAGCTCAGGTAGAAAACTGCTCTCTCTTTCCCTTCAAACTCTTGAAAAAGGGCCGATCCAATAGTATGGCTTTCGGCCATCATGTACAACTTAAAAGGCCTCCCTATCCATGGCGGTACTAAGACAGGTGGAGTTTTCATGTATTCTCTGATTTCGTCAAAAGCCTTCTGTTGCACGTCACCCCATTTGAACTCTTGATCATTCTTGAGCTTCAACAATGGCGAGAACGGTAGCACCTTCTCTGATAAGTTGGCGATGAACCTTCTGATAAAGTTAATCTTACCGAGCAAAGATTGCAATTCCTTCTTGTTGGTTGGAGGTACAAGTTCATCGATCGCCTTCTTGCTCTTGCTGCCGATCTCTATCCCTTTGCGGTGGACCATGAATCCCAGAAATTCGCCAGCCAACACGCCGAACGCACACTTGTTAGGATTCATCTTCAAACCATGTCTCCTTGTGCACTCCAGAGTGGCCCTCAGATCGGCCAGGTGATCTTTATAGCTCTTGGATTTCACCACCACGTCATCTATATAGATTTCAACGATCTTGCCGATCAACTTGTGAAATATGTAATTCATAGCTCTCTGATAAGTTGCACCGGCATTCTTCAAACCAAACGTCATGACCACCCATTCAAACAAACCAAGCGCACCAGGGCACCTGAAGGCAGTCTTCGGGATGTCTTCATCAACCATGAAAATTTGATTGTAACCAGCATTGCCATCCATGAAGCTAATAACCTGGTGCCCCGCAGCCGAGTCTACCAGCATATCGGCTATTGGCATAGGGTAGCCATCCATCGGTGTAGCCCTATTTAAATCCCTGAAGTCAATGCAGACTCGCAATTTACCATTCTTCTTGTACACAGGGACGATGTTCGATATCCATTCGGCATATCGGCAAGCTCGAATGAACTTGGCTTCTAACAGCCTCGTGATTTCGGCCTTAATGTCGGGTAGAGCGTCCTCTTTAAACCGACGTGGAGGCTGCTTGTGTGGCCGAAACCCCGGCTTGATAGGTAGCCTATGCTCAACAATAGATTTGTCCAATCTAGGCATCTCATAATATTTCCAAGCGAAGCAATCTTTGTACTCCTTCAGCAGTTGAATCAGCTCCTGCCTGAAATCCGGGTCTAGGTTGGCGGCAATAAACGTCGGCCTTGGCCTGTCGCCGGGTCCAACATCTACTTCTTCGAGGTCGGCCTGACGTGAATCCTTCCCCCAACTTACCCTCTGTGCCGTCGATCGGGTTCTCCATTTAATAAAAAGACTCAGAGCCGATTGCCCTGATCGGCTGTTGACTCTCATCGCTGACCTTGATGGAGCCTCCTTCCCAAACCTTGCCGGAGAAACAATCACGATCCCCAGCTTTCCCAGTATGTGGCATCCGCCGTCGCCACGCTGACCGAGTCATCGGCCGGGACCACTTCGACCTCATCGCCATGCCACTGAATGAGGCACTGATGCATGGTGGATGGCACGCAGTAGTTGGCATGAATCCAGTCGCATCCGAGCAACAAGCTGTAGGCGCCCTTACTGTCGATCACGAAAAAGGTGGTAAGCAGTGTCTTCTTCCCCACTGTCAGCTCGACATTGATTGCCCCCCGAGTGTTGGAAGAATTGCCCCCGAAATCCTTGAGCATCAGATCGGTTTCTATCAGATCATTGGGACCCTTGCCTAGTTTGCGGAATGTGATGTAGGGCATGAGATTGACCGTGGCGCCGCCGTCCACCAGCATCTTCGTCATGGGCATGCCGTCAACATAACCTTTGAGGTAGAGGGCTTTCAGATGTCGATTCTTGGCCGGCTTGTCAAAAGTAGCTTGCTGTGCGAGCACTAACTTGGCCACTCCTTCTTCTGATCCTGAATCGTCTGAGTCGGAATCGGTATCGTACTTCCTGGCTCTGAACTCTGCAGGTAACATAAACACCATCTGTGCATCGGCTACAGCTTTCCCATTACTTTGTGAAGGCTTTTCGCGCCACACCTGCTTAGCACGCCCCTCAGCCTGGAGCTCCCTGTTCCTGAGCCGCTGCACCCAGCGCCTTTGGCTTCTAGTTAGATCTCCCGGGCACCACTGGTTCTCCTGCCAAACCGGCTGTCGGTGTTCAACCACAGCCTCATCAAGCCGATCGCGCAGGTCCCTTTTTTCACACCGATCCCGCGGGTTACAGGGGCTCCCTAGCCTCTGGTGCACGGACCGGCGGTTGACCTAGGACTGCCTGTACTCTCGGTATTGATCGCTGCACTCTGGACAGTTGCGCAGCGTTGGTAGTCTCAAGCCTTCGTTCCAGCAGTGTCAGAAGAACGGGCAATGCCAGTGATCCTCCTCACCTTCCCGGTGGCGAGCCATTTCTTCGTGATAGCGCGCCACTTCTTCCTCGCGGAGCCACCTGCGGTATTCCTCCTCTTCGTGCTGCAGCTGCCACTGATGGTCCTTCTCTTTCTGTCGCCGCCACTTATTCAGGAGATGCTGGTGCGTGGGCCTCCTGCTCTTGGCGCCGCTGGACTCTCCCATCTCCGGCTGCTTCTGGTTCTGCTCCCTCCTTTCTTTGATCAGCGACAGCTCCTCAGCTGTGATCTGCGCATCGGTATCAACCGAGGAGTTCTTCTTGGCCCGTTCGGAGGTCAACACCTTTACTTTGATCGGGGGGTTTGCGATCTGGACCATGTTCTGCCCCTTCGGGAATCGGAATTTGTCGATCTTCATCTTCCCCTTTGGAAGGGCCTCAAATTTCAAAAGGCCGTGCCTAATGGCATTCTGGATTGCTGCTTTGAAATTGCGGCAATTGTTTGTGGAGTGTGAGGTGAGGCCGTGGTACTGGTAGAACGGTTTCCACTGCAAATCTTCAGGAGACAGCTTGACGTAATCAGCCGGGAAGGTGATGTGGCCCGCGCTGACTAACAGGTCGAAGAGCTTGTCCAGCTTGCGCGTGTCAAAGTCGTATTGATCCTCCGCGCTCCTAACCTTTCAGCATGGCCATGGGCTTTGTACCCCATTTGAGCTCAACAGCAGCCACTTCTTCATTCTCCCCATCCTCTGAGTCGGAATTACAGACGTAGGCCGACTGTTTGTATTTTGATTCCTTCTTGAAGCTCTGGGCCTGCTATTCCAATGCGGCCACCCTCTGCATCACCTCGCTGATGCTGTTGAAGTTGGTGCCCACCAGCTTCTCTTGGACGTGTGGGAGCAGCCCACTGACCACTATCTTAGCGAGCTGTTTGTCATTTAGGTTCAAAGAGTAGCACATGTTCCTGGTTTCCCTGAATCGCCTGATGAAAGCCGATCCAAGTTCATTCGGCTTTTGGCGCATGTTGGTGAAATCTGTGATGTCTTTCTCCCCGGTGCCAGAGAAGAAGTAATTATGGAACTTGGTCTCCAGATCTTCCCAACCTTGAATCGAGCCAGGCTCCATGGACGCGAACCAGCTAAACGCCGGCCCTGTCAGTGATAGCGAAAAGAGCCGGACCCTGTGAGCTACCTCATATGAAGCTTCGCCGAGTTGGGTCAGGTAACGGCTGATGTGTCCTATGGTGGTGATGTCGTCCTGCCCACTGAACTTGGAGAAGTCAGGCAAGCGATACCTGGACGGCAAAGTCACTCGGTCGTACCACTCGGGGTAAGAACATCTGTACTTGATTCCAGTCCCGGTCTTCGGCTGCAAACCGAACGTATCACGGAGCATGGCACTCATCTGCTCCAGCAGCTAATTGTTGGGCGTCTGGGCGTACCCCGGATGTGGCGCTACCTGAAGGTCTTGATATGTAATCCCCTCGTTGTATCCAGGAGTTGGGTTGGCCGTGTCTGCCGCCGGCGTATTTCTAGCCGCCGAGTTCACCGCTGATGAGTTCATTGAGTTCACCGTCTGCCCAGTGGCCTGCATGAAAGCGGCGATCTCCTCTGGAGTATGATCTTTGTATAATCTAGGAGAAGCTGCTATTTTTTGAGCCGAACCGGCCACCGTGGCACCTTGCACTGGCGCTTTCGGCTGGCTCGGCTGTTGCGGTGAGGAATTGGAGGTCCCTGCTGCTGCTTTTGGATCTGCGTCTTCTGCGGGTATGTTGAAGTAAACTGGACCCAAAGACTCCCACTCCTGCCACTTGAGAACGGTCTTCATGATGTTATAGAATGTCTGCAGGAAGGATTTGTGGTGGTGGCCGACTGCTGAATAGGCGGCCTCCCAGGTCGCTTCTTCCAGCATCTGTTTGAGGTCAGCCTTGCACTCCTCTTTAGATTTATCAGAATGGCCGTCCATGATCCACCTTGGGAATGCATTCTTCTTCACTATGGAGCCATCGCGCTGCTTGCTGAATGAAAGCAGGCAGGCATCAGCGAATTCTACAACGATCTTGTTCAGCACTGCCGCGTCCTCCTCGTTGAGATCTTCGATCCTGACCCTGAGGACACCGTCATCCTTGGAGGAGCCGTCTACCGCGGTCTTCCCTTTTGCCATGGTCTTCAGTGAATTGTCCCACCGGGCGTGCCAAAAAGTGTGTTGGCGCAAAAAGTGGTTCCCTAAGCCCAACACACCAGCGAAGCCGGAAACGACCCTTGAAGGCAGTAGAGCTCTCGCAGATCCAGCTAGCTTCGAACCCTGTCTGAGAGTGTCGGTAACACCCAAGCGTGCCAGTCAATTTGACCTGCAATTGACAAGGAAACAGATATAATCAGTAACCCAAGGCGGAACTAACTGGTGAGTCCAGATAGTTCCAACTGTACGGCTTAAAGAGCAGTATAATCGGAGATCGACTAAAAAGCCGATTCTGTCATGTTATGAACCGATAGTAATAATAATGAAGTAAAACGGCTCTCAGGATACTCATATGAAGATAATAACGTACTAGCCGATCTAATTCAGTTAATGTGTATAAAAGAAAAAAGATCATGTGTACAGATCTGATCTATACATCAAACAAACAGGGATCTACTAAAGCTGGTCTAGAAGGCCGGCGGCTTTAGTAAACCCTCTTCGCTAAGTTCACCAAGTCTGCGTTCACCTGGTCTAACGGCCAGCGGGCTTCGACAAACCCAGCAAACTAAAGCTAGATCGTTTGATATCCAAATAAGTCTATATGCACGATCTATTCGTGAAAGCATAACTGAATCGGCTCTTTAGCCGATGCAGGGTCCATGAAGCACGAGCGAATGCTAGCGCAGTCATAAACAGACTTCAAATTAAAGCAAGTCTAATCTAGTGAAAACTTGTTTAGGTTAAACCTGTTCCACCGGATGACGCTCAGTTTAACTTCAACAAGGACACAAAAATAAGACTTACGATAATCCTCAGAACCACTTATATCCCAACTAGAACCGAACGCACAACATGTAATGAACAAGATTGATAGAGAATTAGCCGATGTAAGCATGGAACCGATCATCATGGTAAAATAAGCATAAGAAAGCATAAACGACGATCAGATTCAAGTGAATCTAAGGACAAATCTATCAATCTTGATCGGGTAGAGAGATGTTATATTGATAAATAAACAATAAACAACAAATAACATCTTGATAACTTAATGAATCTAACTAAATTGCCATATTTAGCTAGAGCCGATAACTAATCCATGCGTGCAAACCATCTCAATCTATAGCCTGTCTACCGGATGACATTAACTAATAGATTAATCAAGCAAACAAACACGAATCGATAACTAATCCGCACGTGAAAACTGTCCTAATCTGCATCTCGTCCACCGGATGACGGTTAACACAGATTGATCGAGTAAACCAGCGTGAATCATCCTTGACTCACTGTGCTTCCCACGTCCACCGGATGACGCCAAAGAAACAAAGCTTAGCAAGGACCCTAGTCCGCCATGCTTCCACGTCCACCGGATGACGCTAAAAAGACATAGTTTAACAGGGGGTTGACGATACTTACAAGCAAGCTTGCGTCCACCGGATGACACCCAGCCTGGATGAAGTAACTCGCCGGACTCGACTGACTCTAGGGTTTGTTGGCCGGAGCCGAAAAGTTGTGTTGTATTGATTGTTGTTGATAGATGTTTCAATGGCTGAGGGCTTATATTTATACCCTGAGCGTAGATAGAGTCCTAGTCGAATTACAACTCATCATTAGATAAGGAAACTAACAAACTATCCTATATCTAAGGTAACTTGGAGTCCCACCTTCCCTTTCCATAACGGATTCCGATCGTGATGGCATCCTGGCGGCGCAGACTCTGGATGACGTCATCAATACTGACGCTGCGCGCCTCCTGTCACCTTGGCCCGATAACCGATTCACCGTGCAATCGGCTATTTTCCTTCCCTCCGCTGGACGGAATCTGCTTCCGAGATCGGCTATCTTCCTCTGGTATCGGCTATCAGCTCCCAGCCCAAAATTTGGTGTTAACAGGACGACAGAGAATAAGAAGTTATACCACCTTCACCACCAGTTGAACTGCAAGATCAAGAATTAACTCAAGATTTTCATGACACAACTCTCCTACCGTTTCCACGCAGAAGATGAAGAGCTAGAACAGATGATCAATTTGGTAAGTTTGTAGAGGTAATTCAGAAATTATATGTCAACATTCCGTTGTTAGATGCCATGCAGGTACCTACATGCGCGAAGTATCTTCGAAGCAATCCTCAACAACAAAGGACCACTACCTTCTACTGAAGTTGTCAAGTTAACGAAGGAGTGTAGTGAGGCAATTTTGAATTCTTCTCCTGCTAAGAAGAGGGATCTAGGGTGTCCCACTATTGATTGCTCAATTGGAGATCATAAATTCAAGAATGCTTTATGTGATTTTAGAGCAAGTGTCAACGTCATGCCCTAGACAGTCTTCGACAAACTCAACTATTCTACGCTCACGCCAACTTCGATGTGTCTACAATTAGCTGACCAATCAGTCCGCTATCCTGCAGGAATTGCAGAAGATATTCCGGTAAGAATCCGCAACTTTTTCATTCCTGTAAATTTTGTAGTACTTGACATGCAGGAAGAGAGAAAAATATCCCTCATCCTCGGGCGACCATTCCTAAACACTACAAATGCAACCATCAACGTCGAAGCTGGAGAAATCACATTCACCATCAATGGGCAAGAAGAGAGGTTTGCATTCAATCCAAAACTGGAGCAATGCCAAACGTTGAAGTACCATGAAGAACAAGATGCAACAATTTCTCTGACACCGGAGATAAATCATGAAGAATAATTCAACTGGAGAAGTTCGGGTCGGCGGACTTAAAACCCCGAACCCTCGCCGGGAGGTAACTCGGTAGTTATCGGTAATTTAATTCTTACATTATAATTTGCATATTTAACGTATCCTATGAAAACCACAACCTTCGTGAAAACCTGTGCAAACCATGGCAAAAAATCGTCTAAATTCACCAAAAAAATCACACATATAGATGATATGATGATACACAACCTTGTAAAATATATTGTCCAAACTCGACTTCGTTTGTGAGATATAAAAATAAGGACAGCTTTGTGGTTTGAAATTTGTTATTTTTATATCTCACAAATAATAGTTTGGACAAGATATTTTATAAGGTTGTGTATCATCATATCATCTACATGTGTTATTTTTTTGGTGAATTTAGATGATTTTTTTGCCGTGGTTTGCATAGATTTTCACGAAGTTATAGTTTGCACAGGATATGTTCCCTTACTTTTTCCATAAAATTGCATTATTAAAAAGAAATAAAAATAAGCATAGCATGATTAAACCTTAAGCCCCATGTGATTATTACTAACGGAGTGTTAAACCCCCGTCAGTGAAATTTGCTGTGATGGCAGAAAATTATAAAAAGACCATCTTTAGAATTCTATTTTTTCATAGATTCATAAAAGTAATTTTGTTTTTCATTCTTGTGTCATTATACGGTATAAATACGAGAAATATATGGGACCCACCATCATCACATCAAGTCACATCAAGCATTATCATCAACCACTACCATCCAAACTTCATCATCTATTCATCCACTACCCTCCATTCACTCAATTCATCAGAGAAAGGAATCACTCACATGCATTTGGTAGGGGGTATAGGTGGTGTCGACATTTTCAAAAGTTGAGAGCTAGAGCATACCAGGTGGGGCCGGCCGGCCCCATACCCACGTCGGTCAGCGCCCCTCTTCCTCTTCCTTGCCTCTCACTTCTCTCACTCACTCATTGCCTCACTTGCACCCCAGAGAGCACCAAGCCTCTCTGTTTCGTAGCTCGTGATTTCCATTTCCACAAACACTTCAGTTGATTCAAGTTTAAGCCAGGAAAGGAGTAGTGAAGGAGATTAGCAAGAACACTTAGAAGAGAAACTACCACTTCGATTCATCTCTTCACTTGTTTTTGCTCGTTCTTGTTTTGTTCTTGTGTTCTTGTTCTTTCTTGTCGTGTTCTTCGTGTTCTTTATTTGCCAGGCAAGATGAGCAATAGAATGAAGTGAGCTATCCGATCACTTAGAAGAGCATTTTCACGCCGCACAACAAGAAGCCAATCATCATCACAAGTACCATCATTTGTCGGCACCGACATGAGCATCGATCCTCCTTCACCCTTTGTGCATGGTACCCCTTCATCCTCTTCCCAACGAGAAGAGAGGTATGAGCTCACAAGCATCACTCAAATTTCATTACTATCTAGACCTCAGAGAGAAATTTTAAATGTGGTTAAGAACAAGGAATTCACTCATACTCTAATTTTTTATAACAACTTGCTCCATGAAACCGGAATGGATTCCAAGTTTGAGCTTACTTTTATAAATGTTGGTTGGGAAGGTGCATGGCAAATCGCTGAGCAGGGTAGCAAGTTACTCACCATAGAATTTATTAGCACCCTAGACTTTGATGATGATGAGGTTAAGTTTAGAATGTTTAATAAACCTTTCACCCTCTCATGGAAAACCCTTAGCTTAGTGCTATGATTTCATAATCAGTGTGTGGTTAATATAATGGAATCTCTCCAAGACTTTGATAAAGATGATTTTTGGGAGAGCATCACTGCAAAGAAACCAGAGCGAAAACAAAAATATACTACTGAAGAAGTGCATCACCCCACACTAAGGTTTATGCTTAAATGGCTAGCTTTTACATTCTTTCCTAGAGAGAAATTAAATACCATTAAACAAAATGATCTACATTTGTTATATATTATGATAAAGAAGAGGAAAGCGTCGCCTGTAAAATTAATGTTGAATTATTGGAGAACTGTCCCTTCCATGAGAAAATGTAGTATTTCTTTTACTTCCTGGATTACACGTTTAGCTACTGGGCAAGGATTATTGCAGAACGCTACACTTACTTTTATTTCTGATGCCTGTAGAATGATTGGCTATGATTTTTTCTTCCGTGCTCACATGCTCAAACGCCGAAATAATAAAATAATCATGATTTATAAAAACTATGTAAATGAGTATGAACTGCCGGACAAGGAGTTGGGAATTTATTCTGTGTAGAACTTTATTTTTCCAACTAGTAGAGCTAATGTTGGCAGGTGTCCGTCCGCACACATCAGCAGGACGCTAAGAACTGATTTCATTGGAGCTGACCCAGCAACATCTGGACCAGGTTATTTTCACTATGTTAATTTTGGTGAGCAGGGATCGACGCAGGAACCACGTCAGCAGTGGACTGCCCATGCAGGATGGGAGGACCAGTCCATATTTCAGCAAGGAGAGTCTTCATCAGCTGCAGCAGCAGCAGGTTGGGGAACATTTCCCACAGAGGCATGGGACAACACAGCCACTGATTTTCAGAGAGGCCGAGCATCCTTTTCTGTGTGTGGGAACACGTACTTCACCACTGGTGGACCGTATCTGTTCCACGCACCGCCAGAAGATGGCTACTACCGGTCTCCTGAGCAGCATTTTTCAGCTACCGCTAATGATTTTCCCGCTTTATCTATGCTCCTCACTAACATTGAGCAGGGGCAGGACGCGATAGGCGATACACTGCACCAGCACGAACAATGGCAGCATCAAGTCGACGACATGTTTTACCAGCAAGAACAGTGGCAGCATCACACAGACCAACAACTTGACCAGTTATACCAGGGACAGCAACAGACACAGAGCGGCTTGGAGTATTTGATACAGCAGATGGAATATCCGCCGCCGCCTCCACCACAGTACTGAGCACGGCAACATTCAGCTTGGGGGAGTTCCCCGCTATGTGAGTACCCCTCACCTTTATTTATGTTCTACTATTTATTTTCAGTATTTATTTCAGTCTTTAATTCTGTCAATTTTAATATTATTAAAAAAACTAAATAAAAATTTATTTACTGCTTTCCTTAACTACTGCATTAGTTGTTTGCTTGATAAAAATTTGAAAATGTAAAAATAGAGTTATAAGTAAGTTTGCTTTGCATTCCGCATTAAATTTGTCTTTAGAATAATTAGAATTTGAAGCTAGAGAAAAATCAAAAAGATGATTAAATTGCTTAAATATAATTTCGTGCAAATGCTTAGTATTTAAATGTAAATTCTGCTACGAATTGCATGAAGTTTATCTACCATGAAAATTTATTGTGAAACTTGACATCAGTGGATAGCATAAATTTAATCTAAGTAATTGACGGATATGATATAAGAAGGTTTGAGTTGCTATTTATTTCATTCTGAGTGATACCTAAGCTCCAGATATTTCAAAAGATAAAATCAAAATAAATATAAATAAAATCATTCTGCTAATATGATTTAATTAGACTATTTTGTTATGCATTCATGATTGAATTCACATGTACAAAAACACAAGTCTCTCTCTTAGAAGTCTAAAAGAGAGTGTGGGTTACAAAATTAAAAGATACCATACCAAAGAAGTACGAGCCTGAAAGATGTCATATAAAAAAGGGTATGTGCTAAAAAGAGAAGAAAGAGAGTAAAACAATGGGTGCAAAGACACCCGCCTGAGAGAAAAAAATAGGTATAAAAAGTATCCGCTGGGGAGATAACCCATACTCTTTAGAAAGACAGAAAAGAAGGGACAATGCATAGGAGCCCGAAAATAAAATTTTATCACACTCGCACATTCAGTCATGGTGTATAGCTTGATAGTCCTCTATAATCTTATTAGTAGACAATTATTATTTTCTAAATAAAATTATACAAAAACTCTGGAGCAGGGGTTGAAACAAAGGATGAAAGACATAGTGCTGGCATAATTATTCTATCTTTCAATTACCTAAGATTTAGTTTAAAAGCCCCACAATTGAAAAGAGTAGGAATAAATTTGAAAGGTGGGCTAATGAACTGCAATCCGGAGAAGAATTTTTGTTTAAATATTTAAGTACTTGTTGGAATTTATACATTTAATGAAACCCGGAATAAATTATTTCAAGTCAACTTTGCTAAGGGACTAGTAAAGACTTAGCTTGGGGGTATTGTTGACGGTTGTTAAGTACCAATTTTATACCGTCAACTAATACTTGGCAATGGACAATAACAGCAACAAAGGGGTTATTACTGACAAATTCCATGAGTTTTGGTGAATTGTGTATTTTCCAGGAATTATTCCAGAAAGGGTTAAAATAAGGATTAAAGTGCTTAATTACCACGAAACTTAACCGCCAAGGAAGCATCATCATCGGAACACTAGAAGCCTCTGCAACACACCCGAAGCGACCGGGGCCCGAGACCCACCAGGGTGGGGCCGGCCGGCGCCCCCCTTAGGGTTTTGGCCTTGCCTTCTGGAGTCTTTTTCCGTCGCCTCTCAGGAGTCATCTCGGCCCTTTGTTTAAGTCGGTTTGATCCCATGGCGCACGTTCACCTCACCGGGCTATAAATAAAGGAGCAGACCTCCCTCCCAGGGCACCAATTCATTCCTCCTGCTCATTTGTCAAGAGTAGATAGAAGTTAGGGTTTCCAGAGATTAGAAATAGAGCTCTAGTCCTTCAAGTTCATAGTTTAGGCGTCTAGCAAGGTTCAAGTAGAGTTGGGCGCTACGCTCGGGATTCCAGATCTGTTCGTCTGGAGATCAGTAATATTATCTTGTATCTCATTATGGCTTTGCTTCATTTTAATATATTGCTACTTATTTGGTTCTTAGTTGAGTTGGGCGCTACGCTCGGGATTCCAGATCTGTTCGTCTGGAGATCAGTAATATTATCTTGTATCTCATTATGGCTTTGCTTCATTTTAATATATTGCTACTTATTTGGTTCTTAGTTTATTCTTGTTGCATATTCGATATAGTTGTGATTGGTGATGATTATTTTCATATGATCGTAAAGCGCCTAATTCAATACTCGAGTGAGTTAGGTGGTATGTATTATGTAGACGTGGTGTCTAGATATTTTACGTACCAACGGAGGCACCCTGACGTGCCGGGTCGTGTGGTAGTCCGCGTAGGTGACAGCTGCGTTGGTTCCTTTGTAGTCCACCCCCCGTGCGTCGGACTAGCAAAGCGCAGTCGCGAAGGAGGTGACCCTTGTGTCTTAATATCCTCATTAGATGATGCTCCTTATGATGTTTTCTGAGTCGGTTCTACTATAAATGAAGATATGTAATATAGCGTGGATTGTAGACTTTATATTTGGTAATTACATAGGTTTCCTTTACTTTAGCCGAATCTCGAGATTGTCTTTACTACATTAGTGAGTCTCTATATTCTATCTCTGCAATATACCATTTACCTCATTTACTCAATTATCATTTATCATATTATTATTGACTTATTATCGCTAAAGCATTAGAGTTACTGGCTATCATAGGTCTGCACATTTATTATCTATATCCTGGTAGATTATCCTAATGAATAGAATGTCTCTTTATCCTTTTGGCATAAAACAAATCAAAGATACTCGAAATACTTACCGGGTGAAATGCTACAATGGGAGAATTATCTGTGCGCTTGCGGATATATTCTATAGTGTTATATTTTTAGGTGGCAAGTGTAGATTATTTTACCAATGGTTTTGGGTATCTTGTTAGGGATGACAACTTAACTTGAAGTGATGTTAAAAATACCAACACTGTCTCGATCCAGTCGATCCTTGGTGACGTAAGCGAAGGATCGGGTGTGCTAGTCAAAGGGTCAAAGCATGCTTCAATCTATACGCTTGTATGTTGCCTGTATGATAGTCAGATCGGCTGAGCAGTCGATCTCGTTCGAGCTTACCTCTTGCATGTTATATCTGATCGATCTTTCTCGCGTGTCGTTTTATGCTTTGGTCAATTTTAAGATCCGTCGCGTGCTGTCTCGATTCGATCAATCCTAATTACCAAATGTAATAGATTGAAACATGTGTCAACGTGTGAGATGACATGTGGTTAAGATTTGTTTAATATAACTTGCCATCATTCATGTACCCTTGGATCGGTTAATTTGAAATTGGATATCTTTGCTACAGTCATACAATCGATCCATGCTATCGGATATCGGCTCTCTAGCTGGTAGCCTGGAATAAAGGCCCATTGGGCCAGATATTTGGGACCACCTGGGACAACACCAGTGGTTCCGCCTTGTGTTACTGATCAAACTTTTCTCCCTTGTCAGGTCAAATTGACTGGCACGCTTGGATCCAGATCGTTGAAGCTAGCTGGGTCTGCTAACTCTCTGCTCTGCGGATCATTTTGGCTTCGCTGGTGTGCTGAGAGTAGACCAGATTTTGCACCAAAACCTTTATCATTTTCTTCCCTAACAAGAAATAGGAAAATAATTCTTTTCTCTCTCCATAACAATTCTCTCGAGTTCCTTGATAATTCCGCCCGTTTCAAACTCCTTTTCTCTCCCTGTCTATTTCCAAACCTGTAACAAAGTTTCTGTGGAACCTTCTTTTCGAACGTGCCACAATACTTCCGAGTTCCCTCGCCTTCGAATCCATCTCCTTTCCTCCCCTACGAAGATACTTTATCCGCTATTTCAATCTTCACCGTAGATTCGAAATGGAGAAGAATCCAATTCTTTTCTCTTGTTTCCTCTCCTTGTATTCCTCCTAATTCAAAAGTCGAAAGGGAAATTTCCTTTTATCTTTTCCCTCCTATTCTTCCCATCCAGCCCAACCCCTCTCCTCTCCTTGAGGCCCAACAGGCTCAACCACAGGCCCAGCTGGCCTTGTCACCAGCTCAGCCCAGCTGCCCCTCTGGCTTGATCCCGCGCGCGGCCTAGCTTGTCGCCTTAGCCCACTCGCCTCATCCGCTGCAGCTGCTTGCACCGCAGGCCGTCTCTCCCACTCCTCGCCTTGGCCTGTTACATGCGAGCATGGCCCACTCGGCCCAGCGGTCGCCCCGCGCCTCCCCTAACCCTAGTTGGGCAGTAGCGCCCCTGGACAAAGCCATCGCCACCTACAGGTCGCGCGCCCGCGTCGTGAGCTTCCCGCTCGCCGACACCGCATCCCGATGCTCACCACGTGCCCTCATGCACGGACACCGAGGTTCCCCACCGTCCATCTCCTTCGAACTCTAGGCACTGCGCGTATAAGAAGGCGGCCTCCATCCTTGTTCATCTTCTCCCTGCTTCCACCGCCGCCATGCTCGGCTCTAGCACCGAGCTGCCGCCCTCCTCCTCTCTGACCACGCTGCCACCCCCTTCTGCCGCACCACTGCTCCTCGCTCTTCTCCCCGCCGCTGCCTGCTCCAACACCTCGCCAAGTCGCAGCGCCACTGCTCTACCCATGCCGCAGCCGGCCTCAACTGCTCGCTGCCATGCCTCCTCGAGCCAACCCAGCGCTGCTCTCTGCCTCCTATATTGGTCACCATACCCTGCCAGGACCAGCCAACCAACCACGCCGCTCGGTCGCTCCCAGGCCGCATCCACGATGGCTGCAAACCAGCCCAGCTGGCTGTCCCTGCGGAGCCCGGCCACCGCAGGCTCCTCCACGACGGTCTGCTCCGCTTCTACCTCGGCTCTGCAGCGGTGCCCCCGTTCAACGACCATGTCGGGTTCCTTCTCAGCTCCAGCCCAGCACCCTTCTCATGGGCATGAGCAAAACCAGCCTTGCCAAGCCGCCGCTACACCTCAATCCTAGACGCGGCTCAGACGTGGCTCGGCTCCTCGATGTGCCCCGCCTCGGCACGGCCACCACCGCAGCGACGACCGTCCAACTTCATCCACCTCGCCGAGCCGTCATCCTGTGCCACAGCAACGTCCAACACCTCACCAAATGATGTCATTTCCTGATTGGCGAGCACCCCTAGCCAGGCCCCTGCATTCTGTCCATTTCCTCCACTGTCGAGCTAAAACCGGCCTTCGTGCCGCTGTAGATCATCATAGGGACCCAGACACGTCCTGTCACACCTGGTTTTAAGGATAAAACCAGATGCACACCATATGTGAGCCCAGGAAGTCAAATCACACATATGGCTTCAAATATAAGGTAATATCAAAAGACAATGCTAAAATACATAACGTAATAATACAGAGAATACAACCTTAAGAAACTAACAGCGGAAAGACACTCCGATCTTCAGGTGTAGACGCCAACTCCACTGGGACACAGCTGACTGGTTGATCGCAAGCCTAACACCTCCAAACCCCTCCAACTGATAACCACCTGAGGTGTGGGGAGATAGCAAGGGTGAGTTCATGTCGAACTCCGCAAGTATTGCAACAAGGTAGTGATCCCATAAACTCATGATCAATGTAACATAAATAATGTAGAGCATAAAATGGTAAAAATAAGCATATTAGCAATCAAAAGGAACCATCTTAAATGTAAGGATTCCAAGGCCGCTCATGTCCTTGAGCAAGGCTAGTATACCAGTTTAATAAACTCTGCGCAGAGGTGTACACTTTCACTGTGAGCCGTGATTTACCTTTTTGCCCGAGGTGATCAGCCTCTTAGCCCACTACCAAGGAAGGCCGACAGGGTTCACTATGAAGCCTTTCAAAGGTTTGTCTAACAAGTTAGGGCCGCTAGGTTTTATTAGTCAGTCTGTGTGATACAACCTGTCCAGGGATCCACAATCTGCTTAACCCCATTTGCGCCCCGCGGGTAACCTCTAACAAGTTAGAAAAGGTCCTCATACTGAGCTAAAACCAGAGCCATATAGCCCTCATAGTTGTACTATCAATCCCGAAGGTTCTCTTACAGATAATTTCTCAAGATGCTAAAAATGACTTTTTATCGTTTAATGCTAAAACATTAATTGAGTCACAAGATCATGATCACAGAAAGAAAACCCAAGCTATACTTTCCTTAAACATGAGACCCTTCCTCTAGTCCAAATCTTCAATTGATAGCTCCTTGAATCACCACGTAATTCTCACTGACTGGGCATGATCATAAAGCACCACACAAACATCCAAATACATACATGCATGACATACAAATAGAGCTAAATTAGAACAATACACCAATTGATAAACATAGAAGTTGAAAATACTATAAATGTAATCTACATATTGCCACGAACACGTGAGCGCAAAAATCACTTTAATCGGGTGCTCTCGGCGGCTGGGGGTGCTCTGAGATGTCCGACGGCGAGCGGCTGCGGTTGGAGAGAGAGAAAAACACCAGTGAGCTCAAATCGGAGCAAATCAAGGTCGAAGAGAAGGGGAAATGGCACCTACAGACGCGGGGCACCTTACCGACGACGATTGAAGCTCCAAAATAGGACTTCACTGGCGGCAATGGTGTTCGCGCGTGACTGAGAGCAAAAGGGGAAAACTACAGCTCGGATATGTGCTTTATAGGTGTCTAGGAGGGTGTTACAGGGTCGTGGGTGCTCCACCCACGCAGAGGCGGCCGTAGTGGGCTTTAAACGCGGCTGCGGCCGTTACCGAGAAGAGGAAAGAGCGGCGGCGCGGCTCTCGGCTGGAGGAAGGAGAAGAGGTGGCGCTGACGTGTGGGCCTGAAGTGCAGTGAAAGAGAGAGAGGGGTCAGGCAGCGCTGCGGCCGAGCGGGCCGAGTTGGGCCATGGCCTGCTCGCCTGTGCGTGCGCAGGGGAGGAAGGGGAGGAGAAGGTGGGCCGGCTCGGGCTGGCCGGGTTTGGCCCACGCGCAAGGAAAAGAGGGAGAGAAAGGAGAGGGCCTGCTGGGCCGGGCGAAGGTAGAGATGGCGAGAGGGAGAAAAAGGAAATGCTTTTTATTTTTCTTTTCCAAACGAAAGCAAACCAATTTCAAATAAAGTTTTGAATTTGGTTTCAAACGACTATCCCTACACTCAAACAAATTTATATGCTCTAGCATGAGTGCAACAATCAAGTTTATAAAACTTACATTTGATTTTATTTAATAAAAAATTATTATTTGATCTAGGTTTAAATGCAAGGAAAAACAAATTAAGTGCTCAATTTAAATTTTCAAGATTTTTGAGAAAATCATTTATTTCACTGTTTAAATTACAAACATCATAATTAAACCTTGGGAAATTTTAGGAAAATTCTAAAATTATTTATTTTGTTTAGTGATTTCTATGCACAACCCAAAATAGAAATTTTGGGGCGTGACACGTCCCAACACCTTCTGGCCACTCGCTGCCCCTAGCGGCCAGCCAACAACAAGCCGATGATCTACCGATGAGCATCTAGTGTCAATGTTCCTATTTTTCCTTTCTGCGCGGGTGTTTTTCCCTGAAACCGGCCATCGTGTCGTGTGTTTTCCACTGCAGGGAGGCTGCGCCTCGACTTGGCTGCACCTGGTTCAGCACCGGTCACCCCAGCCCCTTCCTGGCCAACTCTGGCCGCTACAGCAGGCCCCTGGCCAGTCGCAGGCTCGCTCGGCCAAGCTGCAGTCGGTTGGGAGGAGCCACAACCGGCCAGAGGCAAGCTGCAGCCCATCGGTACAAGCTACAGCAAACCTCGCTCTATTCCACCGCTCCAAGGTTGAATCTTCCAACCTAGTCGATGCCGTTCTCGACATCGGCAAAGCCCTTATTTTTGCATTTTGTTCATACCTTCCATCCATATATGTTTATACTTGCTATCCATATTCACTCATGTTCATACATGCTCTACTTGTTATAACATGATCCATCCTATTTCCTATTTATCTACATCTGCCTATGTCGTGCCTTCGTGCCGGATTATCCCTTTGTCGCTATGGATATGTGCAACTTCGTGTTGTCGTGGTGGTTTGGGTTTAGCCCCTGTGTCGTTGTCGGGTGCTCGTGTTGTTTGCCTATCTGTGGACCGAGCCATCGAGCCGGTCAAGGGATCGCACTTCGCTCATACGTTTGGTCAAGGGTTCGCCCTGTCGTGGCCGTAACACCGATCGTAACACGTTTCCTCCGGTTTTAGTTGGCTTGGCCGATCTACGATCGCTAGCCTCCTTTTCTATGTCCCTAGGATGCGGTTACCATGGACTCGAAGTCGTTGTCGATGCGGCTATCACCCGCACCAACTTGAGTCCTCCGTAACCAATTCTAGTGGGATACAAACCTAGGGAACTACCTTCGTGAAGCGACGCAAGCCAACTCATGTGGGTTTAGCTCATGTCCGCGAGTCGCCACGCTATGACCATCAGGCTATGCCCCTTTTTTCTCGCTTGCTTCTTATCCTAACTAGCTCATATGATTGCACCACTTAGACCATAGCGTTACCTTGGATCTAGTGGCGACAACCGCATTGCTACGAGCCGTGGTAACAGCCTTGTGCCGCCTAGCTGCACGGTCGTGGAGCCCTATGAGTTAGTTTGGACCATGGGACGGTGTCTCTTCCTCCCACTCCGTCGTTCAATGGCGCGTTGGTCCAGCAAGACGTGGATTGACTCCCATTTTTCTCTCGTCGCTCTTTTACTCTATCCCCGTCAATCCAGCAAGACATGGATTGAGTCCCCCGTTCTTTTGGTGTTTATCGCTCTCTTGATTCTATTCCTCCGGTTCCTGTCATTGTATGGTGAGTGGATCTGAGGAATGTGAATCCCTTCTCGCCCGCTCTTTGCTTCTTCGTGCTTAAGCCCTTGTATGCTAGTACCGGTTTAGACCATAGCATCTCCTTGACTCTCGCGGTGACAACCGCACTGCGAAGGCCCTGGAGCATGCCCTAGTGCATTTAGTGCACCTAGTTCGGGGTACCCTACAAGTGTTTGAGCACTTGCATCTTTAGTGCTTCTCTCTTTTGATGCCCGTCCCTACCATGGCGTGGAATTGGAAATAGACCACTGTCCGCTCCCTTCTCTCTTGTTCCATCCTCTCTTGGTTTCCGCCGTTCACCATGGCATACGAATTGAGAGAGACCAAGACTGCTTTAGCCGCTTCTTCCGGATCCCATCAATTCTAATGATGCTCGGATCGATAGACTGCGAGCTGTGGTGTTAGCTTAGGACAAGCTAAGGTCTCGCCATCTTACTGAAGCCGTACAGGTTGACTCAATCGGCCCGAGAAGTACCGGCTAGGCTATGACTTGAACGCATCCTTAGTGAACAACCACTCCTGTTTCTTAGCCCAAGGATTAGACATCCACCGAGAGGGCTGTGCTGCTGTTCCTTTTGTGTCCTTTTGGTGTCGTTGCTTCTTTTGTGTCTTGCTGTCCTTTTCTGTATTTTGATTGCTTCCTTGTTTGCGTACCCTTGCGAGGTATTTGCGTCGAGGATAGCGTTGATCGGATCCGGATCCATAGGTGGAGGAGAACGCAATCAACAGCAAAACCCAGAGGACGATGACTACAAGTACACGGGAAATGTCGGGAATGACTAACTAATAGGTGCCACCATCCACCCAACCTCGTAGATCCTATTGGACATGCAACAATGTAGAATGCTAGTGCTTTACTTTTATGCAATTGAACTGTGATAGTTTCATTAGAATTTCTTGGAAGCCATTACCTTATTGCAACCCTTCCCCTGCACACCCGCTGATAGGCTAGACACGCTCGCTTACTGCTTACTGCTTTACTACCACATATCTCCGCTATACCTTTTTACCTGAGATGTGTGGATAACTGGAATGGAATTTGGCTAAGGCACTGGGTGCCGATACTGTGATAACTACTTGCGGAGATCTTGGCATGTGTCTTGGCTATGTGGTGAGGGTTGAGCCGACTGGACAGGATTCTATGACGAGCCTTGGGAGCGAGTCTTGCTGGGGAGTGTGACCTAGGCATTCCCAATGTGAGGTACCTGTGGCGGGTACATGTGGCCTTCGGTAGGCTCTGAGAGTAGATCCTGGGGAGGAGAGACTCTGTGGGATGAGTCCTGGTGATAGTGGTGCCATCGGGGCACAGGGTGCGGTATTGGCCCCAGAGAGGAGATATCCTGTCCGGTCCTCCTAAGGACTGGTATGTCAAGAGAACCAGGTTATAGGACCTTTCTGTACACACCACTCATTCCCAAATGGGCGGGATCCGGGTGACTGACCTTCTCGGACTTTGCCACTACTACTAGGTTGTTAGGTGATAGTGTAGGGAGGTATGGGCAGGCGGCTCACACCCCTCCCCCCGAGACAGCGTCCTATCCTTGGTGGCCCGGTACTTCGTCTCACGGTCTCAGCGTGCAAGTGGACTCCAGGGTGACCCAGGGCTAAGTGGTAGGGTGGCACAGCTCCGGGCAGGAAGGCAGTTCGGTGTCAGCCTAGGCGGGATCCACGCCGATGATGGTGACCTTGTGGTTCCAGGTGTACACGCTCTACAGAGTTGATCGATCTATACGTATAGCCGCGTCCTCGGATATGGACACTCCTATGACTTACGCTTCACTTGATTAGTGAGAGGTGTTCTTTCTCTTCCCCCTGTTCTGGTTGGTTTCCGACATTGGCCGTTGAGGCAATGGATGAGCGGGAGTCATCCTTGCCGCCTAGAGAGTGCGAGTGTGGTGAGATGTGTTGGGATGGGTGAACGTGTGGATGAGATGGGTTGAAACAGGATGAATTATGATTAAAACTTGACTACTATTATTACTATTACTTATCAAATGAACCTGCATAGGAAAACTACAGCCATATATAGGCCTCTTCTCTACCCTCACATTTTGCATCCACCTTCCACAAAGCAAACGCAAAGCATAGGGTGGTAGCCGGTGGCCAGTACAAATCGTACTGAAAGTTGTTTACCAGGTTGGGAATGACGGCGACGATGAAGATGGAGATTAGAAAGATTAGATGGTCTCATGCTTGTGCTCAAGTTTGGTTGAGAAGATCGGATCCACACCCGCTGATATTCTACGCCGACTCTGATGATTGGCCGTGAAGGAGGAGTCTTCACCAGTTGACACGCTACGATGACTCAGAAGCCGTTAGGTGTGCGTGTGCCATAGAATACATGTATAGGTGTATTAACCAGTGTTGTAATGCCTTGTATATGTGTAATTTCACGTTGTATGACTGTGATATCAACTGTATAATTATAATATAATTGCGGGGAACTTCACCGACTGCTATATTATGATTTATCCTGTGGATTTCCCATCATGGAAATCATGGATCATTACACTTGGCCTCGAGCAGGTACATGATGAAGGGTGCTCACCAGTCTTCTACGTGGTCGAGCACGCAAGCCATGGTCTGTTCGGCTGGAATGGCTTCCGGCGAAGCCTGTTACTCCTCTAGCTTGATAGAGGGCTTGATTAGGTCTTGGACGAAAATGTCGGCTAGGACATTTGCCCATGAAGAGCCGAGCTTAGATAGCTCATCGGCTGCTTGATTCTCAATGCGAATGACGTGGTGGAATTCGACACCTAAGAATTTGCCTTCTAGTTTTCTGATCGCGGTGACGTAGGCGTCTATCTTCTCGCTGGCGCAGTCCCAGTTCCTGTTGACCTGGTTGATGACCAGAGCAGAGTCACCAAACACCATAAGCCACCTGATGCTGGGGTTGATGGCGATTTGTAGGCCATGGATGGCGGCTTCGTACTCAGTCGCGTTGTTGGAGGCTGGGAAGTGTATGCGCAGCACGTAGCGTAGCTTTTCGTTGGAAGGGGAGGTGAGGGGGACTCCTGCATCTGTGCCACCTATGTTGAGGGACCCATTGAAGTACATCGTCTAGTGCTTCTTGTACTCGAGAGTTACTGGGTCTTACATCTCGTTTCACTCGGCGATGAAAGTCTGCTAATACTTGTGACTTGATCGTCTGACGACTACGGAATTCCAGGGAGTATGTTCCCAATTCCACGGCCCACTTCATGATTCTTCCGTTGGAGTCCTTGTTGCGCAGGACGTTGCCCAGCGGGTGCTGGGTCACTACTGCGATCGAGTAACATTCGGAGTAATGGCGGAGCTTACGGGAGGTGACAAGAACCGCGTATATCAACTTCTGTACCATCGGGTAGCGGGCCTTGCACTCGTTCAGTACTTCGATGATGAAGTAAACTGGTTGCTAGACCTGATAAGCGCGGTCGGCTTCTTCTCATTCAATGACTATGGCCATGCTGACTACCCTATTGGCCGCTGCAATGTACAACAGCAGGGTTTCTTTCTTTGCGGGAGCGGTGAGGAGCGGAGGCTGAACCAGGAACTGTTTGAGCTCCTTAAATGCCTTGTCAGCTTCTTTCAACTAGGTGAACTTCTCTTCGGCTTTGAGGAGCTTGAAGAAGGGGAGCCCTTTCTCGCCTAGCCTAGAGATGAAATGGCTCAGGGCTGCATTGCACCCGGTGAGCTTCTGCACGTCCTTGACACTTGTCGAGGGCTTCATTCACATGACGGCTTCGATCTTCTCCGGTTAGGCAGGATGCCGCTCTTGCTAACGATGTTGCTGAGCAGAGTTCCAGAGGGGACGCCGAAGATGCATTTTGAAGAGTTAAGCTTCCACTGGAAAGCGGATAGGGCATTGAAGACGTTGTCTAGGTCGGAGAGGAAGTCCTTAGAATTTTTTGACTTGACCACAACGTCGTCGACGTATGATTTCGCAATCCCTGGGATGTGGTCTTTGAGGCACCTCCGGATCACCCTCTGATATGTTGCGCCGGTGTTCTTGAGTCTGAAGGACATAATCCTGTAGAAGTAAGCCCCAAAGGGGGTGATGAATGATGTCTTCTCCTGGTCTCCTTCATTCAAGGCGATCTGGTGATAGCCGAAGTAGCAGTCGAGGAAGCTGAGTAGCTCGCAGCCGATGGTGGAGTCGATACAGGGTAGACCGAAGGGGTCTTTAGGGTAGTGTTTGTTGAGATCGGTGTAATCAACGCACATTCTCCATTCATTATTTTTCTTTTTTACAACAACCAGATTGGCTAGCCAATCGGGATGATACACCTCTTTTATGAAGTCGGCTGCTAGGAACCAGGCTAATTCTACCCTAATAGCCTCCTTCTTGCCTAGAGAGAATCGCTGAAGTTTCTGCTTAACGGGCTTGGCGGTCTTTGAGACATTTAAGGAGTGCTCGATCAACTCCTGGGGACGCCAGGCATGTCCGCGGGTTTCCATGCGAATACGCTGACATGGTTGTTGACAGTAATTATTGTATGATTTTACCCGTCAGCTAAACATGAAAAGGGTATAAAAGCAAACACCAACATAGGTTTAGGGGTTAAACTGACAGAATTACACGAGTTTTGGTGAATCTGTATTTTGCAGGGTGTTATCACGAAAAGAACCAAAGGAGACCCACATGTTGGACTAAAACATTAAATTCCACCGCGAAAGGAAATCAGGAAGAATCTAGAAGACACCAGAGACTCACCAGAGAAGACGGGACGGGTTTGGCCACCAAAGTGGATCGGCCGATCCCCCCTTGGATCGGTCGATCCACCCCAGAGCCCCTTTTGCGTGCGTTTCGACGTGGGCCCACATCCCGATATTTCACGCAATCTCCACCGTCCGCCAAAGTCGGTTTGATCCAAGGGCTACGGTTCATCCCACCGGTCTATATAAGGACCCCCAGACCCCCAGCGTTTCATATCACAATCAGATGAATTCATTCAATCATATGTAAACCCTAATCAAGAGGTGTCCCATGAAAGGATAACTTCTCATTAGGATCTAGGGACTAGATAGTATAGAGATGGAGAGCGAAGGAAGAGTTAGGAGGAGATGCCGGCCTGTCGGTGATCCCTCTACGGCTTGTACTTCGGTAGGATCTAGCTCTACTTGAGCTAGCTCTTAAGATATCTCGGGCAACCAACTTCTGATCTATGTAAGTCTATGTTTACATTGTTTATCTGGTTTATGTCTCTCTTTTGAGTACTTTATTCCTGTTCTAGAGGGAGTAGAGTGGTAATCTATAGTGTAGGCGTGGTGCCTAGACTATGATTACTCGTAAATGCGTCCTGTCTGGCCGCATCGGTGGTAGATCGCGGGGGTGACCTACCCTGTTGAGTCTTACACAGTCTACCTCCCGTCAGAAGGAAGAGTAGGATAGCTTTGCTAAGGGAAACATCCTCTGTTGATATCTTTCCCTATAGTGATTTCCCCAGATAGACAGTAGAAGACAGAAGCTTGCCCAAGTTATAAGTAGAAACCCTTAGTTATCCTCTCTACACTCATATTATCTATAACCTAGATCACCATAACCATATTGTCAACACCCTTGGTTAGTTTTATACCTATTACCATAACCTTAGTTGCAACACCACCATCTTTATTTGCATCACTACACCCACAATTGACTACCACCTTTAACCTAGTTTTTACCTTTACTTATTGACTACCCCTTGTTAAGTTAGATCGTAGTTAACCAAGCCCATTTTCCTATGGATACGATATTTAAAACCCTCCGGGTAAAAGCTACAACGGCATCCGTGCGCTTGCGGATTTATTGTGCGCACTTAAAAATACCAACAAGCTTTCTAGTGCCGTTGCCAGGGAAACGGTTGCTAAATTAGCTACAAGCCTAGCTTAGCCTTTTTATTTTCATCTTTCATTTAGCATGGATTCTACCCCTATTTGCAAATATGGGGCACCCACCAGCCATAGGCCACCACAATCTTCAAAACCTATCCTAACGCCTTCCTATGAGATGCACCCATGCTTTATACAACTGATTCGGGATCAACCCTTCTCGGGAGAAGGCAATGAAAACCCATACTCTCACCTACGGGAGTTCGACCAGATCTGTTCATGCGTGCATATCACTGGCATGTATGACGAAACCTTAAGATGGAAGTTGTTTCTATTCTCTTTGAGGGGAATAGCTAAACAATGGTACAAACTCACCATAGAGAGAATGCACGGAGATTGGGAGAAGCTATGCTCTAACTTTTGCCTACGTTTCTTTCCCATCCGTAAAGTTGTTAGCCTTTGCTTAGAGGTTCTAACTTTTAGGCAACTAGAAGAAGAATCTCTTGATACATCATGGGATCGTTTTAATGAACTCATTATCACTGGCCCAGACCTTGCTATTCCAGACCCCATACTCATTCAATATTTTTACATGGGTCTTAGCAAGAAATCTAGGGAATCCCTTGATGTAGCCTCTAGAGGATCTTTTCTTTATCTATCTCTTAGTGAAGCAAGGCTTGTCCTTGACAAGATCAGTGGACACATCACCTTCACTAGCATTCATGATAAACTCCTAGAGGAAGAGAAAGAATCATCTCCCGAGCAAGAAGAGGATGTTTTGATAGCCAATTCACAACCATTCCAATCACCAGATTTAGCTATCCATCTAGAATCATCAGTATCCCAAAATCCCCCAAGAGAAAGAGAAATTCCACTTTTGGAAAACCCTTTTGAATTTGAGGGCAACCTCAAGGGTTTTGGGAGGACAAAGAACTCTTGTCCACATAAGAGACCTCCAAGTGAATTTACGTTGAATCCTTTTTTGGATGAGTCTCTTAGAAAACGTCCTTATTCCCATCGAAAAAACTCGAGGATGGCATGTCTAGTGATGCCATAGAAGAAGGGGCAAACCAATTAGAAGACAATCCTATCTTCTCCCCTTCTATGCCCACAGTAGATGACTTATCTAAACCCATCTTTAAACCCATCCTTGATCCCAATGATCCATCTTGTGCTCTCTCTCCAAAGACTCATGATGACCCTAGAAACCCACTTAGATATCCAAAGCATAGGAGTCATCAAGACCACAAGGAAGATCAAGAAGAGCTACAACAATGACAGGAATGCGTTGAATGGATAGACAGATACGAAGCCTTATGGATGGAATCCATACTTTGTTCAGATCCAAATGATGAACTTATAGCTCATCCAAGTATGGAGGCCCTAGGCAAGATCGACCTGAGATACACACATCCAAAGGAGATCTTGGACAATGACATGTCCAATGATTGTCTTAGGCATGGAATGAAAGAGACAATGTTTTTGCCGATAGACATTCAAGAAAAGACACCCTTGGAGATTGAAATAGATGATCCGGGCTCATAAGAGCAAATTCCTAAATCAATAGGTCTCTCTATCATTGCCATACATGAGATCTCCAACCCCCTCACTAAACTGGTCCATAGAATCTTGAAAAGGGTGGTTGTAGATGCATATGTTTATCATAAACATTGCAAATCTCGAGGTGTGAATCTTAAGGTAGGTATATAGAGATTGGTGTTGGAGGGGAAACCACTTCACCAACTTGATGCCATTAGAAGGTTTTCCAAGAACAAACTTGCACCCTTTTTGCTGTGATACCCTTGTAGCATAGAAACATAATTGTGAAAATACTCCTTCGGGTATTATTGTCACTAACCATTTCAGGACTAAAGCAAAAAGAATGAAGGATGAAGACTCCAAGGTATGTCCAACCAATTATCATGCCACATTGATCACATCCATCCAGACTTGATTTTTTCCTTGCAAAATTCAAGCTTGGGGGATGGGCTTTTCTAAAAAAATCCAATACCATGTTGCTAATTCATCTTGGTTGTCGCTACTGTTAAAACATGCTTACACATCTCTGTTTGAATAAATCCTTGTAATGCTTTCATGCTACCTTTGCTTTCTATAGTATATGTTTAGGTTTAGAGTATCTTCATACATCTTTTAAATTAAGCATGGTGCTTAGCTTAAGAGAGATGATCTTACTTTAGAAGGCTTTTTAAATTAAGCGTGGTGCTTAGGTTAAAATGCTTTCCAAGATTAAATTAGACGCGGCGTCTAAGTTAATTTTTGAACTGATGGTATGCTATAGTAGACATTGTATATTTTGTTGGACTAACCCCTACAGGAAACATTCAAATCAATTTGGGGAAGTCATAGGATAAACTCAAATCAAAGATGAAGCAAGACATAGTTGTGCATAAGGGAGAGGTACTGCTCAGCGGACCAAAGAACCAGGAGCCATCGCTGTCTGGTTGAAGTATATGCAAGGAAGACCAAATTCCATCAAAGATGATCTAACCATGGTCTTCCTCCTCTCAACCTCCCGTCGCTCAAGCACGCTGGTTTGCAATCCCTCTACTCACCATTACCTTACTTCTATAAGTTTGATTAGTTCTATAAACGCCATATATGAGAATCAAACTTAAGACAACATAAAATCAATTCTCCATAAATGAAGTAATGGTGAATAACAAATGTTCTTTGCTAATGTTCAAAAAAAATTCCCTACATCATAGAAAGTGACATTTAGCTTTATGACAACACTATCCCTGTCATTACTTGTATATTCCTTCAAGTATGTGTTGTCCACTAATGCTTTAATAAGAGAAGCAAAAGGTCCGAACACAACTCACAACGCATACTGAAGCAGTAAGGATGATCAACTCAGTTCGGGCTGAATATGATCACCTCCTTGCATCACCACACCTACTAAGGCTTGATGATCCAGTTGTGTCAACAATCGAGTGTACCAGAGAATCTTCACAAGATCTTCTGCAACACTAGATCGAACATCAACATAATGGAAAAGATGGCAGACCAGATGTTCAGGTTCCCAGAGAGGACTCAGAATCACTATGTTCCCTCCGACTTCTTGGTGCTAGACATGGAAGAGGAATATTGCGATCCACCGATTGTACTTGGAAGACCGTTCCTCAACACTAAGCGAGCAATCATTTATACGAGATCAGGAGAGGTCTACTTCTAATTCCACACACAAAAGGAGCACTGCTACTTCAACAACCATACAACTTATGAGCAGCCAAAGAGGAACAGACCAAGAAGGAGACAGCGTTCATCCCAACGTCAATAGAACCAACCACCCAAGGATGGTTAGGCACACTATGAAGGATGGGCCCCTAACCTCAACATCAACATTAATTTCACCGACCAGAAAGGAATGGAGGAAGGAGGAGTCACCTTCCAGCACATCATCAGAGGCGCAACCAGGGTCATTAACCCAACGATGCACCAAATGAGAAATGAACAAGACAAGATGTCCTATTCGGAGGACTATAAACTACCGAGCCTTTGCCAAAAGGTAAAATTTGGTACCTATCCATATTTCTTTAGCATTGCATACTTTTCCTTTACCATATTAGTTGCATATTTACTTTGTTGCATTTGCATAGAAAATAAAATAAAAATATTTATTGCTTTGCATAATAAAATCTAAACGCCCCATGTGACTAATCTTGTGGCATAGCTCATAAATACTATTCACCGTGGTGGCACAAAAATAATTAGCATGCATCTAGGATAGACTTCTACATCATATTTACTTTCTGCATTCATAAACTTAAAAACTCCAAAAATATGTGGGCACATGAAGGTCCACACCTTTTATGAAAAATCTAAAAAAATGTGGGCACATGAAGGTCCACTCATTGAGGGAACTTTCTGCTGGAAATTTTGCCACTAACCATGGATCGGTATTATCCTAACCCCCTCCATGAGAATTGGTATTCTTGTTGGCAATTGAGTTTTACAGGACAATATACGATCAAAGAGCTAGTCAACCTGACGCCCTTATGCTCTACAAAGGATCACTTAAGGCCAACATCACGACCACGACATAATCTAGCTTGGGGGAGAGCATCCTCCACTTAAACCAGCTAAGTATAAGCTTCCCATCCTATTACTGTACTATATTGCTTTTCAAGTGTGTTAGCTAGTGAAATAAAATTTGAAAACCAAATAAAGATTTGTTTAGCTTGATTAGGTTTTCTTAGATTTGAATAAAATGCTTACAGAAGTTGTTGCCTAGATAAAATGAACTCCTTTGATCAACATCATGCATGAAATTGATAATTATCACATTCACTAGAATCCCTTTTACCTAGTGTTCAAGCTTGAAGTATCCCAAGTTTTAGATACAACTGTTTTGACATGAAGATTTACTTTGAACCTGAAACTTGTGGGTAGCAAATGCTTGATGTAAGTCTAGGTGATTGAGGGATATGATATGGAAAGTTTGAGCTGCTATCTATCTTGATCCTAGTGATACTTGAGTCCTGGAGATTTATTTTGAAAATCCTTAAAACCACATGATGAGTTCCTGTATGACAGAGTTTAAATTCCCACCACAGCCATACATGCTAGAATAGGAAAACCCACACATTTATATGCTACTTGCTTTGCATTGAGTGTTGTCAAGCTTTGCTGATACCTTAGAAACTTGTCATGCTTTCAAAATCAAGATCACATACACACCACATACACCTACTGCTCCTACACAAGGAGTACGCAAAAACATGCCTTCCATATCCACCTGAAAATGTTCTACTCCTACGCTGGGAGTAAACACCAAAAATAAGCCTATAGGTGATCCCTGAATAAAAGCTCCAATTTCTTGTTGCTATCTCTCAAAAAGAAAAGAAGAGAGGGAACTATTACTGTTGCAGAGAAGAGGCATGTGGCTATGCAAAAATGTGAGATGAGAGAAAACAATGGATACAAAGATGCACGCCTGAGAGGTAAAAATGGACAAGTGTCCGAATTATCAAAACAATGGGTACTCCGATGCCCGCCTGAAAAAAAAAGAGGAAGAAAAAAGAAAAGATAGCCCATGTTGTCCTACAAGACAATTCCCCAGTATTGAAAAAGAGAGAAATGTTTTCAAGGAGCAAAGGTAGAATTAGGTTAGCCACCATATATCCATCACCACATATCCACACACATGCACATCTTGATTTAATTGTATGACTTGCTTTCTCTGGATCCATTGTTTGAATTTACAATATATGCACTGCAAGTATGTATGAGCTGTCTCCTTACCCATGAGCTCCACATAAGCCATTAGTTACAAGGTGAGAAAGAGAAGGCATATATCACTACTGCCTTGGTGAGGATCCACACATACCACATATTGAGAGACTTGAGAGGGTCATACAAAGGAATCTCTGAGCTTTACTTTGAAAACTTGCAAAAACTCCAGGATAAGAGTTGAACGACAGAACTTGAGTGATAGTGCTAGACTTAAACATTCGGTCTTTCAATTACCCAAGACCCAAGAGAAGGCTACAAGCTCCATAGTTGAAGGTAATAAAGGTAAGTTTGAAAGTCATAATAGTTTACTCTAATCCCGAGGAGAACTCATGCTTGAATACAGGTGTGCTTTTGAGGAGTTGCTATTATGTTTAAAAATTCTAATGAACTCCTATATCCATTGCTAAGTTTGACTTTACAAAGGGACTAGCAAAGGTTAAGCTTGGGGAGCTTGTTGACGGTAATTATTGTATGATTTTACCCGTCAACTAAACATGAAACGGGTATAAAAGCAAACACCAACATAGGTTTAGGGGTTGAACTGACAGAATTCCATGAGTTTTGGTGAATCTGTGTTTTGTAGGGTGTTATCAAGAAAAGAACCAAAGGAGACCCACATGTCAGACTAAAACATTAAATTCCACCGCAAAAAGAAATCAGGAAGAATCTAGAAGACACCAGAGACTCACCAGAGAAGACGGGACAGGTTTGGCCACCAAAGTGGATCGGCCGATCCACCCCAGAGTCCTTTTCGCGTGCGTTTCGACATGGGCCCACATCCCGATATTTCACGCAATCTCTACCATCCGTCGAAGTCGGTTTGATCCAAGGGCTACGGTTCATCCCAACGGTCTATATAAGGAGCCCCAGGGTTTCATATCACAATCAGACGAATTCATTCAACCATATGTAAACCCTAATCAAGAGGTGTCCCATGAAAGGATAACTTCTCATTAGGAAATAGGGACTAGATAGTAGAGAGATGGAGAGCGAGGAAAGAGTTAGGAGGAGATGCCAGCCTGTCGTTGATCCCTCTATGGCTTGTACTTCAGTAGGATCTAGCTCTACTTGAGCCAGCTCTTAAGATATCTCGGGCAACCAACTTCTGATCTATGTAAGTCTATATTTATATTGTTTATCTGGTTTATGTCTCTCTTTTGAGTACTTTATTCCCGTTCTAGAGGGAGTAGAGTGGTAATCTATAGTGTAGGCGTGGTGCCTAGACTATGATTACTCGTAAATGCGTCATGTCTGGCCGGATCGGTGGTAGATTGCAGGGGTGACCTAACCTGTTGAGTCTTACACAGTCCACTTCCCATCAGAAGGAAGAGTAGGATAGCTTTGCTAAGTGAAACATCCTCTGTTGATATCTTTCCCTATAGTGATTTCCCCAGATAGATAGTAGAAGACAGAAGCTTGCCCAAGTCAGAAGTAGAAACCCCTAGTTATCCTCTCTACACTCATATTATCTACAACCTAGATCACCATAACCATATTATCAACACCCTTGGTTAGTTTTACACCTATTAGCCATAACCTTAGTTGCAACACCACCATCTTTATTTGCATCACTACACCTATCATTGACTACCACCTTTAACGTAGTTTTTACCTTTACTTATTGACTACCCCTGGTTAAGTTAGATCGTAGTTCACCAAGCCCGTTTCCCTGTGGATATGATATTTAAAACCCTCCGGGTGAAAGCTACAACGGTATCTGTGCGCTTGCGGATTTATCTGTGTGCACTTAAAAATACCAACAGTGGTCCCTGAGGAAGCTGACAAGCGCGTCTTCCTATTTGGGGTCGAGCCCCATCCCCATGCGAGGAGTCTTACTCGGGTCACCGGGGACGAGGATCACCTCCTTGGTCTCTTTGCTCTTGGTCGCCACTCTAGGCGAGATCTTCTCTGGGATCTCCTAGTCTTTTGGAGGCACCTTCTGGGCGTCTGCCACACATGTCTGCATCAGTGCGGAGACATCGACGGCCTCGGCGATTGCGAGGGCCTCCTTCTCGCAGTCGTATGCGGTTTGGAGGTTGGTGCGCAGCGCAAGGATGCTCTTCTCTGTTGGCATCTTCAGGATGAGGTAGGTGTAGTTGGGGATGGCCCCGAACTTGGCCAGAGCTAGCTGGCCGAGGATGGCGTGGTACGCGACGTCGAAGTCGGCGACCATGAAATCGATGTGCTCGACACGGAAGCATTGTGGGGTGCCGAATTGGACTGGCAGAGTGATCTGTCCCAGGGGTTGACAGGACTGCCCTAGAACGAACCCAGAACGGAGCGTCGGTTGGGTCCAGATCTTCTTTGCAGAGCCTGAGTTCTCTGAGAGCTCCTGAAAATAGAATATTGAGGCCGCTGCCTTCGCTGATTAGCACCTTCCGAAAGCATACCTTGCGCATGACCGGGTCAAGGATGAGGAGAAAACGGCCTAGGTACGTGATGTCCGTCCACTGGTCGGCCCTGCTGAAGGTGATGGGCTTGTCCGACCAGGTCGGGTACTTCGAGTCAGCGATGGGGGCATCGTTGTTGGCGACAGAGTTGACACGCTGGGCGATGAGCTTCTGCTCCCTCTTGGATTCGACCGCGCTCAGGCCGCTGATGATCGTGGCCACAGTCTTATCCGCGTTGGTGAAGTAGGGAGGGACGCCGTTGTTGTCGCCGTCCCAGCCATCGTTGTTGTCTTCATTCTGGGAGCGAAATCTCTTCCTGTCTTCATCCTGGAACACCTTGGAGGGCCCGTTGCAGTTCCACATGGTGTGATTGGCGGTCTTGTGCAGGGGGCAAGGACCATCCAGGATCTTCTCGTATGCTGCGTCGTAAGTTCATTTGGAACCAGACCGTACATTGTAGACTCTATAGTTACGCTGCCTTTCCCCGGCCTTGGAGGTCTCGAGGTTGTCGCGACGACGCCAGTCGTAGCGGCGATGGTCGCTGTCGTCTTGGCGGGGGTCGCGGTCATTGCGGCAGGAGTCACACCGATGGCCGCGATCGTCGTGATGCCGCTCGATGCGGCATTCACCGTCCTCGTCATGTGGGTGGTCGGAGAAGTGGAGACGGCTGTAGGCCGAATGTCAAGCCGCCTCGCTGGCGTCGGCGTATTTGTTGGCGATGCACAGCATCTCAGCGATCGTGTCTGGTCTGCTACGGAAAAGCTTCGCCTGCAGGGGTTCATCTGGTCAGAGGCCGTGCGTGAAGGCGTTGATGGCCTCGGCCTCGATGACGCTTGGAATGTTGTTCTCGGTCTCCGAGAAACGCCGAATGAAATCCCGCAGGGGCTCGCAAAATCCTTACCGGAGCTTCTCGAGGTCGTACTTCGTGCCCGGTTGCTTGCACGTGGCGATGTAATTATTGATGAACTGCTCCTTCAGTTGATTCCATGTGTCAATGGAGTTATCCTTCAGGCTGAGCAACCAGTTATTGGTGGATTGGTTGAGCAAGACAGGCAGGTAATTTGCCATGACGTCTTGATTTCCTCCCGTAGCCTTGACAGTGATCTCGTAGATGGTGAGCCACTTCGCGAGGTCAGCTAAGCCGTCGTAGGTCTCGACACCGACGACCTTGAAGTTGGACGGCCAGCGGACCGATCGGAGCTTGGCCGTGAACGGGAGCAGCCCAGGTGTCTTTCTCCCAGTGTGAGGTGGGCCATGGACTGCGCCGTACCCCTTTTGGCACTCGGTCTCCTCCGGGTGCCTGGCGGTTGTTCTGCCGAAGATGCGGTCATGCGGATCTTTGTTTCTGAGGTGAGTACGGAGATCGTACTGGTTAACCTCTTTCTCGCCCTCGACGTTGCAGTAGCATCCATCATGGCGCTTACGCCCACCATGGGAGTAGTTTTCATCATCACGACATGGGGGGCGACGCGTGTTTGCCAATGCCATGGAATACGATGGCACGCCCTTGCGTTCTTCATCCATATACACGTGGGACGCCTTGAGGAGGGCCGTAAGGCGCTTGATCTCTGGGGTTTGCTGCAGATTCCCCGCCTCCTTCATTGCGACGGCAATATTCACGCTTGGAGTCTTAAAGACGGTGATGTCCCTGACCAAGTCAAACTCTTGCTCGAGGTTGTGACTGAAAACCAGAGCATGGTTCCTGCCTTTGGCACGGCGATCTCGACATCGCTTGTGGTCGGCGTTCCTCTGCTCGCGAGCCGCTCAGGCTTTGTCGTCTTCCTCCAATCGTGGAGGGCCGTCGGCGCTGATGGAGAGGATAGCCCCGCCGAAGCCACGCGGCGGTGGAGGGATGTCACCGTTGGCGCTGAAATTGTCACGGTTGTTGTCATTGTAGACGACGTCATCATTGTCGGCGACAACGTAGCCGACGTTGCTGTGGTCGACGCTGGCGTGGTCGATGATGGCGTGGTCGGGGATGCCGTGGTCGACACTGGCATGGTCGGGGTTGCGCAGCAGGAGGCGATAACTTGTGGCCACGTTCCGTAGGCCGAGGGGCAGAGTGACCCTCGGAAGGTTGTCGTAGTCGTCAGCCCGAAAGCCCGTGGCTTGTCGGGGCTGGTACCGGACGTTGTGACCCTACGGGGTTGCTGTGATGACCAAGGTCGAATCACGCTGACCCGAGCAAGGGACAGAGCGTTGCGCCACCGGGAGATCTCGGAAGTGTTGTCCCATAGCGGATCGATCTGAAATTGATTCCAGGATTTTGACGCTCTCGGACAAACCTCTAGTGACCCGATCGATAGATTCGATCAAGTCGTCGTTGTCGATGTTCTTCGAAACGTAGTGTGGTAGCCGCCTTGCCGGAGTGGTGGGCGTTGATGAAGTTGGTGCAGATGCAATTTGCGCCGTTTCCATGATTTCTCCCTTGCTGTCGGCGCCGATGACCCAGGCAATGGATCCCACCATGAAGATCTGGCCCGGCGCGGGAAGCACCACGGAGTTTGAAAAAATCACATCTTGCTCACCATGGGATCAGAGTGCACACCCCTAACTGGCGTGCCACTATCGACGGGATAACGTCAGCAGTCTACCGATGGGTATGCCCACGGTAGTAGATGAATCGGTGAAGGTGCGCTTGAGACGGGCTAGCGTAACACAGGAGCAAGGGACACACGATTTTAGATAGGTTCAGGTCGCCCTGAAGTATAAAACCCTACGTCCTGTGTTCTGTGGATTGTATTGATATGAGATTCGATGATTCGAGGGGATCCCCTGCTCGCCTTATATAATCCGGGGAGTAGGGTTACAAGTCGGTTGTTGCCGAGTATAGCCGGTTACATGATCTGCCGCAGAAGGCAACTAATCAACTAGATCTTAGGAAAGCTATTTTCTTGGCCTCCAAGGCTTCCAATGATCGCCCTGATACGCGCGATCTTTCGGTGAGGGCGTAGTTGGCGCGCCCTCGGCTGCTTGGGCCTGATCGGATGATGTGGCCTATGTAGCGCCATGCGGGTATACGGGTCTATACCCCCACAAAGGGGTAGGTTTGTAACACCTTGAAATTTAATTCAAGAAATATTTTATATTATTAAATTCTAATTACAATATTGCCAATTGATAATAGGAAAAAAAATAATTTATTGTTGTTACACTCTTGCCACTTGTATAAAGTTTATTGGATGAAAAATATTTACTCAAAACTTGAATAGGCTCCTGTCAATTTTGAACTATTTATAAAATAAACAAAGTGTTTAAAGATTTTATTATGAAATAAATCCCATTTTATGTTTCTTAAAAGTATCCATGTAAATTACAATTTTTATTTAGTTAATGACTTATTAAATTTATGTCTAAAATGAAAATCACAAGGGAAGAGAAAAAAAGAAAAAACAGAAAATAAAAGAAAATAAAAAGAGATCTCCCTCACTCTTCCTTTCAGGCCCAGCCCCTTCCTCTTTTCCTTCTCGCCCCCCTCCCCCTGCGTGGCCCAGGAAAGTCGAACGGCCCGCAGCCACGTCATCTCTGCCCACTTCCCTGCCTTCCCCTTCTCTCTGCGCGTGGGCTGGCCCAACCGGTCTGCAGCCGCTCCCTCCCCACTCTTCTCTTTGGAGCCGACAGGCGGGCCCCACTATCCGCCCACCGTCGCCTTCCTCCCGACTTGTGCGCACACGCGCACCGCGTGGTTGCCGACGCCGGCCGCCGCAACGCGTGCGCCCCTCTCCGCGCGCCTTGCCGAACCGGGCCGCGTCCACGCTCACACATCCCCCTCACGACCCTGCCAAAGCTTCGCCCTGCACGAAACGGTCCGCGGGCGATCCGGAACGAGGCCACAAATGTCCGTGCACGCATGACGTCGCCGCTTCTCCGCCATACGCGCACTGCATGCCCCCGCCACGCCAATCCACCCATCTCGCGAGCGACCAAGCCCTCCACATCAGCCCACCACTTGCCCACGTCACCGCACCACCCAACTCTTCCCTTTTCCCTCTCCTCCCTTCCTGTCTCGATGCAAAACCGCGGCCGCCATTAAGGGCAAGGCGCCGAGCTCTGCACCGAGACCTTTGGTCCCTCTCCCCCTCTATAAATGGCATCGAAAGCAATGCAATCGCATGCCGAAGTCACACTACCCCACCCTGAGCCTCCTCCCTCATAGCAGCGCCCTCAACCGAGCCGTAGCCACAGACACCGAGGAAGGCCGCTGCCATTCTACATCGCCGGTGGCCTCCAATTCTTCTCTGGCCAAGTTGTCACCTTGGTGAGCTTCCCCGTGCCCTTCTCTCTCTCCTATAGCCTTCAATTTTGTGAATCGTGGCTTCTATGCCTGAACTCCATGCACGCCGATGAACTCCATCTGCCAGCCACGGCGCCTACCGCTCTGAGCCCCTTCCCTAGGTCTAGCAAGGACCTAGATCGGTCCGCGGTGGTGCCCTCTCCCTTTCAGTGTTTTCGGACGGCCGAACGAGGCCCGTAGGACGTTTTCTCGTTGCACCAGCGAAATTCTGGCCATGGTGCCGCCGGGCAGCATTGTTCCGGTAGCTCCCCCGCCCCTCTGTTCTCACCTTCTTTTAATCTGGGCCCTCCATCTCCGATCCAAGGGCACAGGATGGCCGATACCCTTTCGGTGGCCATTTTTCATAAGAGACCCTGTAGTTTTTCATAAGTATCAACCCGTAGTCCACAGACCCTATTCCTTGGCTCTTGAGATTCTTTCTATTTAGCCCCTATCTTTTAAATTAATTGCTCCTCAGTCAACAGTTCATGTTTTAATCTGGAATTTGTTAATTTTAATTCAAAAATAGTTCAAATTACTACAAATTTGCCACTAAACTTATTTCATGCGTAGTTTCTCCGTTTTAGCCCCGATTTGAACCATTCAACTTGCGTTAGGTTCATAATTTAATAATCTACATGTTTATACTACTGTTCAGTATGCTCTCAACTCCTAAAAATTTAGGAATTAGTTAATCTATTATTCTAATAAAGGAAAACCAAATAGTTCATATCTTCTCCATTTTAAATCCGATTCGATCCGTTCAAGTCACGTTGGTTTCGTTTTGACAAGCTCTATGCGTTAGAAATACTTTCATACTATTTTTCCCCTATTTGGTGTACTATTTCTTATTATGTTTGTGGGCCATGTTTGTTGATTGTCGACAGAAGGAATTGAGTACGTGGATTTCCCGAATCCGGTGTTCGATACCCCCAACCCTACTCAATTTGAAGGCAAGTGTCCTTGACCATCTTGCACCTATATTTATTTTACTTTTGAGTTAGAGTAGTTAGACCATTAGTTGCATGCAGAGTCTAAATTTGAATCCTATGATATGGTTTACTAGAATTTGTTTATATCATCCTTGTAACCCCGGGTTGGGACATGGCAGAAGTCATGCTTAGCTTTGCAATCTTGGGATGGAAAGAGTTTAATTAAATATTGATTAATGATCTATGCAACATGTGGAATGGTAATCTTTTTAGCAATATGGTGATTAGGCATATCCGGCACGATGGAAAGTTTGGTGGGGTTTAGTATGTGCCATGGATTTGGCGGCTGATGTTGGTGGATTGGGTTGTGGTAGATATAATCCTGCCTAGATCCTTAAGACCTAGTTCTCGGAGCGAGTAACCCGGCTTCACAGTGCAACCTTGAGGCTAGAATGGGACGGACCTGATTAATTAATTAGTTTCTCTAAGTTGGCTTTACACGGGTCGGTTCATGTGGCCTAAGAGGGGGGCTCGTTGGGGGCGAAACCTTAGAGAACGTGTAAAACGGCTTAGAGGGCTTTGTCAAGGCCTTGTAGTGATACCCCGCTGTGCACCTAGGCAGTGTTCGGTGAAATAGGAAAAATCATGACTTGTGGTGAAAGTGTGCAACCTCTGCAGAGTGTAAAACTGATATATCAGTCGTGCTTGCGGTCAAGAGCTGGTTTGGACTTCTTCGAGATTAGTAGGCTACCTGATTCTGGTTAGGTGGTTCCTTGGTGAAGAAACGGGGTGCTTGGATGGATTTCTAAATATTGGTTGCTTGGATGGATTTTCCAAATGTAGTTGCTCGGATGGGATTTTCGAGTGTTGGTTACTCTGAGGAGATGGGATTTTCACTTAGTTAAATAGGTGCTTAAGGAATTAAGGAAATAGGATTTTCTCGCTTTAGGTGTGTCCAACCAAGTCAGTCTATCATTGTTATTAGCCCCATGTCATATTTTTCTACACTTGCGGAGTACATTTGGATGTACACACCATTCCACTTTGTCCCTCTGCCACCCCACCCAGACGCTGGAGTCGACGAGGAGTACATAGAAGACGGTGCCTTCAACCCTGATGATATGTACTAGGCTGGTGCTGCCCCTAGTCGACGTTCCTGTGGAGATAGCATCTCTATTTTCGCTAGAGATCTTTATTTAATAATTATGTATTTTTTCTTTTAGACCCACGGGTCCTTCTGTAATAATGTTCGCTATATATTCAACATTGTTATGATACTATAATGAAGTCGATATATGTATGAAAATTGATCCTGACATACATATATTGTGCATTCGATTTTGCCCTTAAAATCGGGCGTGACAGAATGGTATCAGAGTCGTATTGACCGTAAGACACTGGCATATTTCTCTTCTAATTCAACTTTGCATATTATTTTGATAAAAACTTTCCCTCTTTTTTCGCTTCTCCAGACTTCTCTATGCTAAATTTCAACTATTTCACCCAAAATAGTCATCTAAATTAAGGTGCCCTACTTAAAAATTTTTGGATCTTGCTAGATTATTGTATTGCTATGTACTTGTGCATTTGATTGATTTGGATTTTTTAATGATTATTGGTGTGTAGTAGTCTCACGACTGGTATGGCACCTTTTGCTAATAAATTAAATTTTATAATTATTATAAATATATTTAGTTGGGTTTTATCTTACCACTTTATCTCAACCTTGCCCTTGGTCGTATCACATGGCGAACACCATACTCTCCAGATTGGTGGTAGCTCGCGAGGGTGGTTTTATCTTGTTGAATGTTCCATAGTCCATCTCCCGTCAGTAGGACCAGCAGGATTACATTACTAAGGAATATGTCCTTTGCTGGTATTTTCATATAGTAATTTCCCCATCAAGAGAGTATTATATCTTGTGAAGATTGGAACCTGAAGCCCTACCAATCTCCTTTATCATCCTATTTTCTCCGTCCTTGATGGCAGCTCAAGGGTTAAGTCTAGATTCTAGTCATCCCGTTTTCCTTGTGGTAAAATATAAATAACGATACCTTGAAATACTCCCGAGTGAATGCTACATCGGTATCTGTCCGCTTGCAGATAATTCTTAGTGTTTATTTGTTTGAGTTAGCTTACACCAACAACACGCAGTGTACGACAACGGTAACACATGACGGATTTGTCACAGCACATGCGATAGGTGTGTGTTGCGGCGACGTGTGTGCTACGGCGAGACAGGCACCAACTCCAACATCATGGAGGACCTCACTAGGCTGCTGGAAACAGGGGAGGGCGCAGACGTCACTTTCATGGTTGAGGGAGAGTCGTTCACGCCTTCGTGGTGTGTTCACCTGTCTTTAGGGCGGAGTTCTATACAACACGTTAGAAGTGCATAATTACCTGTTGCAACGTACGGGTACGTTTTGCTAGTAATAGCTTACATGAAAAGGTTCCAAAATTTACCACGCCAGTTAAAAATATATATGTCATACTAAAAATTTAGCAAAACCAAGATTTTAATTAGTATTTGATTCACTACCAAAACTTGTCAAACTATTGGTTTAACTTGCTAAATCTATGATAATTTTTTCTAGCTTTTGGATTAACTAGCAAAACATGTCCGTATGTTGCAACGGGATTTATATCCTATAACATTTGTTCTAATATGCTTTAGAATCTGATTTTGTACATTGGTTGGGCATGTGCCATGTAACTCGCTGCATGAGTATGGCTCATCGATACAATTAAGTAATTAGGATTTTAATATCTTATCTAAGAAAGTCATAACTTATAATTTGCAACGGAGTGATCATTAACATAGTGTCCTAATTTTCAACGAATAATGTTTGTACAACTTGTAAATTATGCAACTTTTATTAAAAAAAATGTTGTTTGTTGCAAATATCAGTAACTCCAATATCTGTGGTGAATACAATCTTCATAAAAGGATAATGAAAATTAAATACAATATATAGATTTGAAACAAACGTTCATTCCCCTACCAACAAAAAAAACAATACCTTTCCAAGAACCAGACATTTTTTTTGCGACACGGCATAGAATGGCTCAAAACAGTGAGGCAACACCTCATACCACATGGTCAGTATGCAGTTCTCAATCCCGGGCGGTTCCATCTGTGGGATTAATTGGGTTAGGCGCATGATGTCTAGTCTAGCAATTAATCACTAGAATTTCAAAGACGCACAACTAGTGTTAAGTAGAAGTGAGATTAGTACCAAATGGTATACTCACTGAGAAGGAGCTCAACGTAAATAGGATGTTGGTTGACTCTCCTATGTGCAACAAAAGAGGGGAAGCGGGGAGACCACGTGCGCACCGTCGCACGGGGGCTAGGGCCCTTGGCCGGACGTGATGTGCTGGGCCACGTTTTGCTGCTCAGCACAACGGTCACATGTGGCAATGAGGTGGATTGCACCAGCGCCAAAGGGCAAAGTGGTAAAACCACTTGCGCCTGAGTGCCTAAGGCTTCCAGCTCTGGCCACTATAAATACGGCCGCTCCCCTTGCCATTCCCTACCCTAGCCGCCACCACTCTCACTGCTTACTGTGTTCTTGAGTTGAGCTGCTCTCTGCCATCTCCGGCCGAGCCCCTTGCGCGCACAAGGGGTCTCAGCGAGCAGGCCTCCGAAGCTCCATCCGTCAAGCATACCTGCACGGGTAGGCGGGCGATACAGTTTTTGGGGAGCACATTCGTGCGACTGCTCGCGTTCCACCACGCGCTGTTCGTCATTGATCCGAAACCTCCGTTCTTCGTCAAGCACTCAAGGGTCGTCACTGCGTACTCCTGCGCACACCGACTGGAGATCGGCTGCTGCTCTGTGCTGGCCACCATGACCATGACGAGGACCGGAGCTGGGAACAGCGGCAACGGCAACGGCAACGGTGGTTCCTAGAACTCCAACTCGTGTTCCACCCAAAGGTATAATCTAATCTCATCTCAAGTACTATTTGCTATATGTACTATGATGATGTGTGTAGAATTTGGTGGAATTTGTTTAGGTAGCAGATCTGTATTTGCAATGCTTAATTTGACTCCGTTATTATGGTTGATGTCAGATTTATGGGTTAAAGCATGCCATAAAATGACTACATGCTCAACACCATCCAATTTGAGTTCCATCTCTGTCCAAGCCCAGCCACATTCACTGCGAGTGAACAGCATGCTTCATGGACACATGCTCTCTAGTCCATCGCCATCTGCCACGGCCCGCCGCCTTGTCAGCGCCCCAAATCATTTTTGATCTCAAATCTTTCAAAACTTAGTCATCTAGGGTCTGTTCAGATCATGGGACTAAAGTTTATCCCGCCTTTGGATAATACACTAAACGTGACCTGAACTCGACGCTTCTTTCTAGGAGATGTAGCTAGCTGCTTCGATTGCTGCTCATGCCGAACTTTGAGAGAGATTGTTCCATTGCCGTTGCAATTTATAGGAGCAGGCTCCAAATGCCTGAAGAGGAGTATCTAGGCACTGCTGTATATTAGGTATATTAGTGATCTGTTCTGAACTCTGATGTCCACTCTACATTAAGTGCAACCAATTAAGATGCAGTTTTAAAAAGGGAATATATTAGAAATTTGTATGATCATATTGGTCGTCAAACAATGAAAATACAAAGAGCACACTGTCACCACACGATGCATTGCAAAAAGTACATATTTGGAAGGAACTAAAAAAATGGAAAACCCAAAGAACACAATATAGGAATACAATTATGCAGCCAAATATAAAAAGCTGGTTGAAGTATTGAGCTTCGTGGCTAACCTATCAAACAGACATCTAGTTATATCACATAAATATGTAACAATCAAGTTGACTGTCAAAGGTATAAGCTTAATAGTTGTTGATGAGATTCCAAGTAGTGACTAGGTAGCGTGCCCGTGCGTTGCTACAGGACAACTAAATTTTTTATTAAAATTATATGGATCGCACGATAAAATAACAATACTACGAAATTAACTATCGATCTTAAAGTGATATTTAATCAAAAAGCAAAGCTCATGAAATTAACATAATCACGAAGAGTGTGTATAGACCTTTATGTGATGCGGTTAAGATAATGTTTTATATCGATAAGAAGAAATATTCGATATCTATTTCTTTCATATGCTAACAAATCCATGAATCATTTCTGTCGCATCTTCATACCATCTTGTGTATAGGATCGAGTATATATATATAAATATTAAAAGCAATATGTGTTTTATGAGGTGGTAAAAGCAATACCTTGGCTCTTTGGAAGTGGATCAACTACCTCTTTGTCGCTACCAATAAGCTACACTGCAGATCACAAAGACTACAAGCCCTGGTGATTGGATTACCAAATTTTTCGAGTCAAGTAATGTAGGTAATGAAAAACGCTACCCGAATTCAGCACCAAAATATCACTACTCAAAATTTCGGATTTGGCTATACCTGAAATTACAGTAAGGTAGCAAACCTGACATAAATTTAGCAGCTATTTGCACACAAATTCAGCAACAATGTGCATGGAATGTAAGCAAAAATTTGCAGAGAAATACAGAATAATATATGGACATCACATCCCACACTGGCAAACACAAAGATACTCAATTACAAATATTCAAAGAGTCTTGGTCACATCTATGATAGACTGATAGTCTGATCTCACAATCTCAGAGTCACATACATCAATACAAGATACATAGTCTTCTTCGCATGCAAGTGCAAAACTGCAAACCACAAGGCAAAAGACAGAAGACACACTGACGCAGGTTCACAAGTTCAACCGTTCAACTGTTCAAGCCTTCCAACACATCAGACAGATCAGAAGAAAAGTTCAAATATAGAGCAACTGCAACAGTCAACTTGGGACTGCAACCAACAACCAACACATGGTAGATGACACATTCACACAAACACACAATAACAAGTGACTGTCCAAAACTCCAACTCTCTAAGTGTCCAGACCAGACTCTATCTTCAGTGCACTGCAATCAAATTCATAGTTCATGCTTAGAAGTATACATACTATTCCCATATTACAATAGTAGATTAAAATAGAATAGTCCATGTCCTTCATATTATTCATACCTTGGTTCCTGCTTGTTGTTGGCTTGTTGCTTCTCCTAGTGAAGGGTGCTGATTCTTTTTTTTTCCCCCTTTGCCATCATATGAGCACTGTTTTTGAACAAAAATATAAAAATCAACAGATACTCTTATCTATTAGCATGTCTCTAAACATCTTCAATACAACATATATTCTTCTCTGTTAGCATGTGTCCAAACATTTTTAATACAACATACAACAGATACTTTTCTCTGTTAGCATGTGTCCAAACATTTTTAATACATCAGATACTCTTCTCTGTTAAATGAACTTAGCGGTTCTATGCCAAAACTTAGTTCTATTCCAATTAATATAGCTCCAAGCAACCCAATGACAACATTTTGTGATTGGGCGGCAAAGTATATTTATAAAACTAAATAAAATTAAAATTCCTGTCCATGGACCCTCATTTTTGGTGCTCGGTGGCTAATTAGAAATATATATTGCTTAGTAAGATGTGCTGACCTGACAACGGCGAGTTGCCCTTCGACCAACTTGTCCAATCCTCGAGTGCTCAAAGTAACACAAATAACAGCAACGCAAACTGAAAACGTCAAGAGCTTGAGTGTTGAAGGATGTGCATGGAAGTTCTCTAAAAGGGGTACTTATTGTTTCATCCTCTTTGCCTTCTCTCTTTGCTTAGATGAACATGCTAATATTTTCATGTATGAGTACTGCAAAAATCAGATCGCACATATTACATTGTTTAAAACTGAAAGGTGAATAAGAGATTTAAAACTGAAAATTTAAAATTCAGATTCCAGGATTATAAGAAGATAAACAGCACAATATGGTTCATTGTAATTTTTTCCCTCAAATATATGAATCGGTACAAGAGAGAATCAATGCCACACAGAAGCAAAAGGATACCACCTTTCAAAATATCGCAAGAAATCCACAGCCTATTTTCACAGCCTATTTTCTCGTTGGACGTGAATATAGATGGCCAAACGGGCTTGGCCCATTGGGCTGGCCCGGGCATGGCCCGATTTAGCATGGCCCATGAACGGCCCAGCACGGCCTGCCCCGTGCCCGTGCCTAGCACGGCCCGGCCCCGTGCCCGTGCCTAGGCCGCAACATCAGCCCGTTGGCACGGCACGGGCACGGCCCGCTCCAACGACCGGCACGGGGGCGGCACGGTGGCCGTTGGATGGCGCTGCCCCCCGCTCCTGACCGTTGGATGGCCCTGCCCCCCGCTCGAGTATATAAGAGGCTCTTGCCGCTTGCCGCTCGCCCGCTCCGAAACCCTAGCTCATTTGTTACTCGCATCTCTCTCTCTTCTCTCTCGGCTCTCGCCGCTTGCCCGCTCCTGGAACCCTAGTCTCTCCTCTTCTATCTTCTTCCCGCCGTCCGGCCGCCGGCATGGCATGGGCACATGGATTGGCCTTGTACGCCGCTCTTCTTGCTCCCTGACCAGCGATGTAGCCTCGTCCTCTGTCCCGCATCGTCTCTGTCTCGTCTTCCTCGACGAACTCGTCGCCAGACTCCGGCGTCCCTGGGGCTCCGGGAATACCCGTTGAGGTACCAAGGTGCCGGATCTGTGCGACGACGACGTCGCCGTTGTTGCTGGCATCTCCGGAGCTCCGGTGGTAAAGGTGAGTCGTAACCCTAACCCTACGTCCCTACCTTTCTGTACGAACCCTAGATCTGTTACTAACCCTACGTCCCTACCTTTCTGCTAGCCGTTGAGGAACCGGAGGCCAGCGGCAGCGAGATGTCAGACGAGGTAGAGGAGATCGGTCACTCGATGACCATCAACGACGAGCTCCGCCTCTGCGGGATGCCCGGAGATGACGAGGACGATATCGTTGGGGATGCCGAAGCGCTCTTGGGCCGTGCTACTGCCGAGGAGATCTTCCACCGTACTGCTGCTGAGATGGCTGATGCCGGCAACACGAGCGCTCCCCCTCCTGTCCAGGCCGATGCTGCCGGTGACGATGATGGCGACGCTGACGCCTCCATCAAGCCTACTAACCGGTCCTCTGTCATCTGTGATTATGGTTGTGATTTTGGTTAATCTATGATTCTGGCTGTCTTGAGCTGTTTTTCCTGTTCAAAAATTGGTATTTGGTGCCCAGCAGCAGCCGTGCCCGGGCCAGCACGGTCACTGCCGTGCTGCCATGCCCAGCGGCACGACATGGCACGTTCCAGCTCTGGCCGTGTCGTGCCCGTGCTGGGAGGCTGGCACGACAGCATGCTAGGCACGGCACGGCAGGCACGCGTGCCAAATCGTGCCGTGCTGAAACGTGCCGTGCCGTTCCGTGGTCGTGCCCGGGCCATGCCGTGTAGCCCGTTTGGCCATCTATAGACATGAAGTTGAACGCACGGACACACTATTCCGCAAGGACACCACGCTGCCTCCATCGCTGGACGTCGCGCCGCCGCCGTCGGGATGCCGCACCGCCTCAGCCGGCAGACGCCGCGCCGCCGCCGTTGGGATGCCACACCACCTCCGCTGCCGAATGCCGCGCTGCCTTCGCCGCCGGACACCGCGCTGCCTCCGCCGCCAGACATCGTGCCGATGCCTCACCGCCTCCGCCACCAGATGCCGCGCTGTCGGGATGCCTCACCACCTCCGCCACCAGACGCCGCGCTGCCTCTCCACCGTCGGGGTGCCTCAACGCCGTCGCCTCCGGATGTCGCGCTGCAAGAACGCCGCGCTGCCTCTACGCCATTGGGATGCCACACCGCCTCCGCCGCCGCACACGGTAGCTCCCACGGCGCCATCGCTGTCGTCGTCGTCGTGGTGTCAATGGTTGCTGGCGTGCCCGTTGATGGTGCGATGCACTCGGAGAGCAGCGGCGTGGAGAGGGAGGGAGGAGGTTCCTCCAATCACGGCACGGCACGGCACGGCACGGCACGGCGCGGCGCGGCGCAGGACTCGTTCTGCTGCCATATACCTCCTCCATAATTCTTTCCCTGCAATCCCTGCAATCACGGAGGAGGTTCTTTCCTTTTCTTCCGTTTTTTTTCCTTTTGGCATGAATCGACGACGGCGCGGCCCGGGAGCGGCAGAGCCAAACTATTACCGCATCAAAAGTATTCATACTTTAGTCTTACTAACTAATAAACTAACAAACTATGTAGCATGTTCGTGCGTTGCTACGGGACAGGTAAAATTTTATAATAAATATTCACGGATCACATGATAAGATACGAATACTATGAAATTAAACACCAATATTAAAATAAATTTAATCCAATAAGCAAAGTTCGTGAAATTAGCGCAATCACGAAGAGTGCGGCATCGCAGGCTCAAACTCTACTACATAGACCATTCCATGATATCCATTCCTTTCACACCTTTGAATATGATGTTTGTAACATCACTATTACGAGTGTTCACCAATTCATTTATACGTGCATTGATTGATGACAGTAAAAAGAGGCAAAAGTATTCTCCAATTCATTCAAAAAGAGACGATGTTTAGCTGTGTTTAGCCTTATCCGTGTCAATCAATGTCGACTCATGACACTTCCCAGAACTCCTCCGTCGTGTGCACCACCATCCTCTCTCCTGCCGCTGAGGTGGCTATCCATGTGGGCCGCGTCGCCTCTGAGCTCCCCAGTGAACTCCACAATTGCTATTTAGAATCAACAACCATGTCAATAATAGGAACAGATTCGCAGTAGAAAAACCTATATTTTTTATGCTTCCTTCGGTGGATAACTGCAAAGATGAAGTTAACCTATACAAATTAGATCATGAAAATAACAAAAGAACCTGTGCACAAAAGGCAAACAGATGAGTGAAAACCAAAACTTGGCCTATGTAGATCATATAAGACTGAATCACCATTTCCCTTTATCAATTGATGATAAGAACAACTAAAGAATACATACCACAAAAGAAACGATACAGGCACAGATGGAAAGGTCTCACCATGTCTTATAACAGCCATTGGACTCGACCAACATTCAGAACAAATAAGTTAATATCAAATGGATAAATGTGTTAATTTGCACAAATTAATGAAATTAATCTCACCTAATATTGATTTTGTATACATGCGTCCATCGTTCCTTATGAATAAGTATAAAAGAGAGCTAAAGTCGATCAATTAATAGGTTGGCATTTCACCACCTAATTCCTTTATTATTCTACCTGAAGCACAATTGTGTATGCCTACCTAAAAACATGTAATGGCATTCAGAAGGAGATCATATGAGTTTTCTTCTCTGCCTTGCAGTTGGTTGCCTCTATCTACCTGAGCCTGAGAGTGGTGGCCTTGGCGTTGTGCTATCTAATTTTTAGAATGAAATGGAGAGGGATAGAAGGAAGAAGAATCAAAGGTAAAAATAGTACATATTTTATTACCAGTAGAGCTAGAGTGCACAGGTGAAAGGTCCCAAATGGCTAGAGGGGGGTGAATAGCCTATAAAAATTCTACAAACAACACTTAAAACAAAGTGGTTAGACAATTATGAGGTGAAGCGAGTTTTCCGCTAGCCTCCTAAAAATTGCAAGCCACCTAACCGTTTCTAAGCTATTGTCTCTACTTTCACACCAACAAAACTAGGTCACTAAGTTACTCTACTCCTGGGTGAGAAAACTACACAAGTACTTCTACTAAAGTAAGTATAAAAATGTAAAGAGTAGAGAGGTGATTGTTATCCCGCCGGTGTGGAGAAGATGAATCAATCAATCAATACACAATCACAAGAGAAATCCTCGACAAAGAGTTGACATAAGATTTTTTACCGAGATTCACTTGCTTGCCGGCAAGCTACTCCTCGTTGTAGCGATACACCCACTTGGAGATTCACGCGCTAATTGGCATCACACGTCAATCCCACTCAAGGGAGCCGCACAACCAACACAAGATAGAGATCCACCAAGTTACGAGCAATCCACTAGAGTAGCCAATTCACGATCTCCCACGGGAAAGGCTCAAGAACCCCTTACAACTTCACCGATCGGAGGCGGAGACAATCACCAACTCCCCTCAACGATCCTCGCAGCTCCAAGCCGTTTAGGAGTCGGCAAACTCCAAGAGTAACAAGAAAACCCGCTGCGAAATCCAACTATCAAGTGCCTCTAGATGAACACACTCATGCAATGCACTTGATGCTCTTCAATCTCACCAAATTGATGTTCAATCAAGTAGGATGTGTGGGAGAGAGGAGTGGAGAGGCTCACTAGCTTGTAGAGTGAATGAGAATGGCCAAGAGAGAGAGCACAAGCCAGCTCCTCCAACTTATAAAGCCCTCACTCCAAAAACCAACCGTTACACACAGGATACGGGGGCACCGGACGCTCAAAAAGTAGCACCGGACGCGGAACGCTCAGCGTCCGATGTATCGTCCGGCGACACGTGTACTAGCCGTTTGAAATTCGCTCATTGCGCGCCCAACCACCGGACGCGTCCGCCATTGCACCGGACGCTCGGACGCCAGTGTCCAGTGTGCGACCAGAGAGGTTTCAGAGAGCACATTTGCTCACCAGAAGCGTCCGGTGCAAGGTCACCGGACGCTCCTCAGCGTCCACCTCTCCAACGGCTCTCTGCTGCGTGCTCAGTCAGTTGCATCGGACGCGTGCACAGTGTTCACCGTGCGTCCGGTGACTGGAGGTTCGCGTCTGGTGAAAAACTCACCGAACAGATCCAAGAGCAAGGGGTTTGCACCGGACGCGTCCGGTGCGCCCCCACCGGACGCACCAGCGTCTGGTGCACTCTGCTCAGCGCACTGTCAACTAGGGTTAGCCACCGGACTCTCCAGAGCAGCGTCCGGTGCTCACGGCTCAGCGTCCGGTGCATATTTCTCCACAGAGACATCACCGAAAATTGCTGAATCCTGCCGAGCTTGCACGTGTGTTAACACTCTCTACCCCTTAGTCTTCACCCCGTTTCCAAATGTGCCAACACTCAAAAGTGTACCACACCTTAGTGCACATGTGTTAACATTTTCCAAAGTGTTTTCCATGGGTTTGTTAGTACTCACTAGCATCTACATGCATATGCAACAAGTGTGAGCATCTAGTGGCACTTTGACAACCGTATTTCACGAACGAGTTCTCCCCTCTTAATAGTACGACTGTCTATCGTAAATGTGATCACTCTCTCTATAGAGTCTTGATCACTAAAAGCAAAGAGCTCCTATCAAATATATCTTTGCCTTGAACTCCTAGCTTTTCTCATATTTCCTTCTCTTCCATGGATGAAGCATTTGGACTCCTTCTTGATGATGGACTTATACCATTTGCATTGATGCCGTCATTAGGGCTTTCTCCTTTTGTTGATGGATTTACACTATTTTCATGGACGCCGTCATAGCCCCTCGCTTGTGGCCTTCACCGACCCGGTCACTTTGCTACATCTTGATGTTTGTTAATTCAACTCATGAAACACTTAAATATTAGAAAACTAGGTTTTATCAATTAGCAAAACCAAACATGGGCTTTCAACAGGCTCCGGCCACGACGATCTGCGCCACTGTTGACGCCTTTGATTAGTAGAACCTCTTTAATCTTAAAATGACCCCTATCCACTGTTGCATAGTAAAAGCAAAGCTACCCCGAGCCGCTGCCCACTTCAAGCTGCAAAACACCCATCGATAGCTCAGCCGATTCATCATAAATCTATGATCTGTCATAAAAACAGCTAGTACACAGGCAATGCAATGGGGAACGACAGACCATGTAGTAGCGGATCTCACAATATTGATGTGGTTCACCTCCTATACACAAATGAATAATAGATTTAGATTATGAGTATTGAAATTTTTCCAAATTTACAAAACAATAGGCGAGACAAAAAATCCATACTACAGAGAACTCTGCTCATAAAATTGAGCCTCTAATGAGCAAACTGAACAAGATGAGCAAGCTACACAGATTGGATGGATATTCACCATTAACTGTTTTCACTAAGTCCTATCATAGCATTGAATAAACCGTTTACTTGCATAAATATCTGAACCAAAAATTTTGTCAAAACATCTATCAGGAAAGGCTAATGTTGAGTTTCATCTGCAGTAGCAGATGTTCAAGAGTCCCAAAAAAACTAAAGTCCATAAAGGGACAGCAAAGCATTGCAGCATTTTGATGCTGGATAAATACATCTAACATTAGTTATTGAGCATCAATTGTGTGCATGTATGCTTGCAAGAGAAAGGTGAGGCAAACCAGAGAGATGGGCACTGTATAGTTAATGCTTCAGCAGATAAAAAGATAATGTTGGTTACGAATCTGTGCTACCTAGTAGTTTTAATGAAACAAACAAATATCATTGCAGAGAAAAAAAATAAAGATATTTGTTTGGCAGCATAACATGAATCAGGAGCTCCATGTAACAAAAGGTCACCATAGGTTACTTAAGACAAGCTCATTTAGAAAGTTTCAGTTTACAAGAGTTTAGGTCTGCAGCATTGTTTAGTCATCTGATGAGAAATCAGTATTTGTTGTCTATCAAGTGACTCTTCATTGATCAATCAGAAGTTAACAAATCATCAATTCCATCTTTCGGAACACAACAGCGCTGGAGGCATAGACCAATAAAAAAATTGTTCTTACTATTTTACTAACATCGACACTGCATAGTATATATAATGTGCTTATTTTTGAAGAGCCTGCTCAGTAACTCTCTCTCCTGATAAAGAAAAGCAAATTTCCTTTGGATTCCTCATCTACATGGAAGAAAATAAACCAACTTCAGTATCTTCAACAGGAAGTAGAAACCCAAGTCTGTATATAAATGTACTTATCTGACAAACTGGACATGACTTAGCTAGGAGTATTGAGATTATCGTAGCACAAAATTGGGATAAGCTTAGGAAAAAGTCTATATAATCCCCTTAACCATTGAGGATGGACTAATTTACCCCCCAAACTATAAAACCAGATTTTTTGCCCCCTCAACTTTCTAAAACCGGCCAAATAATGCCCTAAACGGTTTTGAACGGTGGTTTTATCTTTTTATCTTTTTTATTTATTTGCACTAAATCTTTGAAAAATCATAGTAAATCATAGAAAAATCATAAAATAGAACATTCAATTTTGTTAGACTCCACATGAGCAGATCTCCACAGTGAACAAAAAATATGGTAGACTTTAGTACAAAATTTTTCCTATAACTTTAGATCTATGCTTTTCTGTAATTAACTGGAATGATTCACAGTTGCATCATACCATATTGTAAGTTCACTGTGTAGATCAACTCATGTAGAGCCCAACAAAATTAGATTTTCTATTTTATGATTTTTTTTATTTACTATGATTTTTCAAAGATCCGAAAAATTAAATAAAAAGGACAAAACCACTATCACTGTAGCAAAACCAATGTCCAAAACCGTCTAGGGGGTTATTTGACCGGTTTTAGAAAGTTCAGGGGGTAGGAAATCTAATTTTGTAGTTTGGGGGATAAAATAGTCTACCCGCAATAGTTGAGGGGGTTATGTCGACTTTTTCCGATAAGGTTACCCATATGAGCTTTGTTCCATTATCCAATTCCCAGCCCCAGTACCTCTCAGCTCATTTTAACTAAGCCTTGAATCATCGCAAGGTCAGCAAACTCATTTGTCATCATCCTGAAGCAGCAAGAAGGCAATAAAAATTCTGCTAGAGCTTGGAGATCACATAGAAAGAGTTTTAATTCTCTTACTCTCAAATAAAGAGTAATCTGTGTTCCAGGTGTCAGTATTTCCTCAAAATCAGTTTCTTGTAGAAATGGGATCTGAAATGACACAAAACAACAACAAAAAAGTGCATGTCAGACAAAACAAAAAAAAAGGTGCATGTCAGACTCTCATGTTTCAACAATATATCGAAGATTGCAAACACGAACTGCACTCACCACTGCTGAATTTAGTGGTTGCTTCAATCTCCCATTTTCCTGGCAAAAGAGAAAGATATATAACTGATAAAAATGTAGTCTAGGTAGTTTCGATAAATAATACATTTAACAATTTATATTTAGCAACATTATAAAAAATAAATATTACAGTATACGTAGGTCGTGAAATAGCATATATGACAAATTATTTAGCAACGATATCAAAATGGCAGACTTGACAACAACTATTTAAAGGTCGATATGCAGAGAAAGCATGACCTGATGAAACCAACAACATCCAGGATTCAGAAGCACATGATTCACAAATTAGAAGCATTTGAACAAGCAGCTATTAATATTTAGTAGATATGCAGAGGGACATGGGAGCAGGGGGGACAGACCAGTTTAGAGATCGATGTGGAAGGATCATCTTCATAGAACGGCGGCGCTGGCCTGGGTGCTGCCCCGGCAAACGCGTTGAGGTCGTGGCGGCGGAGCGGACCTGGATGACGCGCCCCACAACCTTCGGTGGCGGCCGCTGATCTGCTCCCTAAAGGCCCCAGCCGCGCATGCGGCGGCAGAGGAGGAAAAGAGACAGGCAGCGGGCTCGTTGAGGGCAGCGCTACCCGCGCAGGAGATGGAGCGGCACACAAGGCAGGGGCCGCGGTGTGGGCGCACAGGCAGCCGGAACAACCCTAGCTTCGTGGCCGACGTCCGGCGACCGAGAGAGATTCAGATCCGGATCTTCGCGTGATTGGCGAAGAGTGATCCACCCCGCACCGGGAGAGCGAGTCAGGCGTGGGGAAGGAGGGAGTCGCAGGAGCGCTGCTGTTGCCTTTCTTTTTTTCCCTGTTGCTCGTGGGATTCGATCCCTGACCACAGGTGAGGCTACTCGGCGGCTGGGTGCGGAGGGATCGCAGGTAGGCGGTGGCAGACGGAAAACGAAACAAAAGCCGCACAAAAGTTCTCTTTTTACTCAACTCAACGTTAAATCGACACTTAATCCAAAAAGCAAAGTTCATGAAATTAACCGTAAGTTCAATTAACAACTCTACTACATAGATCTTTTCGTGATCTGACTAAGATAATGTTAATGTTTTATATCAATAAGAAGAAATCTTCAATATCCATGGTGTGCCATGTAACACCCTGCTTGTTTCCTTGGCTATTGGTTAACACCCTTGTTCTTCAGCTTCTTTTCTATAAGACCAATTCCTTCAAGAACATTTGTAATGTCAATATGCCATATATGCACCTCTTTTGAACCTGAGTTTTCATAGTCACACAGAAGCTAGCATCAAGACGAGAAATGAAGTTGTAAGAACAAACTATGTTTATGTAACAAGAACCAGATCAGTGAATTTACAAATGTATAGTTGCCAGCATTCAACGCGAGTGCCTGAGGTCCAGCTTTGGTGCATTCGGACTTCGACTTTTCCTGGCAGTTTTTCCCAGAAATTGGGGTCATTCATGGATTGCCAACTCCTTGAATGAACCCAGAACTGGCCATACTCCATCCAGTTGACTCAACAGTATCACATTCTCTATAGGTCCCTTGTAGCTGAACATAAAAGGAGGAAGAGTATTAGTGGTAACTTACACTCAATATAGCCACAAGTGGTAGACTGCAGCGTGTGCTTAACGATGATAAAACTTCAATAAATGTATAAGTGCCATGACATGACACATATTTCAGATGCTAATTAAAGGCTACAGAGATCTTTTGTCTCAACCATAAAGATCTATTAGAAAAAGAAATTACAGTAGCACAGATCACAACAGAGTTTTCTTTAAGAAAATTCAGTACAGTCCATAATCCCAAAGAAACTTTGTGGAAGTTGTATCAGTGTTAGGAATAGGCTTAAATTACACATATAGTATCCTGACAATGCCTACCCAGTGAATAAGGTTACAGATCATTCTCAGAGATTTCAGAATATGTATAAATGCTAACATGACTATTTGTGGAGTTACAACATAAAAGTTCTGCAAACTATCCAAGAATTGCATGTTCCTACATCAATTTGGTAATAAAACCTTTAATTAGAAACATGCATAATGCTCCAATGTGATATGTTCTGTAGCATCAAATAAAATTGGTGACACTACAAACCAACATACATGATGATTTTAGATAAAGGGAATAAACCCTGCAACCTGCATTCAAGTCTCTGCATCTAAAATGCACATAAACATAACCCAGCATTCGAGATGACAAGCTCAAGCTTTAGTTTGTAGAATCCAGCACAAGGCAGGGCAGCTTGTAGCAACAAAATAAGTGGATAAACAGGATAACAAAATAGAAGCAGCTGAACTGAGACCTTCCTTCCTGCATCATGCTTGCAAATAAGCCAAACAGCAGTGAGCACATATCTAAAATTAGCACGAAACGCAGTAATCTAAACTGGCCTGACAAGCACCCAATCCTGCTCTTGAAGCAGTTCTGAAGCAACTTGCAATCAATCATGTAGGAATTAAGAACATAACATGTAGCATTAGCCGTGAAAACCAAAAACCCAAAACCTCAAAACTCACAGCAGACCAGGAAACCACACTTTCTCATTAGAACTGGATACAAGATAGCCCCATAGGCCAAGTGCTTGCCATGCGTGAAAGCTTCACAGCCGCTTTTCAGCTTCTCACAAATTATTAGGCTACAAGCAGCCCACAATTAGACCAAAATGCACTTACCCACATGATAATCCTACCCGATAAGTAACTTGGAAGGGCGCTCCATTTCCGCTACATGAAGGTCAATCCTCCCGCAAAACCCCAAAAATTCCACACCAAGCCCCGAACAAGCTAATCCTAGGTCATACTTGACTTATCTTTAATCTAATCCGTGTGTTCTCAGTTTTTATTCAGGTAGTTTGGTCCTTCTAAACAGGAATGATTACTTTCTGCTTATTGAGTTAGGAGGGCATTGCAAGTGTTACAGATTAATTATCTTAGAATAAATTACTCACTGTCCATAGTTCACAGTTTTAAGGAACTCTACATATCAATGCCTAATTTTGTACATGCACGATATGTACCTTCGCCAAATAAATGGGTTCGGAACACAGTCATTATCCCAAGTTTAGAACATTTGATATGTAGATAAAATGGACCAACCAACTATTTGCCTCTTTTGGTTAGCCTGCACCAAGCTAGCCAGCCACTGTTTGATACAATGTTAAGTTATTGAGGCATGTCCTTCAAATTTAGAAAGAACGCGCCAGAGAAAAAAATCGAGACACTATCATTTTTATCACTAATAAGTACTCCTACAGACAATGTATGCAGTAGCAATATATAGCAACAGAGATAAGCTCACCTCAGTGCCATGTGGTAGTGTCTGAACGAGCCGCAGTGTGCTTGGCTGCTTGTCCAACAACGAGATGCGAGCCTCCAGGCCCCACGCCGATGTCACCTTATTGGCTCTCAGGCAGTCGATTCCCCACCCATGGCGTCGCACCGATGGCGTCCGGACAGCCATGAAGTTGCTGCTTCCATTGCCATGGTGGGTGTCCAGCAGCACGAAGAAGACGCCGTCCAGCATGTCTACGAACTCCTCTCCAGCAACAGCGTACTACACAACACGTATGTCATACTCACCCGTGAAAAGTTTGACGATTATCAGACTTAATCGAAACACTGGTGACTGACAAACTAAAACACATGATCTATACATACAACATACTGTATATACATACAAAAGCAATGTAGATGTCCAACATATCCAAAGCTAGCAGATAATATGAATTCCCAAGCAATTAGAATACAATGAGGACAGAAAACAATACTAATGAGAACTCACATCAAGACAGATAATCAAGTCTCAAACAGTTAATCACTGTTGTACACATAGACAGAGGACGTTATTAGAAAGCAAAGGAGAATTATAATCCTCCAGCATCCAAAAATGACACATTCTGATTCTCGCATCTACAAGTATGCTAACAGAACTTCAAGAAACAAAGGTCCTCAATCAGAAAGCCAACATAACAAATTAGCACAAATCAGATGGGCAATATTAATTGGTGTATGCAGGGTGAGAAGCATTTTAGTCCCTGCCCTCTAGTTCACGATCACCTGAACAGGGTGTAGTAGTATTCTATTCATCAATATAAATAGATATGGGACATAAGGCCAGTGAATCCCAATCTAAACTAAACCACCTACCCTCAGTACCTGTACAGCAGGTCCAACAGAACAGAAATAAAAAAATAAAGAGCAGTATACTTGCAGGATTAGTAGAAGAGACCTTGTTCTGCACTCGAACAGAAACTAAAAGAAACTTTTTTGTTCAACTCATCGAGTATTCAAAATATGTACTCATGCCAATATGCTGCATGGACAGAATATGTACTCATACCAATATATTCTCCTAGAATCTAACTTATAACAGCATGATGTCAAAATTTCCTAAAATTTCTAAACTATGAGAACAAGTACAGGTTCAGTTAGAGAATAGTTAACAACCAATGCACATAAGCAATTAGCTTAGGTAACTCGGAGTTCAGAGAAATAAGTAAGTATAGTATCAATGCAGAAAGGATGGATAGGTTTGCTAGAGTATGCAGTTTGCTAATTCTGAAATTTGAACTTTTTACCACACTAATTACATAATTAACCTAGCCACTGCTTATGCTCTGAACTGAAGATCGCTGGAACATAGTTATTGCTCTCTAAAAAATTAATAATTCAGAGAAGAAGCAGATGATAACTCTGACGGCCTGATATTTGGTGCCGACGAAGTGACCTGATCTGGTGGCGCCGCCGCCCAGCGAAGGCAGTGTTCTTGCACATCTCGAAGTTGCTCCTGTCGTCGCCGTCGCCGCAGATCTTGAAGAGCACATGGACGCTGGAGGGGGCGCTGCCACTGGAAGTGCTCCGTCACCGGAGGTGGGGGCGCAGCCGGACGATTCGTTGCCGAAGAGGGTGCTGTGAACAGAGCCGTACCATCGCCAGAGGGGGCGCTGCTGGAGGGGCGCCGCCAGATCCCATTCGTTGCCGAAGTGGGTGATCCGCTCCATCGCTAGAGGGCCGCCGCCGGAGGTGGTGCTTCGTCGCCGAAGGCGGTGCTACCACCGGAGCTGCTCCATCGCCAGAGGGGCACTGACAAGGGGCGGATCTCAGCCTTCAGATGCGCGTGTAGCCCTCCGCGATGACGGCGCATTCGCCGGCGGCCCCAAGCGCGACGACGAGCTCCAGCATGAGGTACACGTGGGCGCCGTCGAACATGGGAGCGGCGTACGCGGGCTTCCGCCGCCCATCGTGGGATTGACGACGGCCTGAGGCTGTGCTCGTCCGGGTGAGTTGCCGCCAACCCGCCTATCCGTCACGACGGAGGCGGAGGATGTCGCATCCAGGCCATAGGAGTGGAGCGCGCATCACGAATCGGTGCCGACGAGGGTGGAGCGGCGGCTTCGCGGCGTCTGCGGCGCCGTGATTACCAGCGACCGCGGCACCGTGATTACCAGTGACGGCGGCGCTGCCTCGGGTGGTGGGGGTGGCAGGTGGCGGGCGGCGACCGGAAAACCCTAGCCGCGTCAGGTAGGGCGGCCATGGAGTGCCATGGCGTGGGCGCGCGCGGTGATGGAGCGGCGGAAGCATCGGCGTGTGTGAGCAAGCGGGGGATGGTGCTGAGATCTCATGCGTTGGCCGCAATCCATACGGGATCTCGGCGGGCTAGGGAAGGAAGGAGGGCACGTGATTGACGGCGGAGAGGAGGAACGCGGGGAGGCGAGGAGATCGTGCGGGACAGGAAAGTAGCGAGGGTCACACGCCGGGGCGGACCGACGAGGCCAGGACGACAGGACGCAGGTGCGAGGTCGTGCGAGCGCAAAAACGCTGCGGGGGCGGGGTATCGAACCCTGCCCGTGGGACTGCGGGAGAACGGGGGCAGCAGCGCCCGTCCTATCGCACGAAGACAGGACGAAAGGGACCAAACGATTGTTGCCCCAAATTTCATCTCCTCTTTAATTTTATGAGTGTGCACTAGGTACCGTGTCTGTGCGTTATTATAGAATAATTAAATTTTTATAAAAAAATACAGGAAACGCACGATACCATAACAATATGTGAAATTAAATATTGATGTTAAAATGATATATAATTAAAAGGCAATGTTTGTGAAATTAACCGTCCCCAGTCGCCTCTGTCGTGAATCGTGTGCCGCCGTCGCAGCCCTGGTCCCTACTCACCTCCGCTTCTCCACGCGTCCTTAGGGCGTCGCAAGCTGGAGGCGAGGGTCATTGAGACAGTGAGGGGGCAAGGCATCTCGTCGGACGGAGCTGAAGGCACGACTTCTGCGGGTGTTTCCACGTGTCTAGGGTGTCACGTTGGATGCAACTGGAGGCAAGGGTCATGGAGGCGACGAGGGCAAGGTGTCACTTCGGATAGAGCTGGAGACGGACTTCCACAGGTTTCCTACTGCAAGCAATTGTAGGGAGGACGTCAATCACAGGGCGGAAGGCAGACAATGCACCAGAAGGCCAGGAGGGCAACTGCCCAGGAGCTCGCCTCGCCTCTTATTCGTTTTATTTTTCTAGAGGGAGATGCGAAAGGTGCGCACGGGGCAAAGGGATACTTTAAACATGATATTTGTAACATTCCATTTGTAACTAATCATCACTATTAGCGTAGCTCATGTACTGCAATGGGGTCAAAGTATTTTTAAAGTAGCGAGAAACATCCAGCCATGACAATCGATTTGTTCAATAGTAATATGTTGGGCTTACTTGGTTAATGTTCAAAATTTACCATGCCATAAATTTGGTAAGCTAAAACTTAAGGAAAAAAACTTGCCATGGATTTGGCAAACCAATTATGAGACTTTGATAAGTTTTGCTAGGAAACCAAACGCTAGCCAAAATCATAACTTGCCAAATCTTTGGCATGATAGATTTTAACATTGAACCAAGTAAGCCCGTTATTTGGAGCCACATTGCGATATATATCATTTATATACCAGATTCCACTTCTGTAAAATTTAGGGATTCCATTCATGTAACTGTGCATAGTCCAATTGATCACAAGAATTGAAATAAAAAAAATCACGGTTCCATAATATGCACCCAATCTAAAAAGATATTTCTTAACTGTTGATACAACATATATCAACCATATACACCAAAATTACTGAATTTTTTCAGAAGACCTTCACAGAAAACACCTATGACCTATCCATGTTGAAAATTCAGGTGTTCTTGTGACAAGCCAGTGGCCTCACCAAATACTAAGTCTTTTCCCAGTCACTCCAAATATGTCGCAATCAATTTCTTTATCAACATCATGTATTCTGATCCATGGGATATTCCGAGAAGTACTGCCACACAATCTGCCTCATGAACCTCTGCACCATCTTAGTAGCTTGGCACGAACCAACCTACAGCTATGAATCAAGAAATGCACTCCAACAGTTCAATATAACAGTGTGTTCTACCAGTAAGTGGTCAGTGTAAATGATGGTTTTTTTTTTTTTTTTTAGTGCCAAGAACAAACCTGAGTACTGTGGGTACTATGTGAAGGATCCCATCAACTACATATATCAGCTTCTCATGTAAAGTTTTTTACCAAGACCCATATTATGTAGTGAATCAACAGCTCTACCATCTGAAATCATAAGATGAGCATCAATCCATTGCTAGACCTAACTGCACTATCACACTGAGTGAAATATACCATACGGATGCTCTTGAAACAAATTAAACAAATCGTCATGGCAATAGTCAAATCAAGTATCATTGAACCTCCATGTACTTTTTATACAAACAAGACCAAAACCAGTAAATTATTGGGCATATATCAGGATCATAAAAGTAAAAATTATCCACCAGTCACCGAATTTACCTGCAAATGGAGTTCCAATATCTGTAGGACTCACACACACAAGTCCACCGCTAAAAGACAGGCCACAGGGGGTGCTCGTGCCTTTGCTCCTGTGATGTATTGATGTACCTTCAAAAGGAAAGGAATTTGAATGACAATCTCTGCATATGAAAGTTGAAAAGCCAAGATTGTCTTGAACAAATAAGATATGTACCATGAAAGTATACAACAAACACACATGTTAAGCCCATAGGAAGTAAATTAATAGATCGGCTTGCAAGTAAGGGTCTGTTTGGATTGACGAAACCGATCCGTTTCTAGCAAGAAACGCCAGAATCTGCTCCAAACGATTTTTTACCATGTGATCCGGATCTAAAACGTTTCGGCATTCCTTCGTTAGCGCTTGAAACGGCCGCAGCCCGGTTTCGCACCGATTCGTTTCTAACTGCTGCACTTCTCCCTCCCGTTTGCTACAAACCACAAGATTTGCCACTGCCCTTCCAAAGCACACGTACCAGACTACCTTGTTTCTAGCCATGCTACAACCACACAGCACAGTCCCGAGCCGGAAATAATTATTCTTTACATACCTGAGAGCAATTTATTACAAGCTAAATTGGATGCATTTATTTATGGATGTACAACATTTTATTTTCTCTATTTTACGAACCAAGAAAAAAAAACTATCGCATGTCAAAGGGTATTTTGGTATATGTCATCACTCTCCTTTCAAGACATGAATCCAAACAGTTAGCCAAACGATTTTAGCAGGTGATTCTGTTGCTCTTGAGAAATGTTTCTACGGAGAATCTGAATCTGAAACGTTTCTCAAAGAATCTGGATCCCTACCAAACGGACCCTAAATCTACACATTGGGTTTCAAATTGCCATTGGTATGTCTAACGAATATCTAGTTATATATATGGGAGGCATTTAGATTCATATTCATTGAAATATCAAATCTAGGAGAAAAAAAAAGGACCGATAACCAATTGAATATCTAAGACTTAAGAAACCCCAAAAAGTGGATTAAAGGTAAAAATGGGAGTGGCCTGCCTATTGTAACTGCCATAAAGCATGACATTATATGATCCTAAACAGCGAAATTAGATCTTGATGACTGGAGGAGCAAAAGCAGTATTTGTGAATACCTTAAAAATGAATGTAGTCCAAACTTTCAAGACATGATAGATTCCCAAGGATGAGGCAACAAATGAAGTTTTCATAATGGCCTTGAGGCAATGTAAAGAAAAGGTTGATGGAGGACTATACTTAGCCATACGGCCCATGGTTTGAGTATGTTTGCGAACCAAAGAAGCATGCATTTGTGCTGAAACCAATCAGCATTGTGTATCATTTACGAAAGCTGGTCAGTCGAATGGTCCAAATAGCATTCGATCAATATTAACATGGAAAGCTGATCAGTCGAATGGTCCAAATAGCATTTGATCAATATTAACAGCATGGAGCAGCAAAAAAAAAAAAAAAAAGAAATAACCAGTAGACTGATCCACACCTAGCATGAGAAAAATAGCCTAGCAAAGCAAAACATGGAGAGCAGCCGTAATTATTTGTAAATTGAGATTTATCAATTCCCTTGAACAAAACATAGATGAGGAAATATGCAATTGGGGGTACCTAGTGAGCAACATCCATGAAGATGGATGGTTCTGACTTGTGAGGTTAAAACAGTCTTGGACTGAGAAAACAGCTATCGATCATGTTATGAATAGTTGAGGAGGGAAAACTCATTACCTTTTAAGATGTGAGGCGTGTATTATAGACCATGGAATAGAAGGGGTTCCTACAGCACAGATCAAACCTGAGTAGAAAGAGTTACATTAAAGAACACTTAATTAGAGCTGACGGCTGCTAGAGAAAAATGATGCTTGTGAGAACACTTGCCCACGCTGAGTATAAATGTTAGAGAGAAAATTATTACCCTATGAGTAACATGGATCATAGTAAAAGGAGCAATCTAGATATGGCACAAAGCGTGTGCAATTCTTTCATGAGGATATCATACACTATAGCCTGTACACTGCAGATTTTCACATTTGATCTTTTCTGAAAGTAAAAGTTGTTACTTAAGATAAAAGTACCTGGAGCAAATTTCACTTTAGTAATCAAGTGTAGGAATTTGAATTAGAATCATCGATGAAGGTCTCCATCTCATCCTGCCACACAGAAACAGGAAAAAGGATGGATTGAAATTTAATTTATATCAACCACTCACAAAAAAATGCACCATGAGGACTGAAAAGTTTATACACTATCTTGCACGAGCTAGTAAAATAGAGAGCATTGTTATCTTCTAAGACAGTAAGAAAAGAAAAATAACATCCCTTTAGCTAAAAGCATGAAGGGAGTGAGAACCCAATCCTTCCTACCTGCAAGGGCGACCATTAGTAGTAACTGTTTTCGAGAAATCACATCCAAATGCCCTCCTTTATTAACAAACTTTATTCCAAATCACAACAACGATAGAGGAAGTAACACAAGCATCTTGTACGTGACAAGAAACGTATCACAAACAAAGCATCTTGTGCAGCAATAGTGCTTGCTTGCTCCAATTCCACCAAAAAATGAGCTAGAAGAAACCCAATATATCAAGGTGTAACTTATGTTGCCGCTAGCCCACCACCAAATATACACAAAATTGAGAGGCGAGCATCCGGGGGGACGACCTGGATCATGGCCACCGCTGTAGCAAACAATCAAAAAGTAGAAGCAAGTCAACCTGATCGGCAATCAAAACCACCACATCAACCGCCATTGACAAACCTAATAGGCCTCATGAACGTACACGAATGGAATCGAGAACTCACCAAATCTAGGTCCTGGAGCGCCTCGGCCATGGCAGCGTAGGGCATGTTGGTGTGGACGCCGTTGTGCTTGCACAACGCTAGGATCTCATGGTGTGAGAGTGTGTGGATGGCTGGCGCCTCCTCGTGCTGCTGTGGATGGCTGGCGCCCGGCGGCCTGGCGGCATCCTCGTGCTGCTGCGGATGGCGTCGGCATCCTCTAGTCACGGGGTCACCGGAGCGGCCGCTGCTTGGCAGCTGCACATGGTCTGTGAGACAGAGAGGGATGAGAGGGGCCGTCGTGATGGGGTGGAACTATGCTGGGGGCAGCCGCGCGCCTGGGGGTGCCGTGCCGGGGCGCCGCGCCGCTGGGTGGCCGCGGCACCACGCCGATGGGCCGCACCGAGGGGGCACCAAGCCTGGGTGTGGGGGGCCACGCTGGGGCGCCCCCGTCCGCCTGCCGGGCTCGCGTGATCGGGCCCGCCATAGCACCAGCAGAGGGAGGGAGATGGAGGAGAGGGAGATCCGCAGGGCCACCCGGAGTGGGAGACGAAGCGCGGCTAGCTAGGGTGCTCGCGCCTAGTGGCGCCACCGTCGGACGGAACCCTAGCCGCCAGGCGTACTTGGAGCAGGCAACCGCGAGTGGGATCGGGGCGGGGCGGTCATTCCGCCGTCGGACGGAACCCTAGCCGCCGGGCGGACTTGGAATAGGCAACGGCGAGTGGGGTCGGGACGGGGCGGCCGTTCCGCGAGGGACGCAAGGAGCGGCATGAATCGCGCGAAGGACGGAAGCACGTATCGGGGGGGCGTGATTGACGGCGCGAGAGGAAGGAGCGCGGAGGAATCGCGGGGAGGGAGGGGGTCGTCGCACGGAGGGGAGGCGGAGCGACGGAGCGCACCAAAAACTGCCACACTTTAGTCTTACTGGGAAGCGTTTGTTCAGGTTTTTCTCTTCCACAATTGTAACAACAAAAAAAAATGCCAATTGAAAGCAGCAATGCTACACTCTTAAGCAATATCAACCTTTCACACTGTATATACACAGCCCTCATTCAAAGCAACACAGTCCAGACTAAACTTCTATGTTGAGTTGGACAACTCTTTTTTAAACATCTGCAAAAACAACCAACAATGATTAGGCTATAAGTCCGGCGCATTCGAGAAAAAACGATTAGGCTATAAATAATTACTTTCTAATTTATGTCTAGATCATATGATAAGAAAGAGATCTTTTATAATAAAAGTAGACCAAACCGGCCATGGCGCCCATAGCCCCAAAGGCGGCACGCCAGATTACACAGTAGCGAGGCTTAGGACGGCGAGCGCATATATATCCTCAGGAAACACTAAAGTTCCTGTTCAAAAAAGGAAAATATAGTGCTAACTGAAATATTGGATATGACACTCAAAATTTCTATTATTGTTGTTTTATAATGAAATGCAAGTCAGTGTGATCAACAATAATATTTTACTGATTCCCATCTGCCTTGAATTTTAAGTTATATTAAATAAATATTTTTAGTCTCTATAATAAACAATCAATGAAATATAGAGGTATGGTACAATTTCCATCAACCTGTGTCTGTCTTCCCTTTTCTTTTCTTGTTGTTTTCTAAGACTGATTTTAAAAACTTATCCAGGAATAGCAATCACCATGGACATACCTTGAGAAGCCTTTCTAGTGCCCATCACAAAACCTGCATCAGTGTTTCTAATTCCACAAAGAAAATAAACAAAAAACATTCAGTAACGAATTTCTAATAACAGAGTTGTTTATACATTTTCCCACATGATGATCAACTTGTATTTTTGCCTAAAAATGACAAAGAAACATCAAGATCCAAATAATAATAAGAATGGACAATTCAAAGATGCCAATAGGCCTACAAAGTTGCCGAGCAATCTCAGAATTTTATTTTATATCGTCTAACACTGATAGAAAAACAAAGGAAAAGAAGTTATCAGAACAGAAACGACGTATCCATTCCTCTAGTTTCATAGATAGCCCACATCATTGGCAAGATGCGCATCCACGTCCATTCTAGAAGAATAGTTGACAGTAGAAATACTCAAAAGTGAAATTTATTCAACACATATGCAACATGTTAAATGTATCCAATAAGACATATAATTCTAATGAAGGATTTCAACTGAAAGAGGCTGTTTTAGTTGACTGATTGCTCTCTTCCATGTGGTATGCTGATTTTATCAGGCAATGCTTCCTCAGTAACCGATATCCCTTCCTAGTAGAAGATACGACACTGAGTATCATCATCTTAAGCCAATCAGGAAAAATATTTAGTTGCACTAAATAAGAAAAAAAACGTTGCCATATATAATTAGTGGAAAGACCATGGTGAACATATTTTGATCAACTTCGCTCAGTCATTTTCAAACAAGAAGAACATATATGTATGATAAAGAGATAAAATATACATGCTGAAGTTTGTACCTGTTCTAGGCCTTAACCACATCTCTTTGTGCTAAAGAAGTGTCTAGGCTATAACTGTATGAGAATTGAAATCCAGATTAGCGAAGTCTATTATACTTAACACACACACACATGCATTCTACTATAACTGCAAATCTAATTGAGTTGTGGCAAAATTAAGAAAAAGAACTAATATTACTTGTTGTTTGTACAGCTAGCAGGCCAATTCAAGAATATTTATTCTATTTCACAGTCCATAACTGCATAAGTTTAGTTATATGATATGGTCTTTGTCACCATCCTTCGGTTGCTCCTGTTTATATGAACTTTTCTCATCCTGGGTACCCATAACAATCTGAACAGTCTCACCAGCCATGTCCTAGTATTAGCAAGCATAATTAAAAAAAACATCAAACAATGAGATGTGAAGGGGATTAGGGAATCAGGAAAAAAAAAAAGCAATCTACAGGATTGTAGCAGCAGAACATCCACTTGAGGAGCAATCCTTGCAAGCAATAGTGCATCCATTTGAGGAGCAATCCTTGTAAACACAAGAAAACGGAGCAGGTGGCAGCCCATGGTTCAGACATTCAGGCCTGTGGTGTTAGCTCACTGGCAGACCATGGTTCAGGCATTCGCTCGAACATCCGTTGTGCATGTGTGATATATTCCTCTAGTGACACCACGACGGTGGCCCGTGGCCATTGCCTTCGTCCGTGATGGTTGGATGGCACCACGGTGCCCCTGGCCGGCTCACTCATGATCACCCATGGACGGTAGGGGATGTGGCCGGCTAGCAGCCGGCAGTAGTTCTGGGCAGCGTAGGGCTTCACGGTGTCGGCGTCGGTGTTGCACGAGTGATGGTCGGGATGATTCCTCGCCGATGTCACACGCCACACGCGTGATGGTCGCACCGACGTGCGGCGGACTCGATCGAAGAGCATGTACTGATCGAACCGCCCTGGAGCGCGACGCAGCAGAGTCCAGGTCCGGCGGCACCGCTCGTCTAAAGATCGGTGATGGGGGAGGAGAGAGGCGGCGGAGGAATCAGATGGGTAGGGTTGGATGTGGTGGCGGCAGCGGGTCGGGTTTTCCCCTCTGCTGCCTTGTTACGAGACGAACCGGAGTCAGCCGCGGGCCGGAGGAACGCAACTTTGCGAGACGGCAGAACAAAAAGCGGTGACAAAAAAAAGGAAGAAATCTTCTCTCAAAATTGCCCGTGCGTTGCAACAGAAAAGTATTAAATAAATTTTCGTCAACTCATTTGTTAGTGACCGTGCATTATAGCTGAAGAGTATCAAATTAATTTTTTTCGTTAACTTAATTGGTTTCGTAACCAATCTAAAAAAATAATTATTATAGTGTTTGACTTGCGTATCAAAATCTCTTTTGGGAAAAAAACAAAGAAAGATATGAGTTTTCTTAGCAAAATGTCTCTTATTTTATTTACATCTCACCTGATTGCCCTCCTTTACTTTACCGTATGGTAATAATGTGCGTCACGCAAAACCCAACCATGCCAATACTGGGCCGAACCAGTACCGTTCTATTCTTTCTTTCCTCGGATAAAAGCCTGCTTACTACAGTCTAGACTGTAATGCGAAGTTGCCCAGCGGTGGTCGATCCGGCCCCGGCACAAAGCCTGCGGTCGAAGAAAGAAATTAATAAAACGGCAGCTGAGCTCGCAAACCAACCTGAGGGGAGAGGCAGAACAAAAATTTCCAGACCAAAAAACAGGAAAGAAATGTTCTCGTTTTATAGATACAGTAAAAGTGTCCGTACGTTGTAGCGGGAGATAAAAAATCATTCATGAAAAGTGTTATGCTATATTCGCATATGATATATAGTACACGCGAAAAGAGAAAGAAATGATAGTATGTCTTTCCTGATATTGCCTGTTACCACATGCCAATATTGCCGCTGAGGAGTTTGCGACGTTGTAGGTGGCGCAATACCTCATATCCGTCAGCTTCATGTCCACGTTCGCCTGTCAATTTTGTGTCCAACGTGCTACTGCAGCTCTTGCCCCATCATCGGCTTGCATTAACAATTAGAACTTTTATTTAGAATATGAAATCAAAGTAAAGTTCGCGTGAAAGATATCACACAAAGATATGTTAGAAAACAAAACCCATGGTCAGAGTCAAATAGATAAAAGTGACACAATAGTTTTATTATTCTAGCTCAACAAAGCAAGTAATTCATTAAGAAATAAAGCCATAATACCTTGAGGCCGGCAGCAGATTATTGGATGATAAGGAGACTTCGACGAACAAACAAAATATATGTTATCTTCCAAAGAAAGTTGCTAGTAGAGTGGTGGCCGTGTGGCTCACTAATAAGTGAGCGTTATGGCAGATAATTCTCACTGGTACAGAAATGGTCTTCGTTCCCGGTTGAGAAACTCCTTTAGCCCCGGTTTTCCAACCGGGAACAAGCTTCCGGGAATAAATGTCACCCCTTTTAATCCCGGGTCTAGAACCGGGATTAAAAGTGGACCTTTAGTCTCGGTTTAAAACACAAACCGGGACTAAAAGGTCTGCAGCCCAGACCACATGTCCTCGGGTCTGTAGAACTTTTTAGTTCCGGTTTGTATCAATAACCGGGACTAAAGCCTTCCTTTTTTTGTTTTTCGTGTTTTTTCAGTTCATTATTCGTTTTGTTTTTTAATTATGGTTTCGATTTAAAATTATCTATACACACACATATATATATATACATATATATATATATATATACATATATATATATATATATTACATATATATATGTAATATATATATGTAATATATATATATATATTATATGTGTGTGTATCGGTTTTGACAAAGGGCACAATACGACACAAGACATATATTACAAACTCTCTCTCTCTCTCTCTCTCTCTCTCTCTCTCTCTCTCTCTATATATATATATATATATATATATATACACACACACACACATATACATATATACTAGAGAATTTAACACTTTTTTCACTCTAAATGTTTTCCTCTCCAAAAGTTTTCACTCCAACATATATATGCCCTTCAGTCATCTTCATCACCACCGTTGCCCGGCCTTCAAGATTCATTAGGGTCATTGTAAAATTCTCCGGAGGAATTCAAAACTTGATCATTAAGAAACCCTGCTATGGTCTCTTGAATTGCCTTGAGCTCGTCTTTTACCAGGACCTTTTTCTTTAAATAATCAGTCTTCAAACAGAGTCAAAGGGAAATGTATTAATATATATGATTATATATATATACATTTGTGTGAGTTAATATGAGATCGATTTAACGTACTTTTAGCTTCTCCCGGTCAGTTCTGACTGAGTACACCCTCATGAACTCGCAGACATAGTATCCACAAGTGTTATTCCCGGGTTGTTGCCGCAGAACCCACTTTACAAGACAAAAAAGATTGTCATCCGATCCGGACAATACATATATATAGATACATATATAACATGAATAGCCTCTAAGTATATATACTTACCATGTGTGGGATTATAGTCAGTGGTGCTTTGCAATGTTTGAGGTCGTATTTCTCAATGAATCTTTTCCAAACACTGCCAATCAAAATAAAAATATCCAATGATCGATGTGAATATTTTCCAAACACTGCAATTGAAGAAGGTAAGGAGAAATAAATTACCTCTGAAAAATATCTATCATATCTTGAATTTGGTCCAGGCTCTTTCTCATAGAATCTAAGATCTCCATGTGGCTTTGTTGAAGATCGATGACGATCAATATCCAATGATCGTTAAAGTTGTAGGGGAAGAGTATATGTTTCTTACCGCGTTGCTTTGCTAAGAACTTCATGAGATTCTTCTCTGTGTCTTCGTTTCATGTTGGGTTGGGTGTAGGGTGTTTGAATACAATATGTGGATCAATGAAACCAACTTCATTAGACCCTGTCTGTTTGCACATTTGCATCTCATAGCTGCATATATATGGAGAGAGAGAGTAAGGATATATATATATAGAGAGAGAGAAAGATTTGAATTGCAGAAAGAAAGTACACTTACAGACAATAGCAGCTCATTATTGTTTTGTCGGGGGAGTCCATGTGGCATAGTTGGTGTAATTCAGCGAAATCAACAAACATAATATCATCGTCACGGAACCAATGTTGGTTTCTAATTCGGACAGAAATCCAAGACTCACCTCGTGTACATGCCCCAAGGTACCACTTGTTTAGCAAGTACATTTGCGTACCTAGTTGACTGAGGGTTTTTGGATTCCATAGACTCCGACCATGTTGATATTTCCTCCACTCGTCAACTACTTGCGCTTTCTCCACTTGCTCCCATCCAACCATTTGGACAAGGTTCATACCAGTTTCCGCCATGAAAGCTTCAAACTCGTTCAAATTGACCTCACTAGGTACCTGGATGCGGTCCATAAATGAGCCATATTGATTCGGTATCTGATCACTAACAATTAGCGGGGGGATTGCTTGCTTGTCTTGTTTGCCGAGTTACGGAACATCTTTCCCTGCCTTCTTCTGTTTGTCAATAGACTTCGTGAGAGAGCGGTCATAGTCCGATAGTGACAGGGGCTGTTTAGCTTCTCTCAACTTCTTCTCGTGCTCCATCCTTTTCTGCCTTAAAGCATCGCGAGGTAGATAGTAGTACGGTTGCGCTTTCTTTTTCTTCATCTCTTCTGTCTCCTTTAGTTTTCTTGTGAAAAAATCTGTGACTTGTTTTTTCACCGCAATATCTAACTCCTCTTTAGTCTTTTCACCGGGCAGTTTCTAAGGAATGGGTTGCTTTGTTTGCCTGGTGGCTTTCTTCTTTGCGGGCGGGGTTGGTTGCACCACCTACGGTGGAGGCCTCTTGTAGATGGCTTTGTAGGTGGGGGAGGTGTTGGAAGTCGCGGCGGCGATGACGGCTTTGCTGTTGGTGGAGGTGATGGCGCCCTGCCTGGTGTAAACACATCTTCGTACTCGCAGCCCAGAGCACTCTGATGGTCTGGGGAACGGATTATTGGACTTGGCCTTTGCTTCTGTTCTTCAGGACAAGGCGGCGGTGGCGCCCCTGGAATAATAATGTATCGCTTGCGCCATACAATGAATGTCTTCTCAACTTCTCCTAGTGTCTTCTCCCCATCACCTCCTTCAATTTCAAGAGGCACATTACCAAAACCTTTGGTAACTCTATCCACCGAGACGCTAGCATATCCAGGTGGTATTCTTCTCCCATGGATAGTGGGTGTCTTGGTCGGGTCTACCGGGTTTACAATACCGGTAGCAACCTTGACTATGGAGTTCCCCTGTGCAATGTGTAACTCACACGGTGTAAGTGGATTAGTGATATCATCCACGGGGAAGCGCAACGCTCTGTCATCTTGCTGATTTGGCACCTCAATAGAAGCACAACTGCTTTTTGCAAGATTTTCTGGTTGGCTAACTCCTTCTGATGTATGTCTACTCAATGCTAATTCCAACTGTCTTGCTATTTCCTCTTTCATTCTTGCTTCAAGTTGTTTCTCACGTTCATGAGACTGACGTAGCGCTTCACGTGACTCGAGAACATATTCTTCTAACTTGCGCATCCGCTCTGCCTCCTCTTCCTTTCTTCTTCGATGGCTTCTGTAGCTATCTTTGTCCACAGGGAAACCATGTTCCCACGTCACACCCGGTCCCAAGCCTCTGGTTCGGCCAGGGTGCTCAGCGGTACCAATGGCATATGTCAGTTCGTCCTTCTCTCTCTTCGGCCTGAATACCCCTTTCTCTTTAGCGTGCATAATATATTGCAATCTTTCTGCTGCGTCTACAAGTTTCTGGCCATGAACTACCTTCCCGGTCTGTAGGTCAAGACTTCCCCCATGACCAAAAACCATTGTTTCGCACGTACATGCCATGCAGCTGATTCTGGTATGAGCCCCTTGGCTAAAATATTAGCTTCCAATTTTTCTCACTTGGGAATAGCAGAAGGGTAACCACCTGATCCCAAGTGATGGTGGTATTCCTTTTTGCGAGCATTCTCAGTGTTCCTTCTGACCCGTGTCTCACCCTCTTCCGATAACTTGTACTGTACAAATTCATCCCAGTAGGGCCTACACTTTGTGATCGGACCAGTGGCTCGGTCAAAATTTGGCGTCTTGTTCTCCTTCACATATGTCTTGTAGAGACTTTTCTTCCAACTCTGAAACTGTGTGGCCATCTTCTTCATTGCCCAGCACCTAACTAGCGACTTCAAGTCTTCGCTGTTGAACTCTGGATAATTATCCGTTTCTAGCGTGAAATGTTGAAGAATATCATTCCACATTAGATTCTTGTCAACATCAGAAACAAAGCTGACATCAGGAGCACTAGGCTTTGCCTTCTATTCTCGTGCACTGATCGGGATCCTGTCCCTTACAAGGTATCCACAATGGTTCACGAATTTCTTTGCATGTGGTCCTAATGGTTCGCTCGTATCTGTGTTGAACTCTGTGATCACAAAGCGACCCTCTAATGGCTTCTTCGGGCCCCGGACTCCTTTGCTCTTGCCCGTAGATGTCGTCGTTCCAGATGGCTACAAAATTAAGTTAAGAAACAAATATTTAATAAGTATCGGTAACCACGCATATAATGATTTCGTAACCATATGTTCGCAATAAATAAATACCTCGCCAGTAGTATTATCTGCAACATTGTCTTGCTGCACATTCCCATCATCCACTAAGTACTGACTCCCGTCGTCTTCTCCCTCCGGCCAGTGTTGACTGCCAGTGTTGATAATGTCCATCATTTCTTGTTCCATATTGGCTCTATCTCCGGCCATCTAGAGGAGAAAAATTATTAATGTTAATATTGCATGTGGAACAAAAGAGACAGAAAACCTAAACCCTAGCCCTAACACTAATTAAACCGTAGCCCTAAGCCCTTACACTAAACCCTAGCCCTAGCCCTAACACTAAACTAAAAATAATACAATTAATTAGTATAAGCTAATAACTAAACTAACTAGAAAAACTAAACTAAAACTAATTTACTAATTAATTACTAATATATTAACCTAAACTAAACTAAAACTAATTTACTAACTAATTAACTAATTAAACTATCTAAACTAAACTAAATTAATTAACTAACTAAAAATAAAACAAACTAACTAAATGAAAAAAACCGCTAGCATATATACCTCGGCGATGTAGGGCGCGGCGCGGTGAGCAGAGGAGAGAGGGCCGGCGGCGGATCGCGTGGGGGCCGGCGTCGAGGCCCGCAGAGGGGCAGTTAGTTTTTTCAAATATATGTCCCTTGATCATAATGCTTGGACTTTTTTCAAATATATGTCCCTTGATCATAATCGACGTAGCCATGTGGTGTCTTCATTGTTCAATAGGATGCTTGGGTCTTTGTTGACCATGAAGGGTGGGATTCGATCATCCTTCTCATAATCTTCTGATGTGTCTGTCTTATCTTCAATTCCCACAATGTTTCTTTTTCCTGAAAGAACTATATGACGCTTTGGCTCATTACTAAATGGGTTCTTATCGTTTTTCCCTCTTTTCGGTTTCGAAGACATGTCATTGACATAGAATACCTGGTTGACATCCTTGGCAAGCACAAATGGTTCGTCTTTGAACCCACTGTTATTGAGGTCCACTATTGTCATTCCATACTGGTTGTCCACTGTTACCCCGCCTCCGGACACCTTTACCCACTGGCACTTGAATAAAGGAACTTTAAAAGTAGGTCCATAGTCTAGTTCCCATATCTCCTCTATGCGGCCATAGTATGTTTGCTTAGTCCCGTTCGGGTCTGTGGCATCTATGCGGATACCACTATTTTGGTTGGTGCTCCTTTTATCTTGGGCTACTATGTAGAATGTATTTCCATTTATCTCGTACTCTTTGTATGTGAGGATATGCCATGATGGTTGCCTAGCCAACAAACACAGTTGCTCCGGAATACTCTCATCACTCTGACATTCTTTTCGTAACCAACCGCTAAAAGATTCCATGTGATGTCGCAAAATCCAAGCTTCAGACTTGCCTGGAAACTGTGATAGTAGGAATTCCTTGTGTCTGTCCATATATGGCTCCACCAAGGTGGAGTTTTGCAGAACTGTGTAGTGTGCTTTATTGAAATAATCGTCACCCTGACCGATATCTGTTTTCTTCCCTAGTGTCCCCTTTCCACTTAGCCTCCCCTCATGTCGTGATTCTGGAACACCAATTGGGTCTAGATCAAGAATAAAGTCAACACAAAACTCAATGACCTCCTCGGTTCCGTAGCCCTTCGCGATGCTTCCTTCTGGCCGAGCACGGTTGTGAACATATTTTTTTAGTACTCCCATAAACCTCTCAAAGGGGAACATGTTGTGTAGGAACACAGGACCTAAAATAATAATCTCCTTGACCAGGTGAACTAGGAGGTGCGTCATGATATTGAAGAAGGATAGAGGGAAAACCAACTCGAAGCTGACAAGACACTGAACCACGTCATTCTGTAGCTTAGCAAGATCTAGAGGATTGATTGCCTTTTGAGAAATTAAGTTGAGGAATGCACATAGCTTCACGGTGGCTAGACGTACATTTGCAGGTAGAATTTCTCTTAATGCAACTGGAAGCAATTGTGTCATGAGCACGTGGCAGTCATGGGACTTTAAGTTTTGGAATTTCTTCTCTGGCACGTTTATTATACCTTTTATATTTGAGGAGTATCCGGATGGTACCTTGATGCTGTCTAGGCATTCAAACAGGCTCTCCTAAGACTGTAACTAGCAGGTCCTAAGTATTGGCGTCCATCAGCTGTCTTCTCGTTCAAACGCTGCATGTCCTCTCGTGCTTCAGGTGTGTCCTTGCTCTTCCCGTACACACTCATGAAGCCAAGCAGGTTCACACAAAGATTCTTTGTTAGGTGCATCACGTCAATCGCATTGCGGACCTTTAGGACTTTCCAATATGGTAGCTCCCAAAATATGGACTTCTTCTTCCACATAGGTGCATGACCGCTAGCGTTGTTCGGAACGAGTTCACTGCCAGGTCCCTTTCCGAAGACTACTTTCGTCCTTGACCATATCGAGTACGTTCTCACCGGTGCGGTTGACAGGCTTGGACTTGTGGTCTGCCTTACCTTTAAAATGCTTGCCTTTCTTTCTTAAAGGGTGATTCGCAGGCAGGAATCGACGATGCCCAAGGTAGACAACCTTTCTATATTTTTTCAAAAATATACCTTTAATGTCCGTGAAACAGTGCACACATGCATTATATCCCTTGTTCGACTGTCCTGAAAGATTACTTAGAGCAGGCCAATCATTGATTGTTATGAACAACAATGCACGGAGGTCAAAGTGCTCCTGTTTGTGCTCATCCCAAACACGTATACCTGGTTTGTTCCACAAAAGCAGTAGTTCTTCAATTAGTGGCCTCAGGTACACATCGATATCATTGCCAAGCTGCCTTGGTCCTTGGATTAGCACGGGCATCATAATGAACTTTCTCTTCATGCATAACCATGGAGAGAGGTTGTAGATACATATTGTAACAGACCAAGTGCTATGACTACTATTCTGTTCCCCGAAAGGATTCATACCATCCGTGCTTAAAGCAAACCTTATGTTTCTTGCGTCCCCTGCAAAATCTGGGAACTCTCGATCGATTGCTCTCCATTGAGACCCATCAGCCGGGTGTCTCAGCATATTTTCTATTTTACGGTCTTCTTTGTGCCACCGCATTAACTTTGCATGCTCTTTGTTTCTGAACAAACGTTTTAAGCGTGGTATTATAGGAGCATACCACATAACCTTGGCAGGGATTTTCTTTCTGGTTTTTTCATCCTCAACATCACCAGAGTCATCTCGCCTGATCTTATACCGTGATGCATGGCATACCGGGTAAGAATCCAAGTCCTCGTACTCCTCGCCACGGTAGAGGATGCAATAATTAGGTCATGCATGTATCTTTGTGATTTCCAATCTCAGAGGGCAGACAACCTGTTTGGCTTCATAGGTAGTGGCTGGTAATTCGTTATCCTTTGAAAGCATCTTCTTTATTTTTGTAAGCAGCTCCCTAAATCCCTTGTCGGATACACCATTCTTTGCCTTCCATTGCAACAACTCTAGTGTGCTACCCAATTTTCTCTGTCCTGCATCACAAGTTGGGTATAGCAACTTCTTGTGATCCTCTATCATACGCTCGAACTTGATCTTCTCCTTTTCACTTTCGCATTCTATCTTGGCATCGCAAATAGCCTGAGCAAGATCATCAACGGGATCATCTTGTGCTGGTACCTCTTCTTCAGCTTCCTCCATTGGAATATCATTGTTTAATATACCATAGTCAGCAATAGTGTCACCATCGTTCCATTGTTCTTCTTCGTCTTCTTCCATTATAACGCCTCTTTCTCCGTGTTTGGTCCAGCAGATGTAGTTTGGCATGAAACCCGACTTGAACAAGTGAGAATGAAGAATCCTTGAGCAAGAATATTCCTTCAAATTCTTACATACAGCACATGGGCAGCACATGAATCCATCCCGCTTGTTTGACTCGGCCACATTTAAGAAAATATGCACGTCCTCAATGAAATCTTTGGAGCGACGATCAGTGTTGTACATCCAATGCCGACTCATCTACATTACAAGACAAACGAACATATATCACAATACTGGACATTAATTAATTTATGGAAGCCTCGCTACAATGTAGACAGTCACAACTACCACTAAACTAATTAAACCTAAAATACACTTCAACAGCCTAAGCATATCACGACCGATCTCAACTAAAACAGACAAATCATTTGTCTGTTCAACATCAATGGTCTTCGTTCACGGGCTCAGTGCCTCATCAGCTAGCTCATCACCCACCGCAGCCGCCTCTGCAAGAGTTCCAAACACGTGTTTGGCATACTCTTCTTCCCAGTACCAACCTAGACATCCACTGCCATCCCACTGAAATTAAGACAAAAATACATAAGTTTAGTAAAAAAAATACATAATTTATTATATATAATCATCAAATGCGATGGAGTAACTCACATTATGATCCGGACACTTGTAGAAGATGCGTCCCTTGTTGGGACCCTCCTTCTTCACTCGAAACTCAAGCACATTCTTTTTCTTGCACTCGCCGCACTCAATGAGAGGGAGGTCTGGTCTCAGCCTCTTTTGAACCCGATGATAGGCTGACGACCCGGAAGCATTCGTCATCTACTCTTTACTCTCTAGACTCAAATTTGTAAAGCACTTAAATTCCTAATAATGTATTTTAACAAGTGAAACAAAAAATAAAACTCCTAAAATTTAAATCACAAATATATACATACAACATTTGAGTAACAAATGTGAGCTATGCATACTATAAATCTTCCTTCAACCAAATATACAAACTATCAAGTGATTTTGAGCTTGAAATATAAATTATTAGAGAAATATCAAGTGATTTTGACCTTGAAATACAAATTATTGGAGAAATAACCATAGAAATATCCTAGTGATTAAACAAGAGAGAATAAAGATAGTAACCTTTGCAACCGTAGAATTGAAGAAGTTGGAGAGTAACCTAGCCAAGCTCCACACTTGAGCTGAGAAGAAGCAAGAACATGCACAAGCAGGAGCAAAAACAGCATGAATGGCTCGGGGCCTCGGGCTCGGGGGGAAGAAAAGGTTTAAATTGGAAGGGAGGAACATTAGTTCCGGTTTGGGCTACAAACCCGGGCTAAAAGTTAAGGTTTAGTCCCGGTTCTGCCCATAAACCGTGGTTAAACTTTTAGTCCCGGTTGATTATTAAAACCGGGACTAAAGATAGACTTTTAGTCCCGGTTTTGATCACCAACCGGGACTAAAAGCTCCCTAGCCGTTGCGAGCCATTGGGAAGGAGGATTTAGTACCGGCTGTTATATCTAGCCGAGATTAAAGGTTTCTTTCTTCCCGGGCGCAAAAAATTCTGGTACTACTGTAACAACCCTAAAAAAATCCACACAATCTAAAAATCCCAACCAATTAAAATTTTTCATTTATTTATTGTGAAAACCCATTTTTCTTGTGCAAGCATATAGGTTTCATTATGAAATTGGTAAATAAAGGAGTGTAGTTTGCATTTTAATTCCATTCACATAGAATAATAACTTATGCATCACATTTGGGATTTATTGCAATTTATGTTTGTATTTACTCAATATTTGAAATGGGCAATATATGTATATATACACTAAATTGAAAATAGAAAAGGAGAAAGAGAGTTAGGCCAGCCATTCGTTTCGGCCAGCCGGGTCGCTAAGCCAGCCCAAGCCAGCCCGACCTTCCTCTCCTCATCTCACCGCGCGCGGCCCATGTCGCGGCTCGGCAGCGCACGCGCACGACCGGCACACACGCGCTCGCGCTCGCGCTCGCTGCCAACCCAGCCCCGCCTGTCAGCCACTCTCGCCCCCCACTGTTCTTCTTCCTCACGAAGGCGACGCGCCTGCCGGGGGTGTCGCGCGAATGGCGTGACCCCGGTCCCACAGCCGACAGCATGGCAGAGCCCTGACCCCGCTGTCCCCCTCCTGTCCCCTCCTTCCTTGGCCGCCAAGCGAGCCCGCGTGCACCCTGAAGCCCTAGCGTCGAGCGGCCGAAGCCCTCTGATCTACCGAGATCAATCGCGGCCGTCCGCCATGGGAACCTGCCAAGCTCGCTTATAAATTGGAGCACCCCGAAGCCCTACCCTCATTTCCCCTCGCCGCCACCGCAGCACAGACCGGCACACCGCACCAAACCGAGAGAGAGAGCGTAGGAGAAGGGCGGAGCAGAGGAGGAGAAGCTGCCGGAGCGCCACCGCCGCGGAGCACGCCGGAGCCGGACACGGAGGAGAAGCCCGAGCTGTGGACGAGGAGCGGCACGGCACTGCGATCGCTCTGCACGGCTCCGACTCGCCACTGCACCGCCATCCTAGCTTCACCGACACCACGGTGAGCCATCGCACGCCATGTCCGAGCCTTGCCCTGCTTTTGCCATGGCGTTCCACCCTCGGGACGCGCAGGCACGAGCCTTTACCGGCTCGGGAAGATCACCTGCACCATGCACTCATTCGACCGGCCGAAACCCCCGGACTACAAGCTTGCTAGACCGAGAACGCAGCACGACGCGTTCTCGGCGGAGCGCGCTCACCACCGACGCGTTCCGACGCCGAATCACCCGATTCCGAGCAATCCGACTAGCACCCGTATAGGTTAGAGCGTCGTGGAGCACCGCCACGACCCCCTCGAGCTAGCTACGCGGATCTAAGCGCTAGAGGAAGCCTGAATCGCCTTGGCCGCGTGCGCCGCGACCTTACCGGAGCGCCGCCGCGAGCCGTCGCCAAAAGAAGGTCATGCCGTGGCTAAAGTTCGCCACCAGAGTGTTGTATGCCTCTCTGGCCTCACCAATTTGACAAGACCGCATTCGATTGAACCAATACTTGGTCGTAGCCGCGATGCCGCCTTCCGCCGTCGTCGGCGACACGCCGCCGCCACAACCGAGCACCTTGGAAAGCTCGGTAGCCAAAATTGGTAGTTGGTATACCATCGCCATAGACCCTGGACGCGTATACATCTCCTAGAGGACCTCTTTAGCCCCGCCGGAACCTCACCGTCGCGACGACATCGCCGCCGACAGGTTCCGCCTCGCCTAAATCCGTTCCGAGTACCCCCGGTCGCCTCGCGCTGCGGAGAAATGCCGCCGAGGTTCGCCAAGTCTGCCTCGGCACCGCCGCTAGATAGCCGAGCCCCGAATCACGACTGTCGCCTTGGCTACGTGCGCCTCCACCTCGTCGGAGAACCGCCGTATGCCGAGGGAGAGAAGGAGGCCATACCACGACTCTAATCCGCCACCATCTGGTCGGACGACTGCCTGAGCACGCCAATTGGGGAAAGCCGAGCCCTGTCTTGCAGAAATATGGCCATCGCCGCCCTGTCATGGTCCGCCGCACCGGAGAGACACCGCCGCCTTGAACAGACGCCCTGGAACCCTGCTAGCACCGAATCTCCGATTCGCCCGAGCCTCCCCAGGAGAGCTCGGGAGAGCAGCACCCTCGGCGCACCAAATCTCCGATTCGCCCGAGCGTCCCCAGGAGAGCTCGGGAGAGCAGCACCCTCGGCGCACCAAATCTCCGATTCGCCCGAGCCTCCCCAGGAGAGCTCGGGAGAGCGGCACCCTCGGGCGCCCAAATTTCCGATTCGCCCGAGCCTCACCGGGAGAGCTCGGGAGAGCGGCACCCTCGGGCGCCCAAATTTCCGATTCGCCCGAGCCTCACCGGGAGAGCTCGGGAGAGCGGCACCCTCGGGCGCCCAAATTTCCGATTCGCCCGAGCCTCACCGGGAGAGCTCGGGAAAGCAGCCCCCTCGGCGCCCAAATGTCCGATTCGCCCGAGCCTCCGCAGGAGACCTCGGGAGAACGGCACCCTCGGGCGCCCAAATTTCCGATTCGCCCGAGCCTCCGCGGGAGACCTCGGGAGAACGGCACCCTCGGGCGCACCAAATGTCCGATTCGCCCGAACCTCCGCGGGAGACCTCGGGAGAACGGCACCCTCGGCGCCCCGAATCTCCGATTCGCCCGAGCCCCGCCGAGCTAAACCGAACTACGCCGAGCACCGCCAAGCTACCCCCGACCACCGCCAAACTATGCCGAGCTCCGCCGAGATACCCCAACCACAGCCGAGCTACCACCGACCACCGCCGAGCCACGCCGAGCTACGCCAACTCCGGCAACTCTCTGGGAACCAGCATCGAACACCTGGTGGGCGACCATCGGGTCTGTGTTCTGTTGAGGCACCACTTGCCGCACTACTCGACCCGCGCGCCACGTGGACCAATCCCAAGCTGCCCCTGATTAACCGACCAGTTTTCCCATTTTCAGAAAATAGGATAATCTTCGGAAATTCATAACTTATTCATACGATGTCCAAAAATTGCGCACCATATATCAAAATTCTCAGAAAAATGAGATCTACAATCTAAGACTGTGTTTGTGTGCATTTGGCTCTTTATTTTATTGGATTTTTCTGAAATACTCTATAGGAGTCGCTGACGCGACTATTTCATATTCGATTTCAGAGCCGGAGGAGGATCTGACTAAGGAAGACGACCACGAGTACCTTCAGGAGCTAGGAGACGACTACGAAGGTGCCACGTCCCACCAAATCCTTAGATCCTATTACGCATTGCAAATGACATTGTTGCTATTGCTTTATGATTATGTATGGATTGGTTGCATGGTAGTATATTTGAATTCCCTGCCTTGATAAGACTTTACCCTGCTATCCGCTGTTAGGTTAGCTGCTGCTTAATTTACTGTTACTCTTCCACTACTTTCTACTTGCTATATGCTATGTGGTGGAATTGGGACGGTGTATAACTAATTATAACCACTGGGAGAGAGTGCTGCGTGCGTCTTGGGTGCGTGGTAAGAGTTGATGTCGACCAAGTGGGATGTGAGACAAGCCCATGGGGCAAGTCGTGCCGGGGGTGCAACCTGGGCATCCCCAAAGTGAGATACCTGTGGCGGGTAAAGTTGTTGAGGAGGTTCCGGGTGGGATAGCCTTGGTGGTTTGAAGCCCGTGGACGGAGGTGCTGTGATAGCACGGGGAGAGTATCCCCTAAGTGGAGATGCCTGCTTGGTCACAACCTAGGATCTGACTAGTGACCGGAAACATCTGGATTCCCTTGCTACTCGCTCGCTTCTGATGGGCGGGAGACGGCTGGACTACTTGGTAGGGCGGTGCCACTACTGCTAGGTTGAGAGGTGATAAGGGTGGGCGGTGACGGATGGCGGATTCCCGTACCGTTCTAGATGCGCAGTACCACTGATGGGGCCCGGTACTGCGTCTCCCAGTCTCAGCATGACGGTGTTGGATCCGGAATATCCCAGGGCTGAGTGGTAGGGTGGCATCGACCTAGGCAAGCAAGCACCCGGAATTCTGCCTAGATGATTGTACAGCATCGATGATGGCTAATCTTGTGAGTAGTAAAACCTCTGCAGAGTGTATGGTTGATCGATCGATACATAAGTCAACTCGTTGGCTATGGACCTTTCCTAATGTTTCTGCAACCACTATTAGATGAGAGCATATTCTTTTCTCCCCCTGGATGACATTTTTCCGGCAGTGTACCCGTTGTGGTAGTGTGCCGCTGAGATAGGCCCGAGAGGGAGTTGGGCCTGTCGAATGAGAGTGAGGTGTGGGTATGTGAGGTGTGGTGATGGGAAAAGGGAAAATGGTGTTAACTGGTGATAAAACTTGACTAATTAAACATTGATTACAGCTGCATAGGAAAACCTCAGCCTATAGGTCTGCTTGTATAGCCTTGCATCCACTTTCCACAAAGCAAATGCTGCATAGGTGGGCTCCGTGGCCAGTACAAATCGTACTGATAAATTTGCTGTCAGGTGACGAGAATGAGTACGACTTCGAGGGAGATGATGACGAGGAATAGGGTCACGTGCTACACTCAAGTTGGCCATCAAGGATGAATCGCTTCCGCATCTTCTAAAGCTTCTCTGAATGTTGATTCCGCCAGTGTGGCGATGTAATAAATGTTTATGTAAGACTTAATTATCGTTGTATGGATCCTGGTGTCAACTGAGATATGGGTAATTTCATGGATTGTCCCAAGCAATCTGTTGAATTACAATTCGAGCCTGTGGATTTCCCTTCGTGGAAATCGAGGTCGTTTCAACTACAGCCAAAATCGGTAGTGGATCAAAAGTCTACTCTCTACTAGTGTCTACACATATATAAAAAAGTAGATGAAGCATCAACAAATAAAAGAAATTTCGGTCGCATCTCCTTTAATACATGAAGATTCCAACCAAAGAGAAGAACTAAACTTTAGTGCGAACTCGGACTTCAAGCTGGTGATCTGCAAACAAGAAGAAATACAATGATGTTACAGATAACCAAGAGAAACCTTAGATCACCAGATGCACAAACAGAGATGTGGGTATCCATACGTGCCCTTCTAGGGAGAGGCCAGTTCTTCAGATCGATGGAGCTGCCATCCTGAACTGATGGCTACGGGCACCCCCACGCAAATCCAGTACATGCACGCATGCCGTTGCTCTGGCTGTAGACTTGTTGCACCTGCCGAAACCCATCTCCGGCCGCGCCTCCACAGCTTCATCCCATCTAGGGAGAGGCACAATTCTTCAGATGGAGCGGCTATGCTGGACTGGTGGCCACGGGCACCCGCAAATCTAGTACATCCACGCATGCACGTCGTTGCATGCTGGTTGTAGTCACGCTGCACTGGCCACGACATGTCTTCGGTTGACGGCACCGCCTAGGCCGAGCCCCCTGCGATCTACGGCGCCGCAGCTTCCCAGCCTCCGGCGTCGGCGGCTCCGCAAGGCCTCGCCACACGTCGCCCCAATCGACGTTGCGAGTCGAGGGGATGGGGAACCTGCACGCTACGCTCATGCCGCCTCCTCCTGCGCTCAGAATCGTGCCTGGCCATGGGCCGCCGGTAGCGCCGCGCCGTTCCCGTGACTTCCCTGACTGCTGCGCGGTAGAGTGTCGTCGAGGCGGCGGTGGACAGAGCGTCACGTGACGGAGCTCCCCACGAGGATCGTCGGGGCGCGTAGTAGAGGGTCATCGAGTCACACGACGGCGGCGTTCGATCCGTTTATATATAGGTCTACGTAGGGTTATAGGTCTAGGCAGGGTTGTTGGTGTTTCAGATCGGTTTGCCTGCCGTTAAAAAAAGACATGTCCGCGAGTGGGTCGGGGGCGGACAAAAAAACGGTGGGCGCGAACGCCAGAACAAAAAAACGATGATCCAAAAAAGAGAAGAAATCTTTCCTCTTTATTAGTAGGTATAGAGTAGTAAAATTATCTGTGCATTGCAGCGGTTACTGTATAACTATTTATATGTTTTCTATTTTTTATAAAAAAATTCTAAAATGGCCCAAACGTTGGCCTCCACACATTGCCTTAAATTTACGGGTGATAAGGACATGGTCTCTCAGCGTCAAAAAATAAAGCAAACAAAATTATGACCAACACAATTCATGACTGTCAAGTACATGATCTCTAGAAGTCAGAATATTTACTTCTCTACTTTTAGAGAGTTGAACTCAGAGAAAAAGAAATCAATGATCATAACCAAGAGGAAAAAAGAAAGAGGATGTATATTATGCTTTCGTAGGAACCACATAAAGAAACGTTTAGAAAGAATGGAAACATGCACTGCCTTACCAGCACTCTAGCAGTACTTTGACCCTTTTATTTCTCCTCCTTATCTGCTCAACACGGAAGCACGCCTCTATCCGTCCACCGTTCCTCTTCCTCAAGTTCACAGAAATCGAATCTCCTTTCCATCTCATGGTCGGCCTCCAACTCTCCCAGCATACTCGCGCCCGCACGGAGGATCCACAGAGGAGGTCCATGTGGCAACTGCGCACGTGCCTGCACTATGCCTTGTCGGTGCAGCACGTGCCCGTACTTCGACGATTCCTCACCATTGTGGCCAGTGATTGTGCTCCAATACCGACGAGCTGTGCTCCGGCGACACCGTGCCGTCAGGGGTAACCAGGCTCAGATGACGCCTCGTGTGCCGTGGCCTATGCCCACGCTCTGTTTCCGTTCTTCCTCGCTTCAAGCTCCTCGGCCCTGTGCGTGGACGGGAGAAGCGACAACGCTGCGTGCGGCCGGGAAGAGCGGCGGCCTAGCGTGTGCGGGAGGAGGCGACGACGCGGGCACCCTGGCCGGCAAGCGCGGAGGCAGCGGCACGCTGACACAGGTGTCCGAGAGGCTTGAAGGTGCGACCCGGTTGAAGGAGCGCGTGTGGGAGGAGGCGACGGCGCTGGCACCCTGGCCGGCAAGCGCGGAGGCGGCGGGACGCTGGCACGGGTGCCCGGGAGGCCTGAAGGCGCGACCCGATTGATGTCCGCCTCTGTGTCCACGCGCAAGGAGGAGCCACGGAAGGCCTGCGTCCGTGACTCGACGCCGCCTCGCTGTCGCGGCGCACTCGCTTCTTGACACCGCCTCGCTGTCGCCGCCCGGTGCCCCCACCTCAGCTAACGCTTTCGTCGATGGACTCGTAGATCCGATCTGTGTTGTTTGAGTTCTTTTCGAGTGGTTTGATGGGATCAGGGTGCGAATCGGCTGCTTATAAAATCATGAGTCGTGGCGATAACGGATTTCAATTCCATATTTGTTTGTATGTCACGCCTGGCTCTTGCATGATGAAAGGTCCTAGTATGGTTAGAGGAGGAGGGTGAATAGTCTAATAAAATTTCTACAAAGTACTTAGACCAAGAGGTTAGTAACAAACATGGCTAAATGTGTAATGCTAGAGCAACTACAAACCTAGGCAAGCCACCTACATAATTCTAGTTAATCCTTAGTTCTAAGCCACACAAGCAAGCTAGCAAAAGATAAATGACTACACAACTACTCAAGACAAGATAACAAGCTACTTTGCATAAAGATAAGAAAGAGATGATTGTCGATTATACCTTTGCCTTGAGATGAAGTCAATCACCGGGATAAAGATCAAGTCACTCACTCGAAGGTGAGGAAAGCAATATGAACATAAAGATTTATCTCCGAGGTTCACGTGCTTGCCGGCACGCTACGCCCTCGTTGTGTCGACTTCAAGCAGTGGTTCGGTGGCTAATCGGTATCACACACCGAGCCAACCCTAGGCGCCACAAGAACCTACTATGGAGGAAGTAACTCAATGACATGAGAAATTCACTAGAGTTACCTTTCAGCTCTCCGCTAGGGGTAGGCAAAAGACCCCTCTCAATCACCGGTGTGAGCAAGCACAATCACCAAGCTTCTCCACACCTTCTTCTCCTCCAAGCCGTCTAGGGACATGGCAATGTCTCAAGAGAATAAGAACTGAACCAAGGCTTGCTCTCAAGTGCTCTAGAATGCGAAACAACAACAAGAATGCACTTGAGGATCACCCAATCTCACTAAGGATGATCAAGATGATGAACTAGTGAGAGAGTGGGAGGCTAGAATGCAACAAAGTGTATGACAATGATCCATGTGTGCAAGCCCGTCACCAAGTGACCAGGGAGGGAGTATAAATACCCCCAAGTGTAAATCTAGCCGTTACCCCACTCGAAACAGCCATTAACCACGATTTTATGTCGTCGGACGCTACCGTCTGACCGAGTTCGTCGGACTAACACTTTGCGTCCGACGCTCATGATGAAGCTACGTGTCAGCTGGAGTTTAACGTCGATCGTTCGATCTCAACGGTCGACTTCGCGCCAGTTTTTACACCGTTGGACTGGGGGCGTCGGACTAAACAGCAGAGTCCGACGCCCTCTCTCAGTTTACTATGCGCGTACCGTCGGACGTTCGCGTGAGTACCGTCGGACTAAAGAAACTCAGCGTCCGACACTTTCAGAGAGGTTTGAAATCGCTAAAACTTCGTCGGACTCTGTCCGACGCTCACCGTCGGACTTTTCTCAAGTGTCCGACGCTCCTCAGCGTGCCACGCGTCACCCTGCCGCTGCTCGACATCGTCGGACTGAAGAGGGCAATGGTCTGATGCTTGTTTACCGAGCGTCCGACGCTCGCCATCAGCACAGTTCAAAGTGTAGGCGTCGGACACGAACAAATGGTCCGACGCTAGGCCTCTACACCGTCCGACGCTCCTTTTACAGAGTTTTTCAAGTTAATTTCACACCTCTTGCTTCTATATGCTAACACTTAAGGTCTTCAACACTTGTGCACAGCGTGTTAGCATTTTGCAAATATTTTTCAAGGGTTTTCAAAGAGGTTCTTTAGATTGGTTAGATCAATTTACATGAGATGCAACTTAGAGCACTTGAAAGTAATCCAATAGCTTAGTTCTCCCCTTGATAGTGGGCTATCTATCCTAAATGTGATCACTCCCACTTGGAGTCTTGATCACTAAAAGAAAAGCCCTATTTGAATATACCTTAGCCACTAGCTTTCCTTTTTTAAGTCCTTTTCTTTCTCCTTGATCATTCCATCTTGATCTTCACTTGAGCTCATGTCATCTTCCTCCTTATCACTAATCTTCTCTTGGCTACACATACTGTAACAGAACTGGCTAAATCACCTGGCCCACCGGCACCTGTCATTGTCACTAACGACTTCTGACAGCCGGGCCCGTGTCCCAAATGATCTAGACAGGTCTGTCGGGCTACATTAGCGCCCTTTTCTCCGACAGGATCACCATTGCAGAATCATCACAGGATTACAACATTTCATAATAAAAATACATCAGAGTAACAGTGCGGAAGATTACATAACATTTAGATTACAAACCGGTTGTTCAATTAGGATCCAAATATAGTTATTACAGACCAGAGGACATAGCAGTATCAGTGGAATAGTTACACAATACTAGATAAGATAACTTGAACCCTGCCCACGGGTTCCACTTCACTCATCGCCGCTTTCTTCCTCGACCACGGTCACGCAACATGGAGCAAGACAGATCTCCGACTGCGGTCCTCCTGCAACGGGGTTAACAAACCCTGAGTACTTGGGGTACTCCGCAAGACTTACCCGACTAAGGGTGTAAAATGAGACTCAGGAATGCAAGGCTATGGGTAAGGCTAGCAGAGGATGAGGAGTTTGCAGAAAAGCAATCTATCCTGTTCCATATTTTATTTTGTCATTATTATAATCATATTTATAGCTCCAATATTCAGACTCATGTATCATCATTCTTTCAATTACTTTATTCATTCAGATAACCTAGTTGAGAACCACTTTTCGGTGTAGAGTGTGAGGATCAAGTCTCCATAACCGAGGAGCACGTCGATTCGAATCCAGAAAGTACCCAGCTGGGGATTCTAACCACACTGCATATGTAGCACGCCGGCATACATATACCAACCCGTCGTCACGGCTTTGCTATCCCGAAACCGGTCCTGCGCCACCCGAGAGCACAGTACTCCACTCTTATCCAGGCACGCCGGCCACATGGGTACAAGCTACTCTCGCCATCTCTCCACTCCCAGTGCGTGGTTGTTGGTTCCAGCAATAGCGTCACCGGACTCTAGGCTTTCCGCATTGGTATGTGGCTAGGCTGTTCATCATGATCACAGCAGGCCTACAACGAACGGTCCCTACTTCCTTCCTGCCGCCAATCCTGCATTGGGACTCTAACCCAAGTACAAGACTACCCGACAGTTTTTATTATCGTGCCTGTCGGGTGAGTGAGACATAGGGAACGCCGCCCCATGAGCTGGCCACCCAACGAAACACGTTTCCAAAGACATTAACCAGTTCCAAACTATTCCGAAAGTGACCGTGCATTGGGACTCCAACCCAAATACACATCGACCAGCGGATAACCAGTTCTTCACCAATCAAAGTATAAGTATAATCATGGCACAGAAAATAGTTTTTTTTATGCAAAGCTAAGTTCATTAAGCATGCCTAAGCATTTCTCAAACCATTTTATTTAAATCAGGTTTCAGGGTATTTATTTGAGACAATGCATCTGGATAGGTGACAATCAACTCCTATCAACCTAATGCAGTAGATTAACTCGAATTATAAATATTTTGTAATAGAGGGGCTGAATGCACCGGGGCTTGCCTTGGATTGTGTACAGCGTCGGGTCGGGATCAGTCCCGCAGATGTCGAATCCTTGGATGACTTCTGGAGTGGCCTCCTCAGTAGTAGTCTCGACCTGGACCCCCTCGGGAACGGGCACTACACGTATGCAATGATGTATGCTTAGCGTGGCATGAGGGCAACAAATGAAATGCTTGGAAGTAAACCATTAATACCTTGAGTACAACTTTCCTTCACGGTAAAGTTGTAAACAATCTACGGAAGGTAAAAGTAATGTTTCCTACTTTTGTTTTATTGACCTTTTTAACGGTCACAGAAAGCCGCTACACAGCTTTATGACTACTACCAAGCACTAAGTTCTCAAATTGCCAAGGATCACACAGCGAAAGATCCTTGGTCTTCATTCAACCCAAAATTTCACACAACAAACCTAAATTCATTTTTCTATTTACTTTATTAATCCCTAGTTTCACATATATTTATTAATTGACCAAACTAACTTCAATTGCAACCAAACTTTACCAACAACTAGGTTTTATCACCAAACAGAGCCACAATAAATTTCATGATTTTTGGATTTACAGATAATTAATTAAAATTACACAAACTTGCATTTATTAATTACTTCACTGATTTATACAGCAGATTAAAGGCACTGGAACACCCTATATTATATTTTTAACAAATACTACATACTTCAGAGAGCATACACAATTATTCTCACATTTTCCCATTCAACAGATTAATTCATATGAAATAAATAAACTTCAGTACTATTCATATGAATATATAAATGAAAAGCATTTTTGAAATTCACTGGAAAAAGAAAAGACCAAACCAGCCCACTACGGCCCATGTCCAAGCGAGCCGGCCCACTCGGCCTGCCCGCACCCGGCGCCGGCGTTTTAGCAAAAGAGACCTTGGGGAAATCGGAAATCAACCCGCGGTCCGATCTATACTATTCACATGAGTCACGGGATTTGCACTTAACCCCCTGGAAAGACCTATCTTCTAACCGGAGGCCCCTGGCCTCTCCTCTGTTTCTACAGAGGCGAGAGCGCCGGCGGTCCGCCGCCCCTAGCTCACCGACGGTGAGCCGAGGGACGAAGCCGAGGGCACTGACGGACTCTACACTCCAAGGCGAGTCTACCAAGCTAAGACACGACGAGATCCGAGGCACACAGCACCTGGAGACACGTACGCGGCGGCTCGGTGGCGGCGGCGAGCACGTCGCCGGCGAGCACAAGCCGGTAAAGAGAGGGGAAAAGGTGCGCGAGCATCTGGGGCTCACCACGAAGCTGGCCGACGGGTCGGTGGAGACGGAGGTGGTTCGGAGAAGGCGACTTGGCGACGGCGGCGGATCCCGGCGGCTCGGCACAACGGCGAACACGCGTTCCGGCGAACCTAGGGAACCAGAGAGTACGCCGACGCACGCGTAAGATTCAAGGGGTCACGGAGATCACGTTGCGCAACAATCCGAGGCCCAGAGCTTACCCAGACTAGCTCGAGACGACGGCGGAGCTCGCGGCGGCGCTCTGCCCGCCCGCGAAGGAGACACCGGTGTTCCGGTGGTTACGAAGCTCTACAGCTCCCTCCGACGGTCGCAGGCGATGCGCAAGGAAGCTAGCTAGCTGTCTGCAAGATGGAGAGGGTGGTGATGGACGGAGCGCGGCGTATTCGGCCGAGAACCGAGAGGTGGCGATGGCGACCGGGAGAAGGAAAAATGGCGTGGAGAGGGGTGGTCTTTGCCCTTTTGGAGGGGCAACGGGCGGGGATAGGCGCGGCACGACGCGGCGCACGCGCGCCCGTATCTGCCGAGGTCGCGGGGGCACGATCCCGGCCGGCACGGCTCGCCGCGCGCCCGCGCGCGACACGGCGGCTGCCGGTGCTGTTCGTGAACAGAGCGAGGGGGCGGAGTACTGTAGCATAGATCCCTAGGGGCTGTCGGTTTTTGACCAAATTCGACTGATTTTGCATACAAACATGAAAAACTGTAAAAACAAAAGTTGTAGGGTTTGAAATTCTGAACAACTTTGCTTTTGGAACTAAATCCAAATTCGAAATATTTTTGAAACTACAGAAAAAGGGGTAAACTAGAGTTTTGAATTTTAAACTGTATTTTTAAAATTACTTTTAAATTTTCTCAACAACCTGAAAAATTGCCAAAATAAAAGTTGTTCTACTCAATGAGATTTACAACTTCTATTTAGGAAGTTTTGCCAGATTCCAAATAATTTTTGAAATGCCAATCCAAAACTAAGTTTTAAATCATTGTTTTGAAATAAATTTGAATTTCCACCACAGAACTTTGAAATCTCCAAAAATAAAAGTTGTTCCATTTTAAAAGATCTAAAACTTTTATTAAGGGACTATCTCAAAATTCCTTTTAGATTTTGAATTAGGTTTTAGTCCTAAATAAAGTAAGTTTTTAAAGCTTTATTTGGGAATTTAATTTTATAAACAAATGCTAATTAAATTCAAATCACTCTAGGGACCTAATCACAATCATATGCAAATGATTAATTTAAATATGATGACATGGCAGATTAATTAAATCCGTAATACCCGGGGTATTACACATACTTAGCAGTTAGATTAGTAATTAGGTTTCATCAATTACTAAAATCAAACTAGGGTCTTTCAATCTCCCCTTTTTGTAATTGATGACAACCCTTTTACAAAAGAAATATGCATTAAGATTTTGAACTTATCATGCTTGTCCATGAGTAGATCATGAAAGGATTTGGACAACCATCATAAGTTCTATTTTGGTAGTATTGGCTCCCCTTACATATGTGCATCGAGTTTGGATTGAAAGCTAACACATATGTATTGAATAGAGAGTAATTCTACCAAAATTGTGCTAATGGTGTATAGAATGGACCTTTGAAGCGTGATACCATCGGAGTTGCCATGTACACCATCCTTAGCACTTTAGTAACTAGAAGGTCACAAATACTAAACTATACCGTGAGATCACATTATAAGCAAGCTCTAGTTACCACTTGAAGAAATACGACCAACTAGTTACCCCTACACATGCTAGTTGATCAAATCATCATTCAAATCCTACTACTAGCAATACACCACACAAACATGTATAAGAAAGTAAATACAAATGCAATGAGCAATCATATGATTAATGCACATCCAAATGTAACAACTTGCATATGTGATTGCTCCCCCTACTTGTTTGCTTCAAAATTTTAATTACCCCTTTCCTTTGGCCTATTGCTTTCCCATCATCGGCCTAATGATGGTTCATCGCTCTTTCTCTTTCTTTTTCTTTCTTTTGTAACTTTCTCTCCCCCTTTGTCAACAATTGCACAAAAAGATTCATTTTAGTGAAGAGAAATTAATCAAGTTCATTTGATTTGGAAAGAGAGATTATTGTACCCTTTGGCTCAATCTAGTGCACTTGCCTAAGATATATAACTAAGTTTGATCTAAGGACAAGCTTCTTCACGCCACTAGGGCTTATCTTGCCCATGTTAAGTTATACACTTAGAGCTTATGAAATAGATTAAACACTAGGAGATCAAGCACATACACATGTCATATTGTAACACCCCTGGTATTACAACAACTAAAACCGGCCATGTCATCATGATTGCATGTAATTTATCCCGCATAAAATCATTGTTACTGTGCATCACTAAGACAATTTTTATTTTCACATATGAATGTGTTTAGGTAACTTTGATTGACTTTATGATTTAAATAATTGTTTATATGTATACCTCTAAATCCAAATAGAAAATAAAAAGGAAAAACAATTAAAACCCTAATCGGACCCGAAACCCTAAATCAAAAACTAAATAGAATTAAGTGTTAGGTCTTAAACAAAAGTTGTAAATCTTTAAAAGTTGAGCAACTTCTATTTTGAGCAATTTTGAAGTTATTAAAAATAATTTCAAATAAAATCTTAATCTAGGTTTTAAAGTTTAAACTTGAAATACAAATTCAAAAACTAGTAGGAATCTAATGATGTTATTTTAATAAAAGTTTTAGCCCTTGCAAAATGGAACAACTTTCATGTTTAGGGATTTTAAAGTTTACCAGTGAAAATTTAAATTAAAACCCAATTAGTGTTTGTTTAATTAAATTTAAAATGCCATTTCAAAAATTATCAAAAATTGGGGCAAACTACTTTAATAGAAGTTGTAAGGCTTTTTAAGTTAAACAACTTTTATATTTGGGGATTTTGAACTTATGCATTGAGATTTCAAATTGAACCCTAAAGAGTATTTAGAAATTTTAATTTGAAATGCTATTTCAAATTTTATCAAGAATCTGACCGAACTCCTTTAATAAAAGTTGTAGAACCTAACATGTGAAACAACTTTTATTCTTACAAAATTTCAAGTTATTAAGAACTTTCTGGAGAATTTCTTTGAATTGCAAACTAAATTAAAATCCAAGTTTTACCCCTTTTAAATTATTCAAAATCTATTCAAAATTTTAATATGGACCAAAAACCAAAGTTGTCCAGCAAAAAATTTTCTACAACTCATATTAAGGGCATTTTACGAGTTGCCACATGAAATCAAGAGTAATTTAACAAAAATTCAGAAGAGATGGGGTTGCTACAGTGATTGGTATGGGGGGTCCGGCTCTGCTCTGCCCCGTGCAGGCGCGCGTGCGCGCGACGGACGCCGGTGACCGTTCGGGGCCGGCCAGCCGCTTGTCGTCGGCAGGTTGAGTTCGTGGGGGGGACCCGTCCACGCCGCTCACCCATCCTTATCCCCTATAAAGCTCGCTGTTGGCCGCCATGTTTTTTCTCTTTCCTTGCCTCGCCGCCGACATGCTCTCGGTCGTCGGTAAATTCACCATGCCTCGGCAAACTCTACTTTCCCCGGCTCGTAGCAAACCTCACCATCTCACTGCACATCCGTAGAACCCACCCAAGCGTCTTTCAGACAGCGGAGTTGTCAGTGCGCCGTCATCTTCCTCGCGGCCGGCAAAAGGCGCCACCGTTCTCGGTCAGTCGTGTCCCGGCTATTCCGGTGAACTAAGCTTCGATTCGTTGCATGTTTCGGTTTTCCAGTGACCCCGTGGTGCTAATGCGCTCGTTTTCCTTCCCTTCCATGCTCTGGAATCGTCGGAACAGGGACCTCGCCGTCGGAGCGCGGTTTTGCATCCGTCGCCATCGTCGACGGGGCAGCTTCAGCCATCCTCCGGCCTATTAAGCGCACGCACAAGACTCACGGTGAGATAATTAACCTTTTCACGTCATCCATTCGAACTCTACTGTGTCGAATCGATCGGAGCACCATCGCGCCACCATGTGCCGGTTTGCCATTGTCGCCATGGTCGGTATCAAGCTCTCCACAAAACCCTAGGTGTCCATCTGACTCACTGGAACAGCCTGCCTAGCCTTGGGGGAGACGTCTATACCCTCCCCTCGCCGGAAGGATCGCCGTCGGCGAGCTTGAGGCGGGCAGTGGCGTCGAGCGCCGTGGTCAGTGGCGAACAGAGAGGGTAAGGGAGTGAGCTGACGACTAGGACCCAGCTATCAACGGGTCATAGAGAGAGAGGCCCGCGCTGGGCCGGCCCAGTTGCGCAGTGGCGCGGTCGAGGGAGAGAAAGAGCGTTGGGCCGGTTCGGGCTGAATTGGAGGTTTCCTTTTTAAGTGAATTTCGAATAGCCTTTTTTATTTATATTTTAAGGAATAGTGCTCCATTTTGTTATTTCTGTAGGAATTAATTTATTGACGCAAAAATTATAAAAATAATTGTGGGAATTCTCTACTGTATGAAGAATTTAATAAAAAAATTAAATATGTGCTTTAGTACTTTCTGTATGAACAAAAAATCAGAGATTTAATTGCTAAATGCAACTTTGCAGATTTTTAATAAATTATGTGCTAGTCCAAAAATCCTGAAAATTGTTTTGGCACTGTTTTAGACCAAGAGCTATCAGTTAGCAAAGTTATAGCCCAAATTAAAATAGTTTACTTATTTACTAATTAATACTCTATAAATCGATTAGTAAAATGAATTGGAACCTTAATCAATTTAAGGATTGTGTGTTACTCTTGGATCATTATCATGTGCTGACCCTTAGAGTCTTGCTAACTTGTTAAGGCTTATATTAATCATGTAATTAAGATGATTCAAGGAAACTTCAAGCAAGTAGACCAATTATTAATTAAAATCTTGTAGTTTATGTTATACACATATGATAATAGGATTTTTATGGATCATTTAAGTGAGTACTGGCCATTATTATAGGAGAGCTATTTCAACTTTTAACAACTGTTAAAATGGTCAATAAACCAAAATAGTTAATACTCTTTAATAATTAGTTTAATTGGCTTACAACTTTATCATGAAGGAAAGTTATACTCAACTTTCAAATTGAGTTTACTTTCTATTAATCAGTGATTTTGTGCATCTCCTGCATCGTGGCATACATATCATCATGTTAAGTGTTACATTATTATTTCGTGTAGTGAACGCGCAGTGATTATTATCTGAAGCATGTCCCAAGTAAGGTCTTCACTTGGTGGACGTGGATCCTTCTTAGAGTTTGACTTCAGGGTTCTGTCTACTTCAAGCAACAGGCAAACCCCGGTGCATTTGCCCCTCCTTGTTATTTAAAAATGTTTTACCACTTGAGTTAATCTATTGCATTAGGTTGATAGGAGTTGAGTGATAACCCATTGATGCATTACCTTTTCTTGACCACTTATGAACACCTGAGAACCCGATTTATTTAAAAGTATTGAAAAATGCTTAGTCATGCTTATTGATTAGAGTTGCAAAAATGCTATTTTAAACACTGTGATGATATGAAACAAATGAATCATTTTATGGGATTGGTATTATCCTCGTTTGGTGATGGTGTACTTGGCCAGTCCATTATCATCAACGTGGATGGGTTTTCTGTTTGGTTAACTATCTGTTTGGGTTAGAGTCCCAACGATCCTCGCCATCGAAAAAGGGATGCGAAAACTGGGTGGTCTCCAATGTACTTGGGTTAGAGTCCCAATGCATGGTGTCCAACAAAAAAATATTTAGGGACCATTCGTTGTTGGCCTGCTGTGATCATGACTTTGCAACTAGCCACATACTATGGAAAGCCTCTGACTCCGGTGGCTCTACTGCTGGAACCGACAACCACGTACTGGGAGTGGAGAGATGGCGAGAGTAGCGTGTACCCTCGTGGCCGTCGTGCCTAGAGACGAGAGGAGTACTGTGCTCTTGGGTAGCGCAGGACCGGTTCCGGGGTATGAAAAGCCGTGGTAGGCGGGGTTGGCATATGCAAGCTTATGTGCTACATATATAGTGTGGATAGGGATCCCCAACTGGATACTTCTGGATTCGAATCGACGTTGCTCCTCGGTTAATGGAGACATGATCCTCACCCTTACAGCGAAGAGTGGTTCGGAACTAGGTGTTTTTGAGAATGAATATGAATTTGAAAGTACATAATATACGAGAATTGATATTGGAATTATGTATATGAATAAAATAATATTGAGATCAAATAATGAAATAGGATAGAAATGCTTTTCTGCAAAATACTTTGACTCTTGCTCAGGCCTTACCTTGACTTCCCTCAGCCTGCATTCCTAAGTCTAATTTTACACCTTTAGTCGGGTAAGTCTTGCGGAGTACCTCATGTACTCAGGGTTTGTTAACCCCCTGTTGCAGGTAAGTTGAGTGAACAGTTCTACGAGGGATCGTGCCGGTCAACGGATCGTGCATGGATGAAGATGTGTATATAATGAAACCCTTGGGCAGGGTGTTTAGTTGTATACAGTTACTCCACTGTGAAACTCTGGTTTTAGATAATGGAATTTATATTTGTAATCTATGTTTAAGTAATACTTCCGCACTCTTTACTTTGATTCAAATTATTTGTGTAAATTGTTGTAATACTTGCAAGGTCTTTACAATGAGATCCTCGGGAAAATTAGGGTTTCTTAGGAGACTCGGCAGGCCACTTAAGTCAAGGGAAACTCGTGCGGGCTAGTCAAAGGTCCTTAGGGACGATGACGGGGCACGTGGGCCCTATGATTAAGGCGGTTCTATCACACATATGTTACCACTAGGCCATATAAGCAAGTAAAACAATAGTGGTAGCATATATACATCAAAACATTTGTTTTATGAATGTTCCTACGTGTGTATGCCTATATGTTCTAGACAAGTCCTAGCAAGTATGAATGTTATGCCAAACAATTTTACCTTACTTTGTCGAAGTAGAGGCATGTCATATATGTGTAGGGATGATCTCAACTCATATTGGAGAAATCAAGAATATTCAATTCATTCCTAAGCTTGCAAAACCTCTTCTCATCTAGTGGCTTGGTGAGTATGTCGGCCAATTGATCATCGGTTCTAATACTTTGAATGTCAATGTCACCCTTTTGTTGATGATCTCGGATAAAGTGGTGCCTCACATCAATATGCTTGGTTCTTTGATGTTGAACCGGATTTTGAGTTAACTTGATAGCGCTCTCATTGTCACAAAGCAATGGCACTTTCTTGAAGTTAATTCCATAGTCTCTCAAAGTTGCCGTCATCCATAGGATTTGAGCACAACAACTCTCCGCACTAATATATTCGGCTTCGGCGGTGGAGAGTGATATGCTATTTTGCTTCTTTGATGACTATGAGACAAGAGATCTTCCCAAGAGTTGACATGTGCCCGATGTACTCTTTCTATTTATCTTGCAACCGGCATAGTCCGCATCGGCATATCCAATCAACACAAATTTTGCACCCTTGGGATATCATAATCCAATATCTTGAGTGTGCTTCAAATATCTCAATATCCTCTTTGCGGCCTTCATATGACTCTCTCTAGGAGATGCTTGATATTTGGCACACATGCACACACTAAACATAACATCCGGTCTTGATGCAGTGACATAGAGCAAACTTCCAATTAGAGACCGATATGCCTTTTGATCAACCATATTGCCACTTTTATCTTCATCCAAGCTTCCACTAGTCCCATGGGAGTGCTAATTGGTTTTGCATCTTGCATTCCAAACTTCTTGATCATGTCTCTTGTGTACTTGCCTTGACTTATGAATGTGCCATTCTTCATTTGCTTAATTTGAAGTCCAAGGAAGTATGTGAGTTCACCCATCATAGACATCTCAAATTCTTTAGCCATAATCTTTTCAAACTCCGCACACAAGGCTTGACTAGTTGATCCAAAGATAATGTCATCAACATAGATTTACATGATCATCAAGTCACCATCAACCTTCTTGGTGAATAGAGTGGTGTCAACCTTGCCTATCTTGAAACCTTTAGAGAGGAGAAAATTCCTTAACCTCTCATACCATGCCCTTGGTGCTTTTTTCAAACCATAGAGTGCTTTTCTTAACTTGTACACATAATTTGGTTTCTTCTCATCTTCAAAACCGGGTGATTGTTCAACATATACTAACTCATTGATGAATCCATTGAGAAATGCACTTTTGACATCCATTTGGTAGAGCTTGATGTTGTGAGCACAAGCATATGCTAGAAGAATTCTTATTGCTTCCAATCTTACAACCGGAGCATAGGTTTCACCAAAGTCCAATCCTTCTACTTGACTGTACCCTTGTGCCACTAATCTTGCCTTGTTCCTTATTACAACACCATCTTGATCTTGCTTGTTTCTAAATACCCATTTGGTGCCAATAACATTGTAGTTCTTTGGTCTCTCTACCAATTCCCAAACTTCATTTCTTTCAAAATTGTTGAGCTCTTCATGCATAGCATTTACCCAATTACTATCTTTTAATGCCTTCTCAATGTTCTCCGGCTCTTCAAATGACACAAATGAATAGTGAGCACAAAATGATGCTAGTCTTGATCTTGTTTGCACACCCTTTTGAATATCACCAACAATTTTGTTCAAAGGATGATCTCTTACAATGTTTGTGGGTTGAAGCACTTGAGGTTGATTGCTTGAGCTTGATTGTGCATTTAATTGATTTGCTTGAGAGGAACTAGCTTGATCTTAATTTTGCACTTGAGAGTCACTAGCTTGATCATTTGATGGAACTTGCACTTGATCTTTGTCATCTTCTATGTCAACCATTTGAGTCGGCCTTATGTCACCAATGTCTATTTCTTGCATAGCCTTTGCCAATTGAGGTCCACTCATATCATCTAGATTCTCATTTTGATCTTGAGACCCATTGGTTTCATCAAATTCAACATCATGAACTTCCTCAAGTTGACCACTTCCTAAGTTCCAAACTCTATAAACTTTACTAGTGGTGGAGTAACCAAGCAAGAATCGCTCATCACATTTCTTCTCAAATTTGATCAATCTAGCTCCTTTCTTCAATATGTAGCATTTACAACCAAACACCTAAAAATATGCAATATTTAGCTTTCTTCCATTCAAGATCTCATATGGAGTCTTCTCCAACATAAGATGGCAATAGAGTCTATTGGAGAAGTAGCATGCCGTGTTGATTGTTTCGGCCCAAAAAGATTGACTCACATTATACTCACTAAGCATAGATCTTACCATATCAATGAGAGTCCTATTCTTTCTTTCAACTAGGCCATTTAATTGAGGTGTGTACTTAGCCGAGAATTGATGTTTGATTTCTAAGTCATCACATAGCTCATCAACTCTTGTGTTCTTGAACTCACTACCATTATCACTTCTCACCCTCTTGATGGTTGTTTCAAATTCATTGCAACTTCTCTTGACAAAAGTTTTTAAGATACCATAAACATCACTTTTGTCAATTATAAAGAAAACCCATGTGTATCTTGAGAAGTCATCCACTATCACCAAACCATACTTGTTGCCACCAATGCTTGTAAATGTAGTTGGTCCAAACAAGTTATGTAATGGTTTGCATGTGCTCATCATGCTCTTCTTAGGATGAGTGTTGCCTACTTGTTTTCCGGCTTGACATGTACTACATAACTTGTCCTTCTCAAACTCAACATCTTTAAGGCCTCTAACCAAGTTATGCTGCACAAGTTTGTTCAATTGCTTCATTCCAACATGACCAAGCCTTCTATGCCATAACCAATCCATGCTTGACTTAGAGAGTAAGCATGTTGACAATTGTGATTCTCTACCACCAAAGTCCACTAGATAGAGATTCTCATATCTAAATCCCTTGAATATCAAATTTGATCCATTCACACTAATGATTTCCACATCATCAACACCAAAGATGCATTTGAAACCGAGATCAAAAGTTGAGCCACCGACAATAGATTGAAGTTTAAACTCTCAACTAATAGTACATTGGAGATGCTTAGATCATTTGATATTGCAATCTTTCCAAGACCCTTGACCTTGTCTTTGCTATTATCCCCAAATGTGATACTATCATACTCATTACCATTAGAATTGATTTGGTTGAACATTCTTGAATCACCGATCATGTGTTGAGAATACCCACTATCAAGAACCCAATGCCTCCCTCTGGCTTTGTAATTCACCTACAAAACAAATCAATGCTTTTTAGGTACCCATACTTGTTTGGGTCCTTGAAGGTTAGTAACCAAAGCCTTTGGTACCCATATAGCCTTCAACCTTGAGCTCTCTTTAGGTGTACCAATGTATTTGACTTTGACACCTTTCTCACCCTTGATAAGCATCTAACAAGAATCAAGCCTAATAGATTTAGCACTTGCAAATTTTATTTACTTGTTCTTGTTTTTAGTTATGCAATTTACCTCAATATGCCCAACTTGCTTGCATTTGTAGCAAAACCGACCATTGCTCCTCACAAAGCTAGGCTATGGAGTTACAAAGGCCGCCTTGCCTTTCTTGAGAGTATAGCCAAGTCTCTCCTTAGAGTTACTATAATTTTGGCTACCCAAGCATTGTAGCAAGCGGGCATCCCCACCATAGGCATTGCCTAATGCGCGAGTTAGCTTGTCCACTTCCTTCTTCCATTTCTCATTTTCAACTTTTAGCGTTGAATCAACACTAGTAGTGAAGGTAGAAGTAGAAGTGGATGATAATGAGGAGCTAGTGTTATTAAGTGTGGTTGCAACAAGTGTTTCATTAGTTGATTCATTCATTAGATCACAAGTTACATCAACATCACATGTTTTAGCAATATCCTCAACCTTGCTTAGCTCTAAGAGTGAGGAGTGAGCTTCCTCAAGCTTGGTGTGAGCTAGTTTGAGATCCTCATGATCTTCCTTTAGACACTCATGAGAAGCACTTAACTCATCATAAGATTGTTCAAGAGTTTTTAATTTCTTGGATAATTCTTTGCACTTCTTAGACTTAGAGCTAATAAGATATTCGGCTTGCTCTAACATGTCCATGAGTTGTGTTACACTAGGCTCATCATCATCACTATCACTATCATTATCATCTTTTTCATCATCACTTGAGTCATCGTATTTTATCTTGGTGGTCTTAGCCATGAAGCATGATGAATCAAATGATGAAGACTTCTTGTTGATAGCAATAGAAGCCATGGCCTTCTTCTTGGATGTCTTCCTCTCATCATCATCATCGGAGGAAGCATCACTATCCCATGTCACCACATAGGATCCACCTTTCTTCTTAGAGAAGTTGAATTTATTTTTCTCTTTCTTTTCAACCTTGTCTTTCTTGCCTTTCTTCTTGTAATCATCTTCATCATCACTAGCATTAGGACAATCCGCCACAAGATGGTCCGTGCTCTTGCAATTGTAGCACTTCCTTACTACATTCTTGCCTTTGAAGTTATCTCTTCTCTTTCTAGCACCATAGCCCTTCTTCTTCATGAATCTTCCAAACTTGCGCACAAAGAGAGCTAGTGCCTCATCATCACTATCAAGGCTAGATGCATCATCATCACTAGATTGCACTTTCTTGCCCTTGCCTTTGTTCTTGGAAGAAGAGGTGGTGGACTGTAATACCTCTGGTATTACAACTTAATTAACCTGCCATGTCATCATATTTAAATTTAACCATCTGCATATGATTGTGCTTAGGGCTCCTAGAGTGGTTTGATTTCAGCTAGTATTGATTGTGTAATTAAGTCCTCAATCAAAAATCAAAAATAAAAATTAAATAGAAATCAAATTAAACCCTGGAGTTGACCTAAAACCCCAATTCAAAATCTATAATGAATCTGAGGAAAATGTCTTAATAAAAGTTGTAGAACTTTTAAAATGGAACAATTTTTATTTTTGGAGATTTTGAAGTTATATTATAAAAATTCAAATTAAACTCAAATTAGTATGTTGATATTTAAATTTGAAACTTCAATTTCAAAAATATTGAGAATCTTCCAAAACTCCCTTAATAGAAGTTGTCAAGCTCACTGAACAACTTTCTTGTTGACCATTTTTCAATTTGTTGAAAAAAATCAAAAGTAATTTTAAAATTTCAGTTTGAAATTCAAACCCTACTTTTACCCCCTTTGCTGTAGTTTGAAAATTTGACCGAATTTGAAATTATTGTCAAAAGCAAAAATGATCTACATAAAATTATCTGGAACTTTGGTATTCAACATTTCCTTTGATTCGGCCAGTATGGAAATCAATTTGAATCCAATAGCTTTTGACCTACTTAGACTAGCACTGTAGCTACAGGGGGTTCCCCTGTTATTCTTCTTCCCGTACACACGCGTGCGTGCGGCGCGCGCCAGCGGTCGTCCGGCCGTCCCGGGGCCCGGCCATCGCCGTGTCGAGTTCTCCAGGGGGCCCCAGACTTGCTTGAGCTTATCCTACCCCTTGCTCAGCCTTTAAAGGCGACGAGGCCCGTTCCCGAGCCATTTTTCTCCATTCGGTCGCCGGCGAGATCACGTCGGATTCCGGCAAAATTTGTCGTGCCTCGTTCACCTTCACTCCCTCCATCTCGTCACCGTCACCACCACTCCCCAGCGCTCCTATCGAGTCTTCCCGTGCGTCCTTCCGCCACTAAAAACACTCGGAAGCCGTCGTTTTCTTCATCGGAGCCAAGCAGAGCGCCGTCGCGCGTCGGGAAGTCGAGGCCAGCCCTCGAGGGTGAGGCCTTACCGGTATTTTTGTATGTTTTGGGATCCTTGTGCTTCTCTGGTTCTCATGTGCTAGATGGTTCGCCATTTTGTGCCATAGGATCACCGGAATAGGGACTTCGCCGTGGTGTCCGTGCCGTCTCGCCCGCCTCCACCATCGTTCTCATCTCTCTGCACCGTTACGAGGCCAACCATTCAGCCAACTGAGCCTTGGTGAGCACCTAAACCGTTAACGCCCTTCATTTTGGTCTCTTCTGGCTCGAGCTCGCCGGCGTGGGGCGCGCCGTCGGGGCCGAGCCGTCGCGGTCGCGGCTGGGTACACCCCAGTACCCTTGGGAGGTCGGCGCGTAGCTCATTTGGTTCACAGGGAGGTCTAGAGTCCGCTGGTGTCTTGGTTGGAGCGGCCGACTCGTCACCAGCGAGCTCGGGGCCGGTCAAACGCCGGCGGCCCGCCGGTCAGTGCGTCGGGAGGAAGAAGACGAGGTGAGGAGGGGCTGATGGGTGGGGTCGCCCGGTCATGTAACACCCAGGTGTTAGTCACGAGCTAACCAGCGAGTGTGGACTTAATCAAGTTATTTCAATCAATGATCCTAATCACTATTTCATATTCATTTCCATCTACCTTGATCATTGGAGAAGTTGCATGAAGATTTAAATTGAGAATTCACATGGAATGACAAGTTATTCACTTAATTGGATTTATGGATTAAGTGAAGATGAGCATGCAAAGCCAACCAAACCTTGCAACCTTGACCAAACAACTTTAATTGAACTCTACAACAAAAGTCATGAAGGACTCATGTTGAGAAAATATCCAGAAAATATCTCAATTGGCCTAAATCTCCAATTTAAGCTCTCAAATGATATTAGTTTGACCAAAGTAAAAATATTATTTCTGAGCAAGATATGAAGTTTGACCTTTAATAAAGGATGAAGATATTTTGGAGTACAACAATTGTTATTTTTGGACCAAGTCATGATTCAACTTCTATGTACCTCAAAAACAGCACCCAAGATGGGTTAGAGATCTAATTTCAGCACTTAGAATAATTCTAAGTCTGAAATTGGTGTTGATTTCATGGCCTTCCCGTGTTCTCCAAATTTCGTTAAGCAACTTGAGTTGGACCAAAAATAGAAGTTGTTACAAACCCTTTGAGGCACAACATATCCCAAGTTGAGGTCAATCCAACACTATTTGACAAGGTTTTGACATCAATCCTTGATGCTAATTAACCTACTGACGGCAGCATGTTTGGGACTGATTATCTCCGAATCCTCTCAGCTAATGGAGAAAAACCCTTAATGCAAACTATACAGCATCTCTGGATCTCCAACTTTTCTAATTGGCCCATGACCTAAATACGAACGCAACCGGCCCAAAACAGCACCTCAAGTTTGCCTCATTCAAACCCGCCGGATGTTTGACGAAATGCCACAATGGGTGGACACGCGCTGCTCATGCAGAGCTCGCGCCCCCACCATTGCTGGGCGCTGCTGCCGCGTGCCCTGCTCGCCCTCGCGCATGAGACGGCAAAAGGCGACCCCCTGCTCGCCTTCCTCACTCTCCCATTCACTCTTCCACCCCCCTCGCCCTCTTCCTCGCTCCCTGCCGAGCGCGCAGCACGCCGCCGCCATTGCCGGCCATGCGGAGCTCGAGCTCGCCGTCGTTCTCGTCCCATGGCAAAAATCGACTGTGCCATCGCTTTCCTCGCCTCGCACTGCCTCCTATGAGCCCTTTACTTGGAGCTCCCCGTCACCGGAGCCTCGCGGCCGGTGGAGCCGTCGCCGGCGGCCCGCCTGCTATTGTGGTCAGGCCGCCACGAGCCGCGCCGTGCCAAGCCACGGGCACCGGTAGGTGCGCCGGGGGTCAGGCTAGCTCTGGCCCCGCGCTGTCGCCGTTGGCCGCCTCCTCGCCGGAGTTGGCCGAGCCGGCCGAGCGCCTTCCCCGCGCGCGTCGGGAGGAAGAAGAAGAGCAGCAGGCCGACTCCCTCACTCTCTCTTTGTGTGTATGATAGGTGGGGTCCAGCGGTCAGCGGGTCCCGCGTGTCAGCGTCGCTGGAGAGTTTGCCGGGTGCATGGACCGTGTGGATCTAGCGGAATCAGGGGTTAAATGTGAATTCGGTTTTCATTTCAGATTTCGTGTTGGATCTTGTAAATTCAATATCTCGAGTTTGGAGCGTGCAAAAATGATGAGGCTTGTTTTGTTGGATTCGTGGTAAAGTTTTCTACATGTTAGTACAGTTGGTTGTGTCATGCATGCCTGTATTTATGCTGTAGAAATTCATTATTGAAATGTGGTTTAGAAGTTCATTTAAATTATCCCGATCCACATTTTGAGAAATATATGTCCAAAAATCATGATTCCAATTTTGTTAGTCTTCTAATGACATGCACTAGCTCATAAAAATATAAAACATATAGGTTGTTTACTATTTTATTGGTGTTTCACATTTATCTTTTTAAATAGGAAATAATTGGTTGAATTGCTTGTTATTTTTGTATCTGAAGTTATATTGCTCCAAATGATATGAAAATTTATTTGTAGACTCTTGGTATGTTGTGTGATGTCTGGTTAAATTTTTGGGATTTATGGCACAAGTATGACTGAGTTATTGATTTATCTTGTTTTATGCCTATTAAGTAGATTTAAATGCTTTATAAATAATGTATTGTGGTAAAAATGGAAAATAGTGTTCCACTACCTTTATATGATATTGTAGTAACCTGAGAAACAATAATATGGTCATGTGTTTGAATAAAATGTTGAGTTTCACATTTATCTTACTCTCCAATGAATTGTTGCATTATAAACTTGTTTATTTTGTAATAATTAAATTATGGAACCTGAGCATGTAAGATTTGAACCTTGGTCATGATTTGTAATCACCTAGCTCTCATAAAAGTTTGGGACTCATTTGAGATGTTTACCATATAACGTAAATAATTAAATAATGGGTTTATAGATAATAATGAGTGAATAATTATAGACAAATGAATGCATATATGTTTCTTGTGATTCCTTAATATGCTTTGGTCTGAGATAAGTCTTGTATGACCATGTAATCATGTTTGGAGCTATCTAAATAGCTCATTCCTATGTGTGCTTAGGTGATAAATAAGGGAAAAGTATGTTTTGCTTATGTGCTGAAATGGCTGCAGGTGTAGTCTCTGTTGTTGGGATGTTTTCCCCATCAAGATGATGTTGCATGTAAATATTTTCTATACAAAAGTTGTAGCCAACTTCTATATCTAGCTTGTCCTAAAATTTCTTGGTCATAGGCCTAATATTTTAGGAGTTATGGCTTTTAGAAATCTGCTGTCAGGTTTTGCTTGTTTTCGGTGCAGACCTGAATGTTTGCTTTGTTTAACCAATTTATACTTTGAATCACCTCTTTGTGACAATAAAGAAGTTTTAGTATATTTCTTTGTCTTTCCAAATTGTCTATGATCATCCCTTTTGGTGGTCTAAATCTCTAGTTATGATTGTTTGAGTGGGGAGGACAGAATCTGTCCAAGTTTGGACAGAGCTGTCTTCTTTGTGTTGTTTGACCTTTATATGAATTAAATCATCTGAAGAGGAAAATACCAAAGTTGTAGACAATTTCAATAGCTTTCCAGAAAAGCTTAGATCACCCTGGTTGGATGTATATAGCTTCAGTTATGGTTAAATCTTATGCTTGCTGTCCTGCTGCCCATAAACTGCATGTGTGGGATTATGATTGCTTTGATTTTGCTTTGCTTGGTGTGATTGTTAGTTTATGGTTCAGTGATGGTAGATTAACATGCCTTGTATTACTTCCTTTTATTCATACATGTGCATTGTGCATCTCATTTAGGTACGATAGATGAACGCGTGGAGTGAAGGACATGATGATGGAACTAACCACAAGACGGTGTGGTGGACTAATCACGAAGGTGGAAGGACTAATCGAGTGCTTGGATGGGAAATGCTCATCGAACAAGTGTCATCTAACAAACACTAACTTAGTGCTGAACCCCAGGCAAGCGCCGGAGCATCCCTAAGCCTCCACCTATCTCTGTTTATAAATGCACCGGTCTTTATTAAATCGTATGTTTGTGCATTTAAGTATAGGAGTTGGTTTGAAACCGTTGCTGCATATCTACCTTGTCTACTATATATGTGAACCTGATATTATTACTAGACAGGTGACCGATCTTATACTTAGCCCTGCTTAGACCGGTAGAAGTCGGGTGATTTCCTGTCATCCGCGAGAAAGTCGGGTGATTTCCTGTCATCCGCGAGTGTAAGTGGTGACTGATGAGATCCACATGGTTGGCTATATGTGTCACCATGCCACAATGAAATAATAAGAGAATCAAGGCTAGGTAGTGGGGAGCTGCATGACATGGGTCATGTTGACTTCGGTGCTGCTTGCGGCCGACTAGGACTGAGGCCACCAGACATCAGTTGAGATTGAAAGACGTCATCACATAGCTGGCCAGATAAGTCGTTCTGACCGCGAAGCCGAGTATTTCTTTCTGAGCCGGGAATTGGACGTGATAAGGCAGACATATTCTGAAGGTAGGAAGGATGTGCGGAGACACCATCTTACCAAGGGCAGGTCAGGGACCTGATGCATCCTGGAAGTGGGTTTGTCTCTGAGAATATGGACCCCTCCAAGCCCGCGATACATATTATGTCTCAGAAAGATTTAACGGTGGCACAAGAAGCCAGTGGCTCGGCTGACAGGGTTTGTGATTGGCATATTTGCCAGCTGGTACAATCGATTCGAATCACCATCTCTCCTGATTAGTGAGAAACTGAACTGATCTTCTGGTGAGGTAGAGGTTAACAACTTGAACGTGATTATTGGTGAGATGAGGTTGATATCTGTGGATATCGGAAATCATATGGTTTTATTGATTGCTATAATATCAAGTGATTGCTTAGTATAGCTGCAAAACTTAGCTATAATAGCTGAATTGAAATCGAAGCTGAACAATATCAAAAATTGATAAGTTGAGGAACTATTGTAGTAATGCTTTTTATGCAAAAATGTTGCTATCCTCTGAGCTCCACCAAATAAGCCTTGCATATCCTTGAGAGTCTTTTTATTTACTTCCTGTCGGGTAAGTCTAGCTGAGTATAATTGAGTACTCAGGGTTTTATTCCCAATGTTGCAGGAGGAATGCTTGGTTGACTAAAGAGTTACTTCTATCCTTCGGGAGAGGAAGACTAGACCTTGGGCAAGGTCATGTTATCTGTCTCATCTATGTTGCTGTGACTGGTCGGTACTTGGCACTGTATTATGAAATTAAGCTTATATAAAACTATTTCGTTTCCGCTATTGAACTTTTATGTAAAAGTTTATCTTGTACTCTGATGTAATTGAAATATGTGCGAATCTATGTATCATGTGTATGTGTACTGCTGAGTTTCTGCGATCCTTGGGGTATGTACTGTGTAAAAGTTTAAAATCCTTCGAGATTTCACGGACTACCGGGTTTATATTGGCTCAAGTGTGCCTTGATAGCTGGGAAAACAGCTGTCGCTGTACTTGTGCTCGTATAAATTGGTCGGTTCTGTTAGAGGTCAGTGGTCGCCGGGCGCGCGAGTGCGCGCGCGGGCGGGTTGCGGCCGTTTTGGGCCGGCCTGCAGTGCTGGGCCGACTTGGGCCGAATGGCCGTTTTCTTTTTTCCTGAATGATTTACAAAGCTTTTCATTTTTATTTAGAATGAATAGTATTGTGTTTTAATCTTTTTGTGTGAATTAATCTACTATACCAAAAATTGTGGAAATATTTATGGATGCTCTCTGTGATGTGTAGAATTTAATAAAAATATGAAATGTAGGATTTGAGTGCTTTCTGTATTAACTAAAAATCAGCACATTAAATGATAAAAGGAACTTTGATGATTTTTAATAAATTCCCTGTAAGTCCAAAAATCATAAAAATTTAATTGGTATTGTTTTAGGTCTAGAGCTAACTGTTGGTGAAGTTTGGCATCAAATGGAAATATTTAAATACTTATTAAATTATATATTGGTTTAAATGATTAATAATAGGAATAGGAAGTGAAATGATTATTGATTAGTGTGATTTTTGATTGCTTGAGATTTTAGGTCAATCACCTTTATGACCTAGGGCATTGTGAATTAGAGTAATCATGGGTAGCCTATAATAGGGTCTTGATCATAGGTGTGCCTTATTTATTATTGAATTTCATCTGTCATTTCATGCGCATCGCATTCATACATTCATTCATTGCAAACGTGTAGTGACCGATAATTCGGAGGTAAAGTCTGAGGATGTATCTGAGGAGACTGCTCAGGAAGTTGTGCAAGGTTTTGATATTTGTGGCACCGACCCGGATCCGACACTCTACACCATCCAAGGCAAGCCCTGGTGTATTTTTTCCTCCTTGCTATTTTAAAATGTTTAACATTTGAGTTAATCTATTGCATTAGGTTAATAGGAGTTGATTGATTACCCATTTATGCATTACCATCCTTGACCTCTGATCAATACCTGAGAACCTGATTTTATTAAAGTATTGAAAAATGCTTAGTCATGCTTAATGATTAGATTTGCAAAAATGCTGTTTTGAACTGTGATGAGACAAATCGAATGAATCACTTTATGGGACTGGTTTTGTCCTCGTTGGTTGGCAGTGTTCCTAGCTAGTTCATTGCCATCAACAGGGATGGGTTTTCTCGTTTGGTTGGCCAACTGTTTGGGTTAGAGTCCCAACTTTCGTCGCCATCGGGAAAGGGATGTGAAAACCGGGTAGTTACCAGTGTACTTGGGTTAGAGTCCCAATGCATAGTTTCTAACAGAAAAGTATTAGGGACCGTTCGTTGTTAGGCTTGCTGCGATCAAGACTTTGCAACTAGCCACATACTACGGGAAGCCTCTGACTCCGGTGGCTCTACTGCTGGAACCGACAACCACGCACTGGGAGTGGAGAGATGGCGAGAGTAGCGTGTACCCTCGTGGCCGTCGTGCCTGGAGACTAGAGGAGTACTGTGCTCTCGGGTGGCGCAGGACCGGTTCTGGGGTATGAAAAGCCGTGGTAGACGGGCTTGGCATATGCAAGATTAAGTACTACATACGTAGTGTGGATAGAGATCCCCAGCTGGGTATTAATCGATTCGAATCGTCGTTGCTCCTCGGTTATGGAGACTTGATCCTCACACCTACAGTGAATAGTGGTTCGGAACTAGGATGTTTTTGAATGGATAAAGCAAAATGAAATAATGTTGATATATGAGAAAGAACTTGGAGATATGATTAATGATTAATAGTATTATTGAAATAAAATATTGAGATAGGACTAGTAATGCTTTTCCGTAAAAACTCTTGAACTCTTACTAAAGCCTTACCTTGACTCCCCTCAGCCTGCATTCCTGAGTCTAATTTTACACTCTTAGTCGGGTAAGTCTTGCGGAGTACCCCATGTACTCAAGGTTTGTTAACCCCGTTGCAGGTAGTCAGCAGGAGTCTGAAGTCTGTCTGGCTCCGTGCTGCGTCACTATCGTCCAGGAGAGTGAGGAAGAATAAGGTTGAACCCGTGGGCAGGGTTCGTGTAATATTTATCTATCTGTTGTACTGCTGGTTCTACCGTTACTGCTACCCTTTTAAATTATGGTCTGTAATAACTGCACTTAATTTTTCATTCGAACCCTGGTTTGTAATATTAAGTACTATTTACTCTTTCGCACTTTTACTCTGATGTATTTTGTTATGAAATATTGTAATCCTATAATGACTTCGCAATGGCATCCTGTCGGAGATAACGGGTGCTTATGTAGCCCGGCAGAGCCCGCCTAGGTCATCTGGAACACGAGCCCGGCTGTCAGATGTCATTAGTGGCGATGACAGGTGCCTGTGGGCCACGTGATTTAGGCGGTTCTATTACATGGACTTGAATGCCACGGTCTTCTTGCTCTTGTCATCCTTCTTCTTCACTTCTTCACTATCACTCTTCTCATTGTATTGATCCTCGGTCATCACATCACCAAGAACCTCATTTGGAGTGACACCCTTCAAGCCGCCTCGGAAGATGATAGTTCTTAAGGTCTTGAACCTCTTGGGCAAGCACATGAGAAACTTGTAAGAGAAGTACTCAACACTTGTTTTCTCACCCAAGACCTTGAGATCATTGACAATCACTTGAAGCCTATAGAACATTTCCAGAATGCTCTCTCCATCATCCATCTTGAAGTTTGAGAGTTTGTCCTTGAGCATGTACAACTCGGCACTCTTTACCGTTGAAGTGCCCTCATAGGTTTGCTCTAATCTTGCCCATACTTCACTTGCTCTATTCAAATCCTTGATTTGCTCAAACACCTTTGAGTCAATGCCATTGTAAATGGTGTTGAGAGCCATTGTGTTACATTGGTTGTTCTCTTGCTCTCTAGGTGTGGGGCTTGCGGGATCAAGCACAATGTGTTCCTTCTCGGTGACCTCCCACACCTTCTCATAAATTGAGCCAAGATACATCCTCATCTTTCTCTTCCAATAACCAAATGAGCTTGTGCCATCAAAGTGAGGTGGTTTGCCCCCAAGATGATTGAACATGATATGAGCCATTTCAATGCACCAAAGGATGTTAAGCCTTAACTAAACGGTGACCACGGCTCCGATACCACTTGAAAGGTCCTAGTATGGCTAAGGGGGGTGAATAGCTTAATAAAATTTTTACAAAATACTTAGGCCAAGAGGTTAGTAACAAATATGGCTAAATATGCAATGCTAGAGCAACTACTAACCTAGGCAAGCCACCTACACAATTCTAATTAATCCTTAGTTCTAAGCCACACAAGTAAGCTAGCAAAAGTTAAATGACTACACAGCTACTCAAGACAAGAGAACAAGCTACTTTGCACAAGGATAAGAAAGGGATGATTGTCGATTATACCTTTGCCTTGAGATGAAGTCAATCACCGGGATAAAGATCAAGTCACTCACTCGAAGGTGAGGAAAGCAATATGAACACAAAGATTTATCCCCGAGGTTCACGTGCTTGCCGGCACGCTACGTCCTCGTTGTGTCGACTTCAACCGGTGGTTCGGTGGCTAATCGGTATCACACACCGAGCCTACACTAGGCGCCACAAGAATCTACTACGGAGGAAGTAACTCAATGACATGAGCAATTCACTAGAGTTACCTTTGAGCTCTCCGCTCGGGGTAGGCACAAGACCCCTCTCAATCACCGGTGTGAGCAAGCACAATCACCAAGCTTCTCCACACCTTCTTCTCCTCCAAGCCGTCTAGGGACACGGCAATGTCCCAAGAGAATAAGAACTGAAGCAAGGCTTCTCTCAATACTCTAGAATGCAAAACAACAGCAAGAATGCACTTGAGGATCACTCAATCTCACTAAGGATGATCAAGATGATGAACCAGTGAGAGAGTGGGAGGCTAGAATGCAACAAAGTGTATGACAATGATCCAAGTGTGCAAGCCCGTCACCAAGTGACCAGGGAGGGAGTATAAATACCCCCAAGTGCAAATCTAGCCGTTACCCCACTCGAAACAGCCGTTAACCACGATTTTATGTCGTCGGACGCTACCGTCGGACCGAGTCCATCGGACTAACACTTTGCGTCCGACGCTCACGATGAAGCCACGTGTCAGCTGGAGTTTAACGTCGACCGTTCGATCTCAACGGTCGACTTCGCGCCAGTTTTTACACCGTCGGACTAGGGGCGTCGGACTAAACAGCAGAGTCCGATGCCCTCTCTCAGTTCACTGTGCGCGTACCGTCGTACGTTCACGCGAGTACCATCGGACTAAAGAAACTCAGCGTCCGACACTTTCATAGAGGTTTGAAATCGCTAAAACTTCGTCGGACTCCGTCCGACGCTCACCGTCGGACTTTTCTCAAGCGTCCGACGCTCCTCAGCGTGCCACGCGTCACCCTGCCACTGCTCGGCATCGTCGGACTGAAGAGGGCAATGGTCCGACGCTTGTTTACCGAGCGTCCGACGCTCGCCATCAGCACAGTTCAAAGTGTAGGCGTCGGACACGAACAAATGGTCCGACGCTACGACGCTACGTCTCTACACCGTCCGACGCTCCTTTTACAGAGTTTTTCAAGTTAATTTCACACCCCTTTCTTATATGTGCTAACACTTAAGGTCTTCAACACTTGTGCACAGTATGTTAGCATTTTGTAAATATTTTTCAAGGGTTTTTGAAGAGGTTCTCAAGGTTGGTTAGATCAATACATATGAGATGCAACGTAGAGCACTTGAAAGTAATCCAATAGCTTAGTTCTCCCCTTCATAGTCGGCTATCTATCCTAAATGTGATCACTCCCACTTGAAGTCTTGATCACTGAAAGAAAAGCCCTATTTGAATATACCTTAGCCTCTAGTTTTCTTTCTTTAAGTCCTTTTATTTCTCCTTGATCATTCCATCTTGATCTTCATTTGAGTTCATGTCATCTTCCTCCTTATCACTAATCTTCTCTTGGCTATACATACTTAGCACTTAGATTAGTAACTAGGTTTCATCAATTACCAAAACCAAACTAGGGTCTTTCACATGACACGGACTGTGAGCGAGTCTCCGGGACGGCAGAACAAAAAAGATGACAAAAAAGAGGGAAGAAATCTTCCCCCTCTTTAGTAGTAAGTATAGATTAGGTGTATGTAAGTAGATAAAAGTTGCAACGGGAGAAAAAAATTATTAAATATTAATAAGAGGTGAGGATGAGATTATTATATATTTATTTATATTTTACCTTTCTTATAGATTTTAATTTGAAAAGCTATAATATATAATTTGATAGATTTGTTCCTTCCATTGTAAAGCACATATATAAAATTAATCCCTAACTGATTCATAACAAACAATAAATCTGGTCAAACTCTATGATACTAGAATTTCTCATGATTCATGTAGCATCAAGATTTTGTGTCTTTAACATTAGAGATTTCATTAGTTAATAAATAATTCAAGATTTCATTTTATGTTTTGATTAATTAGTTCCTAACAAAAACTACATCAACAACTTAATAGTGAGAATTTTTTATTTCTTAGCAAAGGGACGATGGTTCTAAGACTTGTTACAATTACCTTTTTACCCAAAATATAGCATTTATGATTTGTAATAAGAAATATTCTCAGATCATACCAAAACGTGACTTAAAAGATTTGCAAATAAATATGATAAATAAATTTTAATTAAAACAGAAAAATGTCCTAATGTGGGCAGTCAACTTACTTTCTATACTTAAAAAACACACAATTGAAATTTATAGAGCCAAAAACTTATAATTACTCAGCACGCATGCAGGCCTGGGTTGCAAAGTCTGCCAGCTGATTTTGGCCGTTGATGCAAGATGAATGGCTAGGATCTTAGCCGGTCAAATGAGGATCATCTAAAAGGGACGGAACCCTAATCCCATCTCAGTTCTCACTCACTCACTTCCGTTTCCCTTGCTCCAGCCGCCGCTCCTGCTGCTCACACGACACAGCAGAGCGCCGCACCAGCACAGCCTCAGTCCACAGCATCCAGGGAGAACGCATGTAACAACCCTAAAAATCCACACAACTTAACAATCCCAACCAATTAAAATTTTTCATTTATTTATTATGAAAACCCATTTTTCTTGTGCAAGCATATAGGTTTCATTATGAATTTGGTAAATAAAGGAGTATAGCTTGCATTTTAATTCCATTCACATAGAATAATAGCTTATGCATCACAATTGGGATTTATTGCAATTTATGTTTGTAATTACTCAATATTTAAAATGGGCAATATATGTATATATGTACTAAAATGAAAATAGAAAAAGGAGAGAGAGTTAGGCCAGCCCAAACCAGCCTGGCCTTCTTCTCCTCACCTCACCCGCGCGCGCTCCACCCCGCCTCCCCGCACTGGGCCGGCCCAACACCGCGCGCACACGCGCAACCGTTTCACCCGCTTCCCCGCAGCCGCTGACCACCCGGCCCCGCCTGTCAGCCGCTCTCGCCCCCCCACTGTTCTTCTTCCTCGCAGAGGCGACGGGGACGAGTGCACGCAATTCGCGTGACCCCGGTCCCACAGCCGACAGCGCCACGCTCTGTCAGGTTTGTCCCCCTCCTGTCCCCTTCTTCCTTGGCCGCCAAGTGAACCCGCGCCCATCCGGAGCCCTAGATCCACTCGAGCCACGGCCCTTCGATCGGTCGAGCGCGATCAGGACCGTTCACCATTGGAGCTGACCAAGCTCGCCTATAAAAAGGACCTCACCCCGAAGCCCTACCCTCATTTCCCCTCGCCGCCACCGCGGCACAGACCGGCACACTGCACCACACCGAGAGAGAGAGCGTAGGAGAAAGGCGGAGCAGAGGAGGAGGAGCTACCGGAGCGTTGCCGCCGCGGAGCGCGCCGAGCCGGACACGGAGGAGAAGCCGGAGCCCCGTCGCGGTTCGGCATAGCACTGCGTACGCTCTGCACGGCTCCGACTCGCCACTGCATCGCCATCCTAGCTTCACCAACACCACGGTGAGCCACCGCACGCCATGTCCGAACCTCGCCCTGCTTTTGCCATGGTGTTCCGCCCACGGGATGCGCAGGCACGAGCATTTACCGGCTCAGGAAGATCACCTGCACCATACACTTATGCGACCGGCCGAAACCCCCGGACTACAAGCTTGCTAGACCGAGAACGCAGCACGACGCGTTCTCGGCGGAGCGCGCTCACCACCGACGTGTTCCGACGCCGAATCACCCGTTCCGAGCAATCCAACTAGCACCCGTATAGGTTAGAGCGTCGTGGAGCACCGCCACGACCCCTTGAGCTAGCTACGCGGATCTAAGCGCTAGAGGAAGCCTCGTCCGCCCTGCTCGAGTGCGCCGCGACCTCGCGGGAGCGCCGCCGCGAGCCGTCGCCAAATGAAGGTCATGCCATGGCTAAAGTTCGCCACTAGAGTGTTGTATGCCTCTCTGGCCTCACTAATTTGACAAGACCGCATTCGATTGAACCAAGACATGGTCGTAGCCGCGTTGTCGCCTTCCGCCGTCGTCGGCGACACGCCGCCGCCACAACCGAGCACCTTGGGAATCTCGGTAGCCAAAATTGGTAGTTGGTATACCATCGCCATAGACCCTGGAGGCGTATACATCTCCTAGAAGACCTCCTTAGCCCCGCCGGAACCTCACAGTCGCGGCGACATCGCCGCCGATGACCGGAGCATCTCAATACCGCGACCCGCTAGCGTGACCACCAACTCACCGACCACCTCGGACAAGCTTAGTTGCGGGAGATCGAACCTCCATAGCCCGGAACACCGAGAGGTGCGTTCTCGGGGAAACGTGATCGCCACCGACACGTTCCGCCTCGCCTAAAATCCGTTCCGAGTACCCCCAATCGCCTCGCGCTGCGGAGAAAGGCCGCCGAGGTTCGCCAAGTCTGCCTCGGCACCGCCGCTAGATAGCCGAGCCCCGAATCATGTCTGTCGCCTTGGCTACGTGCGCCTCCACCTCGTCGGAGAACCGCCGTATGCCGTGGGATAGAAGGGAACCACACCCGTTCGTGCCAAAACCGAACCCCGGCCACCACACCGCCGCCCGCCTCGCCGGAGAAGCGCCTGTGCCGTGGCCGAGCACCAAAAGGAGCCCTGTTAGCCAAATTGGATCCCTTAGAAACGAATATTAGGGCCCGGAGGGGAGGAATTGCCTCGCTGTGAGCTGCAACGTAGCCTACCGGAGCTTTAGCCCTGCGGCAGCTCGCCGTCGGCCGCCATGGCACGCCGAATGGTCGGCCAAGGTCACAAACCAGCCCCGACCTCTGAGAGCGGCACCCACGGAGCACCAAATCTCCGATTCGCCCGAGCCTCCCCGGGAGAGCTCGGGAGAGCGGCACCCTCGGCGCACCAAATCTCCGATTCGCCCGAGCCTCCCCGGGAGAGCTCGGGAGAGCGACACCCTCGGCGCCCAAATGTCCGATTCGCCCGAGCCTCCCCTGGAGAGCTCGGGAGAGCGGCACCCTCGGCGCCCCGAATCTCCGATTCGCCCGAGCTCCGCCGAGCTACGCCGAGCCCCGCCGAGCTACGCCGACGGCCCCCGACCTCTGAGAACCACCCCCGACCACCGTCTAGCTCTCCCGACCACCGCCGAGCTACGCCGACGCCCCCGACCAACGTCGAGCTCGCCCGACCAACCGCCGAGCTACGCCGACGCCGGCGACTCTCTGGGAACCAGAATCGAACACCTGGTGGGCGACCATCAGGTCTGTGTTCTGATGAGGCGCCACATGCCGCACTACTGGACCCGCGCGCCACGTGAACCACTGCCGAGCTGCCCCTGATTAATCGACCATTTTCCATTTTCAGAAAATAGGATAATCTTCGGAAATTCATAACTTATTCATACGATGTCCAAAAATTGCGCAGCATATATCAAAATTCTCAGAAAAATGAGATCTACAATCTAAGACTATGTTTGTGTGCATTTGGCTCTTTATTTTATTGGATTTTTCTGAAATACTCTATAGGAGTCGCTGACGCGACTATTTCGTGTTCGATTTCAGAGCCGGAGGAGGATCTGACTAAGGAAGACGACCACAAATACTTTCAGGAGCTAGGAGACGACTACGAAGGTGCCACGTCCCACCAAATCCTTAGATCCTATTTACGCATTGCAAATGACATTGTTGCTATTGCTTTATGATTATGTATGGATTGGTTGCATGGTAGTATATTTGAATTCCCTGCCTTGATAAGACTATACCCTGCTATCCGCTGCTAGGTTAGCTGCTGCTTAATTTACTGTTACTCTTCCACTACTTACTACTTCTATATGCTATGTGGTGGAATTGGGACGGTGTATAACTGATTATAACCACTGGGAGAGAGTGCTGCGTGCGTCTTGGGTGCGTGGTAAGGGTTGATGTCGACCAAGTGGGATGTGAGACAAGCCCATGGGGCAAGTCGTGCAGGGGTTGCAACCTGGGCATCCCCAAGTGAGATACCTGTGGCGGGTAAAGTTGTTGAGGAGGTTCCGGGTGGGATAGCCTTGGTGGTTTGAAGCCCGTGGACGGAGGTGCTGTGATGGCACGGGGAGAGTATCCCCTAAGTGAAGATGTCTGCTTGGTTAAACTTAGGATGGACTAGTTTCAGGTTCATGGGAATTCTTTTCTACTCACTCGCTTCTGATGGGCGAGAGACGGCTGGACTACTTGGTAGGACGGTGCCACTACTGCTAGGTTGAGAGGTGATAAGGGTGGGCGGAGACGGTCGATGGGTTCCCGTTCCGTTCTAGATGCGCAGTACCACTGGATGGGCCCGGTACTGTGTCTCCCAGTCTCAGCATACCGGTGTAGGATCCGGAATATCTCAGGGCTGAGTGGTAGGGTGGCATCGACCTAGGCAAGCAAGCACCCGGAATTCTGCCAAGGTGTTTGCGCAACACCTATGATGGCTAATCTTGTGGGTAGTGAAACCTCTGCAGAGTGTACGGTTGATCGATCGATACATATGCCAACTTGTTGGCTATGGACCTTTCCTGTGAAGCTTCTACTAGTGTAGTGAGTGTTCTCTTCTCCCCTGGATGACATTTTTCCGGCAGTGTACCCGTTGTGGTAGTGTGCCGCTGAGATAGGCCCGAGAGGGAGTTGGGCCTATCGAATGAGAGTGAGGTGTGGGTATGTGAGATGTGGTGATGGGAAAAGGGATGATGGTGTTAACTGGAGATAAAACTTGACTAATTAAACATTGATTACAGCTGCATAGGAAACCTCAGCCTATAGGTCTGCTTGTATAGCCTTGCATCCACTTTCCACAAAGCAAATGCTGCATAGGTGGGCTCCGTGGCCAGTACAAATCGTACTGATAAATTTGCTGTCAGGTGACGAGAATGAGTACGACTTCGAGGAAGACGATGGCGAAGAATAGGGTCACGTGCTACACTCAAGTTGGCCATGAAGGATGAAACGTTTTCGCATCTTCTAAAGCTTCTCTGAATGTTGATTCCGCCAGTGTGGCGATGTAATAAATGTTTATGTAAGACTTAATTACCGTTGTATGGATCCTGGTGTCAACTGAGATATGGGTAATTTCATGGATTGTCCCAAGCAATCTGTTGAATTACAATTCGAGCCTGTGGATTTCTCTTCGCGGAAATCAAGGTCATTTCAGTTGGTATCAGAGCCATACTTGACTGTAGGACGAGACCCATAGAAAATGGACGCTAGAATAGGAAGTCAGACTCTCTTTCGGTTATATTACCGACCTTGCATTCACTTTTTATGCAATGGCTTATCTAATACAAGGACCTGCTAATCCGTTTCTTGAAAAATTCACAGATGACCAGCCTTGGACCACCACTTCGTCCACTGCACGACGGCACTATTGAGATCCCGATCAACGGAAGGAACCACGGCGGATTTGCCATGGTACTACGCCAGGTGCTGGAGGAGCTGGGAGCACCGTCTGACCAGATCCAGTACTTCAGCCGAGGGAAGCTTGTCGAGGCAGAGGACAGCCGCATACCCGACGCCGTACTTGACCTTATGCACCAGTAGCTTATGGGACCCTGTGTGGCCCTTAGACTAGTGATACCATGAGTAGTCCTGTCATTGGCTATCTGCGCATAGCACGATCTTCTTAGCAGCTAGGAACATCCTTTATGTAATAATAACCATGTGATGAGTGACATTTGGATCTTATGCTTCTTATGGTTCTCTATGCTTCTTTAGTTGAGTGTAGGATAGCATGAAAAATGTTTTAATTCATTTAAATCATTGAAAACATCTAACTCCTACTTAAACCACTACAAGATTATTACTGCACTGAGCACGTACCTAATAATTTCAGATGTCGATGAGACGTTCTGCGCGTTTGGAGAACCGCCAGCCCTCCCCCGCGCCTGCGCCAGGACGTGGGCGTGGTCGCAACCGTGGACGCCCAGCTGGCAGACGTGCTGGAGTTAACCTGGAAGAAGAGCTGCGCCGGGCAGAGGATGCACCGCCAGTGAACGATCCGCCACCTCAAGGCGAGAACGTGCCTCCACCACCGCTACCGCTGCCACCACCGACGTTGGCGGAAGTGATGGCTCAGCAGACCCAGCTGCTGAATGCCATAGCTACTGGGATGAACAGGCACCACGGGCCACCCCAGAATGACTTCCAAAGGAAACTGGAGGGTTTCCTGAAGCTGAGGCCACCTACCTTCGACGGGACCGACAGCGATCCCCTCGCTGCCGACGATTGGCTTAAAGAGATGGAGAAGAAGCTGGACCTGACCACTTGCTCCGACGAGGAGTGTGTTGGGATTGCTAGCCACCAGCTGACTGGTGCTGCACGAGCATGGTGGAACAACTACACCAGCGCTCACGAGGACCCAGCCCGCATTGACTGGGATGAGTTCACCGAGGCTTTCCGTGACCACCACATTCCTGAGGGAGTCATGGAGGCCAAGGAGAACGAGTTTCGCAATATCTCCCAGGGAGCTGACCGGATCCACGAGTACACCACCCGCTTCAACTGCTTGCTCCGCTACGCACCTGCGTCATGCGTGAGTTCCGAGAAGGAAAAGATGTACTACTACAGGAAGGGACTTCAGACCAAGATCAGGTTGGCTCTGTCAGGGAACAAGAGCTACACTCTGCGTGAACTGATTGACCGCTGTATTGAGATCGAGAACGATCGCATGGAAGCACGTCTGGAATTCGAGGCCCAGAACAAGGGAAAGAAGCGCCCCTCTGAGGGACCCGCTCGCACCGCTCCACCCTAGAGACAGCGAACAGGTGCACCCCCGCCTTTCCGGACTCGCCAGGGACCTTCTTCGGGAACGAGCCGTGGTGGTACCAACAGCAGCAACTATCACCGCCCCGCTCAGACCTACCCTGCGCCAACTCGAGCTGTGCAGAACACACCCGCCCCCGCTACCAACACGCCAAGGACAAGCAATTGGAAGGCTCCTGCGACAGCTACAGCAGGCAGTGCGCCCTTCACTTGCTTCGGATGCGGAAAGCCTGAACACCGTGTGGCTGTGTGCCCCGACCTCAACCGTGCACCAGCAGCTGCACAGGGCACACCGAACCGGGGATCCGCTACCCGTGGAAGACTGAACCATATGACCGCAGAGGAAGCTAAAACTGCACCTGATGCTGTGTACGGTACATTCCTAGTTCAGGGTAACATGGCTACAGTTCTGTTCGATTCGGGAGCTACATGTTCATATATTTCATCTGCATATGCACGTAAGCATAACATACCTGTAACCCCGAGAGCAAACCCCATCCTAACTAGCTTGCCCTTAGGAACCTTCAGAAGCATTCACATATGTAGGGGAGTGATAATCACAATCGAGGGACTTGACTTCCGAGCTGACCTAACCCTACTACCCTCCAATAGCTTAGATGTCATCTTAGGCATGGACTGGCTAACCAAACACCGGGGAGTGATATCTTGTTCACCTAGATATGTTCAGGTAACCCACCCTTGGGGAACAGCTGTCCGATGTGTACCCCAAACCGAGAGAGTCCAAGCCCTCCTATGTGCCCTGGAGACTAAAGCAGATAAGACAGAGCTGACATTCAGAGATGTGCCAGTGGTCTATGAGTTCAATGGCGTATTTCTAGAGGAGTTGCCAGGAATGCCACCCGATAGAGACGTGGAGTTTGTTATAGAGCTGATGCCAGGGACTGCACCGATTGCCAAAAGACCCTACAGAATGTCGGCTGATGAGTTGGAGGAACTTAAGAAGCAGCTGGGAGAATTACTGGAGAAGGGCTTCATTAGGCCTAGTGCTTCGCCCTGGGGATCTCCCGTTTTGTTTGTCAAGAAGAAGGATGGCACGATGAGGATGTGCATTGACTACCGGAATCTGAATGTGGTCACAGTCAAGAATAAGTACCCACTGCCCCGCATCGATGATCTGTTAGATCAACTGAGTAAGGCCAAGTACTTCTCGAAGATCGATCTCCGATCAGGGTACCATCAGATGAAGATCAGGGAAGAGGATATCCTGAAGACTGCATTTGTCACTAGATATGGACAGTATGAGTGCACAGTAGTCTCATTTGGACTCACTAATGCTCCAGCATACTTCATGAACATGATGAACAAGATCTTCATGAATGAGCTAGACAAGTTTGTGGTGGTACTCATTGATGATATATTGGTTTATTCAGCCACAAAAGAGGAACATGAATATCATCTGAGGACCGTATTGGAGAGGTTGTCTCGCAACCAGCTATACGCCAAATTCTCCAAGTGCGAATTCTGGCTTGAGGAAGTTGCTTTCCTTGGACACGTACTGTCAGGAGAAGGAGTCGCGGTAGACCCAGCCAAGATTGAAGCTGTGAAAGAGTGGGAACAACCCTGTAATGTGTCAGAAATCAGAAGCTTTTTGGGACTTGCAGGATACTATCGCAGATTTATTGAGAATTTCTCCAAGATTGCAAGACCCATGACCAACTTGCTGAAGAAAGAGAACAAGTTTATATGGACTCCTGAATGTGAGAAGAGTTTCCAGACCTTGAAGGAGAAGCTCACTACTACACCTGTACTAGCCCTACCCGACATTCACAAAGATTTTGTTGTATATTGTGACGCCTCTCGGCAAGGTTTGGGCTGTGTACTAATGCAAGAAGGAAGAGTGATAGCTTATGCCTCAAGACAGTTAAAGGAACATGAGCAGCGATACCCGACTCATGACCTAGAACTTGCAGCCGTGGTACATGCACTCAAGATTTGGAGACACTATCTGATGAGCAACAAGTGTGACATATACACCGACCACAAGAGCCTGAAGTACTTCTTCACACAGGAAGATCTGAATATGAGGCAGCGCAGATGGCTAGAACTCATCAAGGACTATGATCTTGAGATCCATTACCACCCAGGAAAGGCTAATGTTGTCGCTGATGCACTTAGCCGCAAAAGCTACTACCATACCCTCATCACCAAATCTATGCCGCCTGAGCTCAGGAGAGAGTTCGACGCGTTCCAGCTCGAGGTAGTCCCCTATGGCATGCTAAATGAGCTTCGCGTCGAGTACAATCTCACCTCACGGATCCGTGAAGCGCAAAAGAACTGTCCTGAGATAGACTATATCCGTGGTTTGATGAAGCTGGGAAGAGGCCCCGAATACCGAGAAGATGAGCAGGGAACTGTATGGTACAAAGATAGAATCTGTGTACCGACGGATTCAGCGATACGAGAAGAGATTCTGTCAGAAGGGCATGACTCCAAGTATTGCATTCACTCAGGGTCAGCCAAGATGTACCATGATCTAAGGAAGCACTTCTGGTGGGAGAATATGAAGACAGACATTGCAGGGCATGTAGCCTGATGTGATACATGCAATAGAATCAAGGCCGAGCATCAGAGACCAGCAGGGTTGCTACAACCAGTTGAGATACCAGAATGGAAGTGGGAATGCATATCCATGGACTTTATAATAGGACTGCCCCGATCCGAGCATGGATATGATTCTATATGGGTAATAGTGGATCGTCTGACCAAAGTTGCACATTTTATACCGGTCAAAAGGAAGTATAGAGTTGAAAAGCTAGCAGATCTGTACGTATCAAACATTTTGAAGTTACATGGGGCACCTCTGAGTATTATATCTGACCGAGGATCACAGTTTGTATCACAGTTCTGGAAATCCTTGCACAAGTCCATCGGGACCAAGCTCGACTACAGCACAGCATACCACCCGCAAACAGACGGGCAAACAGAAAGAGTGAACCAGATTCTCGAGGACATGTTACGTGCTTGCGTATTGAGGTACAAGGAAGGATGGGAGAGCTGTCTACCCCACGCCGAGTTCTCATACAACAACAGTTATCAGACAAGCATTAAGATGTCTCCGTTTGAAGTGTTGTACGGAAGACCGTGCAGAACACCGCTAATGTGGTCGGAACCAGGTGAAAGGACATTCTTCGGTCCTGCTAAGATTGTGGAAGCAGAAGAAGGTGTTGCCCAAGTAAGAGAGAATTTGAGGATTGCACAAAGTAGGCAAAAGAGCTATGCAGATAGAAGACGTAGAGAGCTTGAGTTCAAGGTTGGGGATTATGTCTACCTCAAAGTATCTCCACTTCGTGGCACTGTCAGATTCCACGTAAAAGGGAAATTGGCACCAAGATATTTTGGGCCATACAAGATCTGTAAAAGGGTTGGAAAGCTTGCTTACAAGCTGGAACTACCGGAGGAATTATCTGGAGTACACCCCGTATTCCATGTCTCGCAATTAAGGAAGTGTTTGAAGCTTTCCGAGGAGCAAGTTCCTACGGATGCATTAGACCTGCAAGACACACTTGAATACAAGGAACATCCGATCAAGATCTTGGCACGGGATACCAAAGAGACGCGAAACAAGACTATTCCGATGTGCAAGGTACAGTGGAGCAATCACACTGAAAGGGAAACTACGTGGGAGAAAGAATCGGACTTGCGGATTATGTTTCCTTACCTCTTCGAAGGGTACGTTATCTCTGAATCTCGAGGTCGAGATCCTAATGAGGGGGGAGGACTGTAACAACCCTAAAAATCCACACAACCTAAAAATCCCAACCAATTAAAATTTTTCATTTATTTATTATGAAAACCCATTTTTCTTGTGCAAGCATATAGGTTTCATTATGAATTTGGTAAATAAAGGAGTATAGCTTGCATTTTAATTCCATTCACATAGAATAATAGCTTATGCATCACAATTGGGATTTATTACAATTTATGTTTGTAATTACTCAATATTTAAAATGGGCAATATATGTATATATGCACTAAAATGAAAATAGAAAAAGGAGAGAGAGTTAGGCCAGCCCAAACCAGCCCGGCCTTCTTCTCCTCACCTCACCCGCGCGCGCGCTCCACCCCGCCTCCCCGCACTGGGCCGGCCCAACACCGCGCGCACGCGCGATGCCGACCGCACGCGCGCGACCGTTTCACCCGCTTCCCCGCAGCCGCTGACCACCCGGCCCCGCCTGTCAGCCGCTCTCGCCCCCCACTGTTCTTCTTCCTCGCAGAGGCGACGGGGACGAGTGCACGCAATTCGCGTGACCCCGGTCCCACAGCCAACAGCACCACGCTCTGTCAGGTTTGTCCCCCTCCTGTCCCCTTCTTCCTTGGCCGCCAAGTGAACCCGCGCCCATCCGGAGCCCTAGATCCACTCGAGCCACGGCCCTTCGATCGGTCGAGCGCGATCAGGACCGTTCGCCATTGGAGCTGGCCAAGCTCACCTATAAAAAGGACCTCACCCCGAAGCCCTACCCTCATTTCCCCTCGCCGCTACCGCGGCACAGACCGGCACACTGCACCGCACCGAGAGAGAGAGCGTAGGAGAAAGGCGGAGCAGAGGAGGAGGAGCTACCGGAGCGTTGCCGCCGCGGAGCGCGCCGAGCCGGACACGGAGGAGAAGCCGGAGCCCCGTCGCGGTTCGGCACGGCACTGTGTACGCTCTGCACGGCTCCGACTCGCCACTGCATCGCCATCCTAGCTTCACCAACACCACGGTGAGCCACCGAACGCCATGTCCGAACCTCGCCCTGCTTTTGCCATGGTGTTCCGCCCACGGGATGCGCAGGCACGAGCCTTTACCGGCTCAGGAAGATCACCTGCACCATGCACTCATGCGACCGGCCGAAACCCCCGGACTACAAGCTTGCTAGACCGAGAACGCAGCACGACGCGTTCTCGGCGGAGCGCGCTCACCACCGACGCGTTCCGACGCCGAATCACCCGTTCCGAGCAATCCAACTAGCACCCGTATAGGTTAGAGCGTCGTGGAGCACCGCCACGACCCCTTGAGCTAGCTACGCGGATCTAAGCGCTAGAGGAAGCCTCGTCCGCCCTGCTCGAGTGCGCCGCGACCTCGCGGGAGTGCCGCCGCGAGCCGTCGCCAAAAGAAGGCCATGCCATGGCTAAAGGTCGCCACTAGAGTGTTGTATGCCTCTCTGGCCTCACCAATTTGACAAGACCGCATTCGATTGAACCAAGACATGGTCGTAGCCGCGTTGCCGCCTTCCGCCGTCGTCGGCGACACGCCGCCGCCACAACCGAGCACCTTGGGAATCTCGGTAGCCAAAATTGGTAGTTGGTATACCATCGCCATAGACCCTGGAGGCGTATACATCTCCTAGAAGACCTCCTTAGCCCCGCCGGAACCTCACAGTCACGGCGACATCGCCGCCGATGACCGGAGCATCTCAATACCGCGACCCGCTAGCGTGACCACCAACTCACCGACCACCTCGGACAAGCTTAGTTGCGGGAGATCGAACCTCCATAGCCCGGAACACCGAGAGGTGCGTTCTCGGGGAAACGTGATCGCCGCCGACACGTTCCGCCTCGCCTAAAATCCGTTCCGAGTACCCCCAATCGCCTCGCGCTGCGGAGAAAGGCCGCCGAGGTTCGCCAAGTCTGCCTTGGCACCGCCGCTAGATAGCCGAGCCCCGAATCATGTTTGTCGCCTTGGCTACGTGCGCCTCCACCTCGTCGGAGAACCGCCGTATGCCGTGGGATAGAAGGGAACCACACCCGTTCGTGCCAAAACCGAACCCCGGCCACCACACCGCCGCCCGCCTCGCCGGAGAAGCGCCTGTGCCGTGGCCGAGCACCAAAAGGAGCCCTGTTAGCCAAATTGGATCCCTTAGAAACGAATATTTGGGCCCGTAGGGGAGGAATTGCCTCGCTGTGAGCTGCAACGTAGCCTACCGGAGCTTTAGCCCTGCGGCAGCTCGCTGCCGGCCGCCATGGCACGCCGAATGGTCGGCCAAGGTCACAAACCAGCCCCGACCTCTGAGAGAGGCACCCTCGTAGCACCAAATCTCTGATTCGCCCGAGCCTCCCCGGGAGAGCTCGGGAGAGCGGCACCCTCGGCGCACCAAATCTCCGATTCGCCCGAGCCTCCCCGGGAGAGCTCGGGAGAGCGACACCCTCGGCGCCCAAATGTCCGATTCGCCCGAGCCTCCCCTGGAGAGCTCGGGAGAGCGGCACCCTCGGCGCCCCGAATCTCCGATTCGCCCGAGCTCCGCCGAGCTACGCCGCGCTACGCCGAGCCCCGCCGAGCTACGCCGACGCCCCCTGACCTCTGAGAACCACCCCCGACCACCGTCTAGCTCTCCCGACCACCGCCGAGCTACGCCGACGCCCCCGACCAACGTCGAGCTCGCCCGACCAACCGCCGAGCTACGCCGACGCCGGCGACTCTCTGGGAACCAGCATCGAACACCAGGTGGGCGACCATCGGGTCTGTGTTCTGATGAGGCGCCACATGCCGCACTACTGGACCCGCGCGCCACGTGAACCACTGCCGAGCTGCCCCTGATTAATCGACCATTTTCCATTTTCAGAAAATAGGATAATCTTCGGAAATTCATAACTTATTCATACGATGTCCAAAAATTGCGCACCATATATCAAAATTCTCAGAAAAATGAGATCTACAATCTAAGACTATGTTTGTGTGCATTTGGCTCTTTATTTTATTGGATTTTTCTGAAATACTCTATAGGAGTCGCTGACGCGACTATTTCGTGTTCGATTTCAGAGCCGGAGGAGGATCTGACTAAGGAAGACGACCGCAAATACTTTCAGGAGCTAGGAGACGACTACGAAGGTGCCACGTCCCACCAAATCCTTAGATCCTATTTATGCATTGCAAATGACATTGTTGCTATTGCTTTATGATTATGTATGGATTGGTTGCATGGTAGTACATTTGAATTCTCTGCCTTGATAAGACTATACCCTGCTATCCGCTGCTAGGTCAGCTGCTGCTTAATTTACTGTTACTCTTCCACTACTTACTACTTGCTATATGCTATGTGGTGGAATTGGGACGGTGTATAACTGATTATAACCACTGGGAGAGAGTGCTGCGTGCGTCTTGGGTGCGTGGTAAGGGTTGATGTCGACCAAGTGGGATGTGAGACAAGCCCATGGGGCAAGTCATGCCGGGGGTGCAACCTGGGCATCCCCAAGTGAGATACCTGTGGCGGGTAAAGTTGTTGAGGAGGTTCCGGGTGGGATAGCCTTGGTGGTTTGAAGCCCGTGGACGGAGGTGCTGTGATGGCACGGGGAGAGTATCCCCTAAGTGAAGATGCTTGCTTGGTCAAACTTAGGATGGACTAGTTTCAGGTTCATGGGAATCCTTTTCTACTCACTCGCTTCTGATGGGCGGGAGACGGCTGGACTACTTGGTAGGACGGTGCCACTACTGCTAGGTTGAGAGGTGATAAGGGTGGGCGGAGACGGTCGATGGGTTTCCGTTCCGTTCTAGATGCGCAGTACCACTGGATGGGCCCGGTACTGTGTCTCCCAGTCTCAGCATACCGGTGTAGGATCCGGAATATCTCAGGGCTGAGTGGTAGGGTGGCATCGACCTAGGCAAGCAAGCACCCGGAATTCTGTCTAGGTGTTTGCGCAACACCTATGATGGCTAATCTTGTGGGTAGTGAAACCTCTGCAGAGTGTACGGTTGATCGATCGATACATATGCCAACTTGTTGGCTATGGACCTTTCCTGTGAAGCTTCTACTAGTGTAGTGAGTGTTCTCTTCTCCCCTGGATGACATTTTTCCGGCAGTGTACCCGTTGTGGTAGTGTGCCGCTGAGATAGGCTCGAGAGGGAGTTGGGCCTATCGAATGAGAGTGAGGTGTGGGTATGTGAGATGTGATGATGGGAAAAGGGATGATGGTGTTAACTGGAGATAAAACTTGACTAATTAAACATTGATTACAGCTGCATAGGAAACCTCAGCCTATAGGTCTGCTTGTATAGCCTTGCATCCACTTTCCACAAAGCAAATGCTGCATAGGTGGGCTCCGTGGCCAGTACAAATCGTACTGATAAATTTGCTGTCAGGTGACGAGAATGAGTACGACTTCGAGGAAGACGATGGCGAAGAATAGGGTCACGTGCTACACTCAAGTTGGCCGTGAAGGATGAAACGTTTTCGCATCTTCTAAAGCTTCTCTGAATGTTGATTCCGCCATTGTGGCGATGTAATAAATGTTTATGTAAGACTTAATTACCGTTGTATGGATCCTGGTGTCAACTGAGATATGGGTAATTTCATGGATTGTCCCAAGCAATCTGTTGAATTACAATTCGAGCCTGTGGATTTCCCTTCACGGAAATCGAGGTCGTTTCAACGCATGGCCGTGGCGGCTCTCACGACAGGGTGAATGCTTTGCGGCTGCCTGATCGCACTCATGCCGGTTTCTCGAGCGCACGCGGCGACAACGGTGCACGACGGTGCGCACAACGGTGACCTGCGCGGGAGTGGCCCAACGCGTGTGACGCTAGCGGCGCCGTCTCTTATGCACGTGGCTTGCTGCTCCACGTGGAGTAGCAGCGAGCACCCATGAAGCTGATCTCCGCCCCCGCGCCGACGTCTCGACGTCCGCTCCTCGTGACGTGGCCACGCGGACACCACCAAACACCCGAGCTCCGAGCATCCGACCACCAGCCTTCATGCCCTACTCCGAACCTCACCGCGGTTTCTGCGGCCGCTGCTTACTATGAGCACCAGCAGCGATAACTTTAGGTGTGAATTTCAAAAAAAACCTTTAGGTGTGCCCACGACACCACGCCATCTTTCCTCAGCCTCGCAGACTCTCCTTGTACCGGATTTGCGTGGGCTCGGAGGCAACAGCCCCACGAACTCGGCCGAGGAGACGGCGCGGGTGCCTTAGTCGACAAGCGCTGATTTCCTCTTCAATCGATTCGTGCAAACGTGATATCTTTTGCTTTGGTCTCAATCGATTGGATCCGTGAGGGCTTGATTTGGTCTTTCTTCTTTCTATTATGTCCTGGCTTTAATTTGGTGACATGAGATGCCGATGCCTAGTATTTATACTCTTGTGGTATATGATAAGTTTTGTATTCATATTGTACTCGATTTTCTATTATATTCGATTTTGGGAATAAATAGATAAGTTTGCTAGTGTTTCGGTCTACGCTTACCAACACAGAAGTTCGTTTGGTTTCCAACTCTAGGACAACCTGAAAAAATGAATCCTACATGCATACGCGGCACTGTGAGTGGGTCAATAAATAGCCAGACCAAAAAATTAATAGACTAGGAGAAATTTTACCGTTTTATTATTAGGTAGGTATAGATTAGTTGTTATAAGATTTTATAATCGGAGGAACGCCAAAGAATCAGTTAAGAAATAAGATTTTATTCATGCCTGACTTGAACAAATGCAAGTACTTCGATTGATAATAACATGGCATGTATCTAGTATTTCACTAAGAAATGACATACGTATAAACCAATGGAATATATAGTATGTAAATTTGTGCCAATTCATGAATGTGAACAAGCAGATCTAAAGATCGCAAATGGGAAAGGGATAGTGCTCGATGGAACACAATGTCTCAAGAGAAAAGGGACGAACAAATAGAAAACATATAGCAGAAGAAAGGACACTTATATACTGAAACTACCAATGATACTATAACATACACATAGGTGGATGATAATATACATTTTACGATTGATATTTCTTATATGTGATGCGTCACAATTGGTAGATGGTGAGGAAGCATCAAGTAAGGAAAATATGGATCCTAATGAAACAGATGATTAGTTGCATAGGAATTATTCAATCCATGCAAACAACATTGACGGTGAACTTATATCCAGTCAGTTACTAGGTAATATGGCACCAATTCCTACATTTTTGTATTGATGAAGCATTATTGTAACGTACTAGATATCATGAGGATTGTTGTCGGTTATCTGGTGCGTCCTGGGTGTCTTGCTACTATTTTAACTCAAACATAACTATGTAGGTGGTGAGACAATTACCCCTTGAAGCATACTTATTACTAATCATCAAACGCAATCACAAGGCACCCAAGACCAAATCATGGCTCATTGTGCTTCATGTAGGGTGAGCCATGGAAACATGACATTGGAGCAACGGGAACAAAGCGAAAGAAACAGAGGCTTTACAATACAGCTCCATCTCATAAAGAGGCAATGAAAGTGAATAGAGACCGCTCCAGGGGGTGCAGAAACACACCTTAAACACTGAATCCATTGCAATGGAGAATCCATTCTATGATCGAGATAATGAGTGGCCCAATACAAACTCATCTGGGCCTCATGGTTCCACAGTAAGTCCCGGTGATTGGGTAATCCCAGAATTCAGTGCAACACCTATTTGCTTCCCACATGCACTTGATAAGACAAATGACGATGATGAAACCGGTAATATATTGTTGGGTCATCTGACATATAGACAAAATGTTCCATTTTGGCAAAGACATGTATTGTTAGCCCATCGTAACATCGTGTTTGAGCGCCACATCGTTCGGAACACATCGGTACCTAACAACGATGATGAATGCATGATGATAGACCACGCGGATGAAAATATGCCCTTACCTCAATAAACCGTGATGAACAACAAAAAGTAATGAGGCCTCTCTACGTGTAGGATCTCTGGACGCCTAGAGGAGGGTGAATAGGCCTTCAAAAATTGAGCTCAAACCAAGATCAAATCCAACACTGCCGCACCCCTAGGGCGACACTGTCGCACCAGCAAAGCTGGTCCAAACACAGCGAGTGATATATTAATAGAAAGTACACATAGTACAAGCTTATCTTCCTGAAGTTGCAGATAATACAGATCGAGCACAAGTATGAAGATTTGCCTTAAACCCTAGATCACAACAACAACAATAAGTAAGTGCAGAAATTAAACAACACACGGTGATTTATCCCTAGGTTCAGCTCGCCACTAAAGCTTGCCTACCTCCACGTTGTTGAGGTGAGCCACAAAAGGCTTGAGCTTGCCACAAAGGCTTGCTCTTCCTTGTTCTCAAATCAAGAGAGCTAACTCTTGAAGTGAGGGGTGTTTTCTTAGCTCCCACACAGGTTATAAACCTCCTTAGGATGCCACACAAGAGCTGACTAGCTCTAGGGCGACGCCTAGCTGGCCAGGAGCAAAGCTCCAAGAGTAACAAACCCTAGAACGCTGGCCAAACATGAACCAAGTGCTCTCAAACTTTGGGAATCAGTAGATCAGCCCTCCAATCGAAGTTTGCTGCCTTTTCTCTCAAGTTTTGATGGTTGGAATGGCAGATCCAAGAGAGAGGTGGAGGAGCAGCAATGAAAAAGAGAGACAGTGCTTCTGTTTCTATTCTAGAATAGACAAAATGCGAGAGGAGGAAGAAGATATCATTGTGAGGAAGAAAAGTAGTATTTATACCCCCTTCATCCAACGGTCAGAAGGAGGGCGGCACTGTCGCCCTAGCAAAAACAGATAGAATGCGAAGCTATTTGAACTGGTGTTTTGCCAATGTATTGAGGATGTTCTGGATCAGATTTGAGCACTTGGTTCAACACTTTTGACAAGTGTCCTAGAATCCCCTTGATGGTACGGTTTTTCCTAAACTCAAATTCGAAACAAAAGGAATTAAACCTTCTTTGAGCAGATCACAACCACCATAGCAAATTGGAGACTCCCTTGTTTTGTATAACATCCTCTAATAGACATACCCTCCTCATCATCTCAATAAATCTCATTAGTTCCCTAGTTCGGTGGTACCAGAAACCCACAATAGGGCTTGCTTGCACTTTCAATCTCCCCCTTTTTAGCAGTTGATGACAACCCAATTAAAGCTTACAAAAGATTAAGATGGAAGCTGAGATTTTTGAGCCATGGAAGTAAAGACCCCCCTAAATGTGTGAATGGAATTTGAATTCCCAAATTGGCATGAGAAACCAATATTCACGTATTTCACGAATATAGGGGATTTTCTTTACATTCATGTCTACTGTGGGGTTGCAGTGAACAGTGTCAGATAAATATCCATGATGCATATGACAGTTCAAATCACATAAGATTTGACTGAGGAGACACAGGGCGGCACTGCCGCACTGGCTTCTTCAGTCAAATCACAGTTAGTTTTCACACCACAGAGACAGTAAACAGGTGAACGTAAACCAATAAAAAAACAGGCTAGTTCACGCAGAAACAATACAAGTCCATATCCGATACGAAATAGAGATAAATAGGTAGCATTATTACATAAATAGAGTTCTAAACTCTCAAACTCACAAACCTAACAAGCTATTCTCATCGGATAAGCATGAAGCGGCCGCAGCTGATCTCAAAAAGAAGATTGAGCCCCCTAATTTTCTCCCCCTTTGACATCAATTACCAAAAAGATAAGAGAAAAGAAAAGAAGCCAATCACTCTTCTTAGCCTCACCCCAGTCAACTCCAATCTCGTTGTCATCGTCGGACTCAACCACAGCACGCCCTGCACGGTGAGTGGTGCTAGTGAAGCGAATCCCCTGTGAAGAGCGAGTCGAGCGCCTCGGCAAGTCAGCACACTATGTGTAGCATGCAAGTGTCTCATCCGATCTAGCCGAAAGACCATGCTCACCCTCAGACTCATCATCATCATCATCATCATCTGAATTGGAGAAGCGGGTTGAAGGTGGGTGGTGGAGGAACAGGAGTAAGAGGAGAAGCATCCGGTGTGCGATACTGCCTCATCTCCTTCTGAGTCACATAGGCATGGTCTGAAGCATAGGCACAATGTGTAAACATTGCCTTCATCTAATCACCCATCTTCTTCTTCTAGCTGCAACGCCCCCTAGACCTAGAGCGAGAGCTCTCAGGGATGTCCTCATGTGGTGCATCAACTCTTTCTGCTGCTACTGGTCTGGGTCTCTCAATCTTGTAGACAGTATGGCAACCATCCTTAGGAAATCTAATCCCAGTGACTCTCAATCACAAACATGATATAGGAAGCATAAGGTAGCCCCCCTTCTCCCATCATCCATAGTAGCTCTCAACTCGTCTCACATGAAGCGAGGGACATTAAATCTTTCTCAATCAGGTGTTAGGCAAATCAGGACATTCCTTACATAACACTTGATCCAACTTGTCGATAGACTTACACCACTTGCATAAACGTCGTCATAACTCCTCACTTGGTCAACTAACCACTCCTTGTAATCACAATACTTAAGCACATGGTTAGTGAATAGAACCAAACTAGGCTTTCAGACGGCTAGCACGATGGAGCTCCGTGAGGCGAGGTGCGCGGCCTGCGCCCCCGTCAGCCGTGCTGCGAACCCTATCGCGATGTGCGCGTGCGAGTACAGCAGTCTCGGTGCCGGGTGCGTGACGCGCGCGGAGAGGTTGTCGCGCAAGAAGAGTTCGTCAAATCCGAGGAGCTGGGCTATGTTCGGTTGAGCTAAAATTTTGTTGATCTGAATTGTACGGCTGAATTGCTGTGAAAGAAAAATACTGTTCTGTGGCTAAAAATAAGATGAACCTAGCTTGTGGTACAGTTCACGGGGCATGGGTCAACAACATCTGGTAAAGAGAAAGGCTGCCACGAAGGAAAGGCACACGAGGCAACAAAATCTTTACACTCAACGGCATTGCAGACAAATGACAGCGTCGTTAGCCACCGTTAGATCCAAAACCAGATGAAATGGCATACGGGGCAAAAGAGATAAGTGTCAGGGCACAGGGTTGGAATAAACTTTTCAGTGGCACAGGGGCAGGGGTCATTTTTTATAATGACACACAGGGAAATGGCTGGAAATGGCTGCTCGCTTTCCGTAGATTTTCTTGATATGTAAAGCGACCTCTATCTCGATAGATGGTCTGGGTGGGACTCTAATTAGGAAATTAGGACGGAGCTGCGGCCGCTGCCAGACATAGATCTTTTTGATATATAAAGCGACTTCTATCTCGATAGATGGTCTAGGTGGAACTCTAACTAGGAATTAGGATGGAGCCGCGACCGCTGCCAGCCGAAAAAAGTGGACTGACAAAAAAATTAGAAAAGATCTTGTTTCTTTATTATTAGGTATATATATATAATATAAATATAGAATATAGATAAATCTTTGAGGTGGCAAAACAACCAGGCCCGAACTCATCATCAGATGGAGAAAGAATATTTTTGTCCTCCTTCTATTTCAAAGTGATAAGTTATTCTAAAAATCTCTGAGAGTTAAAGTATCTTAAGTTTAACCAAAATTATAGAGAAATACAAAGATTTATAATACTAAATAAGTGTATTATGAAAAAATATTTGATGAAAAATTTAATAATACTTAGTTGATATTTTAAATATTATTAGTTTATTATATAAATTTGGTTAAAGTTGAGATACTTTGACTCTTCAAGATTCTTAAAATGACTTATAATTTAGGAGAGAGAACAGTAGATAAGAAATTCTCAAATAATGGATGATTTCTCAAGTTACGCCACTACTCATACTCGAAGCCAGTGATGAAAACGCATCGGATACGGATAGATATCATTAATATTATATTTGTTTCTATATTTCTACTCTGATTCGGATTCAAATATGGATAGTATCAACTATGTTGAATAAGATGCGATTTGGATATATGATTTAGACATTTAGATACAGATACAATATCACATGTTGAATATTTAGATTGGGATATAGAAGGATAAAAACTATTATAAATGGATTCGGTGTCCAATAGGTCGCTATACCCGCCGTTTTCATCCGTTCTCGTAGGACAAAAACACGACCTTATCCTCTGCTCGCTCGCCCTCCAAGTACGTCCTCTCGGGGAGCACCTCGCCGAGCATGAGTGGTGGCGCAACCGGCAACAGGCGCGGCACGGCCGCAGGCAGTAAGGGCGTCGGGAGTGGCATGGCGATAGGTAAGTCCGGATCTGCGCGATTGCATTTCTCTTTGGTGGTTTGGTGGTGAATTTTGATCCGGTCCCTTATTGTACGTGCTCACAACGAGAGGAAATCAGACAGTCTTGGGGATCACGACGGCTCCCAATTCGGGGAAAGGGGGAGCAGTGCGGGGGGCGGCGGCGGTCGACCGGAGACTCACACGGTCGAGAGCAAGAGAGCTAGGGCTGGGGATGCAGAATGCTTCATGGCCGGATCTTGGAGGCCGCAAGGGCAAGAAACGTGGCCTCGCGGCGGTGGAAGGCCCTAAAGAGCTCGAATCGCTCCCCGAAGAGAAGAACTTGGAGGAGCTGAAGCAGCAGCAGGAGGGGACGCAGATGTCCGTCCCGGCAAGAGGAGTAGGCGTACGCATATGTCCCGGTCACAATCGCGATCGCGGCAGCATGATCAGCAAGCGTGATGGTTTGGTGTCGCTGATTTAACTGCGCATTGCTGATTTAACCCTGCAGTTTATGTACAACTGATCAGTTTTTTCCATTCCCCTTCATCTGTCTTTCAGCACAAGTCTTGGACGGGGCGCCTTGGCTCGTCCATGTTTCATCCACAGATCTTGGTGAGGCAGACTAAACCACACCAATAAGTCCAATCCCTCCTGATATCCTCCCTGGTGACACCTCTCTCTGTGCTTGCACTGCAGATGGGAAGGAGATTCTCCGGTGCAGTGGCACCGTCATCCACTGGGATAAGGAAAAAGCTTGGATACTGACTTCATATCTGTTGTTTTCTGCAAAAAAGAAGCTAGATTGTATAGCCCTATGCCTAAGGTACCATCAACTGTTTTGCTTTAGTAATTATGTCATACACAAGTCTAACCTCATTGGTTTGAAGTCCATGGAGCCTGCTGTAACTGGTCTGCTTAATCTTATCACCATCTAGGCTTCTAGCACATCTCTTTGTTACCTGTTCCTGTTGTCACATTCCCCATGCCTCATGTAAATATTGCGATTTGAAGTTCAACACATTTTCAAGTATCTTATCTCTGCATTATTGTATTGTTCTTGTTCATTCTATTAGCAGCATTTGAATTTGCAACCCCTAGTAAATTAACTGCTCCCTTTCCGCTTTGGGAGTGTATTTATTATTATGCATGCTAAGTTATGGCTTGTCTTTTGATATGCATCTATCTAAAGAGTTGTGCTTGCATGCCTCTTGTTTTACTGATAGTTTACTGTCTACCTCCTTTCTCTGACGTTGACATCCTGCTATCTGTATATTCCAGTTGTTGATCCAAGGTTTCTTTGTGCTTTCTCTAGTGGTAAATTCTTGTCCATTATTATCGTTTCACACAGTTCAACTGCATCAATATGTTTCTCATCTTTGCAGCTGGCAATCCATGTGGAGAAGGCTGTTCACTTGCCGAACAAGGGCAAGTATGATGGAAAAATGTTGTTCTTCAGTGAACGCTATCAACTTGCTTTGATAGAAGTGGAATCAACTGTTGAAGTAAAGCCCCCTCGTGATGGTTCTAGACCCAAGTACAATGACAAGGTTAAAACATTGGCTAGGGATGAAAAAATGTCTTTGAAGCTTCACCATGGGACAATGATGTGGGACGAAGAAAACTGCTTTTTCTTTGTCAACTGTAAACTCTTGCCGGTAATAATCAATCAATCGTATCAGCAAGTTCTTTTCACGTTATTCTGGTTTCGTCATTTATTAATTATTTGGTGCAGTGTGGTGTAGGTGGTACGGTGATTAACCATGCTGGTGACATCGTAGGGATGTCATGTTATTACAACAAAGGCCTGGCTATCATTTCTATCACCACGATCCGTATAGTCATCACGATGTGGACCAAGTTTCGGTGTGTTTCCCTTTTCCTTACATTGCCATCTCCATTCGATAACTTGGATGAGTTGTTCCCCACCTGTCACAACCATTTAGTATGATAACATAAGTTGAAATTTGGATACTTAGCAGTTGAGAAACACAAAGTGGTGTTAAACAACCGCTGATCTAAATTTGTGTTGCATTTTTTTAAAAAATCAATGAGTACCACATTGTCATAAATGGTAACAGGACTATCAGACAAGCTAAATATGTTAAACACATGAGTCTTTAAAGTGATGATTATCTATTCTTCTGGAGCTGCTTTCATTGTATTAAATCCACAGTTCAATTTTCAGATCTGAGTTTATTAATCCACAAATTATTGCAGCCGTATTGCTCGTCCTATGCTTGGTATGTCCTTTAGAACTGTGAAGCTTTTGGATATTGTACGCCAAGATCGTCTCAGTTACAAATACAACATCAGCGACGGCTTCATTGTAGATGGGGTATAACTAAATTCGATCTATATGTGCTGTTGGCCATATCACAACTCTTTTGATTTTATCTAGGTGACAGTTCATTCTGAAGCTGATAAGTGTGGCATTAGAGAAGGAGATGTAATTAGCTTCTCCAATGTGGACCCTTGCTACCTACCAGAGGTAACTATCTCTGATATCAGTGTATCAATTTAATCTAGATACAATTATGGTTTACATGGTCAATCTTTCTGAATAGTTTGAAGATCATCTTCTCAATATTGGTTTGGATTCACTCAATGAGACGAGCCGGGTGAAAGATTTTAAGGTGTGATAATGTTACTTGCAATGACAAATTATCAAAGTGGAATCATGATTGAAAATAACATTTTTAACAAATATTTTACTCTGTTCATTGTAGCTTGAAGTTACTGATCTTGCTCGAAAGGATACGAGAACAATTACTCTGCCCTTGCAGATCTCTTATCGAGAAGGTAGGCTCTTATATGAATATCTCCTTGTTATTGTTATCCTCAGTCTCTTCTCATCAGCCGCTTAGTTGCACCACATTGGCAGTATCACATGATTCATCATGGTATCTCACTGCATCACTTGATCCAGTTTAGCATTATCTTTAGTTATACTGTTAGCTATATTTGATTTTGCTTCCTGTGCCATTCATAGCTGAATGAATGACTGCACCAATTACTCGTGCTACAAAATCACTGTGTGAACGGGCCTCTAGCTGAGTTGGTTAGGTGGCTCTAATAGTATTCCCCCTCATTTGTCCCAAGCCAAAGCAAAGGTCTAAGGCCGGCCCAAGTCGTTGGTTGTCTCACATGGGTAACGGTGCCGCTGTGTAAGGGCCGGGCATGGGTTCGGGGGTTTTCTGGACCTGCGTGAGAAGGTCTTCTTAGGAAAAATCCCTGGGGCTATCTTACCCCCTGCAGGTCGAGTTTCTTTTTTAAAAAATCACTGTTGCTGGCCCTTTTCTAGTTGGCTGAACATTCTAGTGAAAATGAGCTAACTTATCACCTGACTTCACGTCATATTCAGCGTAATTAACCTGAATTATACATGAGGAGAGGAAAAGATTTCTCAAATTGCTAGTATTGTGTTTCTGTCAAGGGCGTCCGTGCTCAAGGTAGGAGGCCCTCGACTTCTCAGCTCGTAGCTTGGGTTGATAATGGCGCCAGGAGGTTTCCCTGGTCGCCCTATGGTGAAGGGGATGAGATTAAGATGAATGGGGATGAGATTAAGAGAGAACAGGGACATTAGGAATAGGTTTGTTCATTGCTTGATTCAATCTCAACTGGTTACAAGGTATAAATAGAGGAGCTCAGCCCCTATGCACCCAGCCCCTGGCTCCTTGTTTCTCTCCCCATAATTAACACTCATTAACTCTATTCTCTTCCCCAGAATACTAATTGCTGTTGATTACAGCCACATGTGCCTCCTTGGGCTCCTGCACGCCCTTGGGAGCTCCCCTGGCTGTACTGCTGCCCCACATGATAGTTTCACTAAAAAGGAATTGGTCATATGCAGATGAATGGCCGTGGCATGTCTTTTTTTTTAGCTCGTCTTATTTAATGGTCCAAGATAATGCCTAATACGTAGTGAAATGGGTTTTCTTTAGGCTCCGTTTGGATCCTTAGAATTGAATTCATTTTAAGAATCATAATTTACACACATATTAATTAACTTAATATGGTTGTGTATAGATTATATTTGTATATTAGTGTTAACTATACGAGAGAGATACTTATGTGTTGTACTTTTACCGTGTGGGAGTGAGTTGAAGAGTGTGCTATAAATTGCAGAGTAGAAATATAGTATGGTGATCTATAGAAATCAAATTCCATCTCTCACTCTATAAATTTGAGGTAGGCTAATATGTGAACTTTGGAAAGTGGTGGAATGTCACATTCCAATTGAAATAGCCTAAGTTGTTAACTAGATTTCAATTTCTCCAAATGAAAGGATCCAAACGGCCCCTTATTGCCAATTTTGCTATGTCCAACCCCTTCTTATGTGCTACATTTGTTTTTCCTTTATGCTTGAGCAATTTGAGGGCAGGGAAAAGTAGAGAATGCTGAAGTTAAGAAGCAAATGGAAGGGGGTAAAAGCAAGAACACTTGGATTCCAGTATAAAACAAATCATCAACATGGCAACTTTATCAAGTCGATTTGTAACCATGTAAAAAATGAGCTCTATATGAAACAGTGCATAAACTTGCAACCAAGATGAACATTTTACTGCACACGTGGTCAGGTCACCATGAATTGAACTGATGTTAGTTAATCAATTATATGCATGCGGGTTCATGCGTTGCTCAGTCTAATACCTTCTTGAATCAATTGTGCAAGAAAGAGTATTATGAAATTAATTATTCTTAAGTAAATATTTTCTTACAGTACACATGTCAAGCAAGTCACTCACAGGCCACAAAAAAAGACATAGATACTAAAAGAACTATGTAAAATACTTATGCAATAATTACACGGTGATTAGATCTTTGTCAGGCAGTGGCCGCAGGATTTGGGCAGGGCAGCCGGGGTGTCACTAGATGGGGTGTTGAGGACCTCTGATGGGTAGAGTCAAGGTGGGCCCACAAAATTGGGCAAATCTAGCGACAAGTGTTTACCCTGGAGGTGGGAGAAGTGCGGGGCAGGGGAGATCACTGGCACAACTGTGTTAGAAAAGAAGAAAAGAATCTGCATCTAGGGGCAGAGGTGGAGAAAAAAAAAACAAGCCTGACCACATGGATTTGAATCCAGCAGATTAGAGCTGTTTACTGATTTTTATTTTATTATTACTTCAAACTCTGTTGTTGGCTGATGGTCCGGCAACGGGCCACCTATGGGATATGACATAACATACAAGTCGTGTAGAATCTCTTGTCTACCACTAAAAAAACTTGGCTGATATCGTCGATTAGTGCTAATCACTTTACCCGGCTCCTAATGCACCCCTAAACCTTCCACCTTCCGTTCTCACGGAACCGTCCTACGCCCACGATCCTCCCCAATCCACTCCACGTGGTCACGGCTCCTCGCCACGGCAGCGGCGCGCGGTCCCCCACGGTCCAGTAGCTGAGCACCGCCCCTGCACCGAACGCGCTGTGGGAAACTGCCGTTGCCCCGGCGAGGCCAAATGCCCAGACCCATCGGCAACAATCCGCGCCGCTGTCTTCGTCGTGGAGGCCGGCCGGGCGGCAGCGGAATCCGGCCGGGGCACGCGCGGGGCCCTCCCCCCGATCCAGCTCGCCCGCGCGCAAAACCAGGCCCGCCGCCGTCGTGGTCGATCTTGGAGGCCAGGTGGACGAAGGCCTGCACGCGTCCTTTCCCCCATGTCTTTGTCGGTCCTCCCGTCCTGCGAGGATAACCACAAGGATAACCACGCGTCCATTCTTCTTCCCTTCCTGCTGTGCGAAACTGAGCACCCAAACCCTACCTTAAGCTAATTGGCCATTTGTATTCGGATCTTATCTAATTGTATGTGTGAGCATGTATTATGCCTGCTAACTTCGATCCCTTCCAAAAGTCATCATACCATGCGTACATGTGCACAGCCATGTCCGTTACTGGATCTGCGCCTGCATATCTATGTTCTTTGCACTGAATTGGGAGCTTCTGCTGTTCATCTTCCCAACCTTGATGGCTATCTTCTTCTTTTTTTACATTTCTTACATGCGCACTATGTTGCAGGTCAAGCAAAAAGCTCCTGTTTGGGCTTCGTGGGAGGGGATGCTAAGTTGGAGGCCATCGATGCTCCTGCTGTAAATTGGTATGATAAACCAATTTGAATTGAATATTAATATGCAAACATCATTTATTCTTCTTTTATGGCAGATGGTTTGCTCTGACCACTATTGCTACTGAGTTTATGCATATGAAATAGTGTGTGAGAGAAGTATAGTTCAATTGTGGTCTCGAGAAAAATAATGTGAAATTTTTCGTTTGGTAAAAGAACAGCGTGTGACACTGCGTGTTTACTTTCTGTGTGGTGCATTCAGTTTTGTAATCATATTAACCTTCCAAAGCCACACACACTGCTCCTGAAAAAGGATTCTGCCTCTTCGCCGTATAAATATGTCCAGATGATTTAAAAGACATATAGTATCTTTTCAGGTTGATGAATACTGATTAGTACATATACTGAGCAACAAAAATTTAGATGCAAATGTAATTCTTTTCAGCCTCTTCAAAACATGGCTGTCATCTCTATTCTCTTGACTTGAGCCGTCAACACATTAATTCTTCCGGTTTCTAACAAATTAAATGTTGGATCTCTGCAAATCATGGTCAAGAATCAATCATAACTTTGTTATTTAGTAAATCTGATGAATAGCAAAACCTGGAGAATGTGGATTAATATTCGTTTATCATACTGTCACTGCAGATTTTTGTTTTGAGAGATACTGTCACAGCAAGATAGCCTTAGTTACAATTTTGGTTGGGAGTTTTGGGTGTGGTCTTTACAATTGAAAAATACCTTACAATGTGGCAACAGCCAGCGGCAGCATCAAAAATAGGAGAATAATGATTTCTTTTATTGTGACATTTAATTTAGTTATTATCAATCTTATCCAAATCTTTCTCCCAACCAGTCAGTTAGTTGTTGATTAGAGTGTTGTGTGGTGTCTTGCTATGCAAGCAAGCTAACATCTCGACTTCCAATTGTGTCCCTCTTGGACCTGTGCTTCCTGGTGCCATCCTTCCTCCATCATGTTGGCTTTTACAAAACAGGGCAGCTGGGGATGCTTGCCGCAGTAGAGCATTGGGAACCATGAAGTCGGTTTGCTGGCCTCTAACCTTGCATGCTGGTTTTTCTGCTTCTAACCTTATATGCCTGTAATGTCATTTTCTCAAGGTGTACACATGTGGAAACTTAACGCCAGCTTTGTAAACTGAATTAATGTGAGTACCATTCATTAATTGACCATCAACTAAATATGGGCATTCAAATAGAGCCTACTAAAACAAGTTCATTTTAGTTCCTTATGAGTCCTAGCAGTGTTAGATACAATAGGTGAAAGAAATGGGGCAACAGTATGGATGCCAAGCAGACCAGGACATGGAATGTTACACCCACAGCCACAGGTGTTTCAGTCGTAGATTGAGTTCGAGTAATAGGTGTCTAGGCTTCAGTTAATTGGATTGGATGAAGTGTTTGAAATTGGAATGATTTAATTATGCTTGCATCCCCTGAACCTGCTTTCTTTAATTCAGTAGAAATATCTTTTTAACGAAGTTCTTTCTTGGAACAAACCTTACTTCAGATTTTGACGAAACTGCTACGATATTTCTTCTATAAAATAAATTCATAGTTAGATAAATTAACTCTAAACATCTGGGCATCCACCATAATCTAATTAGAATTTATGTAGCTGGCCTTATTGATGTTGAAGGGCATCTAGCTAATTCCTATACTGTTTCATTGCTTATGATCTAGAAAGCCCTTTTTTGTTGCCTTATCTGCAAAAAATGTATGAAAGCTTCCTGTTTAGGCATCACCTTGTAAAATTGTGGGTTGCCATGCAAGATAGGAATATCGTCTGCCTATCCCATAAGCTATGCTTTATGTTTTGTTTCTAGTTTGTAGGCTATCTATCATGACACCAATTATTGCTGAGAATACTGCAATGTATAAGATAGACTTTTGAGGTGGAAACACTTAAATTGAGTAGCGACAAACTTTTCTGCACGGAGTAGCAACAATTCTGTATAGCTTGATAGCTTTCATTAGCTTTCATGGACAGGGAAAGAGTGGTTTCAGTCCAGATTGAGTGTGGTTTCTGTCATGTAGGCGAGTGCTTGACATTTTTATTTATCTTTCCCCCTCAAAACCTATGGAAGATTCTGAGACCGCAATGGATGCAAACAATGATCATATATAGTAGCCAATTCAATATGCATGGGATTTAGTTAAATGTATCCTATAATAGCATCAGCTAAATATCACTCCTATGCACGTGATTGCTTTAGTGAATGTTGACTGCCTGTGCTTTCGTTTCTTTGGTTCTGTAATTCAGTGATAGGGCTATAAAAAAACATGTTTATCTTATGGCATGAGAAATTGCGTCCAAGCGGTGCTTGATGAAATGACTGCTCGGTCTCCTCCATTGTAATGAAAATAATGAATGTTACTGACATGTCGTATCCATATGCATTTCAGGTATAGAAGAAGTTGAGAAGAATATGAGACAAGTAGCATATTATGACTTGTGGACATGTTATTGATTGTAATGAAAATAATGAATGTTACTGACATGTCGTATCCATATGCATTTCAGGTATAGAAGAAGTTGAGAAGAATATGAGACAAGTAGCATATTATGACTTGTGGACATGTTATTGATTCGATGTACTCATTATAATAATATATTTTCGATAATATGAGAATTTATGTTGAATTTGTAATGTGATGGTTATTATTTCAAACATACATTTTTTCTTCTATGGTTAATATTTTCTTTATGTCAAATAAATTGTTAATAAGCAGATGCGATTTTACATATGTTTTATCTGTGCCGTTATGTATACCCGTTAAGTGGTGTTTACATAAATAATTTAGTGATCATAAATAATTTAGTGATCATATGTATTGCCTTTGCTCTTTTTATGAAATAACAGTTTTTATGAACAAAAGCGGATTGTTTTAAGTATTACCGGTAATTAGTTGGTAATTAGTTGCCTCGAGTATGAATTCTCGTGCGACAACCTAGATAGGAATAGGCAAACACCTAATAAATTTCAATAGTTAATAGGATTGAGTATATGAGATACACCAATAGTTTTTTATAAAAAAAATACATTGCTAAACAATGCAATTAACTATGTTTTTCAGTCTTTTAAGGCTTCATTAAATGGAGCATAGGGGTTCATGTACACCACTCGGAGATAGTATTAGTATTGGCCAATTCATGACTGTGAACAAGCAGATCTAAAGATCGCAAAAGGGAAAGGGATAGCGCTCGACGGAACACAATGTATCAAGAGAAAAGGGACGAACAAAAAGACATAGCACAAGAAAGGACACTTACCTACCGAAACTACCAATGATACTAATATACGCATAGGTGGATGACAATATATATTTTAGGATTGCTATTTCTTATATGTGATGCGCCACAATTGGTAGATGCTGACAGCGCATCAAGTAAGAGAAATATGGATCCTAATGAAACAGATGATTAGTTGCATAGGAATTATTCAATCCATGCAAACAACATTGACGATGAACTTATATCCAGTCAGTTGCTAGGTAATATGGCACCAATTCCTACATTTTTGTGTTGATGAAGCATTATTGTAACGTTCTACTCCCTCTGTCCCAATTTGTGTGCCACCGTGGGTTTTCGTGCCACAAGTTTGACTCGATTTTATAGAAAATACGTGCAATATTTATATCTCTAAATAAATTTATTAAAAAACTAGATTCAAATATCCTTCCAATGATATTAATTATGTACCATAAATATTAATATATTTATATATATATTTAATCAAAGTTGTTTTGCGAGAAACGAGAAAGACAGACATTTTGTGACAAAAGGAGTAGATATCACGAGGATTGTTGTCAGATATCTGGTACGTACTGGGTGTCTTGCTACTATCTTAACTCAAGCATAACTATATAGGTGGTGAGGCAATTACCCCTCGAAGCATACTTATTACTAATCATCAAATGCAATCACAACACACCCAAGAGCAAATCATGGCTCATCGTGCGTCACGTAGGATGAGCCATGCAAACATGACACCCGAGCAACAGGAACGCGCAAGAAACAGAGGCTTTACAATAAAGCTCCATCTTGTATTTTTTTTTAAATCATACCTGTATTACTGAGTAAAGAAAACATACACGTACACGTACAGATACTGAGAAGGATACGTGGACATATGTGAAAACCATCTTGCACAAAGGCCCCAAAGAAAGAAAGATATTACAAAAAGGTCCCTGGACCTTGTGCTTCCCAAAACCGCCAGAGGTTGCGTTCGCCCGCCACCGTGAAGCCGTCGCCGGCCACCGTCGTGGAAGAAGAAGCCCCGGCCACCCAAGAACTAGAGGAGCCCCATCGCGCGAAGGCTTTTAAGAGCCGCAACATCCACCCGACGCGCACGCCGGAATTGAATCGCCGTTGAAAGGACATCGGTCGGGGGCACACCCCGAGCGCCTCCAATCCTGGACCGAAACTCGCCGTCGACCCGAGCCGCCGGAGAATCGAGCTCGATCCGCCCTCCATCACACCACATCACCCATAGTCGCCACAGAATCCTTGACATACCTCGCGCCACGAGCACCGCCACTCCGCTGCGACAATGAAGCAGCAGCCGACGCAGACTCCTACACCACCTCACAGGCCTCCCGCCATCACCGGAGCAAGCAACGGCGAGGTGGACGAAGACCGGGAAGACTTTATTCCACCATGACAGCGCAGCCGCCTCCACCAAGCACTCGCCGCTGGAAACCCTAACCCTAAATAAGGAACCTACTCTACACTGCCTGAAGCATCTAGGCCCTAGTGGTTTCGGTGATTAATGACAACAAGACGATTATTATGACTAACGTGTGTTTTGCAGGATAACCTAGAGATTAGGTCATAATAACATATAGGTTCAAGCCCCTAGCGATGGAAATCGATTCGGTTTTCAAAGGATGAAAGACAAGACGGTGATAGGCTAGTGCTAAGTGTCGTTTGGAGTTGAGAGACACTTGGCGTAGTCTTAGGTTTTGTTTTTTCTCCTTGACCGTACTATTAAGAGGGGTTTGGATGGGTAGCTTGACTTAGAGTAAGATTAGAGAGTGTAGATGTGATGCACACTTGTCCAACATAGCTCTAGACAGCCCAGGGATACTCTTGAGAGAGAGAGGATCAAACTTCGTTTTGGAAAGTTTTCGATTCGGCGAAGTTTTGATCGAATTAGAGGCGTCGGACTCTACCTAGTATGGGCGTCGGACCAATAGCTAGAGTCCGACGACACGTGGCAGCCCCTGGACGAGTTTCAGCGTGCCAGGGAGCGTCGGACCCTGGCCGGATGGGCATCGGACCATTGGCCAGAGTCCGACGGTGCCTCTGGGTACTTGAGCGAGCGTCGGACCGTCGCGAGTGGGAGCGTCGGACTAATATCTGTTAGCGTCCGACGCTTCCAGAGAGGTTCCCAGAGCGAGTTTGAGCGTCGGACTGGGTCCGACGGTGTGCGTCGGACCATTGCTCCGTGTACTAGCCGTTGAAAGGCACTGTGCCGGCAGGCAGAAGCGTCGGACTGAGGAGCGTCGGACCATCGAGTTCGGTCCGACGCCCCTCTGTCACAGTTCTGGGCACAGTGTTTGTGTGAGAGTCGGACCGTGGCGTTTGGTCCGACGGTCGAGCCTCGGCAGAGTCCGACGGTTCGCAGGAAATTGAGAAACGGCTAGTTTTGGAGAGGGTGAGTATTTATACTTCACTAAAGCCTCCATTCTATCCCTCTTGCCATTTCTAACTGCTGAAGGAACCATTGTTGATCTTGTGAGAGAGCAAGAGCCCTAGGGAGATTAGTGAGAACTCCATTGCTTGTGAGCTTCTTCCCTAGAGACATCAAGAGTGACTTGTGCGCATCCATCACCCTCTTTGGCCTTGTTCTTGGTCAAGTGAGAGTCTAAGCTTGTTACTCTTGGTGATCGGCATCACCTAGACGGTTTGGTGGCGATCGGTGGCTTGGTGACCGCTTGGAGAGCTTGTGGGCGGCCCAAGTCGAAGTTGTGAGCGGTTGTGGGCGATCCACCGCGCCGGAGTGGCAAAGGATCAGCCCGTAGAGAGCACTTGGTCTTTGCGAAGATCAAGGGGGAGCTACACCCTTGCGCGGGTGTTCCAACGAGGACTAGTGGGGAGTGCCGACTCTTCGATACCTCGGGAAAAATCGGATTTGTCTTTCTAACCCTTTATATACCCGCATTTCCTTTGTGTTCACTACTTTCCTAGAGTAGCATACTTGTGATAGGACTTGGCTCTAGGTTGCATAACTTGTTTTAGGAATAGAATTGTCACAAGCACTTGTGGGGTGACATTGGGCAAATTGTGATAGGTTGAATTGTGTTTCGAAAAATTATTAGTTGCCCAATTCACTCCCCTCTTGGGCATCCTTGATCCCTTCAATTGGTATCGGAGCTTCGTTGCTCATTAATTTGGCTTAACCGCCAAGAGGAAGGATGTCCGGTGGTCACAATGGTCCCCCTCCCGTCTTTGACGGTAACGATTTTCCTTATTGGAAAATTCGTATGGAGGCATACCTTGAGGCGGTGGACCTTGGTGTTCACAAAGCCGCCACACAAGGGTACCCCACTCCCAAACCCGGCGCAACCCTCACACCCGTTGAGGAAGAGCACGAGAAGTGGAATGCTAAGGCTCGAAACATCATATTTAGAGGCCTTAGCAAAGAGGTGTTCAACCGTGTGAGGAACCACAAAAACGCCCATGCACTATGGTCGGATATTTGTGCGCTCCATGAGAGAACTAAGAATGAGCGAGAGGAACGATATTATCTTATCATTGACAAGCTCAATTCTTTCAAAATGTTATCCAATGAAAGTGCTAATGACATGTATTCTCGCTTGAATATCATTGTAGAAGAAGTAAATGGCCTTGGACTCACTCAAATCTCACCGGCCGAGGTTGCAAGGAGAATCCTCAACGCTCTTCCAATTGAGAAGTATGGTCACATTGTAACCGTACTTCATCAAACGGATCTCTCAAATGCAACCCCCACCCAAATATTGGGGAAGATCAATGCTCATGAGATGTACATGAAGATCACTCCTCAAGATGGATCATCATCCAAGAAAGAAGAGAAGAAAGACTTGGCCCTCAAGGCCGACAAGAAAGGCAAAGCTCTAGCAAAGTACTCTTCTCTTGACTCCACAAGTGATGATGATGATGATGATGTGGAGATCGCTCTCATGGTGAGGAAGACCACCAAGATGCTCAAGAAGCTCAACAACAAGGGAATCAAATTTGATTCCAACAAGAAGAAGTTCTTCACTAGTAGCAAGAGAAAGCCCATCTCCGAGATGGATTGCTACAATTGTGGAGAGCTTGGGCATCTTGCTCATCAATGTCCAAAGCCCAAGAAAGACAAATTCAAGAACAAGAACAAGGGCAAAAGGCAAGACTCTAGTGATGAGAGTGATGATGAGAAGAAGAAGGCCAAGCCATTCAAGAAGAAAGAATTCAAGAAAAAGCAATTTCACAAAAGCAAGAAGAGTGGCAAAGCTTACATTGTTGGTGATTGGCTCACCGACATTGAATCTTCTAGTGGCTCATCCGGTGAAGAAAGTGATGATGAAAAGGAGAAGGTGGCCGCTCTTGTGATTGGGACTTCACTTCCTCCACCGCCATCACCGCCCTCATCTCCAACACACTTTTGCCTTATGGCTAAGGACAAGAAGGTACAAAGTGATGATGAGAGCAGTGATAGTGACAATGAGTATGATTCACCCACCTATGATGAACTTGCTAGCTTGCTAAATGACTATACCAAAGTTATAAGAAAGCTAACAAGGAAAAATGAAAACTTAAAACTTGAGAATGGAAACCTTTTAGCTCAAAATGAACAATTCACTGAAGCTAGTGATGAGCTTAGAGTTGAAAATCAAAATGTGTCATCCAAGGTTAAGGAGCTCAAAGCCAACATAAAAGAGCTCAAAGAAAAACATGATAAACTTGAGAGGATACACATTGAGCTCACCACTAGCTACAACAAGCTAAAAGAGGACTATACTCAAGTGAAAGTGAATCATGACAACCTTGCTATGGCCTATGACTTGCTTTCCAATGAAACACATGATGCTCCTAACCATGTTGTTAAGTGTGACATAGCTACATCATGTGATGACTTGATTGATGAGATCATTGAGCAAGGTAGTAGTAGCAAAGGCAAGGAAGTGGTGGTGGCCGATTGCCATGATGACTATTTGAAGCTCAAGATTGAAAATGACAACTTGAAGAAAGAGCTTGAAAAGCAATCAACCACAAATACCATTGTCATTGAAGCGGTGCAACAAGATGATGAAGTTGAAGTGCTTAGAAAAGAAAATAAGATTCTCAAGAATGAGAAGTGTCACCTTGCAAGCTTATTAGAAGAGAACAAGAAGTTGAAGCAAGAAAAGAGTCATCTCACTGTGGGCTTGCAAAGATTCACAAGAGGTCAATATCTCCAAAGTGATCTCCTCATGAACACCGTGATGAAATTTGATAGAAGTGGGATTGGATACATGGGTGAGAAGGTGCAAAATATTAGAGCTCAAAATCGTCTCAACAAAGCAAAGAACAATCCCAAGCCCAAGCCAAAGAGATGCTTTGAATGTGGTCAAGAAGGTCATTTTGCTCATGAGTGCAAGACACCGCCACCACAACCTTTGCCCAAGCATGCTAGGCCTTTTGCCTTTGATGCTCATTACATGCTAAGGAAAGATTCTAAGGGCAAAGTGAAAGTCATGTTCCTAGGACCCCCTAACAAGAATAGGCCTAGGCAACTATGGGTGGCGAAAGCTTTGGTTGAGAAAGTCCGGAGCCCTTCTCAAGTATGGGTTCCTAAACATCAAGCTTGATTTGTTGTGTGTAGGTGAACTACAAGACCGGTGGCTCTCATTGGGTAATTGATAGTGGATGCACTCAACATATGACCGGTGATGCTCGTATGTTCACCTCCCTTGAAGAGAATGTAGAAGACCAAGGAAAGATAACATTTGGTGATAATTCCAAGAGCAAAGTGCAAGGACTTGGCAAAGTGGCTATATCTAATGATCATTCCATTTCAAATGTGCTTCTAGTTGCTTCTTTGAGCTTCAACTTGCTATCCGTTGGTCAATTGTGTGATCTCGGCTTCCAATGCCTATTTACAAGTGAAGAAGTGGTTGTCTCCAAGAAAGATGATAATGAAGTGATATTCAAGGGCTTTCGGTACAATCATCTCTATCTAGTGGACTTCAACTCGGAAGATGCAAATTTGAAGACTTGTCTTTTCACCAAGCAATCTCTTGGGTGGCTTTGGCATAGAAGGCTTGCACATGTTGGGATGAGCACACTCAAGAAGTTATTGAAGAAGGAAATGGTGAGAGGATTAAAAGATGTTGTATTTGAGAAGGATAAATTATGTAGTGCTTGCCAAGCCGGGAAGCAAGTGGCAAATACACATCCATCCAAGGCATTTGTGTCAACTTCAAGACCATTAGAGCTACTTCACATGGACTTATTTGGGCCAACAACTTATGCAAGCATTGGTGGCAAGCTCTATTGCTTAGTAATTGTTGATGACTTTTCAAGATATACTTGGGTGTTCTTTCTTCATGATAAGACCGAAGTAGCCCAATCTTTCAAGAAGTTGGCCAAGAGAGCACAAAATGAATTTAAAGTGAAGATCAAGAAGATTAGAAGTGACAATGGAAAAGAGTTTGACAACACAAACATTGAAGTATATTGTGATGAAGTTGGGATCAAGCATGAAGTCTCATCCACCTATACCCCTCAACAAAATGGTGTAGTTGAAAGGAAGAACTGGACGTTGATCACCCTTGCAAGGACTATGCTTGATGAGTACAACACACCGGAGAGGTTTTGGGCGGAGGCAATCAACACCGCATGCTATGCATCCAACCGCCTATTCCCTCACCGGTTGCTAAAGAAAACCCCCTATGAGCTACTCATTGGCAAGAAGCCGGACGTCTCCTACTTTCGGGTGTTTGGTTGCAAATGCTACATCTACAAGAAGCGGCAACACCTAGGGAAGTTTCAAAGACGTTGTGATATTGGTTTTCTTGTTGGTTACTCATTGAAGTCCAAAGCATATAGAGTATTCAACAATGCCACTGGCCTTGTTGAAGAAACATATGATGTGGAGTTCGATGAAACTAACGGCTCTCAAGGAGAGCATGAGAATCTTGATGATGTAGGTGATGAACCCTTGAGGAAGGCCATGAAAAACATGCCAACCGGAGACATCAAGCCAAAAGATGATGGTGATGATGTGCAAGTGATCGATCAACCATCTTCATCAAATGTGCCTCAAGATGATGAAGATAAAGATGGAGTGGATCCACATGAAGACACCCACATCACACAAGAAGAAATTGAGGCACAAGCACAAGATGTTGATGCTCCACAACCTCCTCCTCAAGTGGTTGATAGAAGAACCACTCCACTTCTACAGGCACATCCTCAAGATCTCATAATAGGGAGTCCTTCAAGGGGGGTAATGACTCGCTCACAAAGGCATGCTCAATTCATTGAACATCACTCGTTTGTCTCTTGTATTGAGCCTACTAGCATAGAGGAAGCTCTTCAAGATCCGGATTGGGTAAATGCCATGCATGAAGAACTCAACAACTTCACCCGCAATCAAGTTTGGACACTTGAAGAGAAGCCAAAAGGAGCAAGAGTCATAGGCACCAAGTGGGTGTTCCGCAACAAACAAGATGACAAGGGCAACATTGTGAGAAACAAGGCAAGGCTCGTGGCAAAAGGGTTCTCCCAAGTTGAAGGCTTGGATTTTGGGGAGACTTTTGCCCCGGTTGCAAGATTAGAGGCCATTCGTATCCTACTTGCATATGCATCTAATCACAATCTAAAACTCTTTCAAATGGATGTGAAAAGCGCTTTTTTAAATGGCTTCATAAATGAACTTGTCTATGTTTCGCAACCACCGGGTTTTGAGGACCCTAGATATCCAAACTATGTTTACAGATTGTCCAAGGCGCTATATGGCTTGAAGCAAGTCCCACGGGCTTGGTATGAGCGCCTCCGTGACTTTCTCATCAACAAGGGCTTCAAAATCGGCTTGGTTGATACCACACTATTCACCAAGAAGCACAAAGGGCATATCTTCATTTGTCAAGTTTATGTTGATGATATTATCTTTGGTTCGACTAATGAAGATTTTTGCAAGGAATTTGGTGATATGATGTCCAAGGAGTTTGAGATGTCCATGATTGGTGAGCTCACATTCTTCCTCGGCTTTCAAGTCAAGCAAATGAGGGAGGGGACGTTCGTGTCGCAAGAGAAGTACACGAAGGACCTCCTCAAGCGCTTCAAGATGGAAGAATGCAAGCCCATCAAGACCCCCATGCCTACCAATGGACATCTCGACCTTGATGAGGGAGGTAATTCGGTTGACCAAACTCTCTATCGTTCTATGATCGGTAGTTTGTTGTATTTGACCGCATCTAGGCCCGACATCATGTTTAGTGTGTGTATGTGTGCGCGCTTTCAAGCCAATCCTAAGGAACCTCACTTAGTTGCGGTAAAAAGAATCCTTAGGTACATAAAGCACACCCCGAGCATTGGCCTTTTGTATCCCAAATGAGCTAACTTTACTCTTGTCGGCTATTCCGATTCGGATTATGCCGGTTGCAAGATTGACCGGAAAAGCACATCCGGAGGGTGCCATTTGCTTAGAAGATCACTAGTTTCTTGGTCCTCCAAGAAACAAAATAGTGTTGCCTTGTCAACAACCGAAGCGGAATACATTGCCGCGGGTGCTTGTTGTGCACAAATTCTTTATATGAAACAAACCCTACTTGATTATGGAATCAACTTAAAAAGGGTGCCTTTGTTGTGTGACAACGAGAGTGCGGTAAAACTTGCAAATAACCCGGTTCAACACTCCCGCACAAAGCACATTGACATCCGTCATCACTTCCTTAGAGATCACGTTGCCAAGGGTGACATTTCCTTTGAGGGAGTGAGAACGGATGATAACTTGGCGGACATTTTCACTAAACCATTGGAAGAGGCACGCTTTTGTACTCTAAGGAATGAACTTAATTGCCTTGATCTAAGCAACTTCACTAAAAGATGATGTTGTATTGTCATGTGCATTGCATTGTAACATAAAACATGTCTAACATTGAATTGCACGTAGGGTTTGTCTAACTCGGTTAAGATAACCGCCTAAAAGCGTGTGAAGAAGCTTACCCGAGGAAAAACTTGACAACAACTAGTTTAATTTACGTGAATTTGCATTGCATATTGCATGGTTGTTGTTTTGTCATTTTGTTTATGGATTTCATTGCCTATCTTCATAAAATTCACATATGCCTCAGGCAAAATATTTGAAAAATTGAGGGTTTGAGAGAGGGCCTCTCATACTGGTTCCAACTGGTGTTTATTTGACTCTTATTGGGGTTGGAACTTAGTTGGGAAGAGTCGGCGTGAAGAATTTTGGAAGAAATCAAGTTTTAGGGCGTCGGACCGAGGCGTCGGACGCTGGTTTTCCAAGCGTCGGACCAATAGCCTCAGTCCGACGGTCCCTTTCCCTGTTGTCCGAGGCGTCGGACGCTGGATTTCACAGCGTCGGACTTTCTACCTCAGTCCGACGGTGGACGGCAAAGCCGAAGGAAGCGTCGGACGCAGCGTCGGACCGGAAATTTTCAGGCGTCGGACTTTTGGTTAATAGGGTTCACGCCGTGTCGCGCCGCGTTCACGCCGCGTTCACGGCGTCGGACCGAAAGTATTGGTCCGACGTGGGGCGTCGGACTAACTCCGACGGCCGCTGGAGCTTACTGGAAGCGTCGGACTCTGCGGAGTATTGGTCCGACGCTTGCACAGTAATGGTCCGACGGTCGGTTCGAAGGCGCGCCTCAGTTCTTTTCTTTCTCTGTCGCGTGGGGCCCCGCTGTCAGCTCCTATTCTTCTTCCCGAGCCGCTCGCTGCGCCGCGCCTGTTCGCCCTAACGTTAGCCGCCGCCGCCACGTCGCGCCCTAAACCTCCGCCGCCAGCTCGCCCGCGCCCTCGCCGCCGGCAGCCTGGCCTTCCCGCGCGTGCGGGCACACCCCCCTTCTTCTTCCACGCGCGTTCGCGCCCTGCTGCCGCCGCACGTCGCCGTGCCGAGCGCCACCGAGCAGCACCGCCGCCGCCGGTTTTCTCGCCGCCGTTGTGCTCATCGCCGCGGCTCAAGGAAGTTCCCCCCATTGTCGAACTCGTCATCCCTTTACTCCTCAGCTGCTCACATGGTGGTAAGATTTGAATCCCCCGTTTCAAATCTACTTCGCACTCAAGATGTTCGATGAAATGCCCTAACCATTATTCCTCGTGTTCCTCGCAGTTCTATTGAGTTTGACTCTTCTCTCGGGCATTCTAGGGCTTGTGGGGGTGCTTTACACCTAGTGTGATTCCCTGTGGTGCCTCGCGTCGACAGAGTCTCTTACCCCTTCACAGGTTCCTTTTCTCGCAGGTTTCTTGCTATTCCCTTCTTATCTCATTATGCTTGCTTCCTAGGATCTCTCATCTCTAGATTATATATGCTTATGTATCCCTGTCTATTTCTCTCTTGCAGCTGTCGTGGTCAGAGAGTTTGGCAGTGCGTCAGTGAATCCGGGGCCAAGCTCGCGGATACTGAACGAGGCCAAGCCTCTGAGTGTCAGGTAGCAGCTTCAGAGAGACAGTGACAGTTGGCAGAGATGGTTCGTTGCAAGCAGGTCAGTCGCAGTCAGGGAGGCACAGGTGGAGACGAGAGGCCTCCTCCTCGTCCACCTTTGGACAAGGGGAAGGCCCCTCTCGTTGAAAGCAGCAAGAAGAGAAAGAGGCTTTCCGCAGAGCAGAGGCAGGCCATCAGGGTAGCACAGGCTGCAGAAGAGGCAGAGCGTGGCAGGGGTATACACATTGGAGGCATCTCTGTTAGTTTGTCGGGCAGAGATGAGACCGAGGAGCAGCCGCAGTCTCAGAGGCAGCCGGAGACTGAGTCAGCACAACTAGTGGTGGCAGAGCCGAGGCAGCCAGAGCAGCAGGAGGCAGTTACTCAGGGGGAGCAGGCCCAGGCTCCACCTCTTCGTCGCTCGGGCCGCACTCGACCTTCGGTGCCACCCCGGCCCGCTGGTCAGAGGCGCGGCGACCGAGTTCCCAGGGTGCCTGCTACCTCCGAGCCTCAGCCGGTGCCTGAGCCGGATGTTCACTTGGACTTGCAGAGGATCTCTGCAGCCCGAGTCAGAGAGCTCCGGCTGATGTCGCTTTCCAGCTGGTTTCCGGATCAGAGGGATCCCAGAGCTTCTGAGGGCTGGTACACCACTCTTCACGAGGATTTCTTCACCGCCCTCATGGCCACAGGAGTTGGACTACGACAGCACAGAGTATGTCCCCTAGAGGACATAGTCCAGGCAGCAGGAGAGGAGATCAGGCCATATCTGACATACCTGCCTGGACTTGCAGAGCTTCTTGGCCGATCAGGCCGATACGTGGAGTCGTGGGTCCGAGAGTTCTATGCTTCCCTATGGATCGACCCCGACCACGAGTACTTGCAGTACACCTTTGGCGGAGAGCCATACCGGCTCTACGCGAAGGCTCTGCGAGAGCTGCTTGGAGTGCCAGAGTCAGCTACCAGGTTGCACAGCATTTGCTATGCCACGACAGACCCGCCGAGGAGGGCTCACGGAGGACTGGCACCTGGTACTGCTCATATAGCAGCATGTTTTCGACCACCGTTTGGAGACGGCTCCCGCAGGACACCTTCGGAGCTTCGTCCCGTCGTTCGTCTCCTGAACGACATGATGAGGCGTACTCTTTTACCGCGGGAGGGGTACAAGGAGGGTTTGACACACCTACAGCTATGGCTCCTTAGTGCCCTGGTCCAGCAGTCCGAGTTTGACATTGCCGATCTAATTATCAGTGAGATGGAGGACACCATAGCAGAGGGCATCAGGTCTCGGCGACAGCTCCCCTACGCTCATTGGATCTCACACATCCTTGAGCGGAGGTTGCACCGGATTTGGACAGGCATCTCTCGTGAGTTGCGCCAGACTGAGACAGAGTTTCCTGTATATCGGATGACCTCTCTGATTGACGGCCGCCGTGGCAGCCGAGCTTTACACAGAGTACAGCGCCGTCAGACTTCAGGGGCAGACATGGCAGAGGTTCAGCAGCAGGACGAGGCTATGAGGCACGTTGCCCATAGCGAGCTTGAGCAGTTACTTGCAAACGACGACCCCGTCGACACCTCCTCGTCCAGCTCTGACAGGGACTACCGGGCCATCCCTTCACGTCCACGAGCTCACGACTCGGAGGCCGGTGGGTCCAGCTCCGCTCCTCAGACTTCACAGACCGACCCTGCACTGCTTGCTATTCTTCAGACCTTACAGCAGACACAGCAGCGACAGGCAGAGGAGCAGTCCCGGTTTGCCAGGGAGCAGGCTGCAGCTCTCACTCAGATTCAGCTTCGGCAGGATCAGTTCCAGCAGCAGATGCTCCAGATGCAGCTCCAGAGCCAGCAGATACAGTTACAGACCTTTGGGTTTATGGAGCACATCATCAGGCACACCGGAGCCCCACCATTCCTAGCCACTGCCTCTCCAGTCCAGCAGGTTGGACCGGCAGCCGCTGCAGCCCAAGTGACTCCAGCGATACAGTCTGGTGGACTTCAGAGTCAGGGCACAGCTTCTCTACCGAGCCAGTTTGTCACACCTACTCAGCAGACTCAGCAGTGATTTGCCACGCCAGGCACTCAGGGGTTCACTCCGATCCACACCGGTTTCACACCTGACCTAGGTGGCCCCTCAGTGTCCAGGAGCTTGGGTGCTACTTTCAGTGAGATCACAGGCATTCCCACACCTCCTGAGTTCAGATTGCCTGTTACCACCACCACAGCTCCACCTGCCACTGGGACTACAGAGACACTACCGTCGTCAGTCGCCTCTTCAGAGCCTCTCCCGACTTCAGCAGGGCCTGCGACAGTAGTAGTCACAGCGGCAGCTACAGAGACAGCTCAGCAGACCCGGACCGCTTCTCCTTCACGTGCTCCGACAGAGGGTCAGGCTGTTCAGAGCTCCGAGTCCGAGGAAGACCCTTCTCAGTTTGAGCTTCGACCTCACTCCTCCGACCGCGACGCTGCAGCTTCTTCTCCTCCTCCTGAGTCTTAGGTCTTTGGTGCTTGATGCCAAAGGGGGAGAGAGCAAAGATTTAGGGGGAGCGCGTGAGAGGGTTTTGATTCTTTTGTTCTTTTGGATGTGACATTATCTTGCATTATGTTTATTTTCATGTTTGAGACTTGCTTGTGACATGTGATTGAGCTTCATGATTATTTATATATTGTGTCACTTGATTCTCTTTTGGTTACGCTCTTGTCTTAGCTTCCGCACTTCATTCTGATCTTGAGCGTATCGTTTGGTACTTGTGCTTATTTCTTATCTTATATGTACCTTGTGGTCTTGATTTGTATAAGCATGCCTAACCCTTTTGCTCTTATTGTCACATGCTTATATGAATCAAACCTTTAAAAACCTCATTCCTTCTAAATCTATTTGAGGTTGTTGTCATCAATCACCAAAAAGGGGGAGATTGAAGCATCTAGGCCCTAGTGGTTTCGGTGATTAATGACAACAAGACGATTATTATGACTAACGTGTGTTTTGCAGGATAACCTAGAGATTAGGTCATAATAACATATAGGTTCAAGCCCCTAGCGATGGAAATCGATTCGGTTTTCAAAGGATGAAAGACAAGACGGTGATAGGCTAGTGCTAAGTGTCGTTTGGAGTTGAGAGACACTTGGCGTAGTCTTAGGTTTTGTTTTTTCTCCTTGACCGTACTATTAAGAGGGGTTTGGATGGGTAGCTTGACTTAGAGCAAGATTAGAGAGTGTAGATGTGATGCACACTTGTCCAACATAGCTCTAGACAGCCCAGGGATACTCTTGAGAGAGAGAGGATCAAACTTCGTTTTGGAAAGTTTTTGATTCGGCGAAGTTTTGATCGAATTAGAGGCGTCGGACTCTACCTAGTATGGGCGTCGGACCAATAGCTAGAGTCCGACGACACGTGGCAGCCCCTGGACGAGTTTCAGCGTGCCAGGGAGCGTCGGACCCTGGCCGGATGGGCGTCGGACCATTGGCCAGAGTCCGACGGTGCCTCTGGGTACTTGAGCGAGCATCGGACCGTCGCGAGTGGGAGCGTCGGACTAATATCTGTTAGCGTCCGACGCTTCCAGAGAGGTTCCCAGAGCGAGTTTGAGCGTCGGACTGGGTCCGACAGTGTGCGTCGGACCATTGCTCCGTGTACTAGCCGTTGAAAGGCACTGTGCCAGCAGGCAGAAGCGTCGGACTGAGGAGCGTCGAACCATCGAGTTCGGTCCGATGCCCCTCTGTCACAGTTCTGGGCACAGTGTTTGTGTGAGAGTCGGACCGTGGCGTTTGGTCCGACGGTCGAGCCTCGGCAGAGTCCGACGGTTCGCAGGAAATTGAGAAACGGCTAGTTTTGGAGAGGGTGAGTATTTATACTTCACTAAAGCCTCCATTCTATCCCTCTTGCCATTTCTAACTGCTGAAGGAACCATTGTTGATCTTGTGAGAGAGCAAGAGCCCTAGGGAGATTAGTGAGAACTCCATTGCTTGTGAGCTTCTTCCCTAGAGACATCAAGAGTGACTTGTGTGCATCCATCACCCTCTTTGGCCTTGTTCTTGGTCAAGTGAGAGTCTAAGCTTGTTACTCTTGGTGATCGGCATCACCTAGACGGTTTGGTGGCGATCGGTGGCTTGGTGACCGCTTGGAGAGCTTGTGGGCGGTCCAAGTCGAAGTTGTGAGCGGTTGTGGGCGATCCACCGCGCCGGAGTGGCAAAGGATCAGCCCGTAGAGAGCACTTGGTCGTTGCGAAGATCAAGGGGGAGCTACACCCTTGCACGGGTGCTCCAACGAGGACTAGTGGGGAGTGCCGACTCTTCGATACCTCGGGAAAAATCGGATTTGTCTTTCTAACCCTTTATATACCCGCATTTCCTTTGTGTTCACTACTTTCCTAGAGTAGCATACTTGTGATAGGACTTGGCTCTAGGTTGCATAACTTGTTTTAGGAATAGAATTGTCACAAGCACTTGTGGGGTGACATTGGGCAAATTGCGATAGGTTGAATTGTGTTTTGAAAAATTATTAGTTGCCCAATTCACCCCCCCTCTTGGGCATCCTTGATCCCTTCACTGCCGAACGAGGCCACACGGTTCCCCACCCATCCGAGGCCCCAAGGGCCGCCGGAGGCGGACGGGACCGGTGACCTCGTCAGCGGGAGGATGGAATCGCCTCCCTGTCGCCTCTCTCTACTGTAGCCCTAGGCGACAGGGAGGGAGGGGAAAGACTGCCTGCTCTAGAACTAGAAACGTGCAGGTACAAAACAAACCCGAACAGCGGCGCCCCGCAAGCAAACAAACCAAGCAGACGCCACATCCCCCCGGGCCCACCCCCTCCGGTATGCTGATCAGCTGCAGCAACCGACGCGGACGCTGAGACAGCAAGGCATGGGCCCCGCACGGATCTCGACCGGTGACGTCACCCCCACTCGTGGCCTCTAGGCTAGTGCCACCTGTCCACCGGATAAGGTCCACCCATCCCCGCCGCATCCACCTCCGGTTCTTCCTCCCTCCATCGCCGGAAGCAGATCCTCGGCAGTTGAGTTCCCAGCTGCAGAGAGCAGTCCGTGCAAGGATCGTCGTCCGCCCAGATCGAACGGCCACGCGCTTCGACTCCCTTGCTACCTCTCCCGCTCCGGCCCAATAGGTGTCTGCGGCCCAATCCAACTCAGCAACGAGAAACAAACAATAGCTCTCCCTTCCCAACAGCCGTAGTTCCTCCGCCGACACGGGTTGCTCACCCATTCTCCATCCGCCGCCGCCGGTTGCTCGCCCAATATCCGTCCGCCGTCACACGTTGCGGCCGTGGCTGCGTGCTCAACCTCGTGCTGTTCCTAGCGGTAACCGCAAGCTTCACGGGCGCGGCGCGCCACTGCCCGCGACCCTCCTCGCGCTGCTGCTGTGCTGTGTTGCCAAGCTGGAGCTCCTGCGGGACGACTCGGCGGCCGGGGACGTCCAGCGCCGGCGGCCAGGCTCGCCGTGTGGGCTGTCTCCGCGGTGCTGAGTGTCACATGCGCTTCGCGCGTTGCCGACGCCATGCCGATGCTGCCGCTGAAGCTGGCCATGTGGAGCATCACCGTCGTGTTCCTCAGCCTCAGGCTCTACTTGCTTGTATGCTGTGCAGAGCCCCGGCGTGATCAGGAGGACCCCGGCAGCCGGCCGGCGAAGGTCTCGTGCGAGCTATCCTCGGAGGAGATGGGATGAGACTTAAGTTTGAACTCAATTTTGGAGTATGACTGATGCAGGACAGAACAATATCTTTACATTGAGTGTTCAGTATCGTAAATTGATGTGTAAATTGAGATTGTGACTTCATATTAATCGAGTACTACAATGATTGAATATCTATCAATTTCTGAGTTTGATTGCTGCATCAATTCAAAATATTATGATTATTGTGTCAGTTTATAAACATACCAAAAATGTCAGTTTGATATATGCAGATGGGGAGACATTTCTATATCCCTTGCCGTATCTATAAAATTAGGCCAAGATTCAGCAAACTGAGAACTATTTTTGAGATGGCAAAAGGCATTCATACATATACAAATAAAAATTCAGGAGACTAAACAAGTGCCCTCAATTTTAGTCATATGTTTGATAAACATTCAGATGGCAAAAGACTGTCAACGTGTAAAAGGTAGTCACATCAGAGAATGCTTGCTTCATATAGAATTGCATATGCATATTGAGTCCTCCATTCTCCCAGGATGCTCCTTTGGTTGCAAAATGCCAAGAGCGTTCTAAAAGGCCATCAATCTCTAAAACATCTTCAGGTAAAGAGATCTAAATCATCATCTGTGATAGGTCCCTATAAATTAAATAAACAAACAAGTAAGACAATTTGAAGACTATATAATATCTAGATTTGTAAATTGAATATATGAAAGAGGAATACCGTCAATATTTCAGTGAAGCTAAAAATTGCATTATAAGCTGCAGCTTGTGCTCGTCCTTCACTAGCAGTAGCACCTTCCTGCTCCCTAACCTCTTGTACCTTGCAGTGAAACAAAACATGAGGCTCTAGAGGAATAATGGATTATTGACAACACATGAAAAATATTTTCAGCAACATACCACTGAACTTTGTGGTACTTGTTCTTGATCACCCTCATTATTTGCCTCTTCTCCAACTTGTTTTCCTTGTGACGTAGCATTGTCTTGTCTCTTTTTTCTAAACTTGCGCTTCTTATTGAGCCAACGTTTTTTTCGTTTTAAGCTTGTTACTTGGACCTCCTTTTTCTTTAGACGTGCATTACTCAACAAGTCATCTGAAAGATCAGCATCCGTGCAAACAGTAGGAAACCTAGAAATGGTTAATGCACCAATTTTTTCTTCAGTTTGCTTAGCAAGGATGTCAAGTGTGTTGTCTACTAGCATGGTGCAATCTAGAAAGTTAGCTGCCCGGTGTGCCAAAGCACTAAATCTGTGGGACATAAGGCACCATATTCTCTCTGCTGGGAAAAATAATACTTGTTGTTGTCAGGTTACTAAAAGAATACAAAATATGCCATCCATATTCTTTTTCTAAAAAAACAGAGATGCCATCCATTTATAATAAAAAAATCTTGGACCTAAAAAATGTACAGACCACACAAATGCCGATTATTATTGTCAGTACATATTATACTAGATAAGCATGCTAGATTGTTTAGCCAGAAATTAGTTTATGAATCTGCACTGCTTACTTCTTGAGAAAGGTCATGATGGAAATAGGGAAGAAGCAATCTGATGGGGAAGAAGGGAGATCGACAGACCTCAGTCTTAGATGGCGATGGCCTCGTCGAGGTCAGTTTTCCCTCCAAAAGTCTTGTTTTGCCGCCGTTTTTTTACTGTAATGTAATATATTGCCTCAGCTCCTTGGCTTCTCGTCGCTGCATTCCATTGGGCCGTGGGCACCGTTTGGGCCAGAGCAGAAGAGACCATCTAAATAACTAGCTGTGCATAGACGTTCGATCTGGATGGACGGCGATCGTTGCATGGACTGCTCTCTGCAGCTGACAACTCAACGCCGAGGATCTGCTTCCCCATCGCCTCCCGCTCCCACCCTCCCCTCCATCGAACCAAAGCTTCGCAAGCCGCAAAGCTCGCGACGACAATCACTTGTTTAAGCCGCGACCTGCGTCCCAGCATCAGTCAGTGCATCAGCATTCATCGCCCCTTGCCTCCTCTCCCACTCCCTTGCTCACATCACCCCTGCCGCCTGCCGCCTGCCTATAAATCCAGGGCCGGCCGGTCTTTGACTCCTATCCTGCTCCAGTCCGAGGGTGTGAGCAGGAGGATCCATGGCGCCGGACGAGGAGAAGGAGAAGGCCTGCGCAGGGTACCAGCACGGGCCGCCATGGGTGTTCAAGGGCAGGCAAGCACGGCCCCCCGCAGCTCTGCTTTTTTGCTGTTTGATCGAGCCCGAGCCAGTGGGTGATGTGGTCTGTCTCTTCCTCCCGCCTCTCCTTCTGCTGCAGCGCATTGTACCAGCTGCATTTGGTGAAGGCGTCGACGGCGCGCGCCTTCGTGCGGCGTGACCTCCGCCTGGTGGAGGCCTTCGGCTACACGCTCGGCGGCATGTTCCTGGCGCGCTACCACGACAGCCCCGCCGGGGAGTTCGACGAGGTACGTACGCGCGCGCATCTAGTACCACCACCATCCGTTTCCTGAATCTCTTCCTGTGATGGCTTCGCTGCTGCTGTTGCTGCTGCTGGTTCTTGGCCGACCTCTCCCCCTTTTTTTTGCGCCTGCAGCTCGTGGTGATCGCCGGCATTGTGTGGAACCCGCCGACCTCCTGCGCGTGAGTTCGCCTTCGCTCCGGTTCATTGCATCTGCGTCTGCACTGCATCTTCTGTGGCCTAGTTTAATCGCTTCCAGGCTTCTACGCCACTTTTTATCCTGTCTGACTGGCCTCGGTCAGGGAACCGAAACAGCAAAAGAACAGGGCAACTTGCAATATAGAAAACAAGAACCGAAACATCGTGTGCGCCAGCCGGCCATAAACAACCCCGTATGATTGTACTTGGCAGCACGGACTCTCCCTTGCTTCCTTCAAATTATTCGAGGGGATCGATCGGTGGGCTGAGTGGGAGGGTGGCTGGTGCGCTGCACTTGCTCCGCCTCCGCGTGGCCAACTTGCTCAGCTCAGCTCAGCTGCAGCCGCCCGCGGTTTCCTCCATCTTATGTGATATGGAGTGGACAGGACAGAAGAATATATGCATGTGGTATGTACGGTACCAAGAAGAGCTGCAGAGGCAGATGAAATGCAGCAACTGAACTCTGAATAGTGATGTTTTTCCCCCACGGTTGTTCTGATGAAAGATAATCGAGTGATGACTTGCTTGTTGTTTCTTTTTCTTTTTTTGCTGAAATCTAGCTGTGGTACTCCTCCTTCGGTAGCCCAGATCCTTGTACAAACGATGACTTGGTTGACTGAACCGTTTCAGTTCTTGCTGGTTCTGATATATTGTCTGAACCTATTTTCAGGTGGGCTGCCAGGGTGCTAGTGAACAGCGCCGAAGCCTGCCGTCACGGCCTCAAGGTTAACGGCGGAAGTCCCCTCTGATCTGTATCTGTTTGTTGTCATACTGTTTCTTTCCCCTTAATTGGAGCCGTTCCAATTCTTGCAGGACGTAGGACTACCAAGCCATGTTGCTACTTTCTCAAAGGTACCGAGACACAGAGCCATTGCTACATTCTGAACATATGACTGTTGATTAATATTTAAAAATGTTAAATAGACTTTGTAACCTATCTGTCACATGACATAGACTGAAGCTGCTTCATGCGGGGATAAACCGTTGGTCAAACCAAACAGCTTCCTTAACATGCTAGGGATTGAGTAAAGCAAGGGAATGGCCGTGAGATTGAGATTTCAGAGACCAATGGCTCATCTGCTAGGCATTTGTGCAACATCAGCCTACCACTTACCGGTAATTTCAGTCTTCTTATCCGCTTAAGGATCCATTATACAGAAGTAATTGTTAGGCTCAAAGTTGTACTTGATTCCTTATCCTTTTGAGCTATAGTCCCTGAACTTTTCAGTTGAACATGGCAAATGCATTGTTTTTGTACCAGAATTAGTATCCAGTAAGACATCTAGGCTCATCAGAAACCATGTATATATTAGTCTGAATTTGTTGCATTGTATTTTATCGAATCACTCTTACCTGTATTCATCACTGACGATCAATATATGTCAAATACTTGGGGTTTCCGACATGTCTTTCAGAATGACATTTTCGTAATCTTATCCTTTTCACTCTCAAAATGGGCTTTTTGATTCAATGCTTTATTACACTTTCTAATCATGTGTAAGTGGACAGCAGGATCACATAAGAACCACAAGTGGATGGGCCCAGCAATCAGAATGTCACTTCCAAGTTTCAGGTTAGGTAAAACAAACTGGATGGCCGCCATGATTTCTCAAAAGAAAGCTGTATGGGTTCCAAAATCTGTAAATTAATGAAAAGAAATCAAATGCTTTACATAGCCATGTGCAGATTTCTATTGAGAAACCAAAAGAAAAAAGTCCTTGTCAAATTATATATTATTTCTGAACAAATATTTGCTTGCTTTGCAAATTTCAGTGGGCGGACAGAGGACCATCCTGATCTTCTCAAGTACTCCTGTCAAGTAGAATGCAGGTGATGACATAAACGTCCTGAGATACACATTGATGGCATTTTCGACGCATGATTGCCTTTCTAAGCAGTTATTTTCTTCCACAGGGTGCGCCCTGTAAAGCTTGCTAGGATTTGGAGTCCAACAACCACAGATTCACTGGAAAAATCTGACGGCGAGATCAACAGCTCTGGGTCCAACGTGATAGCTGACTTGGATGCGCGAAGCCATAGCATTTCAGTCCTGTTATCCAGGCCCATTTTCGCTCTTGAGTTCAGCTCCCTGAGGATGCATGTTGACGCTCCCAAGATCGTTGTGCTACACTGCAAGAAGAAGAAAGTCGGATACTCAAGCACTTAAATCTGAAGGAGCAGTGCAATATGGTTAAAAGAACCCCGGGAGTTTTGGCCACCGTTTGACCCGGTTGCTTGGTTGTAACAACTCTAAAAATCCACGCAACCTAAAAATCCCAACCAATTAAAATTTTTTATTTATTTATTATAAAAACCCATTTTTCTTGTGCAAGCATATAGGTTTCATTATGAATTTGGTAAATAAAGGAGTATAGCTTGCATTTTAATTCCATTCACATAGAATAATAGCTTATGCATCACAATTGGAATTTATTGCAATTTATGTTTGTATTTACTCAATATTTAAAAAGGGTAATATATGTATATAAATACACTTAAGTGAAAATAGAAAAGGAAAAAGAAAAGAGAAGAGAGGAAGAAAGGAAGCCAGCCTGTCGGCCCAGCTGCGGCCCAACCGAGCAAGCGCGCGCGCGACCGTTTCACCCACTCCCCCGCAGCCGCTGACCGCCCGGCCCCGCCTGTCAGCCACTCTCGCTACTGTTCTTCTTCTCACCTCGCGAAAGACGGTGGCCGACAGAGTCACGCAAATGGCGTGACCGACAGCGCCACGCATGGCAGAGCCCTGACCCCGCTGTCCCTCGCTTGTCCCCTGCCTTGCTCGCCAAGAAGCCGCGCGCACTGGGAAACCCTAGCTCGGGAGCACCGATGGTCTCCACGTGCCCCCTTCGCCGCTAATCATCGTCCGCCGCCACACCATGCCCTGGCCGTCTATAAAAGGAGTCACCCCGAAGCCCTAGACCTCGTCCCACTCGCCGCCGCCGCGCTGCGGCACAACCACTGCACCACACCGCACAATAGAGGGAGAGGGAGAAGGGAGAAGGGCGAAGCAGAGGAGGAGAAGCTGCCGGAGCGCCGCCGCCGCGGAGCACGCCGGAGCCGGACACGGAGGAGAAGCCCGAGCTGCGGACGAGGAGCGGCACGGCACTGCGATCACTCTGCACAGCGTCACCTCGTCACTGCACCGACATCCTTACCTCACCAGCCCCACGGTGAGCCACCGAGCACCTCATCCAACCTCGCCGTGCTACGGTCATGGCGCTCGGCATCACGAGCGTGTAGGCCGCGGGCTGTTTCCGGCCCCTGAACACTTCGCACAACACGCGCACAAGACCGGCCATCAAACCACTGGACATCGGTTATGGACGTCAGGCCACTTCCGACGGGCATCGCCGTCACATGTGCTCGGAGCACCGCCACCTCGACGGCGTTCCCGCGCGCACAAGCCGTGAAACCGCCGACGCGACCCGCTAGCATGACCACCAACTCACCGACCACCTTGGACAAGCTTAGTTACGGAAGATCGAACCTCCATAGCCCGGAACACCGAGAGGTGCGTTCTCAGGGAAACGTGATTGCCGCCGACACGTTCCGCCTCGCCTAAAATCCGTTCCGAGTACCCCTGATCGCCTCGCGCTGCAGAGAAAGACCGACGAGGTTCGCCAAGTCTGCCTCGGCACCGCCGCGTAGATAGCCGAGCCCCGAATCATGTCTGTCGCCTTGGCTACGTGCGCCTCCACCTCGTCGGAGAACCGCCGTATGCCGTGGGAGAGAAGGAGGCCCACGACAACATTTCACTAATGACAGCCAACCCTCGGGAGGGCGGCATCCTCGGCGCACCAAATCTTCGATTCGCCGAGCCTCCCCGGGAGAGCTCGGGAGAGCGGCACCCTCGGCGCACCAAATCTCCGATTCGCCTGAGCCTCCCCGGGAGAGCTCGGGAGAGCGGCACCCTCGGCGCCCAAATGTCCGATTCGCCCGAGCCTCCCCGGGAGAGCTCGGGAGAGCGGCACCCTCGGCGCCCCGAATCTCCGATTCGCCCGAGCTACGCCGAGCTACGCCGACGCCGGCGACTCTCTGGGAACCAACATCGAACACCTGGTGGGCGACCATCGGGTCTGAGTTCTGATGAGGCGCCACATGCCGCACTACTGGACCCGCGCGCCACGTGGACCAATCCCGAGCTGCCCCTGATTAATCAACCATTTTTCATTTTCAGAAAATAGGATAATCTTCGGAAATTCATAACTTATTCATACGATGTCCAAAAATTGCGCACCATATATCAAAATTCTCAGAAAAATGAGATCTACAATCTAAGACTATGTTTGTGTGCATTTGGCTCTTTATTTTATTGGATTTTTCTGAAATACTCTATAGGAGTCGCTGATGCGACTATTTCGTGTTCGATTTCAGAGCCGGAGGAGGATCTGACTAAGGAAGACGACCACGAGTACCTTCAGGAGCTAGGAGACGACTACGAAGGTGCCACGTCCCACCAAATCCTTAGATCCTATTTACACATTGCAAATGACATTGTTGCTATTATTTTATGATTATGTATGGAATGGTTGCATGATAGTGTATTTGAATTCCCTGCCTTGATAAGACTTTACCCTGCTATCCGCTGCTAGGTTAGCTGCTGCTTAATTTACTGTTACTCTTCCACTACTTACTACTTGCTATATGCTATGTGGTGGAATTGGGACGGAGTATAACTGATTATAACCACTGGGAGAGAGTGCTGCGTGCGTCTTGGGTGCGTGGTAAGGGTTGATGTCGACCAAGTGGGATGTGAGACAAGCCCATGGGGCAAGTCGTGCCGGGGGTGCAACCTGGGCATCCCCAAGCGAGATACCTGTGGCGGGTAAAGTTGTTGAGGAGGATCCGGGTGGGATAGCCTTGGTGGTTTGAAGCCCGTGGACGGAGGTGCTGTGATGGCACGGGGAGAGTATCCCCTAAGTGAAGATGCCTGCTTGGTCAAACCTAGGACGGACTAGTTTCAGGTTCATGGGAATCCTTTTCTACTCACTCGCTTCTGATGGGCGGGAGACGGCTGGACTACTTGGTAGGACGGTGCCACTACTGCTAGGTTGAGAGGTGATAAGGGTGGGCGGAGACGGTCGATGGGTTCCCGTTCCGTTCTAGATGCGCAGTACCACTGGATGGGCCCGGTACTGTGTCTCCCAGTCTCAGCATAACGGTATAGGATCCGGAATATCCCAGAGCTGAGTGGTAGGGTGGCATCGACCTAGGCAAGCAAGCACCCGGAATTCTGCCTAGGTGTTTGCGCAACACCTATGATGGCTAATCTTGTGGGTAGTGAAACCTCTGCAGAGTGTACGGTTGATCGATCGATACATATGCCAACTTGTTGGTTATGGACCTTTCCTGTGAAGCTTCTACTAGTGTAGTGAGTGTTCTCTTCTCCCCCCTGGATGACATTTTTCCGGCAGTGTACCCGCTGTGGTAGCGTGCCGCTGAGATAGGTCCGAGAGGGAGTTGGGCCTGTCGAATGAGAGTGAGGTGTGGGTATGTGAGATGTGGTGATGGGAAAAGGGATGATGGTGTAATTGGAGATAAAACTTGACTAATTAAACATTGATTACAGTTGCATAGGAAAACCTCAGCCTATAGGTCTGCTTGTATAGCCTTGCATCCACTTTTCACAAGGCAAATGCTGCATAGGTGGGCTCCGTGGCCAGTACAAATCGTACTGATAAATTTGCTGTCAGGTGACGAGAATGAGTACGACTTCGAGGAAGACGATGGCGAGGAATAGGGTCACGTGCTACACTCAAGTTGGCCGTGAAGGATGAAACGTTTTCGCATCTTCTAAAGCTTCTCTGAATGTTGATTTCGTCAATATGGCGATGTAATAAATGTTTATGTAAGATTTAATTACCGTTGTATGGATCCTGGTGTCAACTGAGATATGGGTAATTTCATGGATTGTCCCAAGCAATCTGTTGAATTACAATTCGAGCATGTGGATTTCCCTTCGCGAAAATCGAGGTCGTTTCATTGTTTCATTCAATCATGCAGTTTCTGGTTGCTTTTACCACAACAAATTCTTTTCTTGTTTTTTTTTTCTTGGCAATGTTTTTTTTCTTGTTTATAAGGAAACATGTCGGATGTGCATAGTACTTGCTGAATTTAGTTTGATTCCTTTTGCAAATAGTCTGAGTCTCACAGAGATTGGTAACTTAATTTGATGCAAATTCTGCGTTCAAAACAAAATAAAGTAAAGCAGGATGAAGAAGAAAAGTCACTGAGCCACTGGCATAATAAAAGATTGATCCCCCAAATTCTTTTTCAGTAAAGATGAACATGCCTGAAGAATCATGCAGTGTTCAGAAACAAACAAAAGGTACTGTTACCACATCAACACACAGCTAGTACAACATTCGTTAGCCCTAAACAACAGAGTGCTAATTCCACAGTAAAGCACGAAGACAACAGAACACATGACAAACTGACAATCCTACAGGTAATCGGAGCCATCAGTTGTATCTCTAATCTCTGAATCAGTCATGGAGCTACGATGTTATCGTCTGATCAGTGATGATCAAACCACGGCAAGAAGCTATCAGTGTCATCAAACCCGTACATGCAAGCTAGCGGCAGCTCCGGTTCCATGAAGCTCAGAGGGATCGGAGACAGGGGAGCGCAGACGATGTCCATCAGCCTCTCTCCAACCTGATCACCGGCCGGTGGCGGCGGCAGCGGCAGTCGGCTCAGCAAGGCCGGCTTCTGCTCGATCCCCGCCACCGGTCCACCGACTGGGACCGCCGCAGTCGGTTCTTGGCCGGTGGAGGCGACCGGGACCGGCGTTGGGCCGGGCAGAACGGGCTTGACGGAGCTGGAGGAGGACCCAGCCGTGGAGCTCTCCTCGCTGCTGTAGACGACTAGCTCCAGGCCCCGCGCCGGAACCCCGGCGCCGGACGACGTGCTGCCGGCCGGGCAGGTCCGGCGGCGGCGGCAGGTGGCGGCGGTTCTCGCCGCTGGGAGCAGCAGGTACTTCTTGAGCGTGCTGTTCCAGTAGTTCTTGATGGCGAGGTCGGTCCTCCCGGGGAGCTGGGCGGCGATGACAGACCAGCTGTTGGGTGAACAACGGACACACCAAGCCAAGAAATTTGCAGCATGTCAGTGACAGTGATAGTTTGAATTCTTTGTGGTAACAACACACTTATGTTTTTGTCCAGTAAATAACTAATCAATTGGTATGAAATCTCGGTGCAATATAACAGCAGCTCAACTCACATCGTGTACGTTCGTTCAGTGAAATCAGTGATGACGAGCAACAAAAGAGTGAGACTTACCAGCTTCCCCTCTTGCGGTACATCTCGCAGATGATCCTCTCCTCTGCCGGCGTGAAATTGCCGTGCTTCAGCCCCGGGCGGAGGTAGTTCAGCCACCGGGAACGGCAGCTCCGCCCGCACCTCCTCAGCCCTGCAGGGCGCCATTGTGAAAAACCAAAAAGAAACTTCTTTTTTAAGAAGATGATGGAGCATCCGAACACTGGGGAGAGCAATTTATTTTAGCTTATGCGTGCATTACAGCGATCGTTCATGTCAGATCCTACGAGTAAAACACATGAGGGGAGCAGTATACAGACCTAGACTGTCGGACAAGGCCTGCCAGCTGCGACCGATGTTCCCATGCCTTTGAATGTGGTTTATTATCAGGTCATCCTCCTCCTTAGACCACTTCCCCTTCTTAATCATCCTCACCCCCTTGTGTACTAAACTAACACTTGTCTCCCAGAGGGGCACCGGAAATCAAGAATACAGTATGAATTGACGCCCAATTTATAGGGAGTAGCCTACGTACGGTAAAACACGCAATGCATGATATATAATAATCTCAATGGTTTACCGTGGGGGTAAATATCTCTTTCTTGTCGTTTTATCCGGTTTGTCCTGTATTTATATCCAACGATTCCTTATTCTCAGATAGGGGAAAAGGGAAGTGGTGAAATGAAAGGGAAGATAAAAGGAAATAGAAATTTCACGCCACATGATGAGGCTGCAGCCTGCAGGCTGGTCTTACAGAGGTAGTGAGAAAAGTAAAACAGAAAAGGAGTGTCATTCTGATGTTACGTTCAAAAAAAAATTATGATATTACGTTGTCATATGATTTTTCAGTCATCTCCTGGACCCTCCTGCGGACCGTAACTTTTAAACTCCGGTCATCAATCACTCAACGTTTGGTCGATGGCCGCACAGCCGCAGAGTAGTGGTGAATCTAGCAAAAATGTTTCATTAAAAAAGCTTCTTCATGTGATATAAAAGTTTTTTGAGCTTGGATGGCAATCTACTGAAGGAATTACAAAACTTTTTTGGGGTCAATGGACCCGATAAATCCTCAGGTCCGTCCACCTTTGCTGCAGAGAGGAAATCAGGAATCCACTACGATGGATGAAGTATTGGAGGTGTTGACGTGTTGCGTTTGTTTCTTGCATTGTGTTCTACTGTAATGCAATTGTCAGTGATATCTCATTTGCTTGAGATGCTTTTCAGTCTGGTTTAGAAGAGCTGAATCTTATAGCGTGTCAAATGTTATGAGGTTTGACGATGGATCGGACACAAGGATTCCAGTCTGCCTTCAATGTTTAGTGGCTCTGTCCAGCTAAGCATTGCATATATTCGATGAAGGACAGTGGGAAGCAAACAATTGACGAAGGGCCTAAAATAAATATAAAAAACTCAACCCACACGGACACGGTTAAGACAGGCCCGGGTACTGTAATTAAGAAGAAAATCCATGAGCTCCTGTCACACCCATACACAACAGTGTCGCACCCATACACAGCAGTACCGCAGATTCCGTAAAATTGGCTGGTCTTTGAATACTTCGTCTTTCCTTAAAAATTTTGTGCTCTTCCCTCAGGATGTGCTCAAAAAAAAGGCTGGGCAGGTTCCCTCTTCAGCTGAATGATGTGAGCGACGCCAGATGCAACCTTTTTTTTTATTTATCATCAGTAGAAGCATTTGAGCTCTTTTTATTATAATAAATTGCTTCTTCTCTATTAGTACTCCCTCCGTTCAAATGAATATGCAATTTTCATTTTCCGAAGAGTCATTTATTGTAAACTTTGATTAAAATTATATAAATAAATATAACTTTTATGAGACAAAATAAGTATAGTTAGATTGGTATGAAATATATTTTCATAATAAATTTATTTTGAGACATAAATATTAATACTTTTTTATAAACTTGATCAATTTTTCATAATTACATAATCAAATGGATGGAGGGAGTATATATTTGGCATACTCTTGTCGGTGTCTCTTAGGAAAAAAAAAAAAGAGCAGACCGACCTCCGGGCGTCCTGACCAGCGACGACTGCTCTGGCTCCATCCGGATGCTGCCATGCTTGCTCCCCGAGCTGGTCCTCAGCCTGGCAGAAAAATTTCAATATTTGACATTTGTCTTACAATATTTGACATCTAATTCGTCTGACTTTCGAAATTTAACACTGAAACTGCGAATTATTTCAATTCAAGGGATTCTAACTATTTTCTCATCTTTTCCTTTTCCTTTAATCTTTTCATCTCTCCCTACTCATCTCAAAGGATGAGACTACCCTTGACTCGTTAGAATAGCACGTTGCACCACCAGACCTGTGCATGAAGCACTTCAGCCGCACAACAGCATTAAAAAAAAAAACCTTAACGCTGCAGCACACTAAGTCACCAGCAAAGCATTTTTTTATATTATTTTTTCCCACTAAGTCACCAGCAAAGCGTTAAGGTAGTGTTTGGTTCGCGGGTTGACCTGGGTTGTCCTGGGTTCAACCCAGATGCACCCATGTTTGGTTTGTGGGTTTAATGGAAAAGGATCGATCTGAATTGGCATATTTTCATGAGATGCGGGTTTCCGGGATTCCTCCGAAACGAGCGGACCACGCCGACCCAGAAGGACTCCGTCACTCTCCGTCTTCATCCGCGCGCACTTACCTCGGCCCGTTGCTCCTGGGCGGGCGAGCGGCGGCGCGCTGCTGGGCAGGCGAGCAGCGGCGCGAGGGGCAGGCGACCGGCGGCTGCCGGGGGGCGAGCGGCGACGCGCTGTTGCGCGAGCGAGCAGCGGCGCGGGGGCGGGCGAGAGCGCTGCAGGGCGGGCAAGCGGCGGCGCGTAGGGTGGGCGAGTGCGCCCCTGGGGGGGCGAGCGCGCCCTTGGGGCGGGCGACCGGTGGCGCATTGCTTGGGCGGCTGAGCGGCGGCCCGTGCGCCTCTGCTTTTTTTTTTTTAGGACTGAAGAAGAAGATAGAGGGGAGGCTGATAGGCGGGCTCCACTAATTACTACTTACAGTGTTAAAGTTCTATCCATTTCATTCTTCTTCACCCTTCTAACCAAACAAAAAACTGGATCAACCCACCCTTCTAACCAAACATGAGGTGGGTTCATCTCATCCCAGAAAACTGGGTTGAACCCAACCCAACCCACTTCATCTCCAAATCAAACACACGGTAAATCACCAGCAAATCTGATCACTCAGATTTGCTATGTGCTATGTACTGCAGCGTTAAGTTTTTTTTGCTATGTGCTATGTGCTGCAGCCTTAAATTTTTTTAAAAAATATTGTTGTGCGGTTGAAGTGCTTGGGTAGGGGGGATATTTAACTTTTTATCATTATATCGGATGGCACCTCTCTAGATAGCACCGTTAAAATGACATCTACAAATTTACCGTTACAACGAGAAATTGCTACATTCTTACCATTTTCGCTGACGTGCCATACAAACTCCATGGGACAGCTGGGACCAGCCATAAAAAGCGACATTTTTACCCCTCGTCTGTTTCTTCCGTCGGAGCTGCCGCCGGCTACCTCGGCGAGCTTGTAGTGGTCGCGCTGGCTGTCCTCGCGGTGGCTCGGCAGGCCCACACGAAAGAGCGCGTGGCCTGCAGGAAGCGGCTGTGACGCACAGGGCATGACCGGCCACGCGCGAACGTGGGCACGACGACGGCATGCGGCGTTCCGACGAACAGGAACGACGGCGACCAAAGAGGAGGGACGGATGAGCACTAAGGGTGTACTACGGACGTAGTGGCGTTGACGGTTGAAGCAGAGGAGGGCCGTGTGACACTGGCCACGTGCGCCGGTTGGAGCGGCGGTGCTCCGGCGGCAGCACCGTTGCGTCAGCTCGCTGCCGCCGGCGTCTTTGTGCCAACCAAGGTGAGCACCAGCAAGAGGAGGTCAAGGGCTATACACCGGAGCCTTTAATTGGAGAACAGTCGAGCGTAGAGAGAAATTGGCCAACAATGAGGCTCAACTGGCGTTGGATGTGGATGAGGCAGCTAGCTATCTTCCATGACTAGCCACGGGCATGAGCAATTGGACGGAGGGACCCTGGGCGTCGCGAATTTTGAAGCGGAGCGACGGTCTCGAGCGCTAACGGGGACATTGCTGCCGCCGCCGCCAGCGGGCGCCTGTGCTGGTGTCGCCGTGTCGGCGCCCGATCACGGTTGAGGACCATGTCCTCTCTTCTCAGGTCAGTCACCACGACAGAAGGGTGTATCACGAGGAGGCAAACAAAGGCCGAGATAGCAAACAACCTCGACCACCTTGTTGCACTCGCCGTGTCTATGTCGTGCTCGGCGGCGGACGACGCGCCGCTGGAGTAGGCCAGTGGACTTGAGCGCGCGACACGGGTGCGGCACCACGGCGCCAACCTCCTGCGCCATCGCCAGGCGCGTAGCGTCCGAGGACGCGAGAGCGGCCAGCGCGGCCACGGCGAGCTTACCGAGTAGCTGACGGCGGCTCCGACGCACAGACGACGGTAAAAATGTCGTTTTCCATGGTCGGTCCCAGTTGTCAGGTGGAGTTTGCGTGCCACGTTAGCGAAAATGGTAAGAATGTAGCAAAGGTCCCGTTCTGATGGTAAATCTCTAGGTATCATTTTAAGAGTGCTATCTGAAGATGTGTCATTTCGTATAATGTTAAAAAGTTAAATATCCCGGGTAGGGAGTGATGAAAAGATTAGGGGAAAAGCAAAACATGAGAAAATGAATGGAATTCCTTAAATCGAAATAATTCGCAGTCTCACTGTCAAATTTTGAAAGACAGACGAATTGAATGTTCTGGACGTCAAATATTGAAATTTCTCGCCTTGCCTGCACGAACCACACCACAGCAGCGTCAGCAAAGACAGTTCCGCACGCAGTCCCCACCGCCATCTCCAGACAGATGAAGGAAAGGGACGAGATGAGAGGTGACGAACAAACGCACGCACGCACACGCAACACACCGAAGGGGGTGGCACAGTATCTGGCCTTGACGATGCTGGACGCAGAGGGACAGCAGCATGGCGCAGTATCTGGCACCATTCGCTCCTCAGTTGTGGCTCGACGGGGTCGAGTGCCGGCGCGACGAGCTTCTGCGGCGGCAGCGGGGCGGGCCGGCAACTCGCGGCGATGCGGGCGGCGGTGGCGGGGCGGCCAGTTGCCGCGGCGGGGGCGGGCTGGCAGCTCCACGCGGATATGGTACCCCCATGGGTGCGGACCCCCTGGTTGCAGCCGTCCGTGTACGCTTCGAATTCGGGACGGACGTCAATTAGGTGCTAACAAAACACGTTATTAGTATACTATGTGAATGGTGACGTGTCTGTAGCTCACTGAAGCCCAGGTGGACATAGCAAATGCCAGGAACATTGGATCTGAGATCTCTCTGTTAGAAATCAGCTTTGCACACACACACAATCACGGGGACATAGATGAAAATAGAGTGGCGAGGGAAGAGAGTTCTCTGTATATTTCATTTCATTGTGATGTTACAATTGAGGAAGTGACCTCCTATTTATAGAGGATGGAGGATGGATAGATACAAATTACAGGTTGTGAACTATTTGAACTTCTCCTCTCATCTTACTAGTTTAGCCACCATTCCTAGTCTTTGTTCATACACTGTTCTTCTTCCTCTTCATTTAATTGGCCACCATTCAAAGTCCATTGTTCACATTGCTTTTGGACTATGATTCACAACACTCCCCCTTAGCCAATTACATGCCATGTTTATGCCTCGTTAAAAACTCCTCCCAAAAACCTAGTGGGAAAAAAAAGGTAGGAGAAAAGAGTGCATCACATGCATTGCTTATAATGCACCTGTTGTCTCGTTAAAAACCTTGCATGAGAAAACCCGGTGGGAAAAACTCATCAAGGGAAAAAGAGTACAACAATTGATATTTGAATCAGGTCTTCAGGACCAACTCGTGATCTTCAGGACCACCACTCCCTCTTAGGCAAAACTTGCACTTTGTGTATGTCTCGTTAAAAACTCCCTCAAAAATCCAGTGGGAAAAAAGATAGGAGAAAAGAGTACATCACAAGCGCAGGATGTGTTGCACCTGCTGCCTCATTAAAAACCTTGCATGAGAAAACCCATTGGAAAAAACTCATCAAGGAAAAAAGAGTACAACAGTTGATTTACGGATCGGATCTTCAGGACCAACCAATCCAATTCATTCATCTTAGGTCTTCTGGACCTATCGATCTTTAGGACCGACTTGTGATCTTCAGGATCACAATCATGAGCTATGACATCAGGGGTTATCTCCCCCTGAACCCTGCAACTCTCTATGCCAATTCCACGGAAACACTTGTGGAGCTAGAGTGGGCATAGATTTTGTGAATAAATCTGCCATATGTTTCACATGAGTTTTCTTGCAGGATATCTCCCCGCTCTTCTGGATCTCATGGGGATAAAAGAGTTTTATGGGCAATATACATCATGGTATTGCTCTTATCATAGCCCATATGCATCTGTGCAACACAAGCCGCATTATCTTCATAGATAATGGAGGGGGTGTGTCGATGATGTTCATACCATATACTTCTGGATGTGGTAAATCATCTGTCATAGCCAAACACATTCTTGTGTGGCTTCATATAGGGCAATTATCTCTTTAGTGGTTTGGTCGACTCGTCAATCAGGGTATGCTTCATAGTCCGCCATGAAATGGTTGTATCACCACATAGAGATACGAAACCAGTCTGTGGTGTGGCATTATGCGGGTCAGACATATAGCTAGCATCCACATATCCCACCATGGTTGGGACTTTGTGTGACAGAACCGACCAATTTATGCAAGATTAAGTATAACAATCCCCGCTAACAGCGTTGACTTAGTTATACCTTCTCTCACATAAACCCGGTAGTCCCCCGAGTGTCACGAAGGACCTCGGTAAATCAACTTTACAACAGGATCACACATAATTAAGGGAATATCATATATTACAAACAGAGTAGTAGCGGAGGATCATTTTACAAACCAAGTTTGATAAAATAATATTACAACCTAAGTTCAAATATTATACAATACTAACTTAGTTTTGAACTCTTTATTGCCAGTATAGCACTACCTCCATTATACAGCAAGGAAGATAAGTATAGGAGATACGACCATGCCCACTGGTCTATTCTTCTGAGTCCTCAACTGGACTGAAGCAAGTAATACAATAACCCTCATATAGGGTGTCACCTGCAACATGTGGGAATAAACCCTGAGTACTCAATTGTACTCCGCAAGACTTACCCGTCAGAGAGAAAATAAAAGACTCCAAGGATATGTAAGGCTATATCTGGGGTTTTTATTTGGCTAGCATCATTTGCAGAAAAGCTTACTAAATAATTCCTACTTTTCAGTTTTTAACAACAGGGTTAATAATCCTTTATCCATCTACATTTGTTCTATCCTATGCCAATCACTTGATTATAGAGCATCACAGTGATCATATTATAATAACCTGCCTTTCTTATTTCATTGATTAATCTACGATGCTGGAGCTGGGGTAAGTTTCTCGCTAACCGAGAGAGACGGCGATTCGAATCGAATTAATCTGGCTGGATAAAGCCCGTATCACACACCCGCTATTCCCCCGTCGGGGTTTCGCAGATCACCGTTTACCACATTCGACGATGAAATTGGACCGCTTCGCAAAACCAATGGTACTACAGTCTCACATGAAAGCCGGCAGTCCCGGACAGAGCCGTTGCAATTCATGGTCTTGAATTAGTACCCTTCCTTCATTACTCTCCTCCTAGAAATGCTAACAGTCCAAAATTTAGCTCGAATGGGTTTACAGTTTCACGGTCGGAATGAGTTATCCGGCCATTATGTGAAGGTATGTTCAATCTCAACCAAGGTCCAGACATCAGACGGTTCCTAATCGACACAGACGGGATAGGGTACAGGCAAACCCTGTAGCACCATCTACAATAAAGTCCCGTCCGGTCTCCAATTATTATCCTCAATATGATTCACATGTATTCCAGAAAATAGTGATCACCTATATCTCGCAGGTGACCGGAAATCACCCGACTTCTACCGGTCTAAGCATTACTAAGCATAGAGCGGTTCCTGACTAGTGTGACCAGATGATAAATATTTCTGGGCAAGGTAGAATATGCAACAACGGTTGCAATTTAACTCCTATAACTTAAATGCACAAACACAGAATATCTTTATACTCAAGTGCATTTATAATTTATAAAAGAGAGGCAGGAGACTTAAGAGTGCTCCGGGGCTTGCCTATAATCCAACACTAGGTTAGTGTTTGTCAGAGGGTATTCGCTTGACGAGCATTTCCGGTGCAGGCAAATACTCCCGAAGTCTTTCCATCTTCAGGATAGTCCACCGATTCATCGTCTTGTGGATTGGTTCCATCATCACATCTGTCACGTGGTGTATCTAGCGTACCTAGATGCGATGCAAAAATGCATATGTATGAATATCAAACCAACACAAGACAATGATGGTATGATATTATGAGATGCAACAAAATGCATTAAAGAAACTCTAATCAAAAGGTAAATCTAGGGTTGCTACGCAACATGAAATAACAAATCCTAATCGAACCCTATTTACTGAGTAGGTGCATATTTCTTCTCCGATAGAGAAGTTTGCAACCCAACAGAGTAATACTTGAACAGGCATGACAAGATATTCACGATAAAGTTGCAAGCCAACAAAACCTATTCCTAATTTCTTAATAAAGCATGAAATAAAGATTTTACGTCATAAACTAGGGTTAACTAACAAAACATTACTATTGCCATGGAACATCAGGGTGAAGTGTTCCATGAACTTCATACAACATACCAAAAGCACTTAACTCAATCATGAATCATACTATGGAATTTGGTGTTTTAGTTATTAAAGAAAAACAACATTTGAAATGGGTTGAAATAATTATAACAGTGAAAGTTATCAAAATAGTGCCAAAATTTTTGTGAAGATAAACAGTAGCATGTATAACACACACACACAAAAATTTCAGAATAAATAGAATATTATTTTGGGCTATATAATTCATGAAAAAGCCATTTATTAATTAAAAGGTTGAATTTTAGGACATGATAAAAGTACTGAAAACACATAACTCATATTTTTATATAATAGTACACATCATGAAGAGCACACCCACAAATTTTCATAATTTTATCACTGCTAATTAAATAGATATGAAAATAACAAAACTGAGAACTATTCATCACTCAGGAAATTGATTAAAACAAAAGAAAAAGGAAAAATGGCCGTGGGCCGAAATCCCCTCGACTCGGCCCAGCCAGTACAGAGGCGGCCTAGCTCGGCCTGCTGAAAGGTCCTTGTTTGGTTTTGGTAATTGAGAGACAACTTATGTGGACTAATATGTGTTTAAGTGTTGATTACACAGGTGATTAGTCCACAGGTACATGTGTGTGAGCATCTATGCCATGGAGGTGAAAATGGCTTGGAGATGATGCTTAGCTCACACATATGGTATGAAGGAGCTAAACGCATGAGACATGACATGGAGTCATGTGGCTAGGTGAAGAAGATCAAGACAAGGCTTCGCGTCGATGGACCGGTTGCAAGTGTGAAGGGCAAGTCGGGTGATGGCTTGGCGCCGATGGACCAACGCAACGGTGAAGAGCAAGCAAGTCAAGGATCGATGAACCAAAAGCCACGTGATGATATAAAGTGGATCATATTATTCATGAGGTGTTGGTGCATGTGTTGCACCGGCATCGATGGTGTCGGAGATGGTGATGAAGACGGTGATCGAAATGGAAAGCGCAAGGCAAAGGTATAACCTAGGGCATTTCCATTTCACCGGTCTAAGGTTGAGTAGAGAAGTGCTTGACCGGATTTAGGATAGATGGCCGTACTATCAAGAGGGGCAAACTTGTTTGTATATCGGTCATCTAGTGCCACTCGGAGTGATCTAACTTTGCATTCCTAGGATTGAGTGGCGTGGCAAGAAAGAGTGAAAAAAACCCTTTGGAAAATATTTGTGAAAATGCTAACTCACATGCACAAGGTTGTAGAACACTTTGGAGTTGGCACATTTGCAAAAGGGTGGAAGTTTCGAGCTCGCAGGAAGCTTGGTTAGATCTTGGATGGATAAACTGTTTTTATCCTTTGAGTTTTGGATCAAGCAATCATATGGGTTGTGTAGCCCTCTGAATAAGCTTTCCAAAATGTCCTAGATCATCAAAATCGGAGTTCGGAGCTAAGAGATATCGCCGTTTTACCGAACGGGGGCAGGCGTCGGACCCTGGGAAACTATAGTCCGACGCTAAGCGTCGGACCAGTCCGACGGTTCAGTCCGACGCCCTGAAAATAGCCGTTCGAAGGGCCTAAAGCGTCGGACCTTTGAGGTATAGTCCGACGCCCACCCCGGGACAGTCCGACGCTACAGTCCGACGCTATTTAGCTCTCGGGAAACTTGTCTGTAGACCGTCGGACCCTAAGAATTGGTCCGACGCTCCACGGTCCGACGCTCCCAGAGAGCCGTTAGAGCGCGGTAACGGTTGGATTCAAACAGCTAGTGACACGTGGCGCTTATCCAAGGCGTCGGACCGTGAGAATTAGTCCGACGGTTGCGCGGTTGACGGTCCGACGCTCGGTCCGACGGCCGGTTTGAGTTGATAACGGCTCCTTTGTCTTGAGGGCTATTTATAGGAGTGTGTGGCCGGCTGTGAGAGGGGTCTTGCACCTTGGGAATGTGTCTCCCTTGTTTGTGCATGGCTTAGTGCTCTCCAACTCACTTGTGCTCATAGAATTCACAATCGAGGAGTGAGTGATCGATCGATAGTGCGTTGCATTGAGAGATTGCATCGTGTGGCACTAGGTGATCGAGTTGCAAGCCGGTGGTGCTTGTTACTCTTGGAGGTCGCCACCTCCTAGACGGCTTGGTGGCGAGAGGCTCCGTGGAAGCAAGCAAGAAGATTGTGTTTAGCTCCGGAGAAGCTTTGTGAGGGGTTGGAGCTCACCCCGCGGGAGATCGCAATGAGCATCGCTAGTAGAGCGAGACGTGAAGAGCGACAAGTGGTCCGGCCGAGTCAAGTGCTAGAGCTTGTGGTAAGCACTCCACGTGGGAGAGTGTGACTTGCGGGTCACCACTAGCAAGAGGACCGGCGGCAACCTTGGAGCTTGTCTCAACGGAGGACGTAGCTTGTGGCGACAAGTGAACCTCCGGGAAATAAATCACCGCGTCAACATCTTCCCATCCTTCGCGGTGGTTTGCTCCCTTCTACACAAGTTATTTATATTGTGCATTACTTTATTTGTGTAGTTGTAGTTGCTCTTGTGAGACCGGTTAGCTTGTGTAGCTTGCCACTCACCTTCTTAGCTTGTGTAGCTTAGAAGTAGTTCTCACTTAGTTTGTGTAGCTAAAGTGAGTTGCGCCCTTTGATTTGGATTGTGTATCCTTGTCATTGAGCAAGTAGTGAGCTTAGGTGCTTAGTGCTTTTTGCTTACTAGTTAATAGGAGTTTCCCCGGTGTTTAAAGTACTAGCGCTTAGGTTTGTGTGATCTTGCGCTAGAACGGTTTAGGGAAGCTCAAGCTAGACTTGCACCTTTGCTTCTCGCTAGGATCTTTGGCAAGGTGTTTAGAGTCTTAGTTAGAGGGGTGAATTGTCGCTAGGACCGATTAGGTTTTATTCCGCTGCGATTAGTTGTTATAAAGGACTATTCACCCCCCCTCTAGTCCGCCATCTCGACCCTACACGTGGTATCGGAGCTTGGTCTCTCAATTGCGGTCTTAACCGACCCGAGAGGATGGCGACTTATGGGCTATATGTTGATTGTCCATACACATTTGATGGCACACACTTTGCACGTTGGAGAAATTGGATGGAATGTAATATTAAATTTATTTCTCCCCAAATGTGGTGGATCGTAGATGTAGGCTTTTCCCATGCGATTGATGAGGACAATCCTACCGAAGCGCAAGGGAAATGCTTACAACTCGGTTACCAAGCTATTAACATGTTTTATAGAGCTTTGGATGATAGCATCTTCGGAAGGATCATGCACTTTGAGACCGCTCATGAAATTTGGGTGTATCTCAATGAAAACTGTGGCGCGCTCTCTGAAGATGAAGATGATGCCAAAGATATGAAGCTTGGTGATCAAGAGCACCTTCACAACTCCATGATCGTGAAGAGTTGTTCTTCCTCTTCGTCAAGTGATGATGTTGATACTACCACAAGAGCACTTGACAAGGGAGTTGATAAAGCCACAAGTGATGTACATGATGATTCTACCTCAAGCTCACTTGATGATGGCTATGAGAGTGATGCATCCACAAGCTCTTCATCCTCATCGCATTGCTACACATCACTTGGTGATGGCAAGGTATCAATTGGCAATGTGGTTATTGATTGTGATGATCCAAATTTTGAGCTTGTGTGCAAACTCTTTAATGCTTTAGAAAATGAGATGAATAAAACAAAGAATCTGACCAATGAAAACTCTTTTCTAAAGGACACATGTGAACAACAAAAGCATCTACTTTATGTCATGAGTTATTCACATGAGGAGCTAAAATTGACTCATGAGGAGCTTAGTGTTGCTCATGAGAATTTGGTAAAAGACCATGCTTTTCTCACTAAGGAGTTTTCCAATGAAAAATCTAAAACTAGTGAGAGCTCATCACTTGGGTCAAATGATCAATCACATATTGCAACTAACCCTTGTGATGTAGGCATGAAGAGTGTATCCATCTCTTGTGATGATTTATTGGATATGACTTGTTCTTCACAATTACATACTTGTTCTACTTCTATGTCTTGTGAGACTAACCTTTTGAAGGAGAACAATGAGCTCAAAAGTCAAGTGAAGAACATGAGTGACAAAATAGAAAGGTGGAACAACTCAAGTGTCACCATCAATAACATGTTAAAGAATACAAAAATTGTCGGTGACAAGAGTGGCCTTGGGTACATCAAAAAGAAATGGGACATGACCAAAGGTGAAAGAAAGAGAGCTAGAAAAGAGAAGAAGCAAGAGCGAGAAAGACTTGCTCATTTCATGTGCTTTATATGCCATGAAATGGGTCATCTAGCTTTGTCATGCCCTACCAAAGAGAAGCCCAAGAAGAAAGAAGAAGTGAGGCTCACACATCCACAATGTCCCAAGTGTAGCACTAGAAGTGATATCCCTTCTATGTGCCTATACAAGAGATTTGTGAGGCCTCAACAAAAGCCACAAGACAAGACACCCCAAGATCTAGTCAAGACCAACCATGAAGTATGCTATGGTGACTTGAAGAAGAAGAAGAAAACAAGAAGGGGTAATGGAAGAGGAAGGCGTCAAACTCATATTCATGATGCCAAGTTGATGATGAGCAAGACTCAAGAGAAGAACAAGATGGCTCACATCAAGTGTTTCAAATGTGAAGACATGGGTCACTTTGCCTCGAAGTGTCCTAACAAGCTTGAGAAGAAGGCTCAAGCAACTCAAGAGAGGCGAGGCAATGAGAAGCACAACATGAGCAAGAAAGAGAAGGCTCAAGCAAAGCAAAAGTGCTACTCATGCCGGGAAAGGGGACACATGGCTAATTCATGTCCCCTAGGTAACACTCCTAAGTCTATTTCAATTCATGCAAATAATTTGCTTAGGAAGGATGACAATGGTACCTCATTGGTTGCTATTGCAAAACATCCCGCTATCCATACTAAGGTAATGCCTAAGTATATTGCTCCTAACTTGAGAGGACCCAAACTAGTTTGGGTACCATCAAAAAGTGGATGATTGCGTGTAGGTACCATGGCATTGGAGGCTTGATTCAATTGGCATTCTTATTGATCATCATATATTGAGTCAAGTCATGAAACCTAGTGCAAATCCAAACCAATGCCAAGTCAAATAAAGTGATGTCCAAGTGCTATAACATACAAGTGCAAAAGTTTAAGTTGTGGGTGATCTTTTGGTTAATTATTTGATGACTTGCAAACAATTGAGTTGAAGCTTGAAAATGGATAATCATGAACTATCAAGGTATATTATTTGTTGATCAAACTTATTTGGATGCATATGAGTTGATTGAATTGGATAAATATGCATATGTTGCTTGCAATAAGAAGTTTGAATGGAATAATTGCTTAGTGATCAAATTTGAGTAGATTTGGTTGGATATAATCACAAGATGACATTTAGTAAGTGGATTGAATGGATTTATGTCTTGTGAAAGTATTCAAGCAAGTTTAGTTCAAGTTTGGTTCAATTTGATGAAGATTAGCTCAATTGATCAAAATCTGTCCAAAATTGTGAAACTAAGCTAGCTGAGAACAAAGCCATGTTTGAGTAATCAAAACTATTTGGATTAGCTTGAAAAATTGATATACATGCTCTAGACCTATGGTACAAGTTGCTGTGAAGATCTCATAAGAATTGGATAAGGATTACATTGGTTTTGGAGTAGTTCTTGTCAATTATAGTACAACAGTTTTTTCAGCATGTAGTAGTGTGGAGAAAAATAATAGTTGGCAGTCTATACTTGGTCAAATGAAGCTCAAATTTTTGTGGTTGCTACTAGACTCATAGAAGGTCATCTCCACAAAATTTCATGGCAATTGGACATGTACATTGGGAGATATAGCATATTCTTTAAAAGGTACAGAATCTGTCCACAAGAGAGAATTATTGAAAATATTTGGTATCTCTTGCATTGAAAGGCTCTCAAGTTGGAATTATGATTACAAGTGGTTGAGAGTTTCAATTGTTTGGTTTTGGATCATGAAGATTGGTTCTCAAGTGAAGGTCAAGACCAAGCAAAGAGAAGATGAAGCTTAAGTCCTAGTGATGATTAGAGAACAATTGGATAGAAAGAAATAGAAAGAAAAGGACTTAAAGAAGTAGAAAGAAAAGGACTTAAAGAAGGAATTCAAGTTGATTATCATGTTAAGTCCTTAGATCAATCAAGGAATGGCAATTCAAATAAGTATTGAAGATGTTTCTTTGGAGAGATGTCACTTCTCCCGATTGTCGGGGCGTGCCGCCTTATGTAGGTAAACCAAGTGGGTGATGCTTAGATGGCTAATATGGAAGTGGTGATCTGAAGAATCATTGAAGATGCTTAGTTGAAGAAATTAAAAGGATTGATCTAAAGAGCAAGCAACGTACCAAATAAGAAGTCAAATATTCACAAGTGGTACTCATGCAAATCCAAGTGGTATTCTCTCATGCAAAGCTTGATCAAGAAAAGAAGCAAGTAAACCACAACATTGAAGCTAGCACTTGATCATATGAGTGAAGAATAGAATTCATGATGATAATTGGTCTTCACCAAGCTCTCCAAATGGACTGCACTATTGCTATTTTAGAGATTGATTGAAAATGACTATCCTATACTCCGAGATAGCAAAGGTATTATTGTATGGCATATGCATCCATATTTTGATAAGGACTTGATTAGAGCATATAGTCATACATAGATGAGCATTCATAAAAAAAAATTCAAATGATTTTAAGTTTATATGATGCCACTATTGCTTCTATGTCTTGTTTGATCTAGTGGCTAAATATGACTTGTTCATGAGCATGTGAACCTAGTGTTTGAACTAGTTGAATGAGCAAAAAGGATCTAATTCAACATAGGCAAGATAACCCCTAGTGGCGTGAAGAAGCTTGTCTTTGGTTCAAACCGAGTTAGATTACTTGTGCAAGTTTGCTAGTTTGAACTAATCAAGAAAGAAGCTCTTGAAAATAATCTAAGTTCAAGAAGCACAAGACATCAATTAAAATGGATATCAAGTTATTTCTTCACGTGATACTCATCTACACGAGGTATTTTCAAGTGGTATCCGACAAGATGTGCAATTGATCCTCAACTTTTAGTGATCATCAAGATGAAGACTTCCCACACCAAAAGAGCTCAAGTTCAAGTGGATGACCGATCATATGACATAGGGGAGATACTTATTCATTTGGTATCAAGAGATGCAAGGTCCTACATGTGGTATCTCATTCTTTGGATGGTTTTCAAGTGGTGTCATTCCAACTCAAAATGGTGGTGTCCATCAAATGTGCAAGAATCTACCCTCAACATCCCTACCACACACCTTTGTCACAATAGAGCATTGACTTTTATGGAAATTGATGACAAAGGGGGAGAGATTTGGACAAAGATATGAAATTGTGTGATGAGGAAGAGATAATCAAGATGGATGGAAGTACGCAATGAACCATCATGGAGGCCGATGATGGGAGAGCAATAGGCCAACAAGAAGGATGATCCACAAGATTGAAGATTATAAGGGGATCAAAATTCTTGGACAAGAGAAGCACACAAGTAGGGGGAGCAAGCTCATGGACATGGTTGATTGCATTTGAAATGTGCATATTCATATGCTTGCTTGCATTTGCACTTAGTTTTCTACACATGGTATGTTACTTGTGTGGTGTATGCTAGTATAGGTTTGAATGATGATTTGATAACTAACATGCATAGGTTGTTAGCTAGACTTGTGTTTATCAAGTATTTACTAGAACCTTACCCTTTAATGTTGATCTCACGGGGTATCTAGTATTCTTGCTTGTCTAGCTAATCTTGATGCTAAGGGTGGACTTAATGGTGCAACTTCAATTGGCTTCAAGCAATTGGTATCACGCTACAAAGGTTTATTCTATGCACCTTAGCATCACTTAGTAGTGTTGGCACTCCCACAAGTTTCATATTTATGCATGTGTGAAAATTTGAAACCAAACCATTTGAGCACACATGTAGGGGGAGTTAACACTACCAAGTCGGGTTTTATGGAGTTTATCCAAGTCTAAAGATTTGAGCTTAAAGATGGATAAGTAACATAAAATTCAACCCAAGTTAGTAATTTACACTTGTGTGAAGAGCTAACTTGGTTAATGCGCTTAATTTCCATATCTTTGTAGAGTTGTCATCAATTACCAAAAAGGGGGAGATTGAAAGGTCCTTGTTTGGTTTTGGTAATTGAGAGACAACTTATGTGGACTAATATGTGTTTAAGTGTTGATTACACAGGTGATTAGTCCACAGGTACATGTGTGTGAGCATCTATGCCATGGAGGTGAAAATGGCTTGGAGATGATGCTTAGCTCACACATATGGTATGAAGGAGCTAAACGCATGAGACATGACATGGAGTCATGTGGCTAGGTGAAGAAGATCAAGACAAGGCTTCGCGTCGATGGACCGGTTGCAAGTGTGAAGGGCAAGTCGGGTGATGGCTTGGCGCCGATGGACCAACGCAACGGTGAAGAGCAAGCAAGTCAAGGATCGATGAACCAAAAGCCACGTGATGATATGAAGTGGATCATATTATTCATGAGGTGTTGGTGCATGTGTTGCACCGGCATCGATGGTGTCGGAGATGGTGATGAAGACGGTGATCGAAATGGAAAGCGCAAGGCAAAGGTATAACCTAGGGCATTTCCATTTCACCGGTCTAAGGTTGAGTAGAGAAGTGCTTGACCGGATTTAGGATAGATGGCCGTACTATCAAGAGGGGCAAACTTGTTTGTATATCGGTCATCTAGTGCCACTCGGAGTGATCTAACTTTGCATTCCTAGGATTGAGTGGCGTGGCAAGAAAGAGTGAAAAAAACCCTTTGGAAAATATTTGTGAAAATGCTAACTCACATGCACAAGGTTGTAGAACACTTTGGAGTTGGCACATTTGCAAAAGGGTGGAAGTTTCGAGCTCGCAGGAAGCTTGGTTAGATCTTGGATGGATAAACTGTTTTTATCCTTTGAGTTTTGGATCAAGCAATCATATGGGTTGTGTAGCCCTCTGAATAAGCTTTCCAAAATGTCCTAGATCATCAAAATCGGAGTTCGGAGCTAAGAGATATCGCCGTTTTACCGAACGGGGGCAGGCGTCGGACCCTGAGAAACTATAGTCCGACGCTAAGCGTCGGACCAGTCCGACGGTTCAGTCCGACGCCCTGAAAATAGCCGTTCGAAGGGCCTAAAGCGTCGGACCTTTGAGGTATAGTCCGACGCCCACCCCGGGACAGTCCGACGCTACAGTCCGACGCTATTTAGCTCTCGGGAAACTTGTCTGTAGACCGTCGGACCCTAAGAATTGGTCCGACGCTCCACGGTCCGACGCTCCCAGAGAGCCGTTAGAGCGCGGTAACGGTTGGATTCAAACAGCTAGTGACACGTGGCGCTTATCCAAGGCGTCGGACCGTGAGAATTAGTCCGACGGTTGCGCGGTTGACGGTCCGACGCTCGGTCCGACGGCCGGTTTGAGTTGATAACGGCTCCTTTGTCTTGAGGGCTATTTATAGGAGTGTGTGGCCGGCTGTGAGAGGGGTCTTGCACCTTGGGAATGTGTCTCCCTTGTTTGTGCATGGCTTAGTGCTCTCCAACTCACTTGTGCTCATAGAATTCACAATCGAGGGGTGAGTGATCGATCGATAGTGCGTTGCATTGAGAGATTGCATCGTGTGGCACTAGGTGATCGAGTTGCAAGCCGGTGGTGCTTGTTACTCTTGGAGGTCGCCACCTCCTAGACGGCTTGGTGGCGAGAGGCTCCGTGGAAGCAAGCAAGAAGATTGTGTTTAGCTCCGGAGAAGCTTTGTGAGGGGTTAGAGCTCACCCCGCGGGAGATCGCAAAGAGCATCGCTAGTAGAGCGAGACGTGAAGAGCGACAAGTGGTCCGGCCGAGTCAAGTGCTAGAGCTTGTGGTAAGCACTCCACGTGGGAGAGTGTGACTTGCGGGTCACCACTAGCAAGAGGACCGGCGGCAACCTTGGAGCTTGTCTCAACGGAGGACGTAGCTTGTGGCGACAAGTGAACCTCCGGGAAATAAATCACCGCGTCAACATCTTCCCATCCTTCGCGGTGGTTTGCTCCCTTCTACACAAGTTATTTATATTGTGCATTACTTTATTTGTGTAGTTGTAGTTGCTCTTGTGAGACCGGTTAGCTTGTGTAGCTTGCCACTCACCTTCTTAGCTTGTGTAGCTTAGAAGTAGTTCTCACTTAGTTTGTGTAGCTAAAGTGAGTTGCGCCCTTTGATTTGGATTGTGTATCCTTGTCATTGAGCAAGTAGTGAGCTTAGGTGCTTAGTGCTTTTTGCTTACTAGTTAATAGGAGTTTCCCCGGTGTTTAAAGTACTAGCGCTTAGGTTTGTGTGATCTTGCGCTAGAACGGTTTAGGGAAGCTCAAGCTAGACTTGCACCTTTGCTTCTCGCTAGGATCTTTGGCAAGGTGTTTAGAGTCTTAGTTAGAGGGGTGAATTGTCGCTAGGACCGATTAGGTTTTATTCCGCTGCGATTAGTTGTTATAAAGGACTATTCACCCCCCCTCTAGTCCGCCATCTCGACCCTACACCTGCCCGCGTGGCTCCCGGGCAGCTTTGCACAAAAGCTCTTGGATTCTAGTAAAAATAACCCACGGTCCAATATAGACTATTCACATGAGTCTATATCCTTGCATAAAACCCCTGGACTTTGTCGAATTTTTGTTCGACGGTCCTTCTCCTCTCTCCCTCTCTGACCGAAAGTAGACGGCGGTTGATCGGCCGATTCCTCGCCGCCGGTGAGGGTTCCGGCGAAGGGGAGGGTACCAACGTACGCTCCTTGGCCTTCCGCACACCCTAGTATAGGTCGTGAAGCATGGCGCGGCGGCTAGCATGCTCGTGCGCACGTACAGCGGCGGTCTGGCCAGAGCACGGCGACGGCATGCCCTGTTCCGGTGAGACAAAAGCAGTAACGTTTAAAATTATTACTCCTATAGCTTCTACGATTCCTATATGGCATGAAACATTAACAAACATGAGTTGAAAAGGAGCAAGGTGCACTGGCCACGCGCAAGCGCGAGCTCGGCGGCCATGGCGTGTGCAGGGATGGCATCAAGCCATTGAGGGCTCACCTGCGACCAAAAGGTGTCGCGGCTTGGTCCAAACAGTGGATTAGATTATCACTAAGCTAAAACAGTGCTCAATTTTGGGTGAGAAGCTTTGGTGGTGGCCAATTTTTCCGGCGGCCGAGAGCTCGTCGGCGGTGGTGTGGGTGATGAGTGAAGAAATTGGTGGCCGGCAGCAGCTTTTATAGGCAATAGAAGGGAGGGGTACGTGGCCAGTGACTTCGCGAACTCGTCCAGGTATCCAGAGAGGTGGCTAGTCGGGCGAATCGACAAGAAGATCGCCGGCGGCGCCACCTGCTCGCCATGAACAGAGAGGAGGCAACAATGGCGAGGCCGCCACCGCGATGAAAGAGGGGCAAAGGCTCTTCTCCTCCCTTGCCAGCGTAACATGGTCTCCAATGTTCTAGAGTCGTGGCCGGATGGCACGAAGCCGTGGTTGGGCTCGCCGGTGACACGGCGGCGACGGGCACAGAGAGAGGGATGGGCAGAGCACAGTCAAATTACTGTAGTAGAGAAGTAGATTTTTCCCCCTTTTTCAATTACTCAAAAATTTACATATAAACTTCAAAAATTCCAAAAATAAAAGTTGTGTAGAATTTCAAATACTACAACTTTCATTTAAGGCTCAAATCCAAATTCCCACTAGTTTTTGAAATAGAGTTTGAATTTGAAACTTTAAATTTAAACCTAGGGTTAAATCTAAATTTCCAAGTGGAATTTTGAAAAACTCAAAATATGAAAGTTGTTCCAAATATTTAATTCTACATCTTTTCTTTTTGGACCAAAGTCAGATTCTCAATATTTTTGAAACTAGCTTTTGAATTTGAGTTTCTTTTTAAATAAATAAAAGATATTTGAATAATTACAATAGAAATGTTTTGGGGTTCCAAATTGAGCAAACTAGAGATAAAATTATAGCCAGGTTTCTAAACAAAAGTTGAATAAAATATTTTCATCTAAAACTTTGATTTAATACCTAATACCAAATAAGGTTTATACATTAAAAATTTATTTAATCAAGCCAAACACATTAATAACAAAAAGAAGACAACAACAATCACTTAGGCTAACAATCATCATCACATGTGCACGATTATAAATGCAAAATGATGCTTATGCTTTTAATGCATATGTTAATGCATGATTAACACTTAGAGTGTTACACTTTGGTCCTTTGACCAAGGTCTTGGGTACCTTGTAGGTACATGAGGACAGTCTTAGCCCAAACCCAATACCCTTTGGTTGGGCAGCACTATACCTTGCCATCAGCGAACACAATATCATTGTGCATATTGCACCTATGGCGCTTAAGTAGGGAATTTCAGATCCCGAAAACTTCCTCATCTTTACCCTTGGCCTAAACATGTCCATATCCACTTCTGGGGATCAGATCCCCATGGAGGTTCTCAGAGGGTGGCATTTGCCCAAATTCGAGTACCCTCTTTATAAACCAGTGTACAAACACTCCCTTTAGGGACGTGCTTGAGCTTCTGGCTCAAGCTGTGTGACAGAACCGCCTTAACCATAGGGCCCACGTGCCCCGTCATCGTCCCTAAGAAACTTTGACTAGTCTGCACGAGTTCCCTTTGACTTAGGTGGCCTGTCGGGTCTCCTAGGAAACCCTAATTTTCCCGAGGATCTCATTGTAAAGACCTTGCAGGTATTACAACAGTTTACACAAATAATTTGAATCAGAGTAAAGAGTGCGGAAGTATTACAGAAATATAATTTACAAATTTAGATTACATTATCCCAAACCAGAGTTTTATAGTGGAGCAGCATCTTACAACTAGACACCCTGCCCAAGGGTTACATCATATACTTTTTCATCCATGCACGATCCGTTGACCGGCACGGTCCCACGCAGAGCTGTACACCTAAGTCACCTGCAACAGGGAGTTAACAAACCCTGAGTACATGAGGTACTCCGCAAGACTTACCCGACTAAGAAAAATGAATGAGACTCAGGAATGCAGGCTGAGGGAAGTCAAGGTAAGGCTTGAGCAAGATTCAAAGTATTTTGCAGAAAAAACATTTCTATCCTATCTCGTTATTTGATCTCAATATTATTTTATTCATATACATAATTCTAATATCAATTCTCATATATCATGTTCTTTCAATTTCATATTCATTATCAAAAACACCTAGTTCCGAACCACTCTTCGCTGTAAGGGTGAGGATCATGTCTCCATTAACCGAGGAGCAAAGTCGATTCGAATCCAGAAGTACCCAGCTGGGGATCCCTATCCACACTGCATATGTAGCACTTAAGCTTGCATATGCCAACCCTGCCTACCACGGCTTTTCATACCCCGGAACCGGTCCTGCGCCACCCGAGAGCACAGTACTCCTCTCGTCTCCAGGCACGACGGCCATGAGGGTACACGCTACTCTCGCCATCTCTCCACTCCCAGTGCGTGGTTGTCGGTTCCAGCAGTAGAGCCACCGGAGTCAGAGGCTTTCCGTAGTATGTGGCTAGTTGCAAAGTCATGTGAAGCATCTAGGCCCTAGTGGTTTCGGTGATTAATGATAACAAGACGGTTATTATGACTAACGTGTGTTTTGCAGGATAACCTAGAGGTTAGGTCATAATAACATGTAGGTTCAAGCCCCTAGCGATGGAAATCGATTCGGCTTTCAAAGGATGGAAGACAAGACGGTGATAGGCTAGTGCCGTGTCGTTTGGAGTTGAGAGACACTTGGCGTAGTCTTAGGTTTTGTTTTTCTCTTTGACCGTACTATTAAGAGGGGTTTGGATGGGTAGCTTGACTTAGAGCAAGATTAGAGAGTGTAGATGTGGTGCACACTTGTCCAACATAGCTTTAGACAGCCCAGGGAGACTCTTGAGAGAGAGAGAGATAGGATCAAACTTTGTTTTGGAAAGTTTTTGATTCGGCGAAGTTTTGATCAAATTAGAGGCTTCGGACTCTACCTAGTATGGGCGTCGGACCAATAGTTGGAGTCCGACGACACGTGGTAGCCCCTGGACGATCCTCAGCGTGCCAGGGAGCGTCGGACCCTGGCTGGATGGTCGTCGGACCATTGACCAGAGTCCAACGGTGCCTCTGAGTATTCGAGCGAGCGTCGGACTGTTGTGAGAGCGAGCGTCGGACTAAGGAGTCTTAGCGTCCGATGCTTCCAGAGAGGTTCCCAGAGCGAAAAAGAGCGCCAGACTTGGTCCGACGGTGTGCGTCGGACCATTGATCCGCGTTATAGCCGTTGAGATGCACTGTGTCAGTTGTTCAAAAGCGTCGGACTGAGGAGCGTCAGACCATCGAGTTCGGTCCGATGCCCCTCTGGCACATGCCTGAGCACAGTGCGACTGTGAAAGTCGTACCGTGGTGTATGGTCCGACGGTCGAGCCTCGGCAGCGTCCGACGGTTCGCAGGAAAGTGAGAAACGACTAGTTTTGGAGAGTGTGACTATTTATACTCCACCATAGCCTCCATTCTATCTCTCTTGCCATTTCTAACAGCTGAAGGAACCCTTGTGACTTTGTGAGAGAGCAAGAGCCCTAGGGAGATTAGTGTGAACTCCATTGCTTGTGAGCTTCTTCCCTAGAGAGATCAAGAGTGACTTATGTGCATCCATCACCCTCTTTGGCCTTGTTCTCGGTCAAGTGAGAGTCTAGGCTTGTTACTCTTGGTGATCGGCATCACCAAGACGGTTTGGTGGCGATCGGTGGCTTGGTGACCACTTAGAGAGCTTGTGGGCGGCCCAAGTCGAAGTTGTGAGCAGTTGTGGACGATCCACCGCGCCGGAGAGGCAAAGGATCAGCCCGTAGAGAGCATTTGGTCTTTGCGAAGATCAAGGGAGAGCTACACCCTTGCGCGGGTGCTCCAACGAGGACTAGTGGGGAGTGCCGACTCTCCGATACCTCTGAAAAAACGGATTTGTCTTTCTAACCCTTTACATTCCCGCATTTCCTTTGTGTTCTCTACTTTCCTAGAGTAGTATACTTGTGATAAGACTTGGCTCTAGGTTGCATAACTTGTTTTAGGAATAGAATTGACACAAGCACTTGTGGGGTGACATTGGGCAAATTGCGATGGGTTGAATTGCATTGCGAAAAATTTATTAGTTGCCCAATTCACCCCCCTCTTGGGCATTCTTGATCCTTTCATCATAATCACAGCAGGCCAACAACGAATGGTCCCTAAATATTTTTTCGTTGGACACCATGTATTGGGACTCTAACCCAAGTACACTGGAGACCACCCGGTTTTCGCATCCCTTTTCCGATGGCGAGGATCGTTGGGACTCTAACCCAAATAGATGGTCAACCAAACGGAAAACCCATCCACGTTGATGATAATGGACTGGCCAAGTACACCATCACCAAACGAGGACAATACCAATCCCATAAAATGATTCATTTGTTTCATATCATCACAGTTTTTAAAATAGCATTTTTTTTCAACTCTATCATTAAGCATGACTAAGCATTTTTCAATACTTTGAATAAATCAGGGTCTCAGATATAATATGTGGTCAAGGAAAGGTAATGCATCAATGGGTTATCACTCAACTCCTATTAACCTAATGCAGTAGATTAACTCAAGTGATAAATATTTTTAAATAACAAGGAGGGGCAAATGCACCGGGGCTTGCCTGTTGCTTGCAGTAGATCGAATCCTGAAGCTGATCATCGAGAAGACCCATGTCCACCGAGTGAAGACCTAACTCGGGACTCGCTTCAGATAATAATCACCGTGCGTTCACTACATGAAATAATAATGCAACACTTAACATGATGATATGTATGCCATGATGCAGGAGATGCATACAAAAGTAAACTAAATTTAGAAAGTTGAGTACACTTTCCTTCACGGTAAACTTGTAAAATAAACTTTGTTAGACAAGGTGGTGGTCGTATAATTTATTCATCGACTATTTTAACAGTCATAGAAGGACGAGTTAATTTTCCTTATAACACTACTACACCTTTGCTTAAACAAGTCACCAACCCTAATATCATATGTGAGTAATATAAATTATTAATGTTCTAATTAGCAATTTAATTAAGAACTCAAACAACTAATTAAAGTACCAAAGATCATTTTATGTTAATGACCCAGGGACATCACGCATTCCTAAGGTCACACAAGACCCTAAATGGCTAGGGTCCCTATTTATTTTATTAGGCGATCTATAGAGTATTAAATAGCGATTAAGCAAACTATTTCTATTTGAGCCCAAACTTTACTAACAGCTAGATCTTGCCCTAAAATAGTGCCACTTTAAATTTCTTGATTTTTGGATATATATTTTTGCCTAGAAAAATCATGGAAGTTCAATTTATTAATTAAAAGGCACATTTGTATTTCCTGCAGAAAGTGCTGAAAATCATTATTTCATATTTTTAGTGTGTTCCATATTTCACAGAGAGCCTCTAAAATTAATTTCATAATTTTTGGTGTCACAAAAATATTCATATAAAATTTACAAAGTGCCTTACTATTCACTTCATCAGAAAATCAGAAAATGCATATTAATTCGCAAGAAAATGCAAAACCTAATTTCGGCCCGAACCGGCCCAACTCGGCAGACTGACCCACACGCTCCCGTACTTCCCCAGCTGCTTTTCACCACTGGGCCGGCCCAGCCCAGCAAACAGGCCGGCACCCCGTCTCTTACCTTCTTCCTCCCCTCTCTCGGGCGCCAACCGCGCGCGTGCGGCGGCTCCGGCCACGGCAGCCCGCTGCCGGCGGTTCTCCGGCGAGGGCAATCCCCATCGGCGTGCTCCCCGGACCACGGCGGACCTAGCTATGGGTTTGTTGGCCAATTTAGGGTTTCGCGGAAGCTTGACCAACGCCATGGCGGCTCGGCCAGGACGGTGACCGGCGGCACTGCTCGATCCAGCAGCGCAAGCCCTCAACAAACCTAAAAACTAACCCCCGAGCTTCATGGAACTCACCTAGACGCGTTGCGCACGTCGGTTGAAGCAGAGATGACCCCGAGGATGCTGGCGACGTCGACGGTGGCCGTGGCGGCACGAACCAGTGACGAGACAATGTTACGGCTACGCTGGTGCACCAAAGGGGAAACGACTTGAACCAGGAAATTCCTGGGATCAAGTGGGACATGAAACGAAGGAGGAGAGGGGATCAACTCACTGGGACGGTACGGTCACGACGAAGCCGAGCACGGCGGCGCTCCGCCGGAGCCGAGGACGAAAACGTCCGCCCCCGAACCACTCCGGCGACGATGTGAGGCTATTATGGGTCCACTGGCTTCGCAAAATGGTGGAGGAACTGGAGCCAAGATGGAGAGGGTGGAGGCAAAGCAGCGACCACGAATTTGCTCGAGCAGTGAAGCTCGTCGGCGGCGAGGTGGAGGAACGGAGGAAGAAAACGACGACAGAGGTGGCTTATATAGGGCGGAGGATAGGAGCGCGGCGTGGGGAGGGCCCCCACGGTCCCAGCCCCATCGGTGACACGCGGCCGGCCGGCCCCGGGCATCGCCGGCGGCCAGCGCGCCCATGCGGGGTTCTGTCGCGAGCAGAGCAGAGCCGGACCCCCCAAACACTGTAGCATACCAGGCCACCTTTTGACTTTTGGGCAAAATTACTTTTTATTTTGTGTATCAAGTTGCAAAATCACCAATATAAAGGTTGTAGAAAATTTTATGCTGAACATCTTTGGTTCTTGTACCTCATCCAAATTTTGAATAATTTTTGAATAATTTAAAAGGGGGTAAAAGCTTGATTTGAAATTCATTTACAATTCATTTAAATTTTCAAAACTTTTCTCAACAACTTGAAATTCTTCAAAAATAAAATTTGTTCTATTTGACAAGGCCTATAACTTTCAGTAAATGGGTTTTGTCAGATTCTTCATAGTTTTTGAAATTGCATTTCAAATTTAAATTTTAAAACACTGGTTTTGAGGTTAATTTACATTCCTAATGTATAACTTCAAAATACCCAAATACAAAAATTGTTCAACTTGAAAAGCCTTACAACTTTCATTAAAGTAGTTTGCCCAAATTCTTGGTGGTTTTTGAAAGGGCATTTTAAATTTAAATAAACAAACACTAATTGGGTTCTATTTTAAAGTTCCACTAGTAAACTTTGAAAGCTCTAAAAATAAAAGTTGTTCCATTTTGAAAGGGCTAAAACTTTTATTAAAAGACCATCATCAGATTCCTGCTAGTTTTTGAATTTGCATTTCAAGTTTAAACTTTAAAACATTTATTAGGGTTTTATTTGAAATTCTTTATAATAACTTCAGAATTTTCCAAAATAGAAGTTGCTCAACTTTTAAAGATTTACAACTTTTGTTTAAGGCCCAACCCCTAATTATGCTTAGTTTTTGAGTTAGGGTTTTAGGTCCGCTTTAGGGTTTATAATTGATTTTCTTTTTATTTCCCAATTTAATTTAGATAATTGCATACAAACACAAACATTTACATAATAAATCACTCCCAAGCACTTATGCACAATCACATGTTGAAATAAAAATCATTTTTGTTAATGCATAGTAAAAATGAGTTTATGCAGGATGATTTACATGCAATGATGATGACATGGCATGTTTTAATTAACCGTAACATCAGAGGTGTTACAAGCTGAACCTGGTTTACCCAAGTCCCTCATCTCACATTCTCTCTTGATTGAAGCCATGGCTTCGTCAATATTAATATCCGCTGCAGTGCCAATGATATACAAATAATAGACCGAGATGATGTAGAAACCCTTTAGGGATTTCTTGATAAATATGCAGGGACAATCATAATTGTTTGTGTTTACTCAAACGGTTGAACCACATCCTTTCAGATCGTTTCAACCCATACTATGTCCGCTGCAGGCGAACGCTATGTATGTTGCGGTTTTGATTCGGTCCAGGGATCTAAGTCCTTCAGGGACTCATGTGGATCTCCGAATCAAGTGACCCATATAAGTATCTGGCCACAACATTTATCAACTTCATTTTAGATTTAAGTTATTAGCTGCCATAGATATTAAGTGTCGGAACAGTTTGCCACTTATATCTGGAGAGCAAGTTTCATCGTAATCGATGACGAGTCTCTGCTGGAACCCTTGTGCCACTAGCCTCGCTTGGTGCCATATTTCTCTTTAGGAGGAAGACCCATTTGCATCCTTCAGGGATGACTTCTGAAGGTGCTGGGATTGCAAGCCCAACCACCCCTCTCTCATTAAGCGAGTGCAACTCTGCCTCAATTACGGCTTTCCATTTGTCCCAGTATGAGTGCTTCTGACACTTGGACTGTGGTTTTGGATCTGGATCCATTGAACCAGCAATTTTGGAGGCAAAATATTTGTTGACAATAGTGGTCTTTCAAATATATAACTTTCCTTATTCCACATAATTAGTGGGGATCTCATTCATATCCTCTAGCTCATCATGATTTCCCATAACGATCGAGCAGGGCGTTCCGATCTTCCCATGCTTTATTATACGCGCGTCGCAATGGGATTTCCATCTTCAGGATGGAGTCCTGCAGGGACCATCTCAACTTCAGGTTGAGTTGCCACTTCAGGGGCATCCTTGACTTCGGGTGAAGCTTCCTCAGCTGATTCCTTAAGTATGCAAGCGGCTCAAGAACTTGTCTACGCGGACGTCTCCGCGGACCCTAGTCCGAGCACCCGAAGGTCTCCCCCTCAACCTAGGATCAGGTGGAGACAACAGAGGCGGTAACCTTTTGGGTTACCTATATTCTCTCCGTCGCACTTACTGCAAATAAGTTCGACTTGTCACTCTTTTATAATCAATGAAGGCATTTGGCAGCTCATTTGCAATAATTTGCAAGTGTATAATTCTCTGAACTTCTTGTTCAGATGTACTAGTGCATGGGGCTAAGAAATGCATCCCAGATGTATTCTATGCAATTTCTCAGCATTTTTTTAATGCCCTATCTCCCCCTAATGCTGGGAAATGCAATCAGCGTATCGAGCCTTATGAGGATCCCCAGCCATATGCTCCTATATCCCCAACTTCCGGTGGGATCTCAATAATATACGTTGATGTGGCGGTATTGGCACATGTACCGCACAATTAAATATACGCAGATGTGAAATACTTGATTCTTTCTCATGCACTAGCTTTAAGGGGGACATGTAGTTAGCCTGAATTGGATTAGTGATGCAATATGCAATACTGCATGGCCCCAACAGCTGGTTGGCAGCCTACAATTTCTGCAACAATAGTCATATATTCCACTTGATCCTTTGATCAAAGCTTTGACTAGACCATTTTGTGTTGCATATCCTTAATCTTCAGGATTAGGTAAGCCACTATGGCTAGCAGAATTGTTGATGATTCTCCTCATCATACCCAACTCAGGATCACCCAATCGGTCATGCCATATTCCCTAGGTTCTCCACGAGATATGAGAATTTAGGGATTTAACATATATTGTGAAAAGTAAAGACCATTCATCATGTTACAAATGTCAGGTACATATGGACATTGCATTATAGTTGACATACCTTAGGGATTAATTCAGGTCCCTAAATATATCAAAGTCATCATCGTGATGTTAGAACTGAGGAAGTGACCTCCTATTTATAGAGGATGAAAGATGGATGGATACAAATTACAGGACGTGAACCATTTGAACTTCTCCTCTCATCTTATTAATTTAGCCACCATTTGTTTATACACTGTTCTTCCTCTTTATTTAATTGGCCACCGTTCAAACTCCATTGTTCACGTTGCTGTTTGAACTTTGATTCACAGCACTCTCTATCGCTGAAAAGGCATCCGCCGGTGGCGACGGCGGCGGCTTCTTCTGCTTCGGAGCCACCGCCGGCTTCTTCTGCTTGGGAGCTGGCGGCGGGCTGGAGACGCTAGCGCGGCTAGCCGGAGCCCCCAAGCGACGGCGGCTGCATCTCTCCCTCCACTGGGCTACGGCGGCAGCGCGCTAACTGGAGCTCCAAGCGGCGGGGCGGTCCCCGGAGCTCCAAGCAGAAGCGGCAGCGGTTACGAGTGAGGCAGACAGCAGCATGGGCAGCACTCCGGTTCTTCGTCTTCCCCCAACCCTGTTCGTCAACTACCCCACCCCGGAGGCACCACCTGGTGGAGGCAGCACCAAGTCGCCGACCCACCCCAGCCCCAAGCAGTAGCGTCTTCATCTTCAGATCTCACTCTTCCCCAACCCAAAGCAGCAGCAGCATCACCAAGTCGCCAGACACCATGGCAGATCAAAGTAACTTTCTTCTATGCTGATCTGCTCACATTTTGCAAATTAATATGGTGCTTGCCTACTTGTAGAAATCTTCAGTAAAGATTTAAAGATCTATACTCTTGTTCAAGTGTGGAAATTTTTTTTTTCCTTGCATAAGATCTATCCTTGTTCTAGTAGAAACTCAGTAGCAGAGACATAACTCAAGCTGCAGCCAAAATTCAGCAATTATTTCAATTTTTTAGGTTGCCATATTAATTCTGTTGCCTTTTGTGTCTGCTCATTGCATAGGTTGTGATGACAGTATCCCAATGCAGCCTGATCTAATTTTATTTCGTGATCCACATGACCTTGATTTTGATTCTGAATTCAAAAGATATACACATTGTTACGCCTTTGCAGCTATTGAGGAGAAGAAGACATTATCCTCCCTCGGAGACAGAGTGGTCCCAGACGTGAACTTAAGCTTCACTGAATCCGCCGCTGGAACTTAGGTCCGTGCTTCTACAGCCCATGGGCATATCGAACGTTAGCTCAGGTCCTTCGTATGTCCTTTCATGGAATGAGCTTCTAATCTGGTTTAACGATACACATGTCCTTGAATTGTAGTCGCAGACATGGGGCACAACATGGAGTGGTGCATTCAGCACCATCCTTGGTGCTGCGGCCACCTCCATCCTCGTGCCACCTCTTGCTTCCTAAAGCCTTTTAGATTCCATTGTATTGGTTAACCTTGTTTCCTAAAGCCTTTTTATGTGTGTGAGTTGACAGTGTGGTATTGTTTCCTTGATTACATTTTGTGACTTCTGAGAATGCATTTTGTATAGAATGATACGTCAAGTAGATTTGCAGCAGTAGCATCCCATTGCACACTGGTAATAACTAATAACATGTGCATGGGGATCTAATCAGAGTAATCCGATTCTGTTTCTGTTACGAGTCGTGATTTAAGCTTTGGACTGGTTATTGAGATTGAGATGCATAGTAGATAATTTATTCTCATGCATTCATTTACATCTACCAATGTAAGGAGTGTAGCTTCAATGTTTCCAGAGGCCATAAGGAGTGTAGCTTGTTTTGGCCAAGTTTTGAACTAATAGTCCTGTAGTATTAAAATGTGTGGAAAATGTCAAATCAGTTATAGGTTTTGCATTTACTCCTGCTTGAAAATTTTTGCCAGACGCACTAGCTCATAATTGGCATAAACCTGATTTAGATCTAAAATATATTCATCATACCTGCATTTGGCCAAAAAAAAAAAAAAACTAATTGGCTGGAGCCAAATTATTTATATGCAAATACAAAATGTTTGGGCTCCAAACTGTGCACGATAAGCAAAATTCAACCAAGAATGAAGCATGGTGTGGTTGCATGTTATGAAAAATAGGTTATCAGCTCATTTGTACCAGTCCATTGATCTGCTACTGCATCCACTAATCCCACTAATCCACCTGAACCATTCTATTCCTTCTGCTCAAAATAAATTTTTCACTGAAGTGCACCAGGCGTCATTTTCCTAGATTGTCAACTAGTCCCACAATAAACTCTCAAACTGAGGATCGAGTAGTTCGCTCCAAATGACAATCCATGTCCATAATTCAGTAGAGTGGATATGTTGTTTTGTCCCTGACATCTTTCCATAATATGACAGAGCTGCGGTTGATTTCGAAAAGAAGGCACACTCTGATAACCTCGAACAAAGTAAAGCAATGGAGAAAAATATGATTTCTGTGGCTAGTGAGATTGAGAGGCTTCGAGGAGAGCTTGCAAATGCTGAAAAAGGGGCCACCGCTGTCAACCCAGCAGCAGCTGTTGGTAACTCTGGTACAACACTGAATCTGCTCCGAGTATATTGTCACTTCCCTTTAAGTAGTTTGGGAGAATGGGCTTAGGCACTTAGCATATGACCATCATTCATTGCAGGTTGTTAAGCACAAAAACAATTGCTTTCAGCAGCTTAGATCATCCTTGTGGTTGCAGCTAGTTTTGTGAAATATGTAGAAATTTCAATGAGTTTTCGCTGTTGTTATATATCTCTAAAAATGCTTTCGGATAACTTCAATACCCTGAAGTACTGTAGAAACTTTTAAGTGTATTTGAAAGCCCGACATGATACTAAATATAGAGCCATTTGTCCCTTGTGCTTATAGGTTATCTAAAATGCTAGCTCATGGGATCAATGGTGAAGAAGGGCGGGCGGGCTAGGTTCATGTAGGAATCAAAGAAACCGTTTGGTAATAGTAGCACTAGGCTACAACGTTATACGAGAGGTGGTTGCTTGGGTGGGCCTTGTGTTCTGTTCAGAAGATAGTCCCTATATCTTCTAGCTTCTTTAGATAGGGCAGCTTTAGCATATTAAGAAATCAGGTGTAGCCTGGATTATTTAGTTGAAGCTAGGTCTAACTTCAATTGCATTAACTTTCTTGTGCAATTGTTCTGAACTACTTTATTTTTTCTTCTTTTGTGTAATCCTATCTCAGGGTATGCTGCAGCTTATGGCAATCCTGAGCCAACATATACTGCAATGTATGGCAATCCTGAAGCAACATATACTGCACAGGCTTATCCTGATGCTTATAGCACTAATCAGGTTTGTTTACTTGCTTTATGATTGTTCTCTTATTTTCTTTTAATTTAACTACAACAGTTGTTCCAGAATTGGTTTCTTATTTCTGTTGTTTGAACCTCAGTTATTTATTTTGCATGATTAAACCCTTCATCTCTTCTATGTTGTTTCCCATTCTAAATAATTTGCCTTTAGTAGTTCTGAATTTCCCTTTTTATCTGTAAGAAGTTTATTAGAGTGACATGATGCCACTATTTAATACGTTCCCCAGTAAATGACCTTTTTGTGAGATATAACTTGCGTAGTTGTAGTGTTCTATGCTATGTAGGCTCATAAATATGGTAACCACTTGTGGCTGCAGCAGAAACAAAACTCATAATACTGTTGGGAATTAATTTCTGGAAAAATGCCTGTAGATATGCAGCTTGCTTCTACTGTTGGCATATGCTAGCTGTGATAGTCTCATCCAGTGTCACTTCAGATATTTTTAGTCTGGCATTGAGAAAACCAGGAGGTGTCACCCTTTACTGAACTCATTTTTATAAAGCACAGTATGTACAAAATATTTTTGGTCTGTAGCTGAACATCCCTTCTTCCTAAATGTTTAGATATTTTTGGTCTAGCATTGAGAAAACCAGGAGGTGTAACCCTTTACTGATCTCATTTTTATAAAGCATAGTCTGTACAAAATATTTTTGGTCTGTAGCTGAACATTCCTTCTTCCTAAATGTAGGTACCATTGTGTTTCAGATAACGGAACAACTGAGCTTTTGACGATAATTTTTTTTTTGCCAAAAAAAATTGTAGAATTTTAATTCTATTTTTAATTGCCTTTTCGAAATCATCTTTAAAATAAGTACTGCACAAGCAGCTCAGCCTGAATCTGATGTTGACATCTCTGTGTTCTAAATTACAGGCTCATATGCCTACATGAGTCAACCTGTTTCCTATGGACAATACCAGAGCCAGCACACCAATGTTCCAAGATGACTGCCAGCACAACAATGTTCCAAGATGACTGCCAGCACAAGATAGCTCTGGCTTGTCTGCCATCTCATTATAAAAGGATAGTCGCAGAATCCACCAAATTAAATATGTTAAGAGATATCCATTGCATTGAAGTGCTGTAAGTGAGGAAGTCCTCATGTTCATGTTTTTTTTCCTTTTCTGGCTAATTTGTTCCAGAATGTATGGGTCGAATTTTGGAGCAAAAATCTTTCTCGCTTCACCGTGTACTACCCTGATGATTTGCCAGTTAGTTCTGCAAATTGGTGGTGACGATGATGCCTCTAACTATTTGTGTACATATAAATGAATAGCGACAACAGGTTGCAGACAATTTATGCATGCGAATGCTATCATCTATGCTCGCCAAGATCAAGGTTTGCTGCTGTTCGGCGGTTGCCTGCGAGATTTGGAAATTTTGCTGAGAAGGCCATATTATCTTCCGTTATGCATTTATGCTCCGAATGAGAAAAACAAAAATCATGGAGCTCTTCACTTCAGGCTGGTGTTAAGCCATTCTTCTGAAGATGATTCTGAAAGTAGAGTGCTAGCATCTGCAATTGCTTTGCCTTTTTTTTTTTTTCCACGAGAGCATTTAGCTGCAAGAAAGAAAAAACAAAAGCTTTCAAGGCTCGGAAGCTAATTTCACGCCTAAAGGCCCAACATGCGATGTGCCTTACTAGAGAAGACACCCTGGGCCTGAGCAGAGTACTACGGAAAACCGCAGGCGGCAAAACAAAAATTCTAAAGGGTACCCGGCCGTGCCAGACAGGTTGCTATGGTTAAGTAATTAACTATGAGTTAAATGCACCACAGGTCCATCAACTTTTGAAGGGGTGTTATCTGGGTCCATTAACTCTCAAAGTATATTTTGAGGTCCTTAAACTTTTTGTATGGTGTATTGCAGGTGCATACACGTACTGTTGCTTGGTAATTTTGCATTGAAACCTTCACTTCAATTACTCTATCTCCAAATAGCCCTCACGTATAATAGGAGCGGGCGTCGGCTCCGGCAGCCACGCCATCGCTTAGCGAGACTGAGCGTGAGGAACCAGCTAAGCCATTGCGCCAGGCCAACAAAGCTATGGCGTTGAAACATCCTCGATTTTCCATGAAGGGAAAATTCACAGAATGAGCTATAATGTGATAAAACCAAAGATTGATCCCATCACATTATCATATATCAATTGATTTTACAGCCATACATCGTAAATACTTACAAGATGATATCAACTGAGATCACACCTATTACAGGGTTAATCTAGCGGAAGCATAACCAGGCGTCATCAGAGTTGTCGGAATATGTCGTCGAGTGAAGGCTCCTCCTTCACGGGCATAATCAGAGTTAATCTTGGCGCAGCATAGTCTTCATCTCCTGAACCAAACTTGAACGTAGGCACGAGACCTTCTAATACTTCTTATCTCAATATCCCTGTTAGTCAGGTAATCTGCACACCGCCAGATATGTGCAGGCCATGGTCAGCACCGATGAGCTTTAGTGGAAAAGAGAAAACAAAGGATCTGGCGATCCTAACATTTGGCTGTGGTTTGCAACCTAAGCACATGCAAAGTAGTATCCAGTAGTAATAGTTCGTCAAGTTTTAACCCATATCACACCATCCATCAGTCCATCCCAATTTCATCATCCCACCCATACACCACCTCACACACACCTCGCGCTCAGTCGACAGGCCCAACTCCCTCTCGGGTCCTGTCTCAACGGCACACTGCCACATCGGGCACACTACCGGACAATCATCAACCAGGGGGAGAAAAGAATATTTCGCTCCCTAAGAAGTGCAACAGGACTCAGGAAAGGTCCATAGCCGAAGAATCGGCATATGTATCGATCGATCAACCAAACACTCTGCAGAGGTTTTACTACTCACAAGATTAGCCATCATAGATGTCGTACGAACATCTAGGCAGAATTCCAGGTGCTTGCTTGCCTAGGTCGATGTCACCCTACCACTCAGCCCTGGGATATTCCGGATTCTACACCATCACGCTGAGACTAGGAGACGCAGTACCGGGCCCAATCAGTGGTACTGCGCATCTAGAACAGTACGGGAATCTCAACATCCGTCACCGCCCACCCTTATCACCTCTCAACCTAACAGTAGTGGCACCGCCCTACCAAGTAGTCCAGCTGATCCCCGCCCATCGAAGACGAGTGAGTAGTAAAGGATTCCCGAAGTTCCTGGTCACCGGAAGTGTGACTAAATAGACCAAGCAGGCTTTCTCCATCTCAGAGAATACTCTCCCTATGCCATCACAGTACCTGCGTTCACAGGATTTCAATCCACGCAGGGTATCCATCCCGGAATCACCTCATAAACCATTACCCGCCACAGGTATCTCTCGTGGGAATGCCCAGGTTGCACCCCGGCAAGACTTGCTTTTTTAGCTCATCGTATATAGCCCACTTGGTCGACTCGACCCTCACCACGCACCCAAGACGCACGCAGCACGCTCTCCCAATGGTTAAGCCTAGTGGTTAATTCCATGTTCAAGTAATCCATTCCCAATTCCCACCACCAACATCACATCACAGATATAATACGAGTGGAGTTAATAAATAAAGTGATATAACATGCAAGCAAGCGGTTAGGAAGATGTATATATTTAAAGAGCGTGAGCGCGAAGCTAGGTAGCATAGTAGAGTGGTTGCAAGCAGGATGATAACGGCTTAGATAGTAGCATGCATCATATACTAGCAAAGGAGTAAATATAAAGCGCTAGCAATTTTAAATATGACATGTCTAATAGGATTCTCTAAAAGAAGGTGCTACCATGACACCTGCGTTGTCGAGGAAGTAGTGGTATGAGCACTCCTCAGTTAGTGTAGTCGTTCTGCTGGGTCACCTCCTCCAAGGTGACTTCTCTCCACGATTCCTGTCGCCGTCCATGTTCTCCTCGGGTCTTAACCCGATCGTCGCTAATCCGGAAACGGCTACTCCGCGAAGCAATATAAGGCAAGAAAACACCCAATACACCAAAAGACGACGGGACGCGGGAAGATCCATTAATACTGGAGAAATAATAAAAGGTACACGACTTGGCCCTCTCGGCGTATGTCCAATTTCATCGGGCCAAAGAAAAATTAAGAGTGGGGTTTGCTATGCACAAGCTTATGTCACGGCCAAGCCGATATGGCTTTATAATAAATGGTTTAGGCCAGAGCTGATCCATAGCAAACACCATGGCTCGCAATCTTTCGATCCAAATGCCACGGAGAAGACGGGGATCGGAGGACGGCCGATTAGAAGGGAAGAACAAGAAATTACCAACAATAAATGTTGCACAAAATAGTGCGAGTGTTTAATCCACTTGTAGGATACCAAGGCTGTGATTCAAACGGGTATAATCATACAAGTGCTTATACACCAAGAATTAATAGAGAGGGGAGTTAGCTAGGCATGCCCATATCATATTCTCGGTCACATCTTTAGTGAAGATGGTTTTAACTAGTCGATCGGGTCGACTCACATAGGTCCGAGATCTTGATATAGACCATAGCTTCGCTAATCTAAAAAGGGTTAGTCCGATCTTTGATCCAATCGCCATGAACAAGACGGGATCAAAAAGAGCGGGCTATATGGAAACGAAGAGCGAGGAACATAATAACGCGGTGGTCATCTTCTTCCAACGCACACGCCACGGCATAGACGGGGCGTGAGAAGAGAGCGACCCCAGAAGAAACAAGTACTCAAACCACTCATAGGGTACCACGACCTGGGTGCACTGGCACTAAGTCATCTCTCAGATTTGTAGCGGTGCGGTTGTCACCGCAGAATCAAAGAAATACAGCGGTCGCATAGGGTACAAGCATACGAGGGCTTGGGCACGAAGAATGAAAGAACGGCACACGAGGTATAGCTCCATGGTCATGGCGAGGCGTGCTCATGGCCACAAGCTACACCAACGAGAGGTCGAGTTACACCCGGCATTACGGTCATGGCAGGACGGATCCCGCGATCGCAACATCCGAACGAGGTACGATCCCTCAGCCGGCTCGAAGGCACGGCACACAGACAGACAACAAGAACAACCAGCAATAAGATCCAAAGACACGACCACGAGGCAAAACAACTCGATAAGACAGTGGAGTAGCACAATTCCATAGCTCGAAAGTGGATGGATCCTGTATCACAGATACATGTACAGAGAGAGTGTAAGGATGGAATACAATAGATGCATGTACCGACATATCGTAAGGATAGGGTACAACATGGTGGACATGTGTATAGGAAATAAGAGAAAGAGCTCTTCAATAGTCCAGTGTCGTATATCAATTTGGCTTTCCAATTGTCGAACACCATCTATCGCTTGAGCTTACCAACAGTTTAGCATCTTCTAAGTGATTTAAAGAGCTAGCAACGAAGCTATGGCACGACGGCCGGACAGGGTCGATGTCATAGGAAAGTGGTGAGGCTTGTTGCTACATGTTCTGGCTTCTCTCGGCCAGCTACTGGAAGCTTCTGGCCGGCTATGGCTTGCTATTGACTGGCTGCGGCTAGCCGTGGCCTGCTGCTTGCTGGCCGTGGCTGGCCGGGCAGGGCTGAGGTTGGCCGAATGAGGCTGTGGCTGGCCGGAGGCTGGCTGGAGGTGGTGCCAAGTGGCCGGGAGGTGGCGGAGCATGGCTAGGTTCCCAGCAAGGCATGGAAACACAGCACGAAGGCTGATGTCAATGGCAAGGTGTACGCGACGGCGGTGCCCGTCGTGGCTGGGTATCTACAACACGCGGGAACGCCGTCGAGACGTCGGCGCCCCGGGTGCACGCGACGGCGAACCCCGTCATAAGCATTCATGGTGCGTCATCCGGTTGGCTGGGTTTAGTCCAGTTTGTGCGAGTGTGTTGTGTCATGCCGGTGTCATCCGAGGCGTGAGTGCCACGAAAGGACACGGCAAGTGCGCGAGTGTGCATCGTGCCTACTAACGTCAGCTCCACACGGTCAACGAGGCCCTGCAGAAAACACGGCTCGAAGGCCGGACACATGGAGGGATCATCGGCCTTGGGCCGGCAGCAGGTAGGTAGGGGTAAAGGCAGAAGGTTCATCGGCATCTCGCCGGCAGCAGGGGTTGGATAGGTTTGGTTTTTGGTCAGCTCACCGAGGGCTTGCGGATGGCAGGTCGGTTGACGCGGGTAGGGCTCGTTGCCGGCAGAGTGCGATCGGGTGGCCTCCAACGACGGGTTCTGTAGAGTGGCTACTTTCCTGTGTAGTGGAACAAACGGCACGAAGGCCGGTCTCAGCTCAATAGCGATGGGAACAGACTTAGGGTAAACAAGAGCTTGGCCCTTGATGCTTACCACTAATAGATGAACTCTGGCAAGGAAGGAGATGGCAGGGGCGAGGCTGTAAAGGGATCTATTCTCCTGCACATTGAGGAACAGCGGCGTGAAGGCCGTTTCAGACTTGCACGATGGTAACAGCGAAGGGAAAAGAGGAGATTACCATGGTAGCTCACCGGTTGTGAGGGACCGGTGACGGGCTACCGGTGAGCGAGGTTCTGCCAGTGGAGCATGCAGTCGGCTTGAAGGAGAGGTTGTCGGTGAGGTAGTGCTCCAGCAGCCACGGAGACGGGCAACGTGGCCACGCGCAGAGAGCTCGTCGCGGCATCAGGTGTTGACGACGGCGTGGCCTCGCCGTCGAGGTGGTGGTTGTCAGCGGCCATGACGCGATGCGGCGGTCTGTGGCCGTGGTGACCGCGCTCACGGCCATAGCCGTTCGCGGCCCGTGTCAGGTAGCAGAGGCGACGGTGTGGAGGCGAGTTTGGGACGGCTGCGTGGTGGCGACGTCGCGGTCGCGGCCGTGGCGGTGCTCGCTGTGGCGCGCGTTCCGGCTCGGCGTGGTGGCGCCACTGTCGCAGT